>CM010615.1:1407302-2019236 GCA_003430845.1 Xanthoceras sorbifolium
GATATGAAATACACCTTGCAATACTTGACATTTACAAATATGTTATCTCTGTTTTTATTATTTTGTTATCTCAATGCTATCATCTTCTATTTTCATTTATAATTTTCCATAATCAATACCGTTTGCTTTAATAATTCAGAAACTAATGAAGGAGATAATGATACATCATCTACTATTAAATCTTATCATTTAGTTTAGTTGTTTGTGGCATTTGATTGATTCACTTTGTATGTTTAGTTTGCCTAAGTTTATAGCACTGCTTAATTAACATTGGCAACGTTGTCCAATCAATATGCCTATAGTTGTTGTAGTTGTGGTAAGCTTAACTAAAAACGGTTTTATGTGCTGCCAATCAATATTCTTGTTGGTTAGTTTAGAAGCTATTTCATGATTCAGCAAGACTTTTAAAATTTCCTGGATGCTGTCACTTTTTACTGTTGTTAATTATCTGAAACTTTCAGGTACGTTGGAAGGGTTACGGTCCAAAGGATGACACTTGGGAGCCTATCGATGGTCTTAGGTACTCTATTGAATTGCATTTTCTTATATCTTTGCTTGATTTGAATATCTTCAAATGATGTGGGTCCCTATATATCTCCATCAGTGATTGCCAGGAGAAAGTGAAAGAATTCGTGACAAAAGAGTATCGGTCAAACATTTTGCCTTTTCCTGTGAGTTCCTTAACAAATATTTTGCATTGACTGCTCTATCTACTAGATAATGCCTTCCCTTTTTCCGTTTGAGTGTTTGCTTGATATTCATTCCTTTTGTTGTTTATATGTTTTTGTATGTCTTCTTAGGGTGATGTTGATGTTATTTGTGGCGGACCACCATGTCAAGGGGTTAGCGGTTTCAATCGGTTCAGAAACCCAAAAGCTCCTTTGGAAGATGTGAAAAACCATCAGTTGGTGGTTTACATGAACATTATCGAATACCTAAAGCCAAAATATGTTCTAATGGAGAATGTGGTTGATATTTTAAAGTTTGCTGGTGGGTTTTTGGGCCGTTATGCTATAGGGCGTCTTGTTTCCATGAACTATCAAGCACGATTAGGGATGATGGCAGCAGGATCTTATGGCTTACCACAGTATCGAATGAGGGTCTTTTTGTGGGGTGCCCAACCATTGAAGGCATGTAGACATTTCAATGTAACACATGGGACCACTTGCTATGTGATTTTAATGGTGCTTCTTTGATTTTCAGAAATTGCCACAATATCCATTGCCAACTCATGAGGTCAAAAGAAAGGGTGTTGTTCCAAATGAGTTTGAGGTATGTGTTTTATATGTTGATGTTAGTGTCATCATTACTAAATACTTACACCATCGTTTCATGCATTCAGGAAATCTCTGTCGCATATGCTAAAAATGAACCTTGTGAGCTAGGAAAGGCTATTCTTCTTGGTGATGCAATATCTGATCTGCCTCAGGTATGTGTTCCCAAAGTTAATCCTTCAATTATATTTGTTCAAAATGTTTTGAGAGAGTTTTGTTTACAGAGTAATGTGAACTATCTTCTAGAATTCTATTTTATTTGTCTTAGGTCAATAATGATGCAAAAGAAGATGAAAGGACTTACGGGACAACAGCACGCAACGAGTTTCAAAAATTTATTAGATTAAAACGGAACAGTGAGTCTATGAAAATCTACTTGTACTATAATTAAATCCTGTTTAATATTTTTTGATGATGTTTCTTAAACTGTCGAAGTAACAATGCAGAATTTTGCATGCAGTTATTTGAATTTGTATGCTTGTCATGTGTTTGATAGTTTAATTATGGAAGTGGCATGCCTGTATTGTGTCTTTTATACTCTTATTCATAGCTTGTGAGAGGAATCGTTTAACACAAGGATCCTATGAAAAGTTCTAACAGATGATAAATTTTTTGACTCTTATAGACGTAGTTAATCTCTCCGCTGCTCAAATTGCATCACGTCCTGGATTGTTATATGATCATCGGCCTTTGGAATTAAACGTTGATGATTTTGAACGTGTCTGTCGCATTCCCAAAAAGAAGGTTTGTTTCTTCATCTTTTCAAATTAGTCAGGGGAGTCAGTGTTGCACCTAGAGTGCACACTCAATTTTCTAGACTAATGGCACCTACTTTCTGTGTTTAGGGTGCAAATTTTAGAGACCTACCCGGTGTATTGGTTGGTGATGACAACAAGGTTTTATGGGATCCATCAATGGAAAGAGTGAAGCTCAAATCTGGGAAGCCATTGGTACTGTATTGTGCTAAGTTAGTTTCTTATCTTTCTCTTATTTTGACAAGCTATCTTATCAGTTAATGTTTTTTTGTTTTAGGTCCCTGACTATGCAATGAAGTTTGTTCGTGGGACGTCAACCAAGTAAGAAACTAGTTTCTTTCCTCTTTACATTTTATGAATTTGTCACTTATATGTGGTAATACTATTACTGATGAATGCTGCATGTTAATTTAAACTAGGCCATTTGGTCGTCTATGGTGGGATGAAATTGTCAACACAGTTGTCACAAGAGCAGAACCTCACAACCAAGTTCGTAGATAAAATTCACCTACTTATTTATAAATTTCATCCATATATACGTGCCTCTTTATAATCCTCTTATTTTTGCTAGATTGTTATTCATCCTTTACAAGATCGAGTTCTCACAATACGCGAAAATGCAAGATTGCAAGGCTTCCCTGACTGCTATCAACTTTTTGGACCTATCAAGGAGAGGTAATTCAATTTAAATTCAAAGAAGCACTTTAAGATGTTGAGTTGCTTTTCTATCTAATCTGTCATGGATGTACAATGAACGTTTTGGCAGATGTCTTGCTTCTGCTTTTAGTCTGTAACTTAAAAAGTTTTATTTTCCATTTTCAGGTATATACAAGTTGGGAATGCAGTTGCTGTTCCGGTTGGTATTGCATTGGGATACACTTTCGGTTTGGCATGCCAAGGATTATCCGATGAGCAACCCTTGACGAAACTTCCTTTTAAGTTCCCCAATTGTCTGGCACAGTCATCTCCAATGCTCATGGAAGGAGATGATTCTGATTGAAGTTGTAAGTTAAGAAAAACAGATTTGGTCTCATATTACTCCAGTCCATTACTACCAATTTGATTTTCTTCTCTTTTAACATATTTGGTGGTAGCTTTAATGTGCTGGCTGCCTGACTTTACGACATTTGTGAAGGTGAATCAGTAGTGTACAATTATCCTTTGTAGAAATAACAAAATTATTATTCTTTAGTGAAAAGATTGGGAGGAACAAAAATGTTCCTTCAAGAATAAAAAAATATATGCATCTAAATCAAAGTTTGCTGAGGTTTTCTAAAGATTCAAATTCAATATTGATGGACGGTGTAGATTCAGATCCACTAAGAACATAAATTTTTTAATTTTAATTTTTTTTATTAATATAATCTCCACCGTCCATCAAGATTGATGGACACAGTGGAGATTCATTTAAATTTTTTTTTTATAATTTTTAATAATTATTTTATTTTTTAAAAAATAAATTAAGGTTAAAATGACCAAATTACCCTTTTGATTATTGGTTGACCATTAACTCTAACGGTTAATCAATTAGTCAAGGGTATTAACGTGTAATTAAGGTTAAACTCTCAATTTCATTACAATATGATAAAATGTTAGGATATTTTATTGGAATTCGCCTAATTTTTATTTGTTATTTTCATCTAGTTGGTCCTCACTCTAGCTGGCTAGTCCACTTGAATAGACATTTCATATTTGCTAAAGCTATCATTTACTTGTCAATTTTGTATAGTTTTTATTTTTGGTTGTAAAAGTATTTCCAAATAAATTATATATTCTATCTTAGAGTTTTATTTGCTCCAATAATATCCTATCCTACAATCTCTAAGAAATTTTTTTAAAGTATTGCAAGATGACTTTCTTAGAGCATCTCCAATGTTATTATGCATTTGGAGAAAATTGAGTGTCATATAGGATCTATATTGAAAAAATTAAAAAAACATTTTCTAATGCAATTATCTAACTTTAATATTGATATGATGTGGCAAAAAAAAAAAAGGGTTAGAGAATATCAAGTAGAGTTTTTAATTGTAGATATCCTCCTTGATATACTGATTAGGATTTTTAACTTTTCCCACCAATAAAATAAAATTTTAGCATTTTGTCAATACGTTTAATTATCATATTGAATGGAGAGAGAATGTAACAAATGACTTGTGGTGACTGGTTTAAAATTACTATTTAGATATTCACATTGGAGAAGTGAATATATATTTTTATAATTTTTTTAATAAGGTAGATCTATATTATTTAGAAATGCTGATGTGACACTATTTAGATACTCAAAAATACATATTTGTATTGGAGATGCTCTTAATTTAGAATATCAATTTTTCATCTCTAATACTTTTGACTTTTTAAGTTCACATTTTATCCTTATCTTCATAGTTATAAATAAATATTGGACACTAATATCCTTTTACCTTTTTAAGTAAATGAATTTATATATCTTATTATCATAAAAATTATATTATTACAAAAGTTTTATCTAGATCTTTAAAATGAGATTAATATTGTATATTTTTTTTTTCTTAAAAAAAATTTAAAGAGAATGTATGAGAAAATATTACATGAGAAAAATATTACATTGTTATTAGTTAATGAATTTGAAAATTTTTTTAGGAAAATAAGATAATGTGAGAAAAATTAATCTAAAAATTAAAGTGAATGTAAATTAAAATATTATATAATAAATTAATAAAATTATATTATAATTTTATTAAATAGATTTAAATAATTTAAAAATAATATTAAAATAATATTCATAAAAACTAAGTGTAAAAAATAAAGTCATATAAAAAATAATTGAATAGTGACAGCTACTATTCGTGCTCATGAGCTGGACGATCTCATCATCAAAGATTGTGTACCTCCAAAGTAACAAAGGAGGCAATCCAAGGGGGAGAGGCTGAGACAGGAATGGCAAGTGGAACAATCAAAAGCTACACTGTCAATTGTGCCAAAAATCTGGACATACTGCCCTGCAATGCTACAAGTGTTTTGATCAAAATTGGTATGGAAATCCTTAGCCTCAGCAACAAACAGCTCCTTTAAACTATACTCCACAAAGCTATCCTACTCAAACACCTTACACGCAAGCAAACCTGTCTCAAAACATTGCATATTATGCTTCACTAGATGTGGTAAATGATTCAAGCTGGTATGTAGATAGTGATCTCAACAATTTGTCCATAAGCTCTGAGTACAAAGGTAAGGATAAGTTGGCTGCAGGCAATGGTAATAAGCTTTGCATTTCACATGTTGGCAGCTCCTATTGTGCATCTCGCACTAAGCCAATCAAGCCTATTGCTCTTACACAAATATTGCATGTTCCTAGTATTATAAAGAATCTTCATAGTATATCTTAGGTCACTAAGGACAATGACTTAACTGCTGAGTTTTGTGATGATTTGTGTGTTTTCAAGTACAAGAAAACAGGGAGGATTTTACTCAAAGGAACACTTAAGGATGGCCTCTATAGACTGCAACTATCTCCTACTTCCAACCCTTCAAATCTACCTTTCAAATCTTTATGCCCTGTCAACATGCAAGTCATCTATTGCATCTGCTTAAACTTTTGAATCAGTGTGTGCCCACTGTGGTAATTCTTGCTTCAATTGTCAATGTAATTTTGTTAGCAATAAGAATACTACGTTTGATGTATGTTTAGCTGCCAAAACAAACTCTAGTCTATGGCATGCAAAACTTGGTCATCCATCCTTGATTGTGCTTAAGAAAGTGTTGAACTCTATGAATTTTAATTGTGCCATATCTGCTTTACCATTATGTGATTCGTGTAAAATAGGTAAGCTACACAAATTGTCTTTCCAAACATATCTCATCACAGTAACTCAACCACCTGAGCTTGTATATTCTGACATATGAGGTCCTTCTCCCTATATTTCAACTAGAGGTTTCACTAGGCTCACTTGGCTTTATCCTCTTAAGCTTAAATCCGAGGCATTCCAATGCTTTATTTAATTTCAAGAATCTGTTGAAATTATGTTTGATAAGAAAATTAAAGCTTTGCATACAAACATGGGTGGGGAATACAAGGCCTTTATTCCTTACTTGCAATCTAATGGCATTCAAATTCGTTTCTCTTGCCCCCACACTTACCAACAAAATGGTGTGGTTGAGAGGAAACATAGACATATGGTAATAACTAGCTTGACTCTTCTTGTACATGCCAATATGCCCTTAAAGTTTTGGGTTGAGGCTTTCACCACAGCAATCTTTCTCATCAATAATCTTCCTTCTCCTACCATCAATCTCTTGTCTCCCAATGAAAAACTCTTTCACAAAAAGCCAAATTATTCTTTTCTTAAGACCTTTGGCTATTCTTGCTTCCCTTACTTGAGAGATTACTCTAAACACAAATTAAACTTCCATACATCAAAAGTGTATCTTCATAGGGTATAGTCCTACAAATAAGGAATATCAATGTCTTCACTCTTCGAGTATAGTCTATATTTTTAGGGATGCTAAGTTCAATGAGCTTGAATTTCCTTTCCAAGAGCTCTTTCCTGTCCCTTCTTTTTCTTCCTTAGCATGTCCAAGTCTTCCTATTTCTATGTTGCAACCTATATATGTTACTCATTGTGTTGTTCCTGTGCAAAACTCCCCAACTGTTTCCCTTGATTCTGATTCTGCTGCCTCAAGAGCTGTTGATTCTTCAGCTGCTCCTGCCACAGGTCAAGGTTACAATTTTACTCCTTCAAATTTGTTATTAATTTCACTAACATTGAGGCTGTTTAGCCCTTCAATTTGTATCAAGTGCAACAGTAATCCCTGCAGTCTCAACAGCCTTCAAATATGCATCCTATGTAGACTAGGCTGAAGTCTGGCATTTCAAAACCAAAGGTGTTCACTTTTGTTCACACTTCATCAACACCATCTGAGCCTACCTCTGTGAAGGCTGCTCTCTAAGATTAACATTGTACCAAGGCAATGCTTGATGAGTACACTGCACTGATGCAGAACAAAACGTGGTCAATTGTTCCTCCTACCTCTAATATGAGCATTGTAGGCAACAAGTGGGTCTTCAGGACTAAATATAATTCAGATGGATCTGTTTCCAAGCTTAAGGTAAGGTTGGTGGGGTTCCATCAAACCCTCGGTGTTGACTTTTTTGCCACCTAGAGTCTTGTTGTAAAGGCTTCAACTACAAGGGTTATTTTTACACATGCAATAGCTCACAAGTGGGACATCCAGTAGGTTGATATTAATCATGCTTTCCTTAATGGAAAGCTTGAAGAACGGGTGTATTTGCAGAAGCATGAGAGCTTTATTAATCATAGCAGACCTTTCTTTGTATGCCAATTACACAAGGCTCTTTATGGTTTAAAGCAAGCCCCTTAGGCTTGGCTCAATAAGTTGAGAATTGCCTTGCTTGGCTGGGGTTTTATGAACTCTAAGTCTAATGTCTCTGTGTTTTTCAAGATTGTTAATTCTCACATTTTGTTGCTCTTGGTCTACATTGACGATATTTTAATCACTGGCAGCAATTCAAAGCTGGTTCATCAAGTTATTGCAGATTTAAACTCTACCTTTGCACTTAAGACTTTGGATTCAGTTGGACACTTTCTTGAATTTATAGCTTTCATAAACTTTTCAGGGATGTTTTTCACTCAGCAGAAGTATGCTTTGGATCTCCTTGGCAAGACCAACATGTTGTCCAGCAAATGTTGTTCCACACCTGTCAGTGCTGGTACCAAACTCTCTCTCTCTCTCTATATATATATATATATAATGGTGAATTGTCTGCAGATCCTACACTTTATCGAAGTGCAATTGGTGTCTTACAATACTTGACATATAATCATTAGATATGAGCTTTATTGTGAATAAATTGAGCCAGTTTTTGGTGGCCCCTACAGTTGTGCATTGGCAGGCATGTAAAAGAGTCCTCAGGTTTCTCAATGGCACCTCTAATCGTGGGTTGTGGTTTAAAGCTTGTGCAGCCCCTCTCCAGCTTGAAGATTTCTATGATGCTGATTGGGCAAGCTTAATTGATGATCACGGGTCCATTAGTGGCAGTTGCATTTTTCTTGAAGGCAATTTCATTTCATGGAGTTGAAAAAAGCAAACCGTTGTTGCACGCTCTAGCACTGAAGCAGTATATCACTCCCTTGCTCAAGCTTCAATTGATCTTGTTTGGCTCTAATCCTTGCTTTCAGAAATTGGTTTCACCTTGTCTCATTGTCCTGTTGTCGTGTGACCACATTGGAGCAAAGGCATTAGCTGAAAATCCTATTTTTCATACCTATATTAAACACACCGAGGTGGACGTTCATTTTGTGTGAGATAAGGTAGCAGCTGGTGCTCTTGAAGTGAGATAAATCTCCACCAATGATCAAATATCTGATGTTTTTACTAAATCACTCTCAGCTGATCATTTCAGCTACTTGTGTTCCAAACTGAATGTTGTTCACTGACTCCAATTCAGTTTGAGAGAGGATGTAAAGATATCAGCTTCAGCAACTTGCATGCCTCTTCAAAATGCAAACTGCTCCAGTGCCTTGGCTGACAAGCAACAACCCCAAAACACTTTGATGATAGAGTGTAGCTTGGCTCACTGGTATCAAGCTCTCAGCATACTCGATCAAAGGTTCATGCTGATTGTTGGCCATCTTAGGATTCTTCTAGAAGCTTCCAGAACCTCCTAGAAGCTTGGAAGGTCAGCCATTTCTAGTTGATGCCAAGCTGGCAGTAGTTAGTTACCACATTATTTGCATGGCAATTTACTTATGATCCAATGATTAGGATTGATCAGTGATTATGAGATTATCTTGTATAAATTCAGATTGATGTAATACTCTGAATCTAATGAAGAAATTGGATCAGATACATCATCTTCCATTTCTCTCAAATTTGCTATTGATAAGCTTGTAAAAAGCTCAAAGACATTTTGTCAAAAACTTTAGTGTTTGCATCAGACACCTTGCATCTTTTACAATATGTCTTGGATGTACATTGAACATTTTGGCAAATGTCTTGCTTCTTGCTTCTGCTTTTAGTCTGCAACTTAAATATTTTATTTTCCATTTTCAGGTACATACAAGTTGGGAATGCAGTTGTTGTTCCGGTTAGTATTGCATTGGGATACACTTTCGATTTGGCATGCCAAGGTTTATCCGATGACCAACCCTTGATGAAACTTCCTTTTAAGTTCCCCAATTGTCTGGCACAGTCATCTCCAACGCTCGTGGAAGGAGATTATTCTGATTGAAGTTGTAAGTCAAGAAAAACAGATTTGATATCATATTACCCCAGTCCATTATAACCAATTTGATTTTCTTCTCTTTTAATATTATTTGTTGGTAGCTTTAATGTACTGGCTGCCTGAGTTTACGACATTTGTGTAGGAAAATCAGTAGTATACAATTATCCTTTGTAGAAATAACAAAATTATTATTCTTTAGTGAAAATATTGGGAGGAACAAAAATGTTTCTTTAAGAATCAAGATGTGAATACTTTGAAGTATGATTTGATGAAACAGTAACCTTTTCATTCTTTTTCAAAAGCAAAGACGATGGCACTAGTAGTCTAATTCCTTTTAGAGAAATTGATCATTGATGGTATGAATGCAGCACTTATTTATTCTTCCAAATTCTAAAAATTAAAAAGTGAATTTGGTTGTTAGTCAAAAGGATTAATTAAAGATAGCACAACAGACAATTATGGGGTGGTTTAATTAGTGCTACTTTTTGCTTTTGTATTATTTTCTTCCTTCTTCATTGGGCAAAGACCGAGTCAACAATTTTATTTTAACAATGACCAGTAGTCAATATAACGTGCTTTGCAAGGTATTGTAAGTTGTAACTTATGATCACATGACATGATATAATTGATCACTTTTGCAATTATTAAAGTATAATTATTCCGTAAATGTGGTATATGAGTTTAAATATATGGATCATGGTTGATTTGGATACGTTAATACTGACAATATCTTCTTCTTATTCCACTTTATTAAAAAAAAGATATCATGTATGCGTGTGATGATAAAAATAAACAATGATGTATTAAATAATGAGTTCTTCCCATCATAATAATAAGTGTTGATTTTTTTAAAATTTATTATTGCTTTCTCTATTATTATTCTTATTAAAATAAATTAATTAATTTTTTAAAATTTTATTATTAAATCTCTGTCAATCATACAATCTTTATATATAAATGAAAAAGGTGCTAATATGGCCACCCAAAAAATATGATTTATATATCTAATTCATAAGTGACGAAGTGAAAACGTAAAGATAGTTGAATTCACGACCATATTTTTGCCAATAGAATATACTTTTATTAATGTAATCAAATATAATAATAAATAGTGGGATCCTATCTTAAATAAATAAAAAAAGGGTCCTCCTTCACAAGAATTCGGAATTATTAAAATGACTAAAATTCTAAAAGAGCATTCCTAAATGAAATAAATAAAAGATAAATTATTAAAAACATCCAATTAAATTTTTAGTCTTGAGGGACCTTTACTTTTATTATTTGCTCACTCATATTCTTTAAGACCAATTTGCAGATTTTGGTCAAAAAATGTTTGAAAATTACCAACCTCAAGTTACAGTGAAAATTAATTCTTCCATACAATACAACATTACAAGTACTTGTCTCCTCTTAATTTGTTTTCTGTTTTTTAACTATAATAATTTTTCTTTTTATATATATATCCTTTTATATGTCTTATTGATATTCTTGTAAAAATATGACAACCAAACCCATGGATAAGTTAACATCCAATCCAAAAGAATTTGATCAGTCATGGTATGAATGCTTCCAAATTCTTAAAAGTAAAAAGCGAATCAAAAGGAGTTGTTATAGGTAATACATCGTGGGGAAGTTTTCACATTTTATTATGGAGTAGATGTCTTTTAATTATATAAATAGATATCCGGATCACAAATATAGTGATTAATCTCGGTAGATCGATCATTAATAGATTTGTAATTAATCTTATAATTATATAATTAAAAAAAAATATTTATCTTGACACAAAATTACGCTTTCGAATAATTTATCTATCCATAAACTATTGCAAGTTGATAGTATGAATACATCACTTATTTTTTCTTCCAAATTATAAATAGTAAAAAGCGAGTTTCTAGTCAAAGGATATGTTCAATAATTGGGTGGTTAATTAGTGTTAGTTTTGCTTTTGTTTTATTTTCTTGCTTCTTCATCGGGCAAAGACCTCATGAACAAGTCCATAAAACGTGTTTTGCAAGGTTATAATTGTTACGATTATTAATATATAATACATGAATTAATACATGAATTAATCACTGCTGCGACTATTATTATATAATTATTCCATAAATGTTATGATTAATTTATTTGATATTTGATAACCAAAAAAGCTACTCACTAATTTTCCACTTGAATAGATATTTGATATTTGCTAAAGCTGTCCTTGACTTGCAAATTTTGTAAAGCTTTTGTTTTTGGTTGTAATCACATTTGACATTTGATATTTGCTCCATGATATGTTGAAAATTTGCACCCTAGCTTGTGTTTCATGTTGTGGAAAATTGACAACCGAAGACTAGCTATTGCTTGGATATTTGTTGTGTTTCGCATTTATTTGGAATTCATTGTATTGTTAATGATTGAGTAGCATCGACATCTTCATGCCACTTTCATGGTTCTCATAATTTCTGAACACAGTTGTAGGTGATCAATAATGGTTCTCATAATTTCTTTGCTTTTGTCAATTTCTGGAAAGCAAAAAACATTCAAGAACAATAATGGAGGGCTACTTTTCTCTTTAGCATTATCCTCCTTTAATCGTTACTTTGTCAGTCAACAACACTCTCATATTCATTAAAATTCCACAGACAAAACCAAGTAAGGAAATGAATATAAAAAATTTCACCATTTTAACTTTCTACAGATTTTCTCTTATAGACAATATCATTTTTCATATTCTAATTTCTAATCTAAGTTGTTGATTCACTGCATACTTACAAGTGATGTAATTTCTTGGTTCTCATCATTCACTGCATATTTATTCTTATTTCACGGAGAGAGAGAGAGGAGTCAACAATGGAGGGTTGCTTTTTTCTCTTTTGCATTATTGTCCTTTAGTCCTTTCATATTCACAGTGTTTTGTGGAATTCTAATGTGAACTAGAAATTGAAGTCAGAATTCAAATGTGAAATATTGAAAGTGAAAGTAAATAGTTAGTTTGCATTATTATTTATACCTATACATATCTACTTGTTTTTCATAGCTCTTGTATCACCAAATTACCTTTGGAATTCATCTCTCATGGAAACAAATCAATCTTTCTCTGTTGTGTTACTTTTCTTCTTCCTTCATTTCGTTTCTTCTTGTTCATCATTATCAACCAAAAATATTGTTACAGATGGAGAGGCTCTTCTTGCCCTGAAAGCTCATATAACTCATGATCCTAACAATTTGTTGGCCAATAATTGGTCGACAAGTAGCTCTGTCTGTAACTGGATTGGGGTCACTTGCGGTGTGCGTCACTGTAGAGTGACACGCTTGGATATTTCTTCATTTGGTCTTGTTGGCACCATTCCACCTCAACTAGGAAATCTTTCTTTCCTTGCATTCCTAAACATCAGCAACAACAGTTTTTACGGCTCTCTTCCTGATGAGTTTGCTCATTTACGTAGATTGCTATACGTTAATTTCATTCATAACCATCTTTCAGGCACCGTGCCCTCCTCAATCTTCAACATTTCTTCATTGCAACGACTTGGACTTGGTGACAACCAGCTCTCATCCTTCGCCAACATATCTGGCGGTGGACCTATTAATTTGACGACTCTTGATTTGTCTGAAAATATGTTTGAGGGAGAAATACCATCCTTCATATTAAAGTTCAAACAGCTGCAAATTTTGAGTTTGGCGAATAACAATTTGAAAGGAGGCATACCAAAAGAAATCGGCAACTTGACCAAGCTCAAGGAACTATATATTGACGACAACAAACTACAAGGTATATATGATCATAGCTGCCTAGATCTAGCTAATCAAGCTCATGAAAGGTTTGTTTAATATATATATATATATATATATATATATATATTTTTTATTTTGTAGGAGAAATTCCACAAGAGTTGGGCAATCTTGTAGAGTTGGAGAAACTAGTGCTAGGAAATAATGTCCTAACTGGGCATATTCCTTCACTTATTTTCAACATATCTTCTATGTTGGTGGTTGATTTTTCAAATAACAGTTTGACAGGTGACTTACCTTAGAAAGTGTATGAACATTATTGTCATCCTCTTTTTGAAAAAAAAAAATGTGAACATATACCAAATCAAATCAAATCATGACTGTAGGTACAATCCCATCCAATTTGTGGAAATGTAGAGAGCTTACTGGTGCTTTCTTGGAGAATAATCGGCTCAGTGGACGTATACCAAGGGAGATTGGCAACTTGACCTCATTAAAATATTTAAGACTAAGCTTAAACAACTTAACAGGTATTTTATTATTTGATAGTATCTTATTTTATAATTTTTCTTGTAATCTTATCGTCAATTATGCTTACATGTAGGTGGAATACCTAATGAAATTGGTAGTATTCCTAATCTAGAGGCTCCAGACCTTGGTTTCAACAACCTAGATGGTCATGTTCCAGCAACAATCTTCAATATTTCAACGTTGCAATGGCTTTCGCTTGAAATCAATAAACTCTCAGGAAGTCTTCCATCTAGCATTGGCTTTGGGATTCCAAATATTGAGGTGTTTAATGTTGCAGTAAATTATTTTAGCGGGACATTTCCCAACTTTATCACCAATGCTACCAGGCTTAATTTTTTGGACATCAGAAATAATTCATTCTCAGGTTTTATTCCCAGCACAATAGGTAAAGGTTTAACAAATCTTCAGATGATCATCTTAGATGACAATAACTTCACATCAAATCTTCAGATGAGCTTCTTAACGTCTTTGACAAATTGCAAGAATTTAAGACTAGCTTCATTTGCTGGAAATCCACTAAATGGCTTCCTTCCAACTTCTATAGGAAATCTTTCTAATTCTTTAGAACAGATTTACTTGCCTTCTTGCAATATCAGTGGCAATATTCCTCAAGAAATCGGCAACTTGAAAAACTTGATGGTATTAAGTTTGGATGCAAATGAATTGACAGGATCAATTTCGGCTACACTTGGAAACTTGAAGCAACTCCAAGGTCTTGATCTCAGATTGAACAAATTAGAAGGATCCATCCCCAATGACCTTTGTCATTTGGATAAATTGGTTGATTTGTACTTGCAAAATAATAAGCTTTCTGGAGCTATACCTCCATGTTTTGATAAGATGACTGGTCTAAGAATAGTCTCGTTAAGCTCCAATGGGTTAAGTTCTATACCCCCTTCTTTTTGGAAACTTAAAGACATCTTGCAGATTGACTTGTCATCAAATTTTATAATTGGAACTGTTCCATTAGCTTTTGGAAATTTAACGGTTGTTATAGATGTAGATTTGTCAAGAAATTATTTAACCGGTGAGATCCCAACCACAATTGGAGGCCTACAAAATCTACAGAATCTCTCCTTAGGATATAATATTTTACAAGGTTCCATTCCTGAATCATTTAGGGGCTTAATAAGCTTGGAGTTTTTGGATTTGTCCAATAATAATCTCTCTGGAGTTATTCCCAAATCCTTGGAGGCACTATCGTACCTCAAATATCTCAACTTGTCTTCCAATCAATTAGAGGGAAAAATTCCAACAGAAGGACCATTTTCAAACTTCTCTGCTAAATCTTTTCTAATGAACCATGCACTATGTGGTTTGCCCCGATTGAAAGTCCCACCCTGCAAAACAAACACTCATCCAAAATCTAAGATCACAGTTGTCCTCGCCATTACTTTGCCGTTAACACTTATTGTCTCTGTGACTTTGATCATTATGATGAGAGAATATCGAAAGAGGAGGAGCTCACAACTAGCTAATGATAACGATATTGATGTATTACAACGAGCAATATGGAGAAGAATTTCTTATCAAGAACTTGTTCGATCAACAGAAGGATTTAATGAAAGCAACCTACTTGGCAGAGGGGGTTTTGGTTCGGTTTTTAGAGGAAAACTTTTGGATGGGATGGAGATTGCAGTAAAGGTGTTCCACGTGCAGATGGAAAGAGCACTCAGGAGTTTTGATGTTGAATGTGAAGTGCTGAGTGGTATTCGTCATCGGAACCTTGTTAAAATTATCAGCAGCTGTACAAATGAGGATATGAAAGCCTTAGTACTGGAGTACATGCCTAATGGAAGCCTAGCAAAGTACTTATATTCTAATGAATTCTTTTTAGACATATTACAAAGGTTGAATATACTGATAGATGTGGCATCAGGATTGGAGTATCTTCATTTTGGTTATTCAATTCCTATAGTTCACTGTGACATCAAGCCAAGCAATGTATTGCTAGACCAAGACATGGTTGGACACTTGAGTGATTTTGGCATAGCAAAGCTATTAGGTGAAGACGAATCTATGACACAAACACAGACCCTTGCCACAGTTGGTTATATGGCACCAGGTAAACTATTCCAAATTTTGCTCATTGCAATATTGTTTTTATTTATTTTATATATATTTACACGTTTTAATATTAAAACTAATCAAGTCATTCACAGAGTATGAAAGAGAAGGAAGGGTATCTCGAGAATGTGATGTTTATAGCTATGGCATCGTGCTGATGGAAACATTCACAAAGAAGAAGCCGGCTGATGAAATATTTACGGAGGAGATGAGCTTGAGGCATTGGGTTAGTGACTCATTTAATCGTTCGATCATGGAAGTGGTGGACAACGATTTGCTAAGAATGGAGGATGCATATTTCTTAATACTGGAACAATGTGTGTCATCTATCTTAAGTTTGGCCATGGGTTGTACCACATATTTACCTGAGGATAGGATCAACATAAGAAATGTTGTAAATAGATTGGTACAAATTAGAGCGACATTTTCGCTCAGTACTAGAGGCCGTCATTTACGCGTGAGGTGATAAAAATAAGCAATAATATATTAAATAATGAATTCTTCTAGTCACAAAAATAAGTGATGATTATTTTTAAATTTTTTAGTGCTTTTTCTATTATTATTCTTATGAAAAAATTAATAAGTTTTTCAAAATTTCATTATTAAATCTGCCAATCCTACAATCCTTATATATAAATGAAAGGGTGCCAATATAGCCACCCAAAAGATATGATTTATACACCCCATTCGTAAGGGACGAAGCAAAGGCAAATGGTAGCGGAATCCATTACTAAGTTTGTGCCATTAGAATATATGTTTATTAAAGTAATCAAAGATAACAATGAATAGTCAGATCCCGACATATTATATATATATATATATATATATATATATATATATATATATATATATAAGTCTGACTTCACAAGAAAAATTCAGAATTACTAAATTAACTAAAATTCTGAAATGATATTCCTAAACGAAATAAATAAAAGTTTGTGCCATTAGAATATATGTTTATTAAAGTAATCAAAGATAACAATGAATAGTCAGATCCCGACATATTATATATATATATATATATATATATATATATATAAGTCTGACTTCACAAGAAAAATTCAGAATTACTAAATTAACTAAAATTCTGAAATGATATTCCTAAACGAAATAAATAAAAGTTTGTGCCATTAGAATATATGTTTATTAAAGTAATCAAAGATAACAATGAATAGTCAGATCCCGACATATTATATATATAAGTCTGACTTCACAAGAAAAATTCAGAATTACTAAATTAACTAAAATTCTGAAATGATATTCCTAAATGAAATAAATAAAAGATAAATTACTAAAAACCCCTAATTAAGTTTTTAGTAGGTCCAATTTTAAAATTGAACAAAACTCTGGAGTGACCTTTACTTTATTTTTGTTTATAGAAAACCTAATCCTAGCTCACTCATATTCTTTTAAGACTGATTTGCAGATTTTGGTAAAAAAATGATGCAAATGGAAGTGTAATTCTTTTCTTTTTCATTCACCACGTCAACCTCAAGTTACAGTGAAAATTACCAAGCTTTTTTATTGCTTCACTATATTATTAATTCTTCCATACAATACAACATTACAACTTGTCTCCTCTTAATTTGTTTTTTTGTTTTTTTAACTATGATATATATATATATATATATATATATATATATATATATATATCCTTTTGGGTGAAGTTGTTGGCTTATATATCTTATTGACATTTTTGTAAAAAATATGACAACCAAACCCATTGATAACTTAACATCCAATCCAAAATATTTTGATCATCCATAGTATGAATGCTTCCAAATTCTAAAAAGCAAAAAGCGAATTTCATTATTGGTCAAAAGGACGTGTTAAAGGTAATACATCGTGAGAGAGTTTTCTCCTTATATTTGTTAGAATGAATGGCTCAAGCAAACAAGGAGCAAGCTTCAGCAGCTCCAGCTCCAGCTCAAGTAAACTGTAGAAGGCAGTTTCAACTAAAGCCTCTTTAGCAAGGAAACTTGAAACACTTCTCACGATTCTCAAAACCAAGAAACCTTGAGCATCCCTCTGAGCCTCAAAACCAAGACAGTAGCTGATGGATCCAAGGAATTTGAGAGCAAAAGTTTGATTCAAATGAGTGATTACCTTCTTGAATTGGGTAGGACCACCCCTATGATGAGTATGTCATTAACATTCACTAGGAGAAAGATGGGAGCTGAACTTGCATACGTGATGAAGAGGGACACATTTGATGTGGAGTTGTGAAATCCCCATTTAAGCAGGACAGTCTTTAGCTTGTGAAACCAAGCTTTTGGAGCTTGCTTGAGGCCATATAGAGCCTTAACCAGCTTGCTGATGTAGCGGAAGCTCTGTCGAGAAAAACCTGCAAGAAACAAATTGAAAACAACCTACTAAAGTTTCGTTGATTCGCGCACGAATACCGGAATATTTAGGCTTCAAATTCGTTGATTCAATAGAATACCGAAATTGGATAGAATTAGAGAAACTCTAAATTTTATCAATAAAAAACTGATTAGCCTTTCGGCTTACATATTTATTTAAAGCAAATAAAACCTAAACCTAGTCGTGTTCCTTGAAAAACAAGAAAACAAGCCTAAATAGAAAAAATTACCAAAATAAGGAAAAACTGATTCTACTAAGAATCCTAAGCACCCCGGAATTGACGAAAGTCGATTCGGACTTGAGAAACTCGATTTATTGCAAAAACGAAACTTTCCTAAAACGACAAAAACGGCCTTTTCGAGGCCTAAACGACGGAATTCGCCTAAAAAAGGGCATGCCTCATGACCAAAGGTGGTGACTTTGAAAGCTCAGGCCGAATCGCATCAACAGTAAAAATTTCACATCACTCCTACTCCATCGCCCGGAATAGTAGGATTGAAATGGCCTATTTCCTGGGTCTTTTTCCTATCCCACCCCTCCATGAACTCCAATGCCATATCATCTATTGCTGCTGCATCACTTGCAGACATGGTGAGGGTGATGTGTGCCAACAAAGCCTTTAGGTTGAATCATAAACACTTGCCCTTGGAGGTCTACATTAAAGAAAGTATTATTGATGTCCACTTGTTGAACATCCCAATTGTAGAAGACAGCTAGGTTGAGAATAAGCCTTATTGTTGAAGCCTTAACAACTGGACTATATGTGTCAAAGAAATCCAATCCAGCAGTTTGATTGAATCCCGTTGTCACAAGCTTTGCTTTGTGCTTTAAAATGGATCCATCGGGCTTGTATTTTGTCCTATACACCCACTTACAACCCAGAACATTCATGTTAGGCGTGTACGGAACTAGTTGCCAAGTGTTATTAGATTATAAGGCTTGGAAATCATCCCTCATTGCAGGAAGCCATTTGGGATCAGGCATGGCATTTTGAACTGATTTGGGTTTAGATTCTGTAAGAAAGCTGTGAGTAAAAGAGCAATGTGTGAGATAGGACTTAGGCTTAACAATACCATTCTTTGATCGTGTGATCATGGGGTGTTGACAGACTGTATTTAGAATTGTTGTAAGAGACTGATGCACTTGAGTTGATGGATCTGGATCAAGTTGAGTAGAAGTACAAATAGAAAATGATAGATAACCAGTTGTTGCTGTGAAGAAGAAGTTGGAAGATCAAAAAATATATTTGATACATTTTGCTGTGTAGAAGGTGTTGGCTTTGGCATAGAGGCAGACTGCATCATGTCAAATAATGTTGAGGACAGTAGCCTGTGACTGGAAGCTAAATCAAACGGCAATGAAGGTGAGCTAAACAAGTACTTGTATGGGAAGTCCAGCTCATTAAAAATCATATGTCTTGATGTGTAGATCTTGCCAGACTTATGAAGGCACCTATATCCCTTTTGATTTAGGCTATATCCAAGGAACACACATTTGCTTGAATGAAAATCCAACTTGTATTTGTTGTAGTCCCTAAGATAGGGAAAGCATGCACAGCCAAAACTTCTCAAGAGTTAGTAATTATGCTTCCTATAATACAACTTCTCATATAGAGACATAAATCTCAACAATGGTGTTGCAAGTTACTGATTAAAAATATTGCAGTTTGACAAGTTTCAAACCAAAACTTTAAGGGCATCCCTCCATGTGCTAAAAGAGTCAATTCCATCTCAATAACATGCCTATTTTTTTCTCAGGTATACCATTATGCTGAGGTGTATATGGACAAGAAACTCTACTCACAATCCTACACTCATTCAAGGAACAAATACTTTGTACTCACTATCCAAGTCAGCTTGAAAACACTTGATTTTAGAACCGAATTGCAACTCAACAGTTTTCTTAAATGAACAAACTTAGAGAAAGCCTCACTCTTTAATCGAGGAGGATACAACCATGTGAATCTTGTATATCCACCAACAAATACAATATAGTTTCTAAAACCATCTATGGACAAGATAGGTGGAGGACCCCAAATGTCACTATAGACAATTTCTATTGGACTTGTAACTCTTATTTCAGCTCTAGTGAAAGGAAGTTTGTACACCTTTCCTAGTTTACATGATTCACAAAAATGGGGTGCTTGAACATTATAAGTAAATTGTATTGAATGAAGGACTTTTTACAAAATCAAAGGGGCTGGATGCCAGGCTTAGCATGCCAAATCACAGAGTTTTTAGCAGCAACTAGAGAATTAAAACTATGATTTGCACCAGGTGCAACATGTGACAGCAAGCTATTGGTATGATTATTATACACATGTGACAGCAAGCTATTGGTGCACCATTGAGGTTCAATTGATACAGAACATTGCAAAGTTTGCCTTGCAAAAGTATTCTCCTAGTTCTTCGGTCCTTTATGACACAACCATTCTCATCAAATTTAGCAAGAGATTGTTATCCTTTGTTAGCTTAGAAATACTTAGCAAGTTCTTTGTAATTGAAACAACATGCAAAATACTTTTCAAGCACAACTGATGACTTGGTGATGTATGTGTTGAAAACAATGTGTTACCAATATGAGAGATTTTCAATTGGTTACCATTACCAACAACCAATTAATCATTATCTCTATACTCATTTGTAATTGAGAGATTGTTAAGGTCAGCCACTATGTAATTTGTAGTTCCGCTATCAACATACCAAGCTTGGTCATTGACAGTTTCTGGAGTGGCAAAATAGGCTAAGGACTGTTGAGTGTTGAGCTGTCCCATTTGATTGCCACTGTTGCTGGAGGAAGATTGTCCTATATATAAATTGTTTCCTTGACTTTGTTGAATCAGATTTGCTTGTTAATTTCCTCAAGGTGGTCCTTGATATTGCTGATCATACCTCCTGTAGCACTGCAATGCACCATGACCTGGTTTTGATCAAAGCTGACAGTGGATATGTTGGTTAGATCTACTAGGATACCTGCCACCTCCACCTCTTCCTCTTGGTTTCTTTCCTCTGTAATTTCCTCCAGAATTGCCTCCTCTATTACCTCCATTATTTTTGTTGTTGTAGTTGGTGTCACCAGATGCAAAATGAGCAGATGGACTGTGTGTGTTCAAGTGCTCTATACGATGCTCATGCATAAGAAATAAAAAGTGTGCTTCTTCAAGTGTCATTGTTGTGTTTTGTGAAGAAATAAGCACCACTACAGAGTCATAGTCATGCCATACTCCATCAATAAGCTCATCAAAAGATCTCTCTCACTCACTTCTTCTGCAGCAGTGATGCAATTTTTATGCGACTCGCAAATGTACGAGATCGACACAAGTAATAAAGAGTGAACAGAGTATCGTTTTCACGAGGACAATGATTATCAATTATCAAAATTAACTCAACCTAATTCTATTTGGACTAACAATGCTTTTGAAATTGCAAATTAACTAAAACAATTAAAAAACTACAATTCGAAATTCAAGGAAATTGAGGCGTTAGGATATCCGATTTCATTTGGTTATTCTTATTAAATACTATTGAGTTACTATCTAGATTTTATTACTGATGGCTGAATACGTGCTTAAAGGCTATGCTTGTTTTGAAGAACCAAGCAAATGAAAATCATACATGACTAAAGCAATCAATGTCAGTATGTTACAAGTAGAACAATTACAAGGTCTTCAGAATTTCAAAACTTTTCTATCCATGGCACAGTTTGATTGGCATTTTGAAAGTACTTTTTGCTGTTGCTGGAATCAACATTTTCCCTAAAAGAATTTATCTCAAAAAACAAAAGAATTGCTATTTATACTACTGATAAATTTTAAATTACAATAGAGGTGCATTTTTCAGGGTATCTCCTTCGCTCTCCAAATTAAAAATGATTTTACTTCCTATTACAAGCAAGAATTTACCTTCAAAATGATAATAGGTACCAAAAACCAAAGCAACCAAATCAAATTAAACAAGTTATCTATTCATAATGAGGACAGGAAACCACTTTTTTTCCCCTTTTTTCCCGGTCTTCTCGTCTTTCAGTGGCACCAATAAAAAAAATTTATATGACTGCATAACAATAAAAAAAAACTTACATCCACAATGGCACCAAATATAAAAAAAATAGAAACTCAACAAATCAAATAAAAAAAAAAAATCTTAGATCCACAATGGCACCAGCAACCTCGATGAGCATAGGAGAAATGTCAAGTATATCACGCCTGAAAACAAGAAGAACAATCAATTTTGTAATAAACAATCTGTTAGAGTAAAAAGCAGTCAGCACATTGCAACTATCAAAGACACTCAGCAACTTATTATTATAATAGGTTTGACAGGAACTATCAAAGACCTCCACCTCCTCAAGGAAACAATCTGAATTATTCTGCTGGAGCACAACAGCCACAATCTTACCAACAAAACTCATTGAGATAGTTTCTAGGTTCTAACAATCAACAGAATCATGCCAACATTCTGCAGTCTACAGTTTACTTTGCAAGTCCAGAATAAGTTTGTGGCCCAGCTTGGTATGTAGATAGTGGGGCCACAAACCATGTGACATCAGATTTGAGCAATCTCTCAGTGCGATCTGAATATCAAGGAGGAGAAAGACTTGCAGTTGGTAATGGTCAACAACTCTATATTTCTCATATTGGTAACTCAATCATAACTGCAACCAATTCTGAAGCATCTTTGGTTCTAAAGAATGTGTTATATGTGCCCTCAATAGCCAAAAATTTATTGAGCATTTCGAAATTTACATGTGATCATAATGCTCTTGCTGAATTTACTAAGACTGGTTGTGTGTTGAATGACAAAATTACCAAGAAGGTGCTGCTTATAGGGGTCCTTAGAAATTGTCTCTACCAGCTCGATTTCAGATGTGTCAAGGCATCAAAGATTGATGAGTTGTCATCTGTTCATCTCAGTTGTCTAAATACATCTCCTACTATTTCTGTTTTCAATAATACCAGCTCTCTTAGTTCCTTTGTATATTCATCTAAGTCTGGCACTAATTGTAATTCTCATAGAGCTTTGTTAGCATCTCAAAGTGTTGTAAATTCTTGGCATGTTAAGCTTGGACATCCAGCACCCTTAGTTCTTAAACATGTTCTGCATAAACTGCAGATACAATACTCATCTAATGACATACATTTATGTGATTCTTGTAAAATGGGTAAAATGCATCAATTACCATTCCAGCTATCCACTTATAGAGCTAAAATGCCTCTTGAAATAGTCTATTCTGACGGGTGGTGGCCTGCTCCAATGCAATCTGTTGAGGGATACAAATATTATATAATCTTTGTTTATGCATTCTCTCATTTTACTTGGATGTATCCCCTTAATGTCGAGTCTGAAGTAGCTTTTATTTTTCTCAAATTCAAACAGTTTGTTTGAGCTTCAATTCTCTCACAAAATCAAGTGTCTACAAACTGACTTAGGAGCTGAATATAAACCACTGCTGCCCTTTCTTACCCAGTGTGGTATACAATTTAGGACATCATATGCCAATACTCATCAGCAAAATCGAATTACTGAGAGGAAGCATAGGCACTTGGTGGAAACTGGACTCACTTTGCTTGCCCGTGCACACATGTCTCTTGCTTATAGGTATGATGCTTTTCAAATAGCAACCCTTCTTGTCAATAACCTGCCAACTTCAGTTCTCAAAATGAAATCTCCATTTAAAATGCTATTCCATCGTGTCCCTAACTATTCCTTTTTCAAAGCATTTGGATGTTCTTGCTTTCCATATCTTAGAGCTTATAACACTCATAAACTTGACTTCCATAGTCAAAAATGTATTTTTTTTTTCTTGGTTATAGTCTAATTCAAAAGGGCTAAAGGTGCCTACATCCTATAGACAGAATTTATGTCTCAAGAAATATCCTTTTTGATGAGTCTGAATTTTCCTTCAAAGCATTGTTTCCTTTGTCAACTTCTTCTTCAAAACCTACTACAACACTTCCTATTTCAGTTCTAAAACTGGCAGGAAAACATGCTTTTTCCCAGCCTGTTCCCTCTCCACCTGATGTTCCTTTTCACATACAACTAAGTCTTCATTCACATTCTCCCGTGTCTGTCTCAGTACCATCTTTACAGTCCTCTCCACCTCCTATACATCCTGTGCAGCAGCAGCCTTCAGTGTCTTGCCATCCTATGTTACAAGGCTAAAATCAGGCATTGTTAAACTCAAAGTTTATCTACTGTGTGTAAGGCCCCCTCAACTATATTAGTTGTTGGTCTTTAACCTAAATCTGCAAAGGAGGCTTTGACTTAGCCTTACTAGTTCAAGGCAGTGGAAGAAGAACATCATGCTTTGCTTAGGAACAACACTTGGACTTTGGTTCCTCACACAGCTTTTGTGAGTCTAGTTGGATGTAAATGGGTGTTTAGAACAAAGTTTAGCACAAATGGGTCAATTTTGAAGTATAAGGTAAGGTTAGTTACTAAGGAATTTCGCCAAACAGCTAGGATTGACTACTTTGAGACTTTTAGTTCAGTTGTGAAGACATCTACCATAAGAATAATTTTCACTCTTACTGTCTCTTATGGTTGGGACAAATAACAAATTAACATCAATAATGCTTTTTTGCATGGGGATCTCAATGAGCTGGTGTTTGTCGACCAGCCACTGAGTTTTATCCATCCTCAGTTTCCCACACATGTATGCAAGCTGAATAAAGCTCTTTATGGCTTAAAGTAAGCACTTAGAGCATGGCTCTTCAAGTTAAAATCTGTTCTATTTGCCCTTGGCTTTACTAACTCCAAGTCTGATGTCTCTCTCTTTTTCAAACACTCAGGCTCTCATGTGTTATACTTATTGTACATGTAAATGATATTTTGATCAAAAGTAGTTGTCCCTCACTGATTCATCATACCATTAAAGTCTTGGAGTACAAATTTGCTTTGAAAATCTTGGCCAAGTGAGCTATTTTCTTAGTTTTGAGGCTCACAGATCAGCTGCAGGTATTACTTTGTCTCAATCCAAGTATATTGGTGATTTACTTCTCAAGACAAACATGTCACATTGTAAGCCTTGTGCAACTCTTATGTGTCCACACACCAAACTTGTCAAGTGAGGGAAACCATTTGCGGACCCTTTTCTGTATAAGAGTATCATTGGTGCCTTGCAGTACTTATGTAATACCACGCCAGATATTTCTTTTACCATCAACAAGCTGAGCCAGTTTTTGGCTGCACCAACTGATGATTATTGGTTTGCATGCAAAAGGGTGTTGCGATATCTCAAAGGAGCTCCTTCCCATGGTCTGCTTTTTGGTCCAGCTTCAGACTTCCATATTGCAGTTTATAGTGATGCTGACTGGGCCTCTTCCTTTGGTGATAGAAAATTTACAAATGGTAGTTGCGTTTTTCTGGGTAATAACCTCATTGCTTGAAGTTCAAAGAAGCAAAGTGTAATAGCCAGGTTCAGCACAGAGGCTGAGTACAGGGCTTTAGCAAATGCAGCTTCTGAGGTACTATGGTTACAATCTTTATTTGCTGAACTTCAAATTCAAGTTCCTTCTTGCCCAGTCCTTTAGTGTGACAACACAATTGCAGCTGCTCACTCTCAAAATTCAGTGTTTCATGTAAGAACTAAACATATAGAGATTGATATTCATTTTGTTAGAGAGAAAATTGCAGCTAAACAACTATTTGTGCAGTATGTTCCTACTACTCTTCAAAAGACAGACATTCTCACCAAAGCTCTCTCTCAACCTCGGTTTACTTGTCTCTATGACAAGCTGACCTTATGTGATACTAGGCAGTTCAGCTTGAAGGGGGATGTTAGAGTAAATAACAGTCAGCACATTGCAACTAACAGAGTTACAAAAAGCAGCAGGTTGAGCAACACTAACAGTAGCTCAAGCAGCTGTGCATAAGCTAATACAAGCATTGAATCAAAGAAGTTAGAGAGCCATGCTACAATGCTTGTATGCTTAGCTAAGTATCATGGAGATGATGGCAAGTTTGCTGGAGGATAGAAGTTAGTTACAAGTTAGTTATAATCTATAAATTAGAGGTAGTATGCTGACTTGGCAAGTTAATTAGAAATGGATGGTGATCCGTAAATCTAGAAGTAATCTGTTATGAATTGTTGACTCAGCATCCTCACTATATATGTATGTATTTCCATGTTGTATTTGATTGACTGTTCTGGAAAATAAAGTTGGTTATGATGAAGTTTTGCTCTCAAGCAAGCTGTTCAACAATGGTGGTTTTTCATTGAGTATTATCACAAACATTTTCAGTTTATATCAAACACCTTTAGTTTTTTGCTTTAATCTAGCTGCTTCTTGAGTTATTTACACAACTTTACACAATTAATCATCCACAATTCATAATTGGATTATTTCAGCTTACCAGGACGATTTGAAGAGTGCTTGTTCAATAGTAGTCGAGCGCAAGAGTTCCCAGGATTGATTGCTCAACACTCGAATCCCAGTCTCTTGAATGGAGGTCCTAGGAGTGCTTGTTTAACTCTCGAGCAAGAGTCTTCCTCTTGAGGACGTACTACGATAGCTTGAAGAATTCTCTGGAGAGAAGGCACTCCAAATTGTAAAATGTATGAGTTTGGGATTTTACCCCTAATTTATATATATATATATATATGAAAAAGAGTTTATAATTATTTTATTGTTATTTTTATATGCCGTGGATGACTGCAGTAAATAGGTTGTCACACCTATAACCGTGGTATACATTAATTATAAATAAATATTCCTGATTTTTAAATTATATTTATTGCGGATTAACATTCGCGGCGAAATATCTACGGTAAAAAATAAACATTTCTTGTAGTGGCTATAGCTTGGATTTTGTATTTCATATGTATTTGGAATTCAATGTATCATTAATGATTGACTAGCGTGGTCATGTTCCATGTTACTTTCCTTGCCCATCATTTCCAAGCCAAAAAATTAATGTTCCAAATTTTTTTTTTTATTATTATTATTATTATATAGTTTCTTCATTGTTAATGTCTACCTTTATAATATATGTTGAGATGGATACAATTGTTCATTTAAATTTTACTTTAGAGAATTGAAAAAAAGAAAGTTGTAAATATGATATGACATAAATGAAGACACTTTTAAAAAAGTAGGTATGAAGGGTTTACATACTTTACGGATCCTCCTTTTGGGTATTACTTTGTCTCAATCCAAGTATATTGTATTACAAAAGAAAAGAATGGAGAAAAGGAATATTTTCCATTAACCAAAACAAGCCAAAAAAAAAAGAGATATATAGCTGGACCTATTGAACAGCTCAGCAGAAACAAACAAAAAACTTAACAAACCACCTAACAAACTAGTTTGTGCACAACAAAAATACAAATCAAAATACGTACTAATCAAATAATTGAAATACGCAGTAACTAATAAAGTCTAATAGCCCCTCTCAAGATGGAGAGTAAATATTATGAACTCCCATCTTGCTGAGGAGAAAAAGAAATTGAGAAGGGTGAAGAGCCTTAGTGAAGAGGTCTGCAAGCTGATTTTTAGTGGAAATATGCAGAGTTTTCAGAATACCAGACTGAATCTTTTCACGAACAAGGTGATAGTCGATCTCAATATGTTTAGTTCGCTCATGATAAACTGGATTAGCTGCGATATAGAGGGTAGCCTGGTTATCACAAAACAATATAGCTGAACCCTGATGAGGCACCTGCAAATCAGATAGTAAAGAAAGTAACCAAACTAACTCACAAGTGGTATTGGCCATAGCACGATATTCGGCTTCAGCTGATGATCGAGAAACAATATGTTGTTTTTTCGACTTCCAAGAGACTAGGGAAGAGCCAAGGAAGATACAAAAACCAGTGGTTGAGCGACAAGTGTCAGGGCAAGTAGCCCAATCGGAGTCCGCAAAAGCCTTAAGCTGCACCTTTGAATTAGTAGAGAAAAACAAGCCTTGACCAGGAGCTTGTTTAATATACTGCAGAATTCGATGAGCAGCTTTGAGATGTGGAATCCGTGGAGCAGCCAAGAACTGGCTAAGTCGATTCACTGCATAACAGAGATCCGGACGAGTGATAGTCAAATATATCAACCGACTAATTAATCGCCGATAACTAGTTGGATCAGAAATCAAGTCACCATCATCTTGAGAAAGCTTAAGATTGGTTTCCATAGGAGTGGAAGCAGGCTTACAAGCCAAATAACCAGACTCTGAGAGTAATTCCAAAGCATATTTACGTTGACAAACTGAAATTCCAGCTGCTGAACGAGCAACTTCTAAACCCAAGAAATACTTAAGGACCTCTAAATCCTTCATCTTGAAACGAGTATTAAGGGCAGATTTTAAATTGTCAACAGCAACTTGATCATTACTTGCAAGAATAATGTCGTCAACGTAAACTAAAAGAGCCAAAAAAGAATTACCACGATGTCGGATGAAGAGAGAATGGTCACTAGCAGACTGAGTAAACCCTTCGTCAATTAGAACACCTGAAAACTTGGAAAACCATTGACGAGACACTTGTTTCAGCCCATAAATGGACTTATGCAATCTGCAGACAGCATTAGCAGGTAAAATCTCACCCTTTTTGCAAATATAACCGGGAGGTAATGCCATATAAACCTCTTTCATAAGATCACCATGCAAAAAAGCATTAGTGACATCAAGTTGAGTCAAAGACCAGCCAAACACAGTAGCCAAACAGAGTAAAATTTTAACTGTAACAAGCTTTGCAACAGGAGAAAAAGTGTCTAAGAAATCAATACCTTCCTGTTGAGTGTATCCCTTGGCGACTAAGCGTGCTTTGTGCCTTTCGATTATACCATCAGCTCGAAACTTGGTCTTATACACCCATCTACAACCAACGAGGCGTTTTCCTTGGGGAAGAGATACAATAGACCAAGTACCATTGCTTTCCAAAGCACACAACTCGACAGCCATAGCATCCTGCCATTCCTGAAGCTTGGTTGCTTGGGAAAAAGTTTGAGGCTCAATTTAGGATGTAATGGCTAATGTAAAAGCTCGGTGAGGCTGAGAAAGTTTCTGGTAATTTAAAAAGGAAAAAAGGGGATAAATGGGTGAAGAGGCCGAAAAGGAAGACGATGATTGAGCTGCTAAGAAAATGTGGTAATCCGAAAGATAAGAGGGTTGTTTAGTGGCTCTTTGTGGGCGTGAATACTGTTGAGATGGTGATGAAGGTGTAAAGGAATTATTGGATTGAATGTTATGTGACTCCGAAAAATCATGCATGGACTTAGGAAGAACTCTATGATCAAAAAAGTCAAGTGGCAAATAAGCAGATTTAAGATCAACAAAAGGAAAAATAGACTCATGAAAGACAACATTCCTGGAGATATAAGTGGTATTACTAGCTAGATCAAGAAGCTTATATCCTTTATAGCCAAAAGGATAGCCAAGAAAAATAGAGGCTCTAGCTCGTGGAGTAAATTTGGAACGATTACTAACAAGAGTGGACCCATAACATAAACACCCGAAAGTCCTAAGGTGACTATAAGATGGACATTTGGTGGTTAATAATTCGTAAGGTGTTTTATTTGACAACAAAGTTGAGGGAGTGCGATTAATCAAGTAAACAGCAGTGAGAACACAATCACCCCAATAGCAAAGAGGCACACGAAATTGAAAAAGCAAAGCACGAGCCACATTAAGTATGTGTTGGTGCTTTCTTTCAACAACAAAGTTTTGCTAAGGTGTCTCTACACATGAATGGTAATGCACAATTCCCTTGGAATGAAAAAAACAGTAAAAGCCAATTCAGGCGCATTGTCAAAACGAACAGATTTAATGGTTGTGTTGTATTGGTTTAAAACCAAATTGAAAAATGAAGGAAAAATGGTTTTAACTTCAGACTTAGAACACAACAAATAAACCCAAGTTATACGTGTGCAATCATCAACAATAGTGAGAAAAAATTTGTGACCCTTAGTAGTGGAAACATGAAATGGTCCCCAAATATCAAGATGTACCAAATCAAATGGTTTGGCTGATATATTATTATGAGAAATAAAAGGAAGCCGTTTTTGTTTAGAAAAATGACAAATAGCACAATGTGAAGGCAATCTCGTAGAAACAGGAATTTGTAATTCATTATGTAAAATTTGAAGTTTAACAAAAGACGGATATCCAAGGCGAAAGTGCCATACATCAGATTTGTGCATTACAACCGAATTACAGGAAGAAAACATCAAATTACAAGAAGTAGTCCCCAAATCTAAAAGATAAAGATTGCCTTGTCTCCTACCCTTCCCAATCGTCAAGCCCCGAGTAAGGTCCTGAATCATACATGAATATGGAAGAATGTTAACGGAACAGTGATGTGAAAGAATCAAGGAACTTGTGCTCAGCAGATTAAAATGAAATAAGGGAATATATAGAACATCATGCAGAACCAACATATCCGTCAATCTTACTGAACCTATTCGGGTAATGTGTACTTTGCGACCATCTGGTAGTGTGACTTGTGTGGTGGGTATCTCAGTGAAAGAAGAAAATAAGGTGGAATCACAACAAACATGGTGTGTAGCATGACACGCTCAAACGCGTGGGAATAAATCCCAAATGTAGGATGTGTCGAAGTAATAAAATTTTCGTGAGTACGGAGTCGAATTCACAAGGAAGTGGTGGTACTAATTCTAAAACTAGAGATTATACTAAAGCGGTAAAATAAATCAAGGTTGGTTGAGATTTTGATTTATAAACTAGATTAAACTAAATTAACTAACTAAAACGATAAAGTAAAGTGAGACGGAATGTATGGAGGATAATGAGAGGTGGTCACACGATCCTAATCCCGGATAAGAAAACATTGACTATTATGAAGCGCAATATACTCAAAATGAACTATTTACTAATATTGGCTCATCAAATTATAGTTCATGCATTGATGATTTATATTCAATCCACTTCACCTATTGGTACTAGAGTAAGCGATTAAACACCCAATGTAGTAATAATTCTTTGGTCAATTAAGCACTTTCATGCCTTAATCAACCTATAATTCATTGCTAGACTCTTACTAAACTCAATTACAATCAATTGATGTTTCATAATGATTATAATTTCCTTATTAATGATAATTCAAAATTCATGCAAATACTTTCGCAATGCAAACAATAAGAATTATCAATTAATAGCATTAAACTGTCTAACAAGATATCTTGAAATATATGAAAAATATTATATAGTCAAATTTCCGAATCCGTTCATAGTTTCCGGAACCACCTAACAACAAATCTAATCAATCATACAATCAATTAAACATAAAGATAGGAAAAAGGGAAGTAATACAACCCATTCGATGAAGTCGAGAATCGAAACCCGCTTGTTTCCCGCTTAGATTTCTCCTCCTTCTTCTTCGACTTCTCTCGATGAAAAATCGATGTAATCGCAACTAGAGATGTGTTGATGTGTTGTGGTGATGTTGGATGGTGTTTTGGAGTGGAGGAATGGGTGAAAAACCACCCTTGGCTGAAGCCAAGGGCTGCCAAATCGTGCACAACCGAACCTCTGTTGGATTCTCTCTCCCTTTCTCTCTTGATTTTTTTTATCCCCTTTTGATTCACAAATGGGGGCTATTTATAGGAGATGTCAAGTTACTGTTCATTGTACTGTTCACGCGTATACAGACTGTTCATTGACTGTTGACTACGGCACCCGCGGTTGACTGTTCAAGGCGGCATACTGTTCATGGCGACATTACTGTTCACCACGTGTACGGTACTGTTCACATGTACGGTACTGTTCACGTGTATGGTACATCTTCAATTTAATCCACCAAAGCTTCCTCGATAAGCTCCTATGTCTCATACCAAGAATACATGTCCCGAATTGCCCGGTTTTGCCTCAGCTCATCGTGTATTCACATTAATTCACAGGGCTCACCTAATATCTGCACATACTCACAAAATACATCAAACGTACCAAAAATACAATCAAAAGAAACGATCCAAGGGTCGTAAATATATAACAATAAATGACCGATCATAGCACCGGAATCGATTACCCAAGTACGAGAGTTAAGATAACGATGATTTGAAAAAGGGAAGGAAAAGAGATTACCAGAGCAACTCGAAATTGAAGGACCCATGGTAGATGAAGCTTCAGAAGGAGCGAGAGAGCTTTGATGAAGCTGAGTGCTGAGGTAGGCGATAAGTTGCTGACATTGATCTGCTGTGAGGTGCCTCGGCGATGAAGAAGAAGCAGTGGTTATCATTGCAAATGGAGAAGAAACCCCACTCAAAGAAGACAAAGTAGATTTGCTAATGGATTGAAGTGAGCTCTGTTGTTGCTGTTGGGCCTTTCCTTTGGGCTTATACCCAGGTGGATACCCGTGGAGCTTATAACAACGATCCATAGTGTGGCCCATTATACCACAATGTGAACAAATGGGTCTGTCTTTCTTCTTCATAGATTGGGAAGAAAATGCAGCAACATATGGAGTAGAAGAAACGGCAGAAAATGCCATAGACTCCGACGAAGAAAAACCAGATGACGGATTCGACCCAAGAGTACGTTGTTGTTCTTCTTGAATAACCAGATTAAGCACCTTTGAGACATTGGGCAAGGGGTCAAGCATGAGGATCTGGGCTCTAATGGCTGAGTAAGACTTATTTAATCTAACCAAAAATTGCATTACATATTCATGTTGTTGATAGTCAACCCAATTTTTCATACCACCACAGTTACATACAAGTATAGGTTGGAAATCGTTAAGCTCATCCCAAAGGATTTTCAGGCGAGTAAAATAAGTGTTGATATCAAGAAATCCTTGTAAGAGACCGATTAGTCGCTGCTTGATCTGGAAAACACGGGGTGCATTACTTCGATGAAAACGATCGTAGAGATCAGTCTAGACAGCATGAGCACTATCCATGTACAGTAGACTATCACCAATTTCCTTCTCCACCGAATTCAACAACCATGAAATAACTAAGCTATTACATCGTGACCAAACACCAGACAATAGATCTGTAGCTGAAGGTTGAGGAAGAGAACCATCAACAAAACCAAGTTTATTCTTGGCATTAAGAGTGATGGGCATGGATCGACGCCATGTATTGTAGTTGGATCCACTGAGAAGATGGGAGACAAGAACCAAACCAGGATTATCTCCATTGCGAAGAAAATATGGATTGTTAGTATCATCCAGGGTAGATTGAACACGAGGATGAGTATCGTGATCGTGTGAAGGTGTAATCGGACCAAAGCGATTGATATTGGTATTGTGTTTGCCCCCTCCGCGAGCCATGAATAAAGTTCAACAAGAGAGCAGCAAAAAGAATTTCTCTGATACCATTTTACAAAAGAAAAGAATGGAGAAAAGGAATATTTTCCATTAACCAAAACAAGCCAAAAAAAACAGAGATATATAGCTGGACCTATTGAACAGCTCAGCAGAAACAAACAAAAAACTTAACAAACCACCTAACAAACTAGTTTGTACACAACAAAAATACAAATCAAAACACGTACTAATCAAATAATTGAAATACACAGTAACTAATAAAGTCTAATATATTGGTGATTTACTTCTGAAGAAAACATGTCACATTGTAAGCCTTGTGCAACTCCTATGTGTCCACATACTAAGCTTGTCAAGTGAGGGAAACCATTTGCAGACCCTTTTCTGTATAGGATTACCATTGGTGCCTTGCAGTACTTATGTAATACTAGGCCAGATATTTCTTTTACCATCAACAAGCTGAGCCAGTTTTTGGCTGCACCAACTGATGATTATTGGTTTGCATGTAAAAGGGTGTTGCGATATCTCAAAGGAACTCCTTCCTATGGTCTGCTTTTTAGTCCAGCTTCAGACTTCCATATTGCAGTTTATAGTGATGCTGATTGGGTCTCTTTCTTTGATGATAGAAAATTTACAAGTGGTAGTTGCGTTTTTCTGGGTAATAACCTCATTACTTGGAGTTCAAAATCCAGTGTTTCATGCAAGAACTAAACATATAGAGATTGATATTCATTTTGTTAGAGTTGCAGCTAAACAACTAACTGTGCAATATTTCCTACTGCTCTTCAAAAGACAGACATTCTCACCAAAGCTCTCTCTCAACCTCGGTTTACTTTTTTCTCTATGACAAACTGAACTTATGTGATACTAGGCAGTTCAGCTTAAGGGGGGATGTTAGAGTAAATAACAGTGAGCACATTGCAACTAACAGAGTTACAAACAGCAGCAGATTGAGCAACACTAATAGTAGCTCAAGCGGCTGTGCATCAGTTAATACAAGCATTGAATCAAACAAGTTAGAGAGCTATGCTACAATGCTTGTATGCTCAGCTAAGTATCATGGAGATGATGGCAAGTTTGCTGGAGGATAGAAGTTAGTTGCAAGTTAGTTACAATCTATAAATTAGAGGTAGTTTGCTGACTTGGCAAGTTAGTTAGAAATGGATGGTGATCCGTAAATCTAGAAGTAATTCTGTTATGAATTGCTGACTCAGCATCCTCACTATATATGTATGTATTTCCATGTTGCATTTGATTGACTGTTCTGGAAAATAAAGTTTGTTAAGATGAAGCTTTGCTCTCAAGCAAGCTGTTCAACAATGGTGGTTTTTCATTGAGTATTATCACAAACATTTTCTGTTTATATTAAACACCTTTAGTTTTTTACTTTGATGTAGCTTCTTCTTGAGTTGTTTACACAACGTTACACAATCAATCATCCACAATTCGTAATTGGATGATTTCAGCTTACTAGGACGATTTGAAGAGTGCTTGTTCAACGTTACTCGAGCGCGAGAGTTCCTATTGCTTGTTCAACACTCGAATCCCAGTCTCTTGAATAGAGGTCCCATGAGTGCTTGTTTGACACTCGAGCGAGAGTCTTCCTCTTGAGGACGTACTCCGATAGCTTGAAGAATTCTCTGGAGAGAAGGCACTCCAGATTGTAAAATGTATAAGTTTGGGATTTTACCCCTAATTTATATATATATATATGAAAAAGTGTTTCTGATTATTTTATTGTTGTTTTTATATGCCGCGGATGACTACGGTAAATAGGTTGTCACACTTATAATCGTGGCATACATTAATTATAAATAAATATTCCTGATTTTTGAATTATATTTCTTGCAGATTAACATCCGCGGCGAAATATCTACGGTAAAAATAAACATTTCTTGTAGTGGCTATAGCTTGGATTTTGTATTTCATATGTATTTTGAATTCAATGTATCATTAATGATTGACTAGCGTGGACATGTTCCATGTTACTTTCCTTGCCCATCATTTCCAAGACAAAAAATTAATGTTCCAAATTTATTATAATTATTATTGTTATATAGTTTCTTCATTGTTAATGTCTACTTTTATAATATATGTTGAGATGGGTACAATTGTTCATTTAAATTTTACGTTAGAGAATTGGAAAAAAGAAAGTTGTAAATATGATATGACATAAATGAAGGCACTTTTAAAAAAGTAGGTGATTTGCTGAATGAGGTACTTACAGAGTAGTAGTTTCATAAGTATCTGGTTCGAAGCAAGCTAGAATTTGCAGCTCAACAGATGCATTGAACTTGCATGTTGCTGCCTCACCATACCAATCTGCCTCACCATACAAATTGATCATAATCAGTATAGAATGAAATGTGATTAATTGAATCAAGTTTCTTAAAAGTCTGATTAATGTGAGAGCCTAGTGGAGGGAAAGTTAGTTAGTTTGTTAGAAGAAAGATGACATCGAACTCAGCTTCAACAGATTATTCTTCTCTTGCATGATGTTTGAACTAAACATACCTATGAAGCTTGATAAAACCAATTACATCTATTGGAAAACTCAAGTGCTTCCAGCAATTCGAGCATTAGATCTCGAGGATGTCTTCTCAAAAACAGCTGCAGTTCCTCCAGGATTCATCGAAGTGCACACGCATGAAGAAGGAGCAGGTTCCGTTGTTCAACAGCAACCAAATCCGCAGTTCGCGATCTGGAAGAAGTCTGACCAGATTCTTCTTTGTTGATTGCTTGGCATGCTCATACCTGGAGTTCTTGGACAGGTATCTTAGTGCAAAACATCTTTGAAGATGTGGTCAAAGATTGAAAAGGTATATTCTTAACAATCTATTGACAAGATACTTCAATTAAGGCAACAATTACAATCTGTCACCAAAGGTTCAGATTCTATAAGTGATTTTATGTTAAAAATCAAGAACATAGGAGATTCCTTGCTAGTTGTAGGAGAAGAAGTAAGTGAGAGAGACCTCTTGATGAGCATGTTGAATGGAGTAGGACAGGATTATGATCCTGTTGTGGTGTTGATTTCTTCACAAAACACAACTACGACCCTAGAAGATGCACATTTTATGTTTCTTATGCATGAAAAACGCATTACTCACTGAAACTCGCACAATCCATTTGCATATTTTTTTTGTTGCCGATTATGTACCACACTTCTCTTGTTTTCTTCATTTTTCATTTCAAAAACACTTTGACATTGCTCTTCTGCTATTCAATTTTGCTCCCCCTGTTGTGTACTCTGTTCTTTTTTTTTTTTTTTTTGACAAATTGCTGAAATTACTGTTTTTTTTTTCTGAAAAAGTTACCGTACTTGGTCGGTCCGATCCTATAACCATTTAATGGACAAGTAACTAGTAATTACTTATTTAGATATTATTATTTTTTTAATTTCTACTCCTTTGTATATATTACTTAATTGCATGTTGGAAGAAAATGTTAATGATGTTGATAACAGGCCTATACTTATTGGAAGAATAGAAGATACCTTGACTAAGGTCTAAGGATTGGCACTCTGCTCCATCTTGTCACAGAGTATGGAAGTTGTGAAAAATTTTTAATATTAAAACTAATCAAGTCATTCACAGAGTATGGGAGAGAAAAAAGGGTATCTCGAGAAGGTGATGTTGATGGAAACATTCACAAAGAAGGATTCGACTGATGAAATATTTACGGAGGAGATGATCTTGAGGCATTGGGTTAGTGACTCATTTAATTGTTCGATCATGGAAGTTGTCCATAATGATTTACTACGAATGGAGGATGCACATTTCTTAATACGGGAACAATGCGTGTCATCTATCTTAAGTTTGGTCATGGATTGTATTATAGATTTACCTGAGCATAGGATCAATATAAGAAATATTGTAAGTAGATTGATACAATCTACTTACAATATTTCTTAATGGAGGATACACATTAAGAAATATTTCATGGATCGTATAAAGTTGTTCGGTTATGGAAGTTGTGGATAACGATTTGCTACCAATGGAGGATACACATTTCTTAATTTGGGAACAGTGTGTGTTATCTATCTTAAGGTTGGCCATGGATTGTACCATAGATTTACCTAAGGATAGGATCAATTTAAGAAATGTTGTAAGTAGATTGATACAAATTAAAGAGACATTTTCGCTCAATACTAGAGGGCGTCATGTACACGTGAGGTGATAAAAGTAAGCAATAATGAATTCTTCATGTCATAATAATAATAATTGGTGATTATTTTGTTCATTTATTATTACTGTTTCCATTATTATTCTTATTAAAATAAATTAATCAGTTTTTCAAAATTTCATTATTAAATCTCTTACCATCTTTATATATAAATAAAAGGGTGACAATATGGCGACCCAAAAAATATGATTTATACATGCAATTTGTAAGTGACGAAGTGAAAGCGTAAAAATAATTTAATCCACGCCCAAGTTTGTGCCAATAGAATGATTTTTTATTAATGTAATCAAATATAATAATGAATAGTCGGATCCTATCTTAAATAAAAAAACAAAATCCGACTTCATAAGAATTCAGAATTACTAAATTGACTAAAATTCCAAAAGAACATTCCTAAACGAAATAAATAAAAGATAAATTACTAAAAACATCCAATTAAGTTTTTAAATTTGAACAACTCTTGAGGGACTTTTACTTTATTATTTGTTTATAGAAAACCCTAATCCAATTCTTAGCTCACTCATATTCTTTAAGACCAATTTGTAGATTTTGGTCAAAAAATGATTATAGCTTATGCAAATGGAAGAATAATGCTTTTCTTTTGCACTGAGGATGTCAACCTCATCAACAAGTCAATATAATTTGCTTTGCAGGATTAAATTAATCACTGTTGCGATTATTCCATAAATATTGTTAATGAGTTTAGATATATAGGTCATGGTTGATTTGGATACGCTTAGTATTAACATTGTCTTGTTCTTATAAACACCAAATTATCTCACTTCTATCAACCACAACAAATGATATTATACCTGTGAGATCGAGTTCATATACCTGACTCATTAGGTATTATGAGCAACCTTCCTTGTGATTCTATGACTCCTAAGATACAATGTAGCTTGGCTCGTTATGTTGTTCCAGCACAATCAAGGGAGCAGGTGCACATGATCAAGTGGCTATCTTGATCGAAGATCAAATTAATTTCAAGTTAATGATCATCAAAGCATCAGCAGCTAGTAGTATGTGATTTATTAATGACGTGTCACACATGCTATTAATGTTAATTAGATAGTTATTATTGTTAGGAAAGTTAGTTAAGATTCAATGGCTGAGATCAAAAGTTGTTAGAGTTTGTTATTGATCAATAGCTGAGATGAAACTTTATATTGTACATAAGCTGGCTGTTGTTTTCAGCTAGCAATTCAATGAATCTAGCAACTAACTTTCCTCTAGATTTCGCTCAATTTACTCTCTAAAATCACCATTGATAAGCTCAGAAAAGTTTGGCAATCAGCTTTGCTGATTTACTCTCTAAGGCTTTTCGTCGAACACGTTAGTGTTTCTATCAAACACTTGTTTGATTTACTGTAAACAGGTATTTTACTGTAAACAGGTTTCTATCAGAGCACCGTTGACTCACATCAACATGTCTTCAAGCTCTTCTTCAACCTAACAAATCGATCCAAGCTTGCTTGCGGATGAAGAACTTGTCACGGATCTTCAATCACTTGTAAAGACTCTAAACTTCGATCTTCCGCTTAAACTTGATAAGTTAAACTTCAATCTTCACCCACAAAATGTAAAATCTCACTTTTTCAATTTTTATTTTAAATTATTATGAAGGGTGTATTTGAAAACTTTTGAAAACTTTTGAAGTGTGTGAGGATGTAAACGATATATTTTGAAAGTTGCCAATTAATATTGTAATTTCTACAAGTTGAGGGACAAAATAGAAATTGTCCAGTCCTATATCTAGTCAACTTCATCTTCCTACTTCATCTTCTTCCTCTTCACGCGACTACCAGCAGCCATTGTTTCTCCCCGTTTTCTTCATTTTTCCTCTACCTTTGACCTTGATTTCCGACCATGTCCGACCTCCGTTTCGCTCGTTCGTGGTACCAATAGAAAGCTCTTGCGACATAGAATCTATTGGTACCAACTTTGGAGATTTTCATAGCCGTTTGAGTCTCCGATTTGGTGGAGAAAGTTAGGGATTTTCCAATTCGGAAAACCTCCGATTCCGGCGATTCTAGCCATTTCCCACTCCGGCCACAGTTATAAACATTGACGAGGGAGACGATGCGAACAAAACCCGACATTTTTGGAGGTCGCCGGAAAGTTTCCAGAAAGTCGCCGCCAGCCGTCACGTACGGCGGGGGTAAGTTTCCAACCTCCCGAACTTAGAATTTGATTTCGAACCCGTTTATGTATTCGTTTTAAGTGTAGGATATTATTTTGAGGTTAATTGTATTATATGGCCGCCGTATATAAATTAAATAATTATATTCTCGTGTAGATTTTACCGATCGGGATAATTAAGATTGAAATCGAGGCCACTGCGAGTAACAGGTAGCTTACACGAGGTAGGGGTTTCAAACTTAAATTTTTAGAATATTTTCCCTAAAAGGTTTGGATATAAATTGATTGTGAAAGTTTGAGGAAATGTTTATTTGAATTGATTTGAGAAATAAATTGGAATGTATTGTGTGGAAAATATGATTTTTATGCAGGTTTTGTATTTTGGGATTTTAATAAAAACAGCCGTTATGCTACCGAAATTTTATTTAAAAAAAAGGATGAGTTTACATATGGGATACATGGTGGATTTATTTAAATGGTTTGGTGATTTTGAAAAGGTAACCGCCCTAGTCATTATATTATATATTATTATACGACTTTATGTCGGGGACTGCGCAGGGTATTTTATGGTACGTACACCTTGTATATGAGGGTAGTACCAGGGTCACGGTGAGCCAAATGTTTTATTTAAAATGATAGGCCACCGGGTATGACTAGTGGACGTGTTGATATTACTTTCTGAAGGAAAGTGTTACTGTTTATTTAAAATTTTGTGAAAGTATTTAACCATGCAGGATTATCCCATGACTTTATAAAAATGATGTTTTCCACATACATTATCGGGGATTATACCCTACTGAGCTGTTAGCTCACCCCTTTTTATTTTCTTTTCCCCACAGGGAGCGCCCACGCGGATTAGAAGATCGTTAGTTGATGTGGGTGAAGGCTTGTGAGATCTAAGGATTAGATTTCTGATATTAGTTATTAAATTTATGTTATTTGAGATTTGTATTGATTAAAGGATTTGTATTTATTATGGACCTATAACAAATGTTGAGATAACTCAGTTTGTGAGTTAGGTATGTTGATGTGCAAATCTTGTAGTTGTGGATGATTAAGACTTCGTGATTGAAGCATGTTTCAGTACGAATATTATCTTGGAAATTGAATCCATGAATTTTAATGGGTGATCACATATCTGTGGGGTTATTTGGTGTTGACTTTTGAAAAATGGAAATATTTTTGTTTGTAAACAGATTTCCGTTTTGTTTGATACTCCGGAGTATCCGAAGAAATTTATTGTGGTTTTTATGAAATTTTTAATAAAGTCAAGTTAGAAACTATTGATTTTATTTACAACTCTGCCACGGCTTAGGGCCCGGGTCGTGACACAAAACGTACGGCTTTCCCGCTCGTTTCGGATTTCAAATATTTCGATACCAAATAATATTTTCCCTTCTAAACTCTGAAAACAAACAGAAAAAAAAAATTTCCAAAACTTTTTCGTCTTCTTCACACTCTTTTCACTTTCTGGAAGGTAAAAATGGGTCGAAATATTCTCTATTTTTTACTTTCTAATTTTTTTTTTTACCCTTTAATTTATAAAAATACTCAAAATCTCTCATGTTATTAAATTTCTATTTAACTTTTAAGTTTAACCATTAAATATTGAAGGGTAGAAAGGTAATTATAACATAATAAATATTCAAAATATTTTAAAATTATATAAAATTTTATTTAAAATAAAAATAAAAAATAAAAATATTTTCCTACAATAAAAAATTAAATAAAATATTTTACACGGTTTCTCTTCTTTTGTTACTTTCTTTGTATGGTAAATGGCATAGTTCATGTGAGCCTTGTCATATCAATCTAACTCTTTTCCTACAATAATATTTGTGTAGGGTAATAAACTTTGTTGGGTCCAAGCTATCATTTTTTCTTCTTCTGTTTTTCAAAATTTTGTAGTTTATCTATTTGTTTTTTAACAAATTGGTGTATTCCTTTGTAGTTTCTTCAACTTTGAACCAACAAAAAAAGCCCTCTTCTTTTTTCTTCAATTTTGTAGTTTTTTAACTCTTCTTTTCTTTCAACTTTGTAGTTATTGATATGTTTATGATTTGTTCTAGAGAATTAAATTTGCAATCTTTGGTTATTGTTTCTAGGTTATCAAGGATCATGAGGATCTTATAGATAAAAGAAGAGTGTTTCTTTCAGATATAAGGGACGATAATCCCTTGAATTGTATTGTCTCGAAAGTCAAAATAGCCAAAGTTGCAGCAAATGTATTCTTTCCCCCATTTAATAGTTTTAATCAGCTGCGTTTATATCATCATGAAGGATCATAACTACTTTATTACCAATTGCAGATCGATTTGGAGACAAAAGAGAAGAAGATTCCTCCTTGTGATTTATACTATGATATGAACTACACCTTGCAATACTTGACATTTACAAATATGTTATCTCTGTTTTTATTATTTTGTTATCTCAATGCTATCATCTTCTATTTTCATTTATAATTTTCCATAATCAATACCGTTTGCTTTAATAATTCAGAAACTAATGGAGGAGATAATGATACATCATCTACTATTTCGAGTGAGAGTGGCTCAAACAACGTACCTGTCGATCCTGAGATGCGTTTGCTAGACTTGTATTCCGGCTGTGGAGCAATGTCTACTGGATTATGCATTGGTGCGTCTCTATCTGGAGTTAAACTAGTCACTGTAAGTTAATAGTTGAATTTTGATTCCATTTACATCAACTTATCAATAAATGCAATCATATTTTGTGAGTAGATAAGGTTTACCTTTTGGCTACTCCAGAGTACGTTATTTGTTTGTATTTGTTCATACAGAGGTGGGCTGTAGACATAAATCCTCACGCATGTAAAAGTTTGAAAAAAAATCACCCTGAAACACAGGTAATTTGTCTTCCTAATTTACTACATATCGTATTTAGTTTGTGGCATTTGATTGATTCACTTCGTATGTTTAGTTTGCCTAAGTTTATAGCAACGTTGTCCAATCAATATGCCTATAGTTGTTATTGTTGTGGTAAGCTTAACTAAAAATGGTTTTATGTGCTGCCAGAGGTTAGTTTAGAAGCCATTTCATGATTCAGCAAGACTTCTAAAATTTCCTGGATGCTGTCACTTTTTACTGTTGTTAATTATCTGAAACTTTCAGGTACGTTGGAAGGGTTACGGTCCAAAGGATGACACTTGGGAGCCTCTCGATGGTCTTAGGTACTCTATTGAATTGCATTTTCTTATATCTTTGCTTGATTTGAATATCTTCAAATGATGTGGGTCCCTATATATCTCCATCAGTGATTGCCAGGAGAAAGTGAAAGAATTCGTGACAAAAGAGTATCGGTCAAACATTTTGCCTTTTCCTGTGAGTTCCTTAACAAATATTTTGCATTGACTGCTCTATCTACTAGATAATGCCTTCCCTTTTTCCGTTTGAGTGTTTGCTTGATATTCATTCCTTTTGTTGTTTATATGTTTTTGTATGTCTTCTTAGGGTGATGTTGATGTTATTTGTGGCGGACCACCATGTCAAGGGGTTAGCGGTTTCAATCGGTTCAGAAACCCAAAAGCTCCTTTGGAAGATGTAAAAAACCATCAGTTGGTGGTTTACATGAACATTATCGAATACCTAAAGCCAAAATATGTTCTAATGGAGAATGTGGTTGATATTTTAAAGTTTCCTGGTGGGTTTTTGGGCCGTTATGATATAGGGCGTCTTGTTTCCATGAACTATCAAGCACGATTAGGGATGATGGCAGCAGGATCTTATGGCTTACCACAGTATCGAATGAGGGTCTTTTTGTGGGGTGCCCAACCATTGAAGGCATGTAGACATTTCAATATTGGTTAACATGGGACCACTTGCTATGTGATTTTAATGGTGCTTCTTTGATTTTCAGAAATTGCCACAATATCCATTGCCAACTCATGAGGTCAAAAGAAAGGGTGTTGTTCCAAATGAGTTTGAGGTATGTGTTTTATATGTTGATGTTAGTGTCATCATTACTAAATACTTACACCATCTTTTCATGCATTCAGGAAATCTCTGTCGCATATGCTAAAAATGAATCTTGTGAGCTAGGAAAGGCTATTCTTCTTGGTGATGCAATATCTGATCTGCCTCAGGTATGTGTTCCCAAAGTTAATCCTTCAATTATATTTGTTCAAAACATTAGAGAGAGTTTTTTTTAGTGAGTAATGTGAACTATCTTTTGGAATTCTGTTTTATTTGTCTTAGGTCAATAATGATGCAAAAGAAGATGAAAGGACTTACGGGACAGCAGCACGCAACGAGTTTCAAAAATTTATTAGATTAAAACGGAACAGTGAGTCTATGAAAATCTACTTGTACTATAATTAAATCCTGTTTAATATTTTTTGATGATGTTTCTTAAACTGTCGAAGTAACAATGCAGAATTTTGCATGCAGTTATTTGAATTTGTATGTTTGTCATGTGTTTGATATTTTAATTATGGAAGTGGCATGCCTGTATTGTGTCTTTTATACTCTTATTCATAGCTTGTGAGAGGAATCGTTTAACATAAGGATCCTATGAAAAGTTCTAACAGATGATAAATTTTTTGACTCTTATAGACGTAGTTAATCTCTCCGCTGCTCAAATTGCATCACGTCCTGGATTGTTATATGATCATCGGCCTTTGGAATTAAACGTTGATGATTTTGAACGTGTATGTCGCATTCCCAAAAAGAAGGTTTGTTTCTTCATCTTTTCAAATTAGTCAGGGGAGTCAGTGTTGTTGGAAATAAAACACTCAAAAAACTTTTATTTGAACTCAAAACAAATATTACAAGAACACTCTCACTCAAGAACTAACTCACTCTTTTGCTTCTTCTTCACTCACTTAGAAGCTTTGCTTCTTCTTGATGCCTAAACCAAAATGGGGAGGGGGTATTTATACTACTTACAAATCATTTTAGACCACACAAATAAACTAATCCAAAATTATAATAACCATACACCTCATCCTTCTACATCCTTCCACACCCTTCCAATTGACCACATGATTTTTATGTCTAATTACCAAACCCTAGAGAATTCTAGATAAAGGGCTTGAACCTTATTTTTGGACTTGGACTCTAATTTATTTGGGCTTGGGTTTGGGCTCCCATAATAGTTCGGGCCTAAAACAAGTTTATACTTCAACACCCCCCTTTAAACTTGTTTTACCATGCCAAGCAAACTTCTTAATCTCGAAAAATCTTCAAACCTGAGTGGCTTAGTGAAAATATCTGCAATTTGATCTTTGGACTTCACGTACTCCATTTGCACATCCCTTTTCGCTATGCACTCCCTTATGTAGTGGTAACGAGTATCAATATGCTTGCTTCGATCATGGGACACTGGATTCTTTGCTAGGGCAATGGCTGACTTGTTGTCGACACAAATCTCAGTTGGCTCTTCTTGTGGCAAACCCAATTCTTTCAGCAAATTTCTGAGCCATATCACATGACAAACGCACGAAGTAGCAGCTACGTATTCGGCTTCACAAGTGGATAGAGTGACAATCGGTTGCTTCTTTGACATCCATGTGAAAGCTGTATTTCCCATGAAGAACACGAACCCACTGGTGCTCTTCCTGTCATCTATATCTCCACCCCAATCGCTATCGCTATATCCCACAAGCTTGTAATCATTAGAAACTGAATAAAACAAACCAAAATCAATTGTACCTTTGATATAACGGAGGATTCACTTAGCGACTTTGAAATGGGTGGTTGTTGGATTCTCCATGTATCGACTCACAAGTCCAACAGCATAAAGAATATCTGGCCTTGTGCACGTCAAATAGCGTAAGCTTCCAACTAAACTCTTGAAGAATGTTGGATCTATGCTTTCACCTTCACCATGCTTCGATAGTTTGATTCCGCATTCTGCTGGCGTGTTTATCGGCTTACAATCATCCATCTTGAACTTTTTGAGTATCTCCTTTGCATAATTTTCTTGGGAGATAAAGATGCCTTCTTCCTTTTGCTTGACTTCAATACCAAGATAGTACGCCATTAATCCGATGTCAGTCATCTCAAACTCCTTGGCCATTACTTTCTTGAACTCTTCAATCAGGCTTAGGTTATTGCCGGTGAAAATCAAATCATCCACGTACAAGCATACTACCAGGATATCTCCATTCATGATCTTGATATATAGGGCGTGCTCGTAGGGACATTTGGTGAAGCCATTTTGTTGGAAGTACTTGTCAATTCTGCTATTCCATGCCCTTGGTGCTTGCTTTAACCCATAGAGAGCTCTTCTCAGCTTCAGAACTTTGTCTTCTTGGCCTTTGACTTCGTAACCCAGTGGTTGCTGAATGTAGACATCTTCTTCAAGAACTCCATTTAGGAAGGCAGACTTTACATCCATCTGATGTATCTTCCACTTGTTTTGCGCTGCCATAGAAATGATTAGTCTTATAGTTTCTAATCTAGCAACTGGAGCAAATACTTCATCATAGTCTATTCCAGCTCTTTGACTGTAGCCCTTCGCAACTAGTCTTGCCTTGTGTCTTTTAATCTCTCCCTTAGAATTTCGCTTGGTTTTGTACACCCATTTGACTCCAATTGCCTTGTGTCCTTTTGGAAGTGGAACAAGTTCCCAAGTGTTGTTCTTCTCAATGGCCTTAATTTCCTCATCCATCGCATCTCTCCACTTCTTTTCTTGAGCAGCTTCTTCAAAACTCACTGGTTCACAATCAGCAAAGAGGCAAAAAAGAGTAAGATTATCAGATCTCTCAGTTACCTCGTATAAATCTTGAAGACCTCTTGTTCGCTCCATTGCTCTTTCTTGTAAAAATGATGGTGGTGAATTTCTATTATTTGTTGAAGCTGGTGATGCTGGTGGTGTAGTGGGTTCTTGTTGAGGTTCTTCTAGTTGCTCCACTGGCGTCTGCTCTGTTTCTTCAAATTGTGGAGTGAAGTTGAAGTTGTCTACATGCGATCCAAAATCCCATTCTCCTTCTTCATCAAATATCACATCTCGGCTGATCACAAACTTTTTGTTGTTCGGGTTGTATAGTTTGTAACCTTTCGAATAAGCGGGATAGCCGATGAAGATGAAACTCTCACTTCTATCGTCAAGCTTGGTTCTTCTCTCATCTGGTACATGAACATGAGCTATACTTCCAAAAACTCTTAGGTGGGAGATGCCGGGCTTTCTACCACTCCATACTTCTTGAGGTGTCTTTCCCCACACACTTCTTGTTGGAGAACGATTGGACAAATACACTGCACACGCCACTGCTTCCGCCCAAAACTCATTAGGTAATCTCTTGCTTTTGAGCATGCTTCGCGCCAAATCCAGGATTGTTCTGTTCTTCCTTTCTGCAACTCCATTTTGTTGGGGGGATCTGGGAACAGTTAGAGGACGTCTAATTCCATTCGCTTCACAAAACTCCAGGAATTCCTTGGATGTGAATTCTCCTCCTCTATCGGATCTCAGTGCCTTGATCTTATGGCCACTCTCCTTTTCCACGGCAGCTTTGAACTTCTTGAATACTCCAAAGACTTCTGATTTCTGCTTCAAGAAATAAACCCATGTTTTTCTTGAAAAATCATCAATGAAGAGAAGGAAATAATTACTGTTACCGAGAGAGCTTGGCTTGATCGGACCGCACACATCGGTATGGACTAGCTCGAGTGGCTTCTTGGCTCTTGAGTCTGACTCTTTTGGAAAGCTATTTCTAAATTGCTTCCTGAGTAAACATCCTTCACAAAGTTGGTCAGGATGATTGATACATGGTAGTCCTCTCACCATTTCCTTCTTAGATAGTAGCTCCAAGCTTCCAAAATTGAGATGCCCAAATCGAAGGTGCCATAACCAAGATGCATCTTTGTAGCAGGCTTTCAGACACTTTGCAACATCGTTTTGAATGTTCAAAGAAAATAATCTATTCTTTGACATTCTTACTTTGGCTATTAGATTTCCTTTGCCATCTCTTATAAAAAGACTACAATCCTTCATATGAATATCATAGCCTTTTTCTAAGAGTTGACCCATACTCAAGATGTTGCATGTCATATTGGGCACATAGTAGACATTTGAGATTAATTGATGACTACCATTTTTAGCGCGGATAAGGATGTTACCTTTTCCTTTCACTGACATTTTTGAATCATCTCCAAATGAGACATTGCCAGCCACTGATTCATCTAGCTCTACGAACATACTTCTTCTTCCACACATGTGGTTGCTTGCACCAGTGTCGAGGTACCAAGCATTTTCTTGGTCTCCATCATTGTCTCTACAAGTTAGTAGCACTGTCTCCTTCTCTTCGATTTTTACTTCCACATAATTGGACCTTTCGTCAACCTTACTGTTGGGAGCTCTACATTCCGAAGCATAATGCCCAAATTTCTGACAATTATAACATTGAACTTGAGATTTATCGTACCTCGAGTTTGAATTGCCTCTCTCGCGGCCTCTTGTTGAGTTTTCTCCTTTCTCGTAGTTGTTGAGGTTGCTGCTGTTAGAATTCCAACCTCGTCCATGACCACGGCCTCTACCTCGGCCTCTACCTCGACCACGCTGGCTTCTCTCGTGGCCTTGACTTTCTTCCTTCTCCTTCAGTTGCATCTTGAGGAGTTGCTCGTTGATCCCCTGCTTCCTTTTATGTTTTTCTTCATATGCTTGCAATGATCCTTGGAGCTGCTCGATCGTCATTTCTTCCAGGTCTTTAGTTTCTTCTATCGTCACGACAATGTGCTCAAATTTGGGATCCAATGATCGGAGTATCTTCTCTATTATTCTTACATCTTCTAACTTTTCACCATTTCTTTTCAATTGGTTAGAAACAGCTGCTACTCTTGAGAAATAATCTGAAATAGATTCAGATGCTTTCATGTGTAAGGATTCGAATTCACCTCTTAATGTTTGGAGACGGACCTTCTTTACCTTTTCGACTCCTTTGTAAGAGATTTGCAACTTCTCCCACGCTTGCTTAGCGGAGCTTGCACTCGAAATCTTCTCAAAACCATCATCATCTAATGCTTGATAGATGAGATAGAGAGCCTTCTTATCTCTCTTCCTTGAGTCTTTTAAACTATCCTTTTGAGTTTGGGATAGAGTTGACTCATCTTCTGGTTCGGTGTAGCCTTTCTCTACGACCTCCCACACATCGTGTGCTCCAAGGAGAACCTTCATCTTGATACTCCAATTATCATAGTTTTCGTTCTTGAGTGGTGGAACTTGAAACGACGCCATACCATTAGCCATAACTCTCAATATGGTGAGAATTTCGAAATTCTGACTACACGGATGAACTCAGAACGTCGAAAAACCTTAAGATTAACTCAGACAAAAAATCGATTTTTATGGTCAAAGTCAAAGTCAACGGTCAACCTAACCTGGTCAACAGTCAACGGCTTGGCGGCTCGGTCAGCGGCTCGGTCAACAAGCTTAGTGGCTCGGTCAACTCGGCTCCAACTTGGCTGGACTCACTTCCAACTCGGCTGACTCGGCTTGAACTCGGCTTGGACTCGGTGAGCTAACTCACTCTCTGGCAGCAAACTTCCGGCGGCCCGTGGCGGCTCGTTTGAACTCCGATCGGGGCGATTTTTGCGGCGTCGGCTTCGTCTCGTCGAGAACTTCAATTTGGATATGCTATAGTGCACACCTTCCAACTCGGCTCTGATACCACTTTGTTGGAAATAAAACACTCAAAAAACTTTTATTTGAACTCAAAACAAATATTACAAGAACACTCTCACTCAAGAACTAACTCACTCTTTTGCTTCTTCTTCACTCACTTAGAAGCTTTGCTTCTTCTTGATGCCTAAACCAAAATGGGGAGGGGGTATTTATACTACTTACAAATCATTTTAGACCACACAAATAAACTAATCCAAAATTATAATAACCATACACCTCATCCTTCTACATCCTTCCACACCCTTCCAATTGACCACATGATTTTTATGTCTAATTACCAAACCCTAGAGAATTCTAGATAAAGGGCTTGAACCTTATTTTTGGACTTGGACTCTAATTTATTTGGGCTTGGGTTTGGGCTCCCATAATAGTTCGGGCCTAAAACAAGTTTATACTTCAACAAGTGTTGCACCTAGAGTGCACACTCAATTTTCTAGACTAATGGCACCTACTTTCTGTGTTTAGGGTGCAAATTTTAGAGACCTACCCGGTGTATTGGTTGGTGATGACAACAAGGTTTTATGGGATCCATCAATGGAAAGAGTGAAGCTCAAATCTGGGAAGCCATTGGTACTGTATTGTGCTAAGTTAGTTTCTTATCTTTCTCTCATTTTGACAAGCTATCTTATCAGTTAATGTTTTTTTGTTTTAGGTCCCTGACTATGCAATGAAGTTCGTTCGTGGGACATCAACCAAGTAAGAAACTAGTTTCTTTCTTCTTTACATTTTATGAATTTGTCACTTATATGTGGTAATACTATTACTGATGAATGCTGCACGTTAATTGAAACTAGGCCATTTGGTCGTCTATGGTGGGATGAAATTGTCAACACAGTAGTCACAAGAGCAGAACCTCACAACCAAGTTCGTAGATAAAATTCACCTACTTATTTATAAATTTCATCCATATATACGTGCCTCTTTATAATCCTCTTATTTTTGCTAGATTGTTATTCATCCTTTACAAGATCGAGTTCTCACAATACGCGAAAATGCAAGATTGCAAGGATTCCCTGACTGCTATCAACTTTTTGGACCTATCAAGGAGAGGTAATTCAATTTAAATTCAAAGAAGCACTTTAAGATGTTGAGTTGCTTTTCTATCTAATCTGTCATGGATGTACAATCAACGTTTTGGCAGATGTCTTGCTTTTGCTTTTAGTCTGTAACTTAAAAAGTTTTATTTTCCATTTTCAGGTACATACAAGTTGGGAATGCAGTTGCTGTTCCGGTTGGTATTGCATTGGGATACACTTTCGGTCTGGCATGCCAAGGATTATCCGATGACCAACCCTTGACGAAACTTCCTTTTAAGTTCCCCAATTGTCTCGCACAGTCATCTCCAATGCTCGTGGAAGGAGATGATTCTGATTGAAGTTGTAAGTTAAGAAAAACAGATTTGGTCTCATATTACTCCAGTCCATTACTACCAATTTGATTTTCTTCTCTTTTAACATTATTTGGTGGTAGCTTTAATGTGCTGGCTGCCTGACTTTACGACATTTGTGAAGGTGAATCAATAGTGTACAATTATCCTTTGTAGAAATAACAAAATTATTATTCTTTAGTGAAAAGATTGGGAGGAACAAAAATGTTCCTTCAAGAATAAAAAAAATATATGGATCTAAATCAAAGTTTGCTGAGGTTTTCTAAAGATTCAAATTTAACATTGATGGTAGGTGGAGATCCAGATCCACCAAGAATATAATTTTTTTTATTTTAATTTTTTTATTAATATAATCTCCATCGTCCATCAATATTGATGGACATAGTGGAGATTCATTTAATTTAATTTTTTTTATAATTTTTAATAATTATTTTATTTTTTTTAAAATAAATTAAGGTTAAAATGATTAAATTACTCTTTTGATTATTGGTTGACCATTAACTCTGACGGTTAATCAATTAGTCAAGGGTATTAACGTGTAATTAAGGGTAAACTCTCAATTTTATTACAATATGACCAAATGTTAGGATATTTTATTGGAATTCGCCTAATTTTTATTTGTTATTTTCAGCTAGTTGGTCCTCACTCTAGCTGGCTAGTCCACTTGAATAGACATTTCATATTTGCTAAAGCTATCATTTACTTGTCAATTTTGTACAGTTTTTATTTTTGGTTGTAAAAGTATTTCCAAATAAATTATATATTCTATCTTAGAGTTTTATTTGCTCCAATAATATCCTATCCTACAATCTTTAAGAAATTTTTTTAAAGTATTGCAAGATGACTTTCTTAGAGCATCTCCAATGTTATTATGCATTTGGAGAAAATTGAGTGTCATATAGGATTTATATTGAAAAAATTAAGAAAACATTTTCCAATGCAATTATCTAACTTTAATATTGATATAATGTGGCAAAAAAAAAAAAAAGGTTAGAGAATATCAAGTAGAGTTTCTAATTGTAGATATCCTCCTTGATATATTGACTAGGATTTTTAACTTTTCCCACCAATAAAATTTTAGTATTTTGTCAATGCGTTTAATTATCATATTGAATGGAGAGAGAATGTAACAAATGACTTGTGGTGACTGGTTTAAAATTACTATTTAGATATTCACATTGGAGAAGTGAATATACATTTTTATAATTTTTTTAATAAGGTAGATCTATATTATTTAGAAATGCTGATGTGACACTATTTAGATACTCAAAAATATATATTTGTATTGGAGATGCTCTTAATTTAGAATATCAATTTTTCATCTCTAATACGTTTGACTTTTTAAGTTCACATTTTATCCTTATCTTTATAGTTATAAATAAATATTGGACACTAATATCCTTTTACCTTTTTAAGTAAATGAATTTATATATCTTATTATCATAAAAATTATATTATTACAAAAGTTTTATCTAGATCTTTAAAATGAGATTAATATTGTATATTTTTTTTTTCTTAAAAAAAAATTAAAGAGAATGTATGAGAAAATATTACATGAGAAAAATATTACATTGTTATTAGTTAATGAATTTGAAAATTTTTTTAGGAAAATAAGATAATGTGAGAAAAATTAATCTAAAAATTAAAGTGAATGTAAATTAAAATATTATATAATAAATTAATAAAATTATATTACAATTTTATTAAATAGATTTAAATAATTTAAAAATAATATTAAATAATATTCATAAAAACTAAGTGTAAAAAATAAAGTCATATAAAAAATAATTGAATAGTGACAGCTACTATTCGTGCTCATGAGCTGGACGATCTCATCATCAAAGATTGTGTACCTCCAAAGTAACAAAGGAGGCAATCCAAGGGGGAGAGGCTGAGACAGGAATGGCAAGTGGAACAATCAAAAGCTACACTGTCAATTGTGCCAAAAATCTGGACATACTGCCCTGCAATGCTACAAGTGTTTTGATCAAAATTGGTATAGAAATCCTTAGCCTCGGCAACAAACAGCTCCTTTAAACTATACTCCACAAAGCTATCCTACTCAAACACCTTACACGCAAGCAAACCTGTCTCAAAACATTGCATATTATACTTCACTAGATGTGGTAAATGATCCAAGCTGGAACATTTAAAGATGTCCTCTACAGACTGCAACTATCTCCTACTTCCAGCCCTTCAAATCTTCATGCCCTGTCAACATGCAAGTCATCTATTGCATCTGCTCAAACTTTTGTATCAGTGTGTGCCCACTGTGGTAATTCTTGCTTCAATTGTCAATGTAATTTTGTTAGCAATAAGAATACTACGTTTGATGTATGTTTAGCTGCCAAAACAAACTCTAGTCTATGGCATGCAAAACTTGGTCATCCATCCTTGATTGTGCTTAAGAAAGTGTTGAACTCTATGAATTTTAATTGTGCCATATCTGCTTTACCATTATGTGATTCTTGTAAAATAGGTAAGCTATACAAATTGTCTTTCCAAACATATCCCATCACAGTAACTCAACCACTTGAGCTTGTATATTCTGACATATGAGGTCCTTCTCCCTATATTTCAACTAGAGGTTTTAGATATTATATCACCTTTGTTGATGCCTTCACTAGGCTCACTTGGCTTTATCCCCTTAAGCTTAAATCCGAGGCATTCCAATGCTTTATTTAATTTCAAAAATCTGTTGAAATTAAGTTTGATAAGAAAATTAAAGCTTTGCATACAAACATGGGTGGGGAATACAAGGCCTTTATTCCTTACTTGCAATCTAATGGCATTCAAATTCGTTTCTCTTGCCCCACACTTACCAACAAAATGGTGTGGTTGAGAGGAAACATAGACATATGGTAATAACTAGCTTGACTCTTCTTGTACATGCCAATATGCCCTTAAAGTTTTGGGTTGAGGCTTTCACCACAACAATCTTTCTCATCAATAATCTTCCTTCTCCTACCATCAATCTCTTGTCTCCCAATGAAAAACTCTTTCATAAAAAGCCAAATTATTCTTTTCTTAAGACCTTTGGCTATTCTTGCTTCCCTTACTTGAGAGATTACTCTAAACACAAATTAAACTTCCATACATCAAAAGTGTATCTTCATAGGGTATAGTCCTACAAATAAGGAATATCAATGTCTTCACTCTTCGAGTATAGTCTATACTTTTAGGGATGCTGAGTTCAATGAGCTTGAATTTCCTTTCCAAGAGCTCTTTCCTGTCCCTTCTTTTTCTTCCTTAGCATGTCCAAGTCTTCCTATTTCTATGTTGCAACCTATATATGTTACTCATTGTGTTGTTCCTGTGCAAAACTCCCCAGCTGTTTCCCTTGATTCTGATTCTGCTGCCTCAAGAGCTGTTGATTCTCCAGCTGCTCCTACCACAGGTCAAGGTTACAATTTTACTCCTTCAAATTTGTTATTAATTTCACTAACATTGAGGCTGTTTAGCCCTTCAATTTGCATCAAGTGCAACAGTAATCCCTGCAGTCTCAATAGCCTTCAAATATGCATCCTATGTAGACTAGGATGAAGTCTGGCATTTCAAAACCAAAGGTGTTCACTTTTGTTCACACTTCATCAACACCATCTGAGCCTACCTCTGTGAATGCTGCTCTCTAAGATTAACATTGTACCAAGGCAATGCTTGATGAGTACACTGCACTGATGCAGAACAAAACGTGGTCAATTATTCCTCCTACCTCTAATATGAGCATTGTAGGCAACAAGTGGGTCTTCAGGACTAAATATAATTCAGATGGATCTGTTTCCAAGCTTAAGGTAGGGATGGTGGGGTTCCATCAAACCCCCGGTGTTGACTTTTTTACCACCTAGAGTCTTGTTGTAAAGGCTTCAACCATAAGGGTTATTTTTACACATGCAATAGCTCACAAGTGGGACATCCAGTAGGTTGATATTAATCATGCTTTCCTTAATGGAAAGTTTGAAGAACGGGTGTATTTGCAGAAGCATGAGAGCTTTATTAATCATAGCAGACCTTTCTATGTATGCCAATTACACAAGGCTCTTTATGGTTTAAAGCAAGCCCCTTAGGCTTGGCTCAATAAGTTGAGAATTGCCTTGCTTGGCTGGGGTTTTATGAACTCTAAGTCTAATGTCCCTGTGTTTTTCAAGATTGTTAATTCTCACATTTTGTTGCTCTTGGTCTACATTGACGATATTTTAATCACTGGCAGCAATTCAAAGCTGGTTCATCAAGTTAATGCAGATTTAAACTCTACCTTTGCACTTAAGACTTTGGATTCAGTTGGACACTTTCTTGAATTTAAAGCTTTCGTAAACTTTTCAGGGATGTTTTTCACTCAGCATAAGTATGCTTTGGATCTCCTTGGCAAGACCAATATGTTGTCCAGCAAATGTTGTTCCACACCTGTTAGTGCTGGTACCAAACTCTCTCTCTCTCTCTATATGATGGTGAATTGTCTGCAGATCCTACACTTTATCGAAGTGCAATTGGTGTCTTACAATACTTGACATATAATCATTAGATATGAGCTTTATTGTGAATAAATTGAGCCAGTTTTTGGTGGCCCCTACAGTTGTGCATTGGCAGGCATGTAAAAGAGTCCTCAGGTTTCTCAATGGCACCTCTAATCGTGGGTTGTGGTTTAAAGCTTGTGCAGCCCCTCTCCAGCTTGAAGATTTCTATGATGCTGATTGGGCAAGCTCAATTGATGACCGCGGGTCCATTAGTGGCAGTTGCATTTTTCTTGAAGGCAATTTGATTTCATGGAGTTGAAAAAAGCAAACCGTTGTTGCACGCTCTAGCACTGAAGCAGTATATCACTCCCTTGCTCAAGCTTCAACTGATCTTGTTTGGCTCTAATCCTTGCTTTCAGAAATTGGTTTCACCTTGTCTCATTGTCCTGTGTTGTCGTGTGACCAATTTGGAGCAAAGGCATTAGCTGAAAATCCTATTTTTCATACCTATATTAAACACATCGAGGTGGACGTTCATTTTGTGTGAGATAAGGTAGCAGCTGGTGCTCTTGAAGTGAGATAAATCTCCACCAATGATCAAATATCTGATGTTTTTACTAAATCCCTCTCAGCTGATCATTTCAGCTACTTGTGTTCCAAACTGAATGTTGTTCACTGACTCTAATTCAGTTTGAGAGAGGATGTAAAGATATCAGCTTCAGCAACTTGCATGCCTCTTTAAAATGCAAACTGCTCCAGTGCCTTGGCTGACAAGCAACAACCCCAAAACACTTTGATGATAGAGTGTAGCTTGGCTCACTGGTATCAAGCTCTTAGCATACTCGATCAAAGGTTCATGCTGATCGTTGGCCATTTTAGGATTCTTCTAGAAGCTTCCAGAACCTCCTAGAAGCTTGGAAGGTCAGCCATTTCCATTGGATGACAAGCTGGCAGTAGTTAGTTACCACATTATTTGCATGGCAATTTACTTATGATCCAATGATTAGGATTGATCAGTGATTATGAGATTATCTTGTATAAATTCAGATTGATGTAATACTCTGAATCTAATGAAGAAATTGGATCAGATACATCATCTTCCATTTCTCTCAAATTTGCTATTGATAAGCTTGTAAAAAGCTCAAAGACATTTCGTCAAAAACTTTAGTGTTTGCATCCAACACCTTGCATCTTTTACAGTATGTCTTGGATGTACATTGAACATTTTGGCAGATGTCTTGCTTCTTGCTTCTGCTTTTAGTCTGTAACTTAAATATTTTATTTTCCATTTTCAGGTACATACAAGTTGGGAATGCAATTGTTGTTCCGGTTAGTATTGCATTGGGATACACTTTCGATTTGGCATGCCAAGGATTATCCGATGACCAACCCTTGACGAAACTTCCTTTTAAGTTCCCCAATTGTCTGGCACAGTCATCTCCAACGCTCGTGGAAGGAGATGATTCTGATTGAAGTTGTAAGTCAAGAAAAACAGATTTGATCTCATATTACCCCAGTCCATTATAACCAATTTGATTTTCTTCTCTTTTAATATTATTTGTTGGTAGCTTTAATGTACTGGCTGCCTGAGTTTACGACATTTGTGTAGGAAAATCAGTAGTATACAATTATCCTTTGTAGAAATAACAAAATTATTATTCTTTAGTGAAAATATTGGGAGGAACAAAAATGTGAAGTATGATTCCTTTTAGTATGATTATTATTCTTTGAAGTATGATTTGATGAATCAGTAACCTTTTCATTCTTTTTCAAAAGCAAAGACGATGGCACTAGTAGTCTAATTCCTTTTAGTGAAATTGATCATTGATGGTATGAATGCAGCACTTATTTATTCTTCCAAATTCTAAAAATTAAAAAGTGAATTTGGTTGTTAGTCAAAAGGATGTGTTAATTAAAGATAGCAAAACAGACAATTATGGGGTGGTTAATTAGTGCTACTTTTTGCTTTTGTATTATTTTCTTCCTTCTTCATTGGGCAAAGACCGAGTCAACAATTTTATTTTAACAATGACCAGTAGTCAATATAACGTGCTTTGCAAGGTATTGTAAGTTGTAACTTATGATCACATGGACATAATATAATTGATCACTTTTGCAATTATTAAAGTATAATTATTCCGTAAATGTGGTATATGAGTTTAAATATATAGATCATGGTTGATTTGGATACGTTAATAGTGACAATATCTTCTTCTTATTCCACTTTATTAAAAAAAAGATATCATGTATGCGTGTGATGATAAAAATAAACAATGATGTATTAAATAATGAGTTCTTCCCATCATAATAATAAGTGTTGATTTTTTTTTAATTTATTATTCTTATTAAAATAAATTAATCACTTTTTTAAAATTTCATTATTAAATCTCTGTCAATCCTACAATCTTTATATATAAATGAAAGGGTGCTAATATGGCCACCCAAAAAATATGATTTATATATCTAATTTATAAGTGACGAAGCGAAAGCGTAAAGATAGTTTGAATTCACGACTATATTTTTGCCAATAGAATATACTTTTATTAATGTAATCAAATATAATAATGAATAGTGGGATCCTATCTTAAATAAAAAAAAAAAGGTTCCTCCTTCACAAGAATTTAGAATTATTAAAATAACTAAAATTCTAAAAGAGCATTCCTAAATGAAATAAATAAAAGATAAATTATTAAAAACAGTGAAAATTGGCATATTCTTTAAGACCAATTTGCAGATTTTGGTCAAAAAATGTTTGAAAATTACCAACCTCAAGTAACAGTGAAAATTAATTCTTCCATACAATACAACATTACAAGTACTTGTCTCCTCTTAATTTGTTTTCTGTTTTTTAACTATAATAATTTTTCTTTTTATATATATATCCTTTTATATGTCTTATTGATATTCTTGTAAAAAATATGACAACCAAACCCATGGATAAGTTAACATCCAATCCAAAAGAATTTGATCAGTCATGGTATGAATGCTTCCAAATTCTTAAAAGTAAAAAGCGAATCAAAAGGAGTTGTTATAGGTAATACATCGTGGGGGAGTTTTCACATTTTATTATGGAGTAGATGTCTTTTAATTATATGAATAGATATCCGGATCGTAAATATAGTGATTAATCTCGATAGATCGATCATTAATAGATTTGTAATTAATCTTATAATTATATAATTAAAAAAAATATATTTTATCTTGACACAAAATTACGCTTTCGAATAATTTATCTATCCATAAGCTATTGCAAGTTGATAGTATGAATACATCACTTATTTTTTCTTCCAAATTATAAATAGTAAAAAGCGAGTTTCTAGTCAAAGGATATGTTCAATAATTGGGTGGTTAATTAGTGCTACTTTTGCTTTTGTATTATTTTCTTCCTTCTTCATCGGGCAAAGACCTCATGAACAAGTCCATATAACGTGTTTTGCAAGGTTATAATTGTTACGATTATTAATATATAATACATGAATTAATCACTGCTGCGATTATTAATATATAATTATTCCATAAATGTTATGATTAATGATGTCGTCTTCTCACAAAAAACAACGAGCATTTTAAGAAAAGATAACCAAAAAATCTACTCACTAATTTTCCACTTGAATAGATATTTGATATTTGCTAAAGCTGTCCTTGACTTGCAAATTTTGTAAAGCTTTTGTTTTTGGTTGTAATCACATTTGACATTTGATATTTGCTCCATGATATGTTGTAAATTTGCACCCTAGCTAGTGTGTTTCATGTTGTGGAAAATTGACAACCGAAGACTAGCTATTGCTTGGATATATGTTGTGTTTCGCATTTATTTGGAATTCATTGTATTGTTAATGATTGAGTAGCATCGACATCTTCATGCCACTTTCATGGTTCTCATAATTTCTGAACACAGTTGTAGGTGATCAATAATGGTTCTCATAATTTCTTTGTTTTTGTCAATTTCTGGAAAGCAAAAAACATTCAAGGACAATAATGGAGGGCTACTTTTCTCTTTAGCATTATCCTCCTTTAATCGTTACTTTGTCAGTCAACAACACTCTCATATTCATTAAAATTCCACATACAAAACCAAGTAAGAAAATGAATATAAAAAATTTCACCATTTTAACTTTCTACAGATTTTCTCTTATAGACAATATCATTTTTCATATTCTAATTTCTAATCTAAGTTGTTGATTCACTGCATACTTACAAGTGATGTAATTTCTTGGTTCTCATCATTCACTGCATATTTATTCTTATTTCACGGAGAGAGAGAGGAGTCAACAATGGAGAGTTGCTTTTTTCTCTTTTGCATTATTGTCCTTTAGTCCTTTCATATTCACAGTGTTTTGTGGAATTCTATTGTGAACATAGAAAGTGAAAGTAAATAGTTAGTTTGCATTATTATTTATACCTATACATATCTACTTGTTTTTCATAGCTCTTGTATCACCAAATTACCTTTGGAATTCATCTCTCATGGAAACAAATCAATCTTTCTCTCTTGTGTTACTTTTCTTCTTCCTTCATTTCGTTTCTTCTTGTTCATCATTATCAACCAAAAATATTATTACAGATGGAGAGGCTCTTCTTGCCCTGAAAGCTCATATAACTCATGATCCTAACAATTTGTTGGCCAATAATTGGTCGACAAGTAGCTCAGTCTGTAACTGGATTGGGGTCACTTGCGGTGTGCGTCACCGTAGAGTGACACGCTTGGATATTTCTTCATTTGGTCTTGCAGGCACCATCCCACCTCAACTAGGAAATCTTTCTTTCCTTGCAGTCCTAAATATCAGCAACAACAGTTTTTACAGCTCTATTCCTGATGAGTTTTCTCATTTACGTAGATTGCTATACATTGATTTACGTCATAACCAACTTTCAGGTACCGTGCCCTCCTCAATCTTCAACATATCTTTGTTGCGAGAAGTTAGACTCAGAGACAACCAGCTCTCATCCTTCGCCAACATGTCCGGTGGTGGACCTAATAATTTGACGTATCTTGATTTGTCTGAAAATATGTTTGAGGGAGAAATACCATCCTTCATATTAAAGTTCAAACAGCTGCAGATTTTAGGCTTGTCATATAACTATTTCAAAGGAGGCGTACCGAAAGAAATCGGCAACTTGACTAAGCTCAAGGGGCTATATATTGTCCACAACAAACTACAAGGTATATATGATCATAGCTGCCTGCCTGGCTAATCAAGCTCATGAAAGATTTGTATAAAATATATATATATATATATATTTTTGCAGGAGAAATTCCACAAGAGTTGGGCAATCTTGCAGAGTTGGAGACACTGGCGCTATCAACTAATGTCCTAACTGGGCATATTCCTTCCTCAATCTTCAACATTTCTACATTGCAATATCTTAGCCTCACTGACAACCAGCTCTCATCCTTCGCCAACATGTCCGGTGGTGGACCTAATAATTTGACGTATCTTGATTTGTCTGAAAATATGTTTGAGGGAGAAATACCATCCTTCATATTAAAGTTCAAACAGCTGCAGATTTTGGGCTTGTCATATAACTATTTCAAAGGAGGCGTACCGAAAGAAATCGGCAACTTGACTAAGCTCAAGGGGCTATATATTGTCCACAACAAACTACAAGGTATATATGATCATAGCTGCCTGCCTGGCTAATCAAGCTCATGAAAGATTTGTATAAAATATATATATATATATATATATATTTTTGCAGGAGAAATTCCACAAGAGTTGGGCAATCTTGCAGAGTTGGAGACACTGACGCTATCAACTAATGTCCTAACTGGGCATATTCCTTCACTTATTTTCAACATATCTTCTTTGTTGCGGATTGATTTTTCAAATAATAGTTTGACAGGTGATTTCCCTTAGAAAATGTATAAACGTTATTGTCATCCTCTTTTTGAAAAAAAAAATATGTGTACATGTATAACAATCAAATCATGACTGCAGGTGCAATCCCATCCAATTTGTGGAAATGTAGAGAGCTTACTGCTGTTGACTTGGCGAATAATCAGTTCAAAGGACGTATATCAAGGGAGATTGGCAACTTGACCTCATTAAAATATTTAAGTCTAGGCTCCAACAACTTAATAGGTTGGTACTTTATGAATCACTCTTCATTATAGTTAGCAAGATTTTTTACACAGCTTAGTAATCAATTTGCAGGATCGAATTTCTCGCCCAATAAAGTCCTCACTCTAGCTGGCCAGTCACTAGTTTCTACTTGAATAGACATCTGATATTTACTATAACTGTCCTTTACTTGTCAATTTTGTACTGCTTTTGTTTGTTTAATTTTTTTTTTTTTGTTATAAGAGTATCTCCAACAATACTCTATCTAAGAGTATATATATTATATTTTAGAGTTTTATTTGCTCCAACAATACTTTCTTACACAATTTTTTAATTTTTTTTAGAGTATTAGAAGATGAGTTTAGTAATTTAGAGTATCAATTTCATATGTAAACTTACTTTTAACTTTTTATGTTCATATTTTATTCTTATATATATATTTATAAATAAATATTGGATATTAATGTCCTTTTACATTTTTAAATAAATTTAATTAATATATAATAAATTACAAGGTATATATGATCATAGCTGCCTAGATCTAGCTAATCAAGCTCATGAAAGATTTGTTTGAAATAAATTATATATATATATATATATTTTTGCAGGAGAAATTCCACAAGAGTTGGGCAATCTTGCAGAGTTGGAGACACTGACGCTATCAACTAATGTCCTAACTGGGCATATTCCTTCACTTATTTTCAACATATCTTCTTTGTTGTGGATTGAATTTTCAAATAACAGTTTGACAGGTGATTTCCCTTAGAAAATGTATAAACGTTATTGTCATCCTCTTTTCGAAAAAAAAATGTGTACATGTATAACAATTAAATCATGACTGCAGGTACAATCCCATCCAATTTGTGGAAATGTAGAGAGCTTATTTATGTTGCCTTGGCGAATAATCAGCTCAGAGGACATATACCAAGGGAGATTGGCAACTTGACCTCATTAAAATATTTAAGTCTAGGCTCCAACAACTTAATAGGTAGGTACTTTATGAATCACTCTTCATTATTTGATAGTATCTTATTTTATAATTTTTCTTGTAATCTTATCGTCAATTATGCTTACATGTAGGTGGAATACCTAATGAAATTGGTAGTATTCCCAATCTAGAGCTTCTAAGTCTTCAGGTCAACAACCTAGATGGTCATGTTCCAGCAACAATCTTCAATATTTCAACGTTGAAATGGCTTTCGCTTGGATTCAATAAACTCTCAGGAAGTCTTCCATCAAGCATTGGCCTTGGGATTCCAAATATTGAGCTGTTTAATGTTGCATTAAATTATTTTAGCGGGACATTTCCCAACTTTATCACCAATGCTTCCAAGCTTTATTTTCTGGAGTTGGGATTTAATTTATTCTCAGGTTTTATTCCCAGCACAATAGGTAATGGTTTAACAAGTATTAAGTGGCTCAGTTTATATGACAATAACTTCACATCAACTACCACAGATTTGAGCTTCTTAACATCTTTGACAAATTGCAAGAATTTAAGAGTAGCTTTATTTGGTGCAAATCCACTAAACGGATTCCTTCCAACTTCTATAGGAAATCTTTCTCATTCTTTAGAAAGGATTCACTTAGATTCTTGCAATATCGGTGGCAATATTCCTCAAGAAATCGGCAACTTGAAAAACTTGATGGTATTAAGTTTGGGTGCAAATGAATTGACAGGATCAATTCCTGTTACACTTGGAAACTTGAAGCAACTCCAAGGTCTTTCTCTCGAATTGAACAAGTTAGAAGGATCTATCCCTAATGACCTTTGTCATTCGGATAAATTGGTTGACTTGCAATTGGGAAATAATAAGCTTTCTGGAGCTATACCTCCATGTTTTGGTAATATGACTACTCTAAGAACACTCTCGTTGAGCTCTAATGGGTTAAGTTCTGTTATACCCCCTTCTCTATGGAACCTTAAAGACATCTTGCACATTAACTTGTCATCAAATTCTCTAATTGGAACTCTTCCATTAGCTTTTGGAAATTTAAAGGTTTTGGTAGATGTAGATTTGTCAAGAAATTATTTAACCGGTGAGATCCCAACCACAATTGGAGGCCTACAAAATCTACAGAATCTCTCCTTAGGATATAATAGTTTACAAGGTTCCATTCCTGAATCATTTGGAGGCTTAATAAGCTTGGAGTTTTTGGATTTGTCCAATAATAATCTCTCTGGAGTTATTCCCAAATCCTTTGAGGCACTATCATACCTCAAATATCTCAACTTGTCTTTCAATCAGTTAGAGGGAAAAATTCCAACAGAAGGACCATTTTCAAACTTCTCAGCTAAATCTTTTATAATGAACCATGCACTATGTGGTTTGCCGCGATTGCAAGTCCCACCCTGCAAAACAAATACTCATCCAAAATCTAGGATCACGGTTGTCCTAGCCATTGCTTTGCCACTAACACTTATTGTCTCTGTGACTTTGATCATTGTGATGAGAGAATATCGAAAGCGGAGGAGCTCACAATTAGCTAGTCATAACGATGTTGATGTACCACAGCAAACAATATGGAGAAGAATTTCTTATCAAGAACTTGTTCGAGCAACAGAAGGATTTAGTGAAAGCAACCTCCTTGGCAGAGGGGGTTTTGGTTCGGTTTTCAGAGGGAAACTTTTAGATGGGATGGAAATTGCAGTAAAGGTGTTCCACGTGAAAATTGAAAGAGCACTAAGGAGTTTCGATGTTGAATGTGAAGTGTTAAGTGGTATTCGTCATCGAAACCTCGTTAAAGTTATCAGCAGCTGTACAAATGAGGATCTTAAAGCCTTGGTACTAGAGTACATGTCTAATGGAAGCCTAGCAAAGTGCTTACATTCTAATGAATTCTTTTTGGACATATTACAAAGGTTGAATATACTGATAGATGTGGCATTGGCATTGGAGTATCTTCACTTTGGTTACTCAATTCCTATAGTTCACTGTGACGTCAAGCCGAACAATGTATTGCTAGATCAAGACATGGTTGGACACTTGAATGATTTTGGCATAGCAAAGCTATTAGGTGAAGAAGAATCTATGACACAGACTCAGACCTTTGCCACAGTTGGTTATATGGCACCAGGTAAAATGTTCCAAATTTTACTCATTGCAATATTGTTTTTATTTTATTTTATTGATATTTATATTTTTTAATATTAAAACTAATCAAGTCATTCGCAGAGTATGGAAGAGAAGGAAGGGTATCTCGAAAATGTGATGTTTATAGCTATGGTATTATGCTGATGGAAACATTCACAAGAAAGAAGCCGACTGATGAAATATTTACAGAGGAGATGAGCTTGAGGCATTGGGTTGGTGACTCATTTAATCGTTCGATCATGGAAGTTGTGAATAACGATTTACTAGGAATAGAGGATGCACATTTCTTAATGTGGGAACAATGTTTGTCATCTATCTTAAGTTTGGCAATGGATTGTACTAGAGAATTACCTGAGGATAGGATCAACATAAGAAATGTTGTAAGTAGATTGATACAAATTAGAACGACATTTTCGCCCGGTACTAGAGCACGTCATGTAAGCGTGAGGTGATAAAAATAAGCAATAATGTATTAAATAATGAATTCTTCCGGTCATAATAATAAGTGGTGATTATTTTGTTAATTTATTATTGCTACATCTATTATTATTCTTGTTAAAATAAATTAATCAGTTTTTCAAAATTTCATTATTAAATCTCCAACAATCCTACAATCTTTATATGTAAATGAAAGAGTGTCAATATGGCCACCCAAAAAATATGATTTATACACCCAATTCGTAAGTGACGAGGTGAAAATGTAAAGATAGTTGAATCTATGACCAAGTTTGTACCAATAGAATGTGACAGGCCCCTAATCTGCTATCTCTCATTAGGTACCCTGACGGCACTCCACAGTAGCTTCCCAATTGAGGCTAGCCTCACTGAAAAGCTCCTGTGAAGCTAAGCCGTTTCTTAAATCTAGAAATCTGAGTAGAAATTTTTTTTTTTATATATAAAACTATTTTATAAAATTTTTGGCAGAATCTTGTCTGTTTTTATGAAATTACCAAATCTTGGAGACCTGCATAAAAACTTGAACACTTCTATAAAATCTCAAATCTCAACTACTGTGGACCTCCGGTCTATCTCAATAATTCAATCACAACTCAAACAGTTTAAATATCAAAATAAATAATTATCAAGAATAAATAAATCAAATTCTTAAATAAAATACTTATATACTTAAAAACAATATCAAAATACAAACTTAAAACTAAAACATCCTATATGCTTGTAAAATAGTCACAGCATCCTCTGACTGGTCCCGCTGGTTTTTGGCGTCCCTGCAATGTCTGCACCGGTACCTGTACCTAGAAGGTTGATTTAGAAACATAAAACTATAATGAGCTAAAGGAACTCAGTGAGTGTTAAAATTTTCTAAATAAACTTTTATTATTTTTCTAATAACCTTTCTGAAATTTGAAAAGAATATAAATCTGTTTTCTAATAAACAAATTTGAAAGATACTAAAATCTGTTTTCTGAATGTAATATATTGGAATTTAAAATATTAATTCTTTTACTAATTCTAAAAACTGTACTAACGATTTACATAATAATGAAAGTCTTTTTGTTTCCTCGAAAACTGAACTGAAATCTAATTCGTAAAAACTATCTTGAAAGTTATACTGAAATCTCTTTTATAAAAACTAATTTGAAATCTAAATTCTGAAAACTGGAAAGCTAATAATATATATACATATATTTTCACTTTACTAAAACCTGAACAGCTGAAACTATATCTTTTCTGAAAACTGATAAATTGAAATAGTATTTCTTTATATTTATGAAAACTGAAAACTAACCTGATATTCTTTTATGAAAACTAAAATACTGAAATAATATATTTTCTGAAAAAGTGAAATATTAAGATAATGTACTTTTCTTAAAACTGAAAAACTAAAAGGATGTACTTTACTGAAAATGCTTTTCTAATAAAACTTTTTTGATAAAACTTTCTAATAATATAGTTCTCTAATAATACTTTTCTGATAAATTGCTTTTATGATAAAATACTTTTCTGAAAATTTATTCTGTCTATTTTCTGAATACTGTACTGAAATCTGTTTTTCTGAAAATCTAGCCAAGCCTAATGTACAAAAGCTCTTAATTTATTATTATTCTGTACTAAAATCTGAAAATCATATCTGGCTTGTCTTCTGCATCTGAAAGCTCCCAATAGACCCCTAAGCTGAGCTGAACTCATAGGTCGACTAACTGCGCCGTACCATATGAGTGGGTCACAGGGCGACTAACTGCGCCGTCCACTGTGACATCTGATATAAGTCACGAGGCGACTAACTGATGTGCTCAACGTGACATCTGATAAAAGACATCTCACTGTCTATGCGCGGAATGCTGCGTCGTAACATATAGCGAGACAACACCCCAATGTGTGGGCGATTGACAGACTCGACAGACTCAACCCCCTTGGAGTTAGCGGACTGTCCCCCCTTAACTTGCCACACACAAATGGGGAGTACCGGTCGGGTCTAACTGCTAATAACTGATAATCTGATAATCCATAGGAAATCCATGGGTTTGACAACTGTTTTCTTTACTTTGAAAACTAACTTTTAATCAAAAGCATGAGATATACATAAAACTTATTTCTTTAAATAAATATAATTTATAAATTTCTGAGATATAAAATACTTTAATTGAAACATACTTGAACATAAATTCTATTTAACTTACAAAACTCATATAAGTAAATAAACATATATAATATCACAAATACTTCAATCAACTTAAAAACATATTAAAGAACATTTCAATCAAAACGAAATCTTACTTTCTCTTAAATAAAATCATAACTTGTCATAAACTACTTTAAAACTTACTTAAAACATATTATATAAATAAAATATAATTTACTTAAAAATAATTTTACACTCACTGGTTTCTAATTTTCCTCTAAGCTTGGCGCTCTGGTTCCTTCGTCTCAATACCTTTCTTATCTTTCCATAACATTTCTTTTTCTCCCTTACTACGGAGATTTCTCCCTAAAGTAATATATTTCCAATAAATCATTAATATAAATACCATCAACTTATACAAAACGCAATTAACACATTTAACACTTTATTTTCTAAGCATCAATTTATATTACAACTATACAGATACAGTTTCTAATACTTAATTACACATAAATTGAATTCTCTACACTGTCAACTTCAATTTCTACACAATTTCTCATATTAGTCTTCATCAATTTAACATAAATGAATTTCCTTCACTTAACAACATCAAATTCAACTTCATTAAACTCGATTAAACTAATTATAACTTCAATTTCAAATTTAATTTCAAAAATTCTCAAAACGAATGATTTAATTTCATTCCAAACACAACATCACAACAAAACTCATAATACAAGTCACTAATTTGAGAATCATTTTGATTTCTTACTTAATGATTCTAAATTCAAACCATCAATTAATTCAAGAATACTTCAATTACACAAATAACATCTCAATTAAACAATTTAAACTTGAAATCATCAAATCTCCAATTCTTTAACTCACTAGTTTTCTTGATTTTCATTTCAATTAACTCTAATTAAACTAATTTCAAATAAAAAAAAATCATCAAACTAAATAAATTTCTAAAATCAACAAAACCCATCATCAAAATCATCACCCAAACATTCAATTTCACTTATATTCAACAATCAATTTCAAACGAAATCAAAACTCAATCACTTTCTAAAATCGATTCAATTTCATCCATTATCAACTTACAAATTCTACAACACAAATAATTTTATCAAAATTCCAAATCAATTTCATCAACACTTACTCAAGTCCTCCCTACTTTTCTTGCTTTTCTTCTTGTTGGACCCATCCTTCTCCTTCTTTCTCTTTTCTTTTTCTTTTTCTTCTTTTCTTTTCCTTCTTCTTCTCACGGTTTCTGCAACTTTTCTTCTCCATTTTTCTGCACAATTTCTGCTCTCCCTTGCTTAGCCGACTGTCATCTCTTCTTCCTTTTCTCTCTTTTCTTTTTCCTTTCTTCTTTCTCCCTTGGCTGCACGGTCGGCTCTATCTCTTTTTCTTTTTCTTTCTTTTCTTCTTCAATCCTCCACCACCTCTCTGTTCTATTTTCTTTTGTTTTTGGTTTGGCCGGCTATCACTCCTTTGTTTCATTATAAAATTTTGTTTTTCTTTTGTTTGACTATTTATGGATGAAATCTCACCATGTGTCACTCATACAAATTCCTAGTAATTACAACATGCCCCCTGACCCATTATAATCATAATGTGACCACCAATTTGAGAGTTAATTACATGAATTTGGTCAACAATATTTTGATTTACAATTTAATCCATAACAACCCATAAACTCTTTTCCACAAAAATCCATTTCAATTTACTTTTCCATCAATTAATTAAATCACAACCTTATATCGTAAAAATATATTTTGACTTCCAATAAATATTCTCAATACTCCAATTTATAGAAATCCTTACTATATTTTCCAAAACTTATAATTGAATTTCTTATATACTTTATGCAACCTTAATAACCATCTGGAACTATTCCAGATATTTTTCGAGTCTCTGATACCCTTTTTCGGAAACTTTCGGATTCATCCAATAAATTCCACTATAGCACCATTAATACCTCTAACATCTAATTTACTCATAATAAAGGCTTATCTATTTACTTGTGTACTGTACAATTAATTTTGAAAAAATATATTATAATATCTGTACGTTTACAGTACATACTATTGGAAGGGTGTATTACAAAATGTATATAATGAAAGATAATAATGAATAGTCGGATCCTAGCTTAAATAATAAAAAAAAAGTTCAACTCCACAAGAATTCAGAATTACTAAATCGGCTAAATGTTTAAAAGAGCATTCCTAAGTAAAATAAATAAATTAAAGATAAATTACTAAAAGCATCCAATTAAGTTTTTAGTAGGTCCAATTTTAAATTTGGACATCTCTTTATTTTTGTTTATCGAAAACCCTCACTCATTCTTTAAGACTAATTTGCAGGATTTGGATCACAAGACTCATATGCTCATTGTCAAAAAATGATTAAAGCACATGTTAAAGGTAATACATCGTGTGAGAGTTTTCTTCTTATATTATGGGAATAGATATTTTGACCATATATATAGTGGTTGATCTCGATAGATCCTGACAGACTTGTAATTAATCTTGTAATTATGCAATTAAAAAAAATAGTTTATACATCTATTTGGCAACGCACTCACTACACGTGTTCCCAAAAGTCACCTATGGTAACACACAGCAAATGTATATTGCGGGAAATCTCTACGGCAATATGCACCTGTGCATTACTAATGATCAAAGACATGTAGCAACGCAAAACATACGAAAGTTGCTAAAAGTAATAAATAGCAACGTACAGTGAAAGTTGCTATTATCCTATCCCTTATGACAACATACGTTTTTTGCATGTTACTAAATTAGTTGAGATTTTGCAACACATAATATGTATGTTGTAAAAAAACTGATACATTTAGCAACGCACCCGGTCTGAACTTTGTCGTAAATAAATCTATAGCAACATTCAATTTTCGCAAGTTGTTAAAAAGTTAATATTTTACAACGGGAAAGTCGCATGTTGCCTAAAATTGTATATTTGGCAACACACTAGTTTTGAACGTTGCTGTAAATGTATCTATAGCAACACACAACCTTGCATGTTGCTAAAGGGTTGATATTTCGTAACACACTAAACAGTAAATTGCTTAAAGTTATATTTAACAACACATAATTTGTGTACGTTATGATATGTACATCTATAGCAACACACAATATTGCAAGTTGCAAAAAGATTGGTCTTTCACAACACGCAATCCCTATGCTGCCTAAAAAATCACATTTAGCAACTCCTTTGTTGAAAACGTTGCCATAAGTATATCCATAACTTGAATGTTTCTAAATAGTTAGCAAAACTGATATTAAATTCCTATTTGAATTAAGCAAAATATGGTGACATTCATGCATATATTATTTTTGTAACAAAAAAACTTTTACCAATACTTGTTGACTTATTTATATCAATTGGCATATAATTTGAGGCTCGATTTATACCTATATTTTTTTTTAATATATATAACTACTATACTCAATATTTTTTAATATAATATAAGGACTTATAGTCTAATATAGGTCATTGTATCAGTAACTGTAAATTTGTATTATTATTATAGAAATTTTTTTTAATTTGTATTCTGGAAATAGCCTTATACGATTTCAATCTTTGAATGGTATTTTTGTTTTTCACTTAGTTGAAGTTTGAAAGTGCTGACTTGTTAGTTTCTCTTACTTTTGCTTGCCTGTGTGTGATAGTTATGCTGGTCTATGACAAATAGCAAATTAATGGGCTATTGATGAGCCAAGATTAATTAATTTGTTAATTAACAATAACCCATTGGTCCAGATTATAAATTAGGAAGTAGGGAAGTAAGCATTTTTATACAGAAGAAAATCTAGTTGTCACAAGGTCAGTTTACTAATTTTTCTCGGCTGACACAAGGGACACGGCAGGGACACGTGTCGGACACGTTTAGGGCTGTTTTATAATTATTTTTAAAAAAAGGGGTCAATTTATAAATTTAAAAAATATAGAGTTAAAAATAAATTTTAAAAGTTTAATATGAATTAACTAGTTTTTGATAATGTTTTATAAATTATATTTTATGAATTGATTTGTTTAATTACGAATGAATGAAGTTATTTATATTTTAAATATAAATATAAAATATATATTATTTTAATTGCCGTATCCGTGTCCTAGTTTTTTGAGATTTGCCGTGTTCTCGTAGCATCCCGTGTCGTGTCGCCGTGTCCGTGTCCGTGTCCGTGCTTCTTACGTCCTGATTATAAATTAGGAAGTAGGGAAGTAAGCATTTTTATAGAGAAGAAAATCTAGTTGTCAGAAGCTCAGTTTAGTCATTTTTCTCGGCTGACACAAGATTATAAATTGCAAAACCCTTTTATTGTGTTTCAGATTTTGAATGCCTCCCATCGCACGCCTCTTCTTCATCGCACGCCTCATGGATACCTTTTATTGCACAAGATTATTAGAAAAACCCGAAAGGTAAGAGGATTCTCTCTCATGGGTACCTTTTATCGCACGCCTCTTCTTCATCGCAGCTTCTTCTTCATCGCTGTCGCTCACCTCTTCTTCATCGCAGAACATCAACTTCTTCATCGTCGTCGCACGCCTCAGCTTCTTACCGTGCACCTCCAACTAGTGAAACAGAATCGCATGCCTAGTGTTCGATAAAAGTTCCAGACGATATCTAAAGGACATAAGAACTATGATCTCATACTCAATTTGCAGTTGGGGATCAGGTATATTTGCATTTTGGGGTTGCTTGTTATATTCTGTTGCCTCTCACGTATCTAACCATTAATGAGTAGATTAGTCTTGAGGATTCAACTTGAAAATTCAGGCCCATCTCATTTGGTGGGGTATTCAACTAGAGGTTACATTACTGCATACAACCTTTAATTATGTAATTGATTGTACTCACACATGTGCATGCATGTAATATGTTTTCTTGCGGACAGAATAGATGATATGTTCTGTTATTAAGGATATTTGTTTCTTTTGTAGAGTATAGTGATGTTAACGCGTATCGCTTGTCACTATCAGAAGACACAAAAGCTCTGAATCAGCTGGTATATAAGTCTTGCCAAATATTTTCTCTGTCTTTTGAAAGAATAAATGTTAAATGCTCTTTTTTCACTTTTGTTTTTGAAATTGCTTCCACTATCTTTGTTTTTTGTTTTTGATTATGTACAGAACACCCTTATCCAAGAAGGGAAGGAGATGGCATCAGTGATTTACACGTACCGCAGTTGTGTCAAAGCACTTCCTCAGGTTTATTTTGGCTTTAATTTGAAATTAAAACATAATGCTGTTAAACATCAAGGGTAGTACTCTTTTTAAAGTCATTACTGATCCTGATTAGTATCGTAGAGACATGTTTCTGTGATGAAGAAAATAGATTTATCACTATAAAGAACATATAGAATTTAGAGGTGGAAAAAGTGGCTGATGCCACTCTATTGATGATAACAATAAATCATAAGAATGTTAAAAGGTGTAAAATATTGTTAAGGATTTGCATAGTGAGCACATCAATTTCTCTATGCTTTGTTGTCCACGTGCTAGTGCAACATACTTCTATTTACTAGATATCTAAACCTACAAATTTTCATAAAACCAAAAGAGAAATAAAAAAAGCGTGCATAACAATGGAAAACACCATTTCACGCCGTTTTACCAATATTTGTGTCTTTTGTGGGTCTAATTTTGGTAAGAATAGAGAATTTGAGGAAGCTGCTGAACAACTTGATAAGGTGTTAGCAGATAAAAAGATTTATCTAGTATATGGGGGAGGTAACCTTGGGTGTTGATGTGATGTGTCTCAAAAGCCGCTTATGATGGTGGAAGTCAAGTTTTGGGTATCATCCTAAAAGCTTTTAGTGTGGGTGGTGTTATAGACAATACAATTGGGGAAGTGCAGATTGTCTCAAACATGCATGAACGTAAGACTGAAATGTTTAGCCATGCAAATACATTCATAGCCTTACCTGGGGGACTTGGAACTTTGGAAGAACTCTTTGAAATCACCTTATGGGCCCAACTAAATATCCACTAAAAAGCAATAGGCTTGTTGAATGTTAACGGTTTTTATGATGATCTGCTGTCTTTTCTAAATTATGCTGTAGAGAAAGAATTTATCTCACCTTAAGCTCGACGAATCCTTGTCACTGCTTCTGATGTTCATTAGTTATTTGAACAATTAGAAACTTTTGTTTCCGAATACGACTAAACCATATCTAAGTTAGATTGGCCAATTGATGAGGGTAGCAAAAAGCGCAGATTGGCTTGACCTATGTATTTTTTTCCCTATTTTTGTTTTAAATAAATATGTTATTTTTGTTTTCATAAGCTATTCTTCTCACACACACACTTTGACATTTGATTGTGGGTTGCAAATTGAAGATTATTAAAACTCTATTTTTGTGTGTTAACAAAATCAATAACCAAAGACAATGAATCCTTATCTTCTTATCCTTTCCTCCTAAAAAATAAATATAAATAAAAATAAAAGAACGAGTGATAAAAAATTATGACAACCGTTTTTGGTGGAGGCAAATGTATTGATTTAGTTTGGACCTTTTTGGTTTGGGGATTTTCGGCATTTTTCCAAGGAGTCTTCACGGCTTACACAGTTTTTATGGCTTTTGATTTGAAGCAGAATATATAAAAAATAAAATAAAATTTGATTTGAAGCATAATTGGTTTGCAACATCTTTACAAGGAGTCTGTTTAACAAAAACAAAGCAAACACCAAAAATGACAAGGCTACAATAATTTGCACCACTCAGACTCTAGTAAGGATTACATTTTTAAACAAATGGGGGGTCGATGAAGACAATACAAGTCTCGTATCACGAAAAAACTTATAGAAGCAAGTCAGGGACCTGGAAAAAAATATGCGTTCAAGTTGTTGAAGCCTGAAAATGTAACCAATGCAGGATATTGGAATGAATTTGTTAAACAAAGAACATTAGCAGAATTTAAAGTAAACAATACTAAACTATTGCAAAAAGTAAATAACATTTTGCTTTCCTTAATATCATTTTATTACTTTGTCTATCAATTTCTTGTATTTACTTATTGTAGGAAAGGAGCAAGAATTTTCGTGCTATGCGATTAAGTTAAAAAACACAGCACACTATAGGGAGAAGGGGTTATGCTCGATTGCATCATATCATGGTTGAATTTTCATAATCTACAAATTCTAAATATATAAGAAATCATAATTTTTATTTGTTATTATTACTACTTGACATTTTGATTCTTCTAATGTAGAAAAATGAAGCTAAAGAGAAAGGAAAAAATCCAGAAAAGATTACAAGGGTTAATATTTTGATTGAAGGACATAAAAGAAAGAAAAACAAGCCTTTAAGTGAAGCAGTGCAAACTGTTATGGTACAATCTTTACAAATATTATATTATACAATTACTATTATAACTTAAATGCTAATTGACCCTTATATTAGGATGAAATTAATCAATTGCGAGAGTCAACATGTCCTCCAAATGACAACAACATCAATGAAGACTCTCTTGCAAAAGTCTTAGGAGCAGAGAAGCGTGAGAGAGTTAGAGGCTTTGGATTTGGAGCTACACCATAACGGGTACAAACACAAATTCAATCCGGGGGAAGAGTTAAACAACTAGAGGCGGAGTTGGAAGCTACAAATGACCAAGTGGCAAGTCTTAAAGAGATGATAAATATGATAATAAAACAAAATGAGCAGATAATATGTGTAAAATTTCATTTTATATAATTTTTTTTTATTTCTAGTTTTACTAAAAAATTGTATTTATTTAATTAAGTTATTAAATAGAGGTGCACAAGTGGAAGTAGTGTTGCATGGCTCAAAGATTGTATTAAATTATTGTAGAATAAGTAGTTGTGTTTTTGGTAAAGATGGGTGACATGAAGTTACGGTGGAGGATATGTGGATATACTTTTGACACATGTAAAGTTGATTTTGTTGTTGCTGTCATTTTGTCTAACACATTTTGGGGTTGACACTTAGAGAATTTGATTTTGGGTACTTACCACTTGGAGAATTTTGTTTGGACATGTTATTATGGTGACATTGATTATATTGATATATTGAATTTGGTGAACTAAATTATAATTTGTACATTTTAATTTTATCATATTAATTGTAATATTGTACTTGTACAATTCGTATCTCTTACAAGTATTTTTTAATTGAAAATCTAAAATGTTCGAAAAAATAATATTGGTTTTTTAAAAATAAAACAAAATAAAATCTTTTTTGGCAACACACATAAAAAGTTGTCTTAAACAAGCTGTTGGCAACACACATTGTATGTTGTCTTATACAGATTTTTTGACAACACACAAAACAAAGTTGCCTTATACAGTCTTTTTAGCAACTTGCAATTTGATGTTTCCTTATATATAACCTTTTAGCAACATACGTTACATGTTGCCATACACATACTTTTGGCAACACACATCGAATGTTGCTTTAAATTTACTTTTGGCAATATACGTTTAATCTTGTTTTTAAGTGCTACAGTAATGTACAGTTTATGTTATTTTAAATGGTTATAGCAATATACAAAATTCGTTGTAGTAAAAATGATGCACGTTGCAAAAAACATATGACAACACACTAAGCGCCTTGCGAAAATCCTACGGCAACATTCAATGTGCATTGCGAAAAGCGGCTGGACTTTTAGAAATATGTCCTTCAGCAACGTATGACCGTCTATTGCTAAAACTTTCAACAACGCATTTGGCGCGTTGTGGTATGTCATTTTTCTTGTAGTGAACCTCGTTAAAATTATTAGCAGCTGTACAAATGAGGATCTTAAATCCTTGGTACTAGAATACATGCCTAATGGAAGCCTAGCAAAGTGCTTATATTCTAATGAATTGTTTTTGAACATATTACAGAGGTTGAATATATTGATAGATGTGGCATTGGCATTAGAGTATCTTCACTTTGGTTATTCAATCCCTATAGTTTACTGTGATGTCAAGCCGAGCAATGTATTGCTAGACCAAGAAATGGTTGGACATTTGAGTGATTTTGGCATAGCAAAGCTATTAGGTGAAGAAGAATCCATGACACAGACACAGACCTTTGCCACGGTTGGTTATATGACACAAGCTAAAATGTTCCAAATTTTACTCATTGCATGCAGTATTGTTTTTATTTTATTTTATTGATATTTATATTTTTTAATATTAAAACTAATCAAGTCATTCGCAGAGTATAGAAGAGAAGGAAGGCTATCTCGAGAAGGTGATGTTTATAGCTATGGTATCATGCTGATGGAAACATTCACAAGGAAGAAGCCGACTGATGAAATATTTACAGAGGAGATGAGCTTGAAGCATTGGGTTGGTGACTCATTTAATCGTTCGATCATGGAAGTTGTGGATAACGATTTACTAGGAATAGAGGATGCACATTTCTTAATGTGGGAACAATGTTTGTCATCTATCTTAAGTTTGGCAATGGATTGTACTAGAGAATTACCTAAGGATAGGATCAACATAAGAAATGTTGTAAGTAGATTGATACAAATTAGAACGACATTTTCGCTCGATACTAGAGCGCGTCATGTAAGCGTGAGGTGATAAAAATAAGCAATAATCTATTAAATAATGAACTCTTCTAGTCATAATAATAAGTGGTGATTATTTTATTAATTTATCATTGCTGCGTCTATTATTATTCTTGTTAAAATAAATTAATCAGTTTTTCAAAATTTCATTATTAAATCTCCAGTAATCCTACAATCTTTATATGTAAATGAAAGAGTGTCAATATGGCCACCCAAAAAATATGATTTATACACCCAATTCGTAAGTGATGAGGCGAAAACATAAAGATAGTTGAATCCATGACCAAATTTGTGCCAGTAGAATGTATTTTTATTAACATAATGAAAGATAATAATGAATAGTCAGATCCTAGCTTAAATAATAAAAAAAGGTTCAACTCCACAAGAATTCAGAATTACTAAATTGGCTAAAATTTTAAAAGAGCATTCCTATGTGAAATAAATAAAAGATAAATTACTAAAAGTATCCAATTAAATTTTTAGTAGGTCCAATTTTAAATTTGAACAACTCTTGAGGGATACTTTATTTTTGTTTATAGAAAACCCTCATTCTTTAAGACTAATTTGTAGAATTTGGATCACAGGACTCATATGCTTATTGTCAAAAAATGATTATAGCACGTGTTAAAGGTAATATATATTGTGAGAGTTTTCTTCTTATATTATGGGAATAGATGTCTCTCGATTATATGAATAGATATTTTGACCGTATACATAATGGTTGATCTCGGTAGATCCTGACAGACTTGTAATTAATCTTGTAATTATGCAATTAAAAAAATAGTTTATACATATACAAAATTACATTTTTAGGTAATTTACCCTTCGAAAAGCTACTGCAAGTTGATATTATGAATGCATCACTTATTTCTTCATCCAAATTCTTAAGTGCAAAAAGCGAATTTTATTGTTAGTCAAAGGATGTGTTAAATAATAGGGTGGTTATTTTCTTCCTTCTTCATCCGGCAAAGACCTCATCAACAAGTCAATATAACGTGCTTTTGTTTTGGTCCATTGGATTTGAAGTATCTTCATTTTGCTTATTCAATCCCTATAGTTCATTGTGACATAATCCAAACAATCTATTGCTAGATCAAGACATTAGGGCAGCCTGATTATCACAAAACAAGATAGCTGAACCTTGATGAGGCACCTGTAAATCAGATAGTAAAGAAAGTAACCAAACTAACTCACAAGTAGCATTGGCCATAGCACGATATTCGGCTTCAGCTGATGATCGAGAAACAGTATGCTGTTTTTTCGACTTCCAAGAGACTAAGGAAGAGCCAAGGAAGATACAAAAACCAGTGGTTGAGCGACGAGTGTCAGGGCAAGTAGCCCAATCGGAGTCCGCAAAAGCCTTAAGCTGCACCTTTGAATTAGTAGAGAAAAACAAGCCTTGACCAGGAGCTTGTTTAATATACTGCAGAATTCGATGAGCAGCTTTGAGATGTGGAATCCGTGGAGCAGCCAAGAACTGGCTAAGTCGATTCACTGCATAACAGAGATCCGGACGAGTGATAGTCAAATATATCAACCGACCAATTAATCGCCGATAACTAGTTGGATCAGAAATCAAGTCACCATCATCTTGAGAAAGTTTAAGATTGGTTTCCATAGGAGTGGAAGCAGGCTTACAAGCCAAATAACCAGAATCCGAGAGTAATTCCAAAGCATATTTACGTTGACAAACTGAAATTCCAGCTACTGAACGAGCAACTTCTAAACCCAAGAAATACTTAAGGACCTCTAAATCCTTCTTGAAACGAGTATTAAGGGCAGATTTTAAATTGTCAACAGCAACTTGATCATTAGTTGCAAGAATAATGTCGTCAACGTAAACTAAAAGAGCCAAAAAAGAATTACCACGATGTCGGATGAAGAGAGAATGGTCACTAGCAGACTGAGTAAACCCTTCGTCAATTAGAACACCTGAAAACTTGGAAAACCATTGACGAGACGCTTGTTTCAGCCCATAAATGGACTTATGGAATCTGCAGACAGCATTAGCAGGTAAAATCTCACCCTATTTGCAAATATAACCAGGAGGTAATACCATATAAACCTCTTCCATAAGATCACCATGCAAAAAAGCATTAGTGACATCAAGTTGAGTCAAAGACCAGCCAAACACAGTAGCCAAACAGAGTAAAATTTTAACTGTAACAAGCTTTGCAATAGGAGAAAAAGTGTCTAAGAAATCAATACCTTCCTGTTGAGTGTATCCCTTGGCGATTAAGCGTGCTTTGTGCCTTTCGATTGTACCATCAGCTCGAAACTTGGTCTTGTACACCCATCTACAACCAACGAGGCGTTTTCCTTAGGGAAGAGATACAATAGACCAAGTACCATTGCTTTCCAAAGCACACAACTCGACAGCCATAGCATCATGCCATTCCTGAAGCTTGGTTGCTTGGGAAAAAGTTTGAGGCTCAATTTGGGATGTAATGGCTAATGTAAAAGCTCGGTGAGGCTGAGAAAGTTTCTAGTAATTTAAAAAGGAAAAAAGGGGATAAATGGGTGAAGAGGCCGAAAAGGAAGACGATGATTGAGCTACTAAGAAAATGTGGTAATCCGAAAGATAAGAGGGTTGTTTAGTGGCTCTTTGTGGGCGTGAATACTGTTGAGATGGTGATGAAGGTGTAAAGGAATTATTGGATTGAATGTTATGTGACTCCGAAAAATCATGCATGGACTTAGGAAGAACTCTATGATCAAAAAAATCAAGTGGCAAAGAAGCAGATTTAAGATCAACAAAAGGAAAAATAGACTCATGAAAGACAACATTCCTGAAGATATAAGTGGTATTACTAGCTAGATCAAGAAGCTTATATCCTTTATAGCCAAAAGGATAGCCAAGAAAAATAGAGGCTCTAGCTCGTGGAGTAAATTTGGAACGATTACTAACAAGAGTGGACCCATAACATAAACACCCGAAAGTCCTAAGGTGACTATAAGATGGACGTTTGGTGGTTAATAATTCGTAAGGTGTTTTATTTGACAACAAAGGTAAGGGAGTGCGATTAATCAAGTAAATAGCAGTGAGAACACAATCACCCCAATAGCAAAGAGGCACACGAGATTGAAAAAGCAAAGCACGAGCCACATTAAGTATGTGTTGGTGCTTTCTTTCAACAACAAAGTTTTGCTAAGGTGTCTCTACACATGAATGGTAATGCACAATTCCCTTGGAATGAAAAAAATCAGTAAAAGCCAATTCAGGCGCATTGTCAGAACGAACAGATTTAATGGTTGTGTTGTATTGGTTTAAAACCAAATTGAAAAATGAAGGAAAAATGGTTTTAACTTCAGACTTAGAACACAACAAATAAACCCAAGTTATACGTGTGCAATCATCAACAATAGTGAGAAAAAATTTGTGACCCTTAGTAGTGGAAACATGAAATGGTCCCCAAATATCAAGATGTACCAAATCAAATGGTTTGGCTGACATATTATTATGAGAAATAAAAGGAAGCCGTTTTTGTTTAGCAAAATGACAAATAGCACAATGTGAAGGCAATCTCGTAGAAACAGGAATTTGTAATTCATTATGTAAAATTTGAAGTTTAACAAAAGACGGATGTCCAAGGCGAAAGTGCCATACATCAGATTTGTGCATTACAACCGAATTACAGGAAGAAAACATTGAATTACAAGAAGTAGTCCCCAAATCTAAAAGATAAAGATTGCCTTCTCTCCTACCCTTCCCAATCGTCAAGCCCCGAGTAAGGTCCTGAATCAGACATGAATATGGAAGAATGTTAACGGAACAGTGATGTGAAAGAGTCAAGGAACTTGTGCTCAGCAGATTAAAATGAAATAAGGGAATATATAGAACATCATGCAGAACCAACATATCCGTCAATCTTACTGAACCTATTCGGGTAATGTGTACTTTGCGACCATCTGGTAGTGTGACTTGTGTGGTGGGTATCTCAGTGAAAGAAGAAAATAAGGTGGAATCACAACAAACATGGTGTGTAGCATGACACGCTCAAACGCGTGGGAATAAATCCCAAATGTAGGATGTGTCGAAGTAATAAAATTTACGTGAGTACGGAGTCGAATTCACAAGGAAGTGGTGGTACTAATTCTAAAACTAGAGATTATACTAAAGCGGTAAAATAAATCAAGGTTGGTTGAGATTTTGATTTATAAACTAAATTAACTAACTAAAACGATAAAGTAAAGCGAGACGGAATGTATGGAGGATAATGATAGGTGGTCACACGATCCCAATCCCAGATAAGAAAACATTGACTATTATGAAGCACAATATACTCAAAATGAACTATTTACTAATATTGGCTCATCAAATTATAGTTCATGCATTGATGATTTATATTCAATCCACTTCACCTATTGGTACTAGAGTAAGCGATTAAACACCCAATGTAGTAATAATTCTTTGGTCAATAAAGCACTTTCATGCCTTAATCAACCTATAATTCATTGCTAGACTCTTACTAAACTCAATTACAATCAATTGATGTCTCATAATGATTATAATTTCCTTATTAATGATAATTCAAAATTCATGCAAATACTTTCGCAATGCAAACAATAAGAATTATCAATTAATAGCATTAAACTGTCTAACAAGATATCTTGAAATATATGAAAAATATTATATAGTCAAATTTCTGAATCCGTTCATAGTTTCCGGAACCACCAACAAATCTAATCAATCATACAATCAATTAAACATAAAGATAGGAAAAAGGGAAGTAATACAACCCATTCGATGAAGTCGAGAATTGAAACCCGCTTGTTTCCCGCTTAGATTTCTCCTCCTTCTTCTTCGTCTTCTCTCGATGAAAAATCGATGTAATCACAACTAGAGCTGTGTTGATGTGTTGTGGTGATGTTGGATGGTGTTTTGGAGTGGAGGAATGGAGGAATGGGTGAAAAACCACCCTTGGCCGAAGCCAAGGGCTGCCAAATCGTGCACAACCGAACCTCTGTTGGATTCTCTCTCCCTTTCTCTCTTGATTTTTTTTATCCCCTTTTGATTCACAAATGGGGGCTATTTATAGGAGATGTCAAGTACTGTTCACGCGTATACGGTACTGTTCATTGACTGTTGACTACGGCACCCGCGTTTGACTGTTCAAGGCGTCATACTGTTCATGACGGCATTACTGTTCACAATGTACTGTTCACGTGTACGGTACTGTTCACGTGTATGGTACATCTTCAATTTAATCCACCAAAGCTTCTTCGATAAGCTCTTATGTCTCATACCAAGAATACATGTCCCGAATTGCCCGGTTTTGCCTCAGCTCATCGTGTATTCACATTAATTCACGGGGCTCACCTAATATCTACACATACTCACAAAATACATCAAACGTACCAAAAATAATCAAAAATACAATCAAAAGAAACGATCCAAGGGTCGTAAATATATAACAATAAATGATCGATCATAGCACTGGAATCGATTACCCAAGTTCGAGAGTTAAGATAACAATGATTTGAAAAAGGGAAGGAAAAGAGATTACCAGAGCAACTCGAAATCGAAGGACCCATGGTAGATGAAGCTTCAGAAGGAGCAAGAGAGCTTTGATGAAGCTGAGTGCTGAGGTAGGCGATAAGTTGCTGACATTGATCTGCTGTGACCTGTGAGGTGACTCGGCGATGAAGAAGAAGCAGTGGCTGTCATTGCAAATGGAGAAGAAACCCCACTCGAAGAAGACAAAGTAGATTTGCTAATGGATTGAAGTGAGCTCTGTTGTTGCTGTTGGGCCTTTCCTTTGGGCTTATACCCAGGTGGATACCTATGGAGCTTATAACAACGATCCATAGTGTGGCCCATTATACCACAATGTGAACAAATGGGTCTGTCTTTCTTCTTCATAGATTGGGAAGAAAATGCAGCAACATATGGAGTAGAAGAAACGGCAGAAAATGCCATAGACTCAGACGAAGAAAAACCAGATGACGGATTCGACCCAAGAGTACGTTGTTGTTCTTCCTGAATAACTAGATTAAGCACCTTTGAGACATTGGGCAAGGGGTCAAGCATGAGGATCTGGGCTCTAATGGCTGAGTAAGACTTATTTAATCCAACCAAAAATTGCATTACATATTCATGTTGTTGATAGTCAACCCAATTTTTCATACCACCACAGTTACATACAGGTATAGGTTGGAAATCTTTAAGCTCATCCCAAAGGATTTTCAGGCAAGTAAAATAAGTGCTAATATCAAGAAATCCTTGTGAGAGACTGAGTGGTCGCTGCTTGATCTGGAAAACACGGGGTGCATTACTTCGATGAAAACGATCGTAGAGATCAGTCCAGACAGCATGAGCACTATCCATGTACAATAGACTATCACCAATTTCCTTCTCCACCGAATTCAACAACCATGAAATAACTAAGCTATTACATCGTGACCAAATACCAGACAATAGATCTGTAGCTGAAGGTTGAGGAAGAGAACCATCAACAAAACCAAGTTTATTCTTGGCATTAAGAGCGATGAGCATGGATCGATGCCATGTATTGTAGTTGGATCCACTGAAAAGATGGGAGACAAGAACCAAACTAGGATTATCTCCATTGCGAAGAAAATATGGACTGTTAGTATCATCCAGGGTAGATTGAACACGAGGATGAGTATCGTGATCGTGTGGAGGTGTAATCGAACCAAAGCGATTGGTATTGGTATTGTGTTGGCCCCCTCCGCGAGCCATGAATAAAGTTCAACAAGAGAGCATCAAAAAGAATTTCTCTGATACCATATTACAAAAGAAAAGAATGGAGAAAAGGAATATTTTCCATTAACCAAAACAAGCCAAAAAAACAGAGATATATAGCTGGACCTATTGAACAGCTCAGCAGAAACAAACAAAAAACTTAACAAACCACCCAACAAACTAGTTTATACACAACAAAAATACAAATCAAAACACGTACTAATCAAATAATTGAAATACAAAGTAACTAATAAAGTCTAATATATTGGTGATTTACTTCTGAAGACAAACATGTCACATTGTAAGCCTTGTGCAACTCCTATGTGTCCACATACTAAGCTTGTCAAGTTAGGGAAACCATTTGCAGACCTTTTTTTGTATAGGAGTACCATTGGTGCCTTGCAGTACTTATATAATACTAGGCCAGATATTTCTTTTACCATCAACAAGCTGAGCCAGTTTTTGGCTGCACCAACTGATGATTATTGGTTTGCATGTAAAAGGGTGTTGCGATATCTCAAAGGAACCCCTTCCCATGGTCTGCTTTTTAGTCCAGCTTCAGACTTCCATATTGCAGTTTATAGTGATGCTGATCGGGTCTCTTTCTTTGATGATAGAAAATTTACAAGTGGTAGTTGCGTTCTTCTGGGTAATAACCTCATTACTTGGAGTTCAAAATCCAGTGTTTCATGCAAGAACTAAACATATAGAGATTGATATTCATTTTGTTAGAGTTGCAGCTAAACAACTAACTGTGCAGTATTTCCTACTGCTCTTCAAAAGACAGACATTCTCACCAGAGCTCTCTCTCAACCTCGGTTTACTTTTTTCTCTATGACAAACTGAACTTATGTGATACTAGGCAGTTCAGCTTAAGGGGGGATGTTAGAGTAAATAACAGTGAGCACATTGCAACTAACAGAGTTACAAACAGCAGCAGGTTGAGCAACACTAACAGTAGCTCAAGCGGCTGTGCATCAATTAATACAAGCATTGAATCAAACAAGTTAGAGAGCTATGCTACAATGCTTGTATGCTCAGCTAAGTATCATGGAGATGATGGCAAGTTTGCTGGAGGATAGAAGTTAGTTGCAAGTTAGTTACAATCTATAAATTAGAGGTAGTTTGCTGACTTGGCAAGTTAGTTAGAAATGGATGGTGATCCGTAAATCTAGAAGTAATTCTGTTATGAATTGCTGACTCAGCATCCTAACTATATATGTATGTATTTCCATGTTGTATTTGATTGACTGTTCTGGAAAATAAAGTTTGTTAAGATGAAGCTTTGCTCTCAAGCAAGCTGTTCAACAATGGTGGTTTTTCATTGAGTATTATCACAAACATTTTCTGTTTATATTAAACACCTTTAGTTTTTTACTTTGATGTAGCTTCTTCTTGAGTTGTTTACACAACGTTACACAATCAATCATCCACAATTCGTAATTGGATGATTTCAGCTTACCAGGACGATTTGAAGAGTGCTTGTTCAACGGTACTCGAGCGCGAGAGTTCCTAGGATTGCTTGTTCAACACTCGAATCCCAGTCTCTTGAATAAAGGTCCCATGAGTGCTTGTTTGACACTCGAGCGAGAGTCTTCCTCTTGAGGACGTACTCCGATAGCTTGAAGAATTCTCTGGAGAGAAGGCACTCCAAATTGTAAAATGTATAAGTTTGGGATTTTACCCCTAATATATATATTGTTGGGAAAATTAACCTCCCCAAAACCTCCCTAGAAATATGCTAAAGATCAGAAATAGCAGAGAAATAAAATAGAAAATAAAACAATCACCACAACACAATATTTACGTGGAAAACTCCAAAACCAGGAGAAAAAACCACGGCCCTCAGAAAGAAATTCACTATGTGATAAATTATTACAACCACACAGACTATTCTCTCTAAACTACGACACCAATACACTCACACTCTCTCAAAGCATACAATAATTCACACCTTTCTACACTCTAAAATAAGAGATACAAGAAAGGAATTTAATTAGAATTAAATACAATGCTTTAAGTGTATTTAATTGGTGCAATTAAAAACTAAGGACTTGATCTCCTTATATAGCCTTGAGAAGCCTTGACATGTTCTTATTTTTCCAATGTGGGATTCATATCCCTTCATTGCCTTCTCATTTGCTCTCACAATTTTGCCAATTTTTCAACAAATCTCCACCTTGGCAAAATACAGGAAACCTTCGCCCTTCCGCCGCAACTTTCATGCAACCATTGTCTATACCGACAATCATAATTCTCAACTCAGAGAACTATCATACTCTGTCGCAACTTTCATGCAACCATTGTCTATACCGACAATCATAATTCTCAATCCAGAGAACTATCATACTCCACCATAAAAGTATACCACTTAGAATTAATCATCAATTCTAAGATTTCTACCTCGGCACATGTCGAACAAACTTGCTGAATTTTATGGTGCAACTCCCATGTTGGCTTTCCCCGGAAGTTCTTCAGCCATCGACATAATTCTACCACACACCTTGCATCAATACCGCCAACCAATGCCCGTGTGCAAACTTCCCACTAGTAGTGTCACATCCTTTTTCATAGCACCTAGTGATATGCTATAAGGATGTACATATCCTTCTCAAAGGATAAATTCAGTGTCTTCACAAGACACACTATTAGCTTGATTGTTGGAGCTACCTGCCGAACCTGCTCCACCGTTTTGACAATTTTTCTTAACGTGCCCAGATTGCCCACACGCCCAGCAAAATATTTTCTTCCTGGAGTTATTCTTCTTCCAATTGCTCCCATTGCTAGCTACCAATGCTGTGTCTTCTGATGAAGTACGACCTCCACCCTTCAGCCTTCTCTCCTCAGAAAGGAGTTTACCGGTAACTTCTGCAAAATTCAGAGTCTCCTTCCCATATACCAAAATAGGTTTCATATGTTCATAGGAAGATGGAAGAGACAATATAAGCCTTAATGCTTTATCTTCGTCTTCAATTTCAACTCCAATAGACTCCAGTTCAGAAACAATACCATTGAGAACACTCAGATGATCTGAGATTTTTGCACCTTCCTCCATACGCAGAGTATGAAACTGTTCTTTCAGGTACAACCGATTTGAGATGCCTTTTGCCTGATACAACCCTTCAAGTTTTTCCCAGAGTTCCTTGGCTGAATGTATTCCATGCACATTTGCAAGAACATTCTTGGCCAAACACAGACGAATCACACTTGCAGCTCTCAAATCCATTTCTTCCCAATCTTCATTGCTCATACTAGACTCACCTTTGCTGGAATCACTTAAAACAGAGCCTGATTTCTCCTTCAATACCTTGTGTAACCCAGATTGTATTAACACATCCTTGACTTGCACTTGCCACAAGCCAAAATTAATCATTCCATCAAATTTCTCTACACCAAACTTCAAGGAGCTTGAAAATTTAGACATTCTAACCGTATACTGAAATAGTGTCCGTAGTCCGTGAACAGCACTCCAGGTAAGTTCCCAGGAAAGAGAGGTGGGTCACAATGGACACACTTAAATACCAAGTCTTTCCTAGCCAGAACCTTCCTTAGACAAGCACTTCCACAATACTACCACACTTAACTCCAGCAACCAAGAACAATTTAGACCAAGAACAATTCTTTTCTGATGTGGAAGATCAGACAATGCTGCAACCACAGAGCATACTAAGAATTTTCTAAAACCTCTGATACCTTAGCAACCAACCTAGGCTCTGATACCACTTGTTGGGAAAATTAACCTCCCCAAAACCTCCCTAGAAATATGCTAAAGATCAGAAATAGCAGAGAAATAAAATAGAAAATAAAACAATCACCACAACACAATATTTACGTGGAAAACTCCAAAACCAGGAGAAAAAACCACGGCCCTCAGAAAGAAATTCACTATGTGATAAATTATTACAACCACACAGACTATTCTCTCTAAACTACGACACCAATACACTCACACTCTCTCAAAGCATACAATAATTCACACCTTTCTACACTCTAAAATAAGAGATACAAGAAAGGAATTTAATTAGAATTAAATACAATGCTTTAAGTGTATTTAATTGGTGCAATTAAAAACTAAGGACTTGATCTCCTTATATAGCCTTGAGAAGCCTTGACATGTTCTTATTTTTCCAATGTGGGATTCATATCCCTTCATTGCCTTCTCATTTGCTCTCACAATTTTGCCAATTTTTCAACATATATATATATATATATATATATGAAAAAGTGTTTCTGATTATTTTATTGTTGTTTTTATATGCCGCGGATGACTACGGTAAATAGGTTGTCACACTTATAATCGTGGCATACATTAATTATAAATAAATATTCCTGATTTTTGAATTATATTTCTTGCAGATTAACATCCGCGGCGAAATATCTACGGTAAAAATAAACATTTCTTGTAGTGGCTATAGCTTGGATTTTGTATTTCATATGTATTTTGAATTCAATGTATCATTAATGATTGACTAGCGTGGACATGTTCCATGTTACTTTCCTTGCCCATCATTTCCAAGCCAAAAAATTAATGTTCCAAATTTATTATAATTATTATTGTTATATAGTTTCTTCATTGTTAATGTCTACTTTTATAATATATGTTGAGATGGGTACAATTGTTCATTTAAATTTTACGTTAGAGAATTGAAAAAAAGAAAGTTGTAAATATGATATGACATAAATGAAGGCACTTTTAAAAAAGTAGGTGATTTGCTGAATGAGGTACTTACAGAGTAGTAGTTTCATAAGTATCTGGTTCGAAGCAAGCTAGAATTTGCAGCTCAACAGATGCATTGAACTTGCATGTTGCTGCCTCACCATACCAATCTGCCTCACCATACAAATTGATCATAATCAGTATAGAATGAAATGTGATTAATTGAATCAAGTTTCTTAAAAGTCTGATTAATGTGAGAGCCTAGTGGAGGGAAAGTTAGTTAGTTTGTTAGAAGAAAGATGACATCGAACTCAGCTTCAACAGATTATTCTTCTCTTGCATGATGTTTGAACTAAACATACCTATGAAGCTTGATAAAACCAATTACATCTATTGGAAAACTCAAGTGCTTCCAGCAATTCGAGCATTAGATCTCGAGGATGTCTTCTCAAAAACAGCTGCAGTTCCTCCAGGATTCATCGAAGTGCACACGCATGAAGAAGGAGCAGGTTCCGTTGTTCAACAGCAACCAAATCCGCAGTTCGCGATCTGGAAGAAGTCTGACCAGATTCTTCTTTGTTGATTGCTTGGCATGCTCATACCTGGAGTTCTTGGACAGGTATCTTAGTGCAAAACATCTTTGAAGATGTGGTCAAAGATTGAAAACGTATATTCTTAACAATCTATTGACAAGATACTTCAATTAAGGCAACAATTACAATCTGTCACCAAAGGTTCAGATTCTATAAGTGATTTTATGTTAAAAATCAAGAACATAGGAGATTCCTTGCTAGTTGTAGGAGAAGAAGTAAGTGAGAGAGACCTCTTGATGAGCATGTTGAATGGAGTAGGACAGGATTATGATCCTGTTGTGGTGTTGATTTCTTCACAAAACACAACTACGACCCTAGAAGATGCACATTTTATGTTTCTTATGCATGAAAAACGCATTACTCACTGAAACTCGCACAATCCATTTGCATATTTTTTTTGTTGCCGATTATGTACCACACTTCTCTTGTTTTCTTCATTTTTCATTTCAAAAACACTTTGACATTGCTCTTCTGCTATTCAATTTTGCTCCCCCTGTTGTGTACTCTGTTCTTTTTTTTTTTTTTTTTGACAAATTGCTGAAATTACTGTTTTTTTTTTCTGAAAAAGTTACCGTACTTGGTCGGTCCGATCCTATAACCATTTAATGGACAAGTAACTAGTAATTACTTATTTAGATATTATTATTTTTTTAATTTCTACTCCTTTGTATATATTACTTAATTGCATGTTGGAAGAAAATGTTAATGATGTTGATAACAGGCCTATACTTATTGGAAGAATAGAAGATACCTTGACTAAGGTCTAAGGATTGGCACTCTGCTCCATCTTGTCACAGAGTATGGAAGTTGTGAAAAATTTTTAATATTAAAACTAATCAAGTCATTCACAGAGTATGGGAGAGAAAAAAGGGTATCTCGAGAAGGTGATGTTGATGGAAACATTCACAAAGAAGGATTCGACTGATGAAATATTTACGGAGGAGATGATCTTGAGGCATTGGGTTAGTGACTCATTTAATTGTTCGATCATGGAAGTTGTCCATAATGATTTACTACGAATGGAGGATGCACATTTCTTAATACGGGAACAATGCGTGTCATCTATCTTAAGTTTGGTCATGGATTGTATTATAGATTTACCTGAGCATAGGATCAATATAAGAAATATTGTAAGTAGATTGATACAATCTACTTACAATATTTCTTAATGGAGGATACACATTAAGAAATATTTCATGGATCGTATAAAGTTGTTCGGTTATGGAAGTTGTGGATAACGATTTGCTACCAATGGAGGATACACATTTCTTAATTTGGGAACAGTGTGTGTTATCTATCTTAAGGTTGGCCATGGATTGTACCATAGATTTACCTAAGGATAGGATCAATTTAAGAAATGTTGTAAGTAGATTGATACAAATTAAAGAGACATTTTCGCTCAATACTAGAGGGCGTCATGTACACGTGAGGTGATAAAAGTAAGCAATAATGAATTCTTCATGTCATAATAATAATAATTGGTGATTATTTTGTTCATTTATTATTACTGTTTCCATTATTATTCTTATTAAAATAAATTAATCAGTTTTTCAAAATTTCATTATTAAATCTCTTACCATCTTTATATATAAATAAAAGGGTGACAATATGGCGACCCAAAAAATATGATTTATACATGCAATTTGTAAGTGACGAAGTGAAAGCGTAAAAATAATTTAATCCACGCCCAAGTTTGTGCCAATAGAATGATTTTTTATTAATGTAATCAAATATAATAATGAATAGTCGGATCCTATCTTAAATAAAAAAACAAAATCCGACTTCATAAGAATTCAGAATTACTAAATTGACTAAAATTCCAAAAGAACATTCCTAAACAAAATAAATAAAAGATAAATTACTAAAAACATCCAATTAAGTTTTTAAATTTGAACAACTCTTGAGGGACTTTTACTTTATTATTTGTTTATAGAAAACCCTAATCCAATTCTTAGCTCACTCATATTCTTTAAGACCAATTTGTAGATTTTGGTCAAAAAATGATTATAGCTTATGCAAATGGAAGAATAATGCTTTTCTTTTGCACTGAGGATGTCAACCTCATCAACAAGTCAATATAATTTGCTTTGCAGGATTAAATTAATCACTGTTGCGATTATTCCATAAATATTGTTAATGAGTTTAGATATATAGGTCATGGTTGATTTGGATACGCTTAGTATTAACATTGTCTTGTTCTTATAAACACCAAATTATCTCACTTCTATCAACCACAACAAATGATATTATACCTGTGAGATCGAGTTCATATACCTGACTCATTAGGTATTATGAGCAACCTTCCTTGTGATTCTATGACTCCTAAGATACAATGTAGCTTGGCTCGTTTTGTTGTTCCAGCACAATCAAGGGAGCAGGTGCACATGATCAAGTGGCCATCTTGATCGAAGATCAAATTAATTTCAAGTTAATGATCATCAAAGCATCAGCAGCTAGTAGTATGTGATTTATTAATGACGTGTCACACATGCTATTAATGTTAATTAGGCAGTTATTATTGTCAGGAAAGTTAGTTAAGATTCAATGGCTGAGATCAAAAGTTGTTAGAGTTTGTTATTGATCAATAGCTGAGATGAAACTTGATATTGTACATAAGCTGGCTGTTGTTTTCAGCTAGCAATTCAATGAATCTAGCAACTAACTTTCCTTTAGATTTCGCTCAATTTACTCTCTAAAATCACCATTGATAAGCTCAGAAAAGTTTAGTGATCAGCGTTGCTGATTTACTCTCTAAGGCTTTTCGTCGAACACGTTAGTGTTTCTATCAAACACTTGTTTGATTTACTGTAAACAGGTATTTTATCACTTATTAATACATGGTATCAGAGCACCGTTGACTCACATCAACATGTCTTCAAGCTCTTCTTCAACCCAACAAATCGATCCAAGCTTGCTTGCGGATGAAGAACTTGTTGCGGATCTTCAATCACTTGTAAAGACTCTAAACTTCGATCTTCCGCTTAAACTTGATAAGTTAAACTTCAATCTTCAACCACAAAACGTACGGCTTTCCCACTCGTTTCGGATTTCAAATATTTCGATGCCAAATAATATTTTCCCTTCTAAACCCTGAAAACAAACAGAAAAAAAAAATTTCCAAAACTTTTTCGTCTTCTTCACACTCTTTTCACTTTCTGGAAGCTAAAAATGGGTCGATCCAGAATCCGGTTGAACCGAAGAAGATGAAAGAAGCGGAAGTGGAAGCAGAAGGGAAGGAGGAGGGAGAGCTGGAGGGGGAGTTGTTGAACCAGCAGAAACCGAGGAAGACACAGAAGAACAAACCCGATTCCGAACTCTCTCTTGTGGACCCACCAGTTCCGGCTAGTGAGGCTCTAAAGAGATGGCCCAGTCGGTACAGGAATTCCTCCAAGGTTTCAGCATTTTCTGTTCCTCCAAGGAATTCCTGATGATCGAGATGATAACCATGATCGTGGCTATGGTCTGGCAAGGTCTACTGTCAGCTTAGGGAGCTAGCTAACAGTTATGTTACTCTATTCTAATCAGTAACAGAATTGTAACCGAATTGCTGCAAGTCGGTTAAATTCTGTTTTAGTTAGTTATTGAATTATTCTGATGAAGAGGGCTGTAATTGTTAGTATATGTACTGAGCTTGTATTTTGTAAATGTAATGTTGATGAAAAGAAATTAAAGCTCCAGGAAATACTTCCCTCCATAAATGGTGTTTTGCTGATTAGTGTGTTTTCTCTTAGACACACATCAAACACTTGGTGTTTTTATCAAACACCTTCTTCACTTTCTATTTTCTCTTGTTCTACTGGTCTTTGAAACGCTTTGTTTTCTCGGGTTTTTTTTTTTTTGGTTCTTTTACAAGTTTATGGTGTTCTTATTTGGAGTAGTTGTATGCAATAAGTATATTAGTACATGTACGTAAATGGACATTGAAATGTTCGCATATAACTAGGAGTCATAAATGTGAAGTTAGATAGAAGATGAAAAAAATTAAAGGGAAAATTTTTGAAGTGATGAGAGATTTCATGTTGTATTTGTGGCCTCAAAATTCATAACCCAGTTGTATTCACAACAAGTTGTTTTGCTGAATTTGGTGTTCCGGGTACAGGGGATCGAAGGAAGAGGAAGAAGTATTGCAAGCGAAGTGTCATTATACTAAGGCTATGGTAGATGGGTGTGTGTACAATCTTGGTGACAATGCTTATGTCAAAGTAAGTCCTCAAATTCTGCAATCTCGCTCAGTATGATATGCCTCAATTCTGCAATCTCGTTGTATTTCGGGTATCCGTCAAACATTTTGCTTTGACTGCTCTATCTACTAGATAATGCCTTCCCTTTTTCCGTTTTAGTGTTTATGTGCTTTTGTATGTCTACTTAGGGTGATGTTGATGTTATTTGTGGCGGACCACCATGTCAAGGGATCAGCAGTTTCAATCGGTTCAGAAACCCGAAAACTCCTTTGGAAGATGTAAAAAACCATTAGTTGGTGGTTTACATGAACATTATCGATTACCTAAAGCCAAAATATGTCAACATATTTTGCTTTTTTGATAATATTTCTTAAACTGTCGAAGTAACAATGCAGAATTTTGCATGCAGTTATTTGAATTTGTATGTTTGTTATGTGTTTGATATTTTAATTATGGAAGTGGCATGTCCGTATTGTGTGTCTTTTATACACTTATTCATAGCTTGTGAGAGGAATCGTTTAACATAATGATCCTATGAAAAGTTCTAACCTATGAAAAGTTCTAACAGATGATAAACTTTTTGACTCTTATAGACGTAGTTAATCTCTCCGCTGCTCAAATTGCATCACGTCCTGGATTGTTATATGATCGGCGGCCTTTGGAATTAAACGTTGATGATTTTGAACGTGTCTGTCACATTCCCAAAAAGAAGGTTTGTTTCTTCATCTTTTCAAATTAGTCAGGGGAGTCAGGGTTGCACCTAGAGTGCACACTCAATTTTCTAGACTAATGGCACCTACTTTCTGTGTTTAGGGTGCAAATTTTAGAGACCTACCCGGTGTATTGGTTGGTGATGACAACAAGGTTTTATGGGATCCATCAATGGAAAGAGTGAAGCTCAAATCTGGGAAGCCATTGGTACTGTATTGTGCTAAGTTAGTTTCTTATCTTTCTCTCATTTTGACAAGCTATCTTATCAGTTAATGTTTTTTTGTTTTAGGTCCCTGACTATGCAATGAAGTTCGTTCGTGGGACGTCAACCAAGTAAGAAACTAGTTTCTTTCCTCTTTACATTTTATGAATTTGTCACTTATATGTGGTAATACTATTACTGATGAATGCTGCACGTTAATTGAAACTAGGCCATTTGGTCGTCTATGGTGGGATGAAATTGTCAACACAGTTGTCACAAGAGCAGAACCTCACAACCAAGTTCGTAGATAAAATTCACCTACTTATTTATAAATTTCATCCATATATACGTGCCTCTTTATAATCCTCTTATTTTTGCTAGATTGTTATTCATCCTTTACAAGATCGAGTTCTCACAATACGCGAAAATGCAAGATTGCAAGGCTTCCCTGACTGCTATCAACTTTTTGGACCTATCAAGGAGAGGTAATTCAATTTAAATTCAAAGAAGCACTTTAAGATGTTGAGTTGCTTTTCTATCTAATCTGTCATGGATGTACAATGAACGTTTTGGCAGATGTCTTGCTTATGCTTTTAGTCTGTAACTTAAAAGTTTTATTTTCCATTTTCAGGTATATACAAGTTGGGAATGCAGTTGCTGTTCCGGTTGGTATTGCATTGGGATACACTTTCGGTTTGGCATGCCAAGGATTATTCGATGACCAACCAAGGATTATTCGGTTTGGCATTGTAATTTAAAAATGTTCCTTCAAGAATAAAAAAATATATGCATCTAAATCAAAGTTTGCTGAGGTTTCTAAAGATTCAAATTCAACATTGATGGACGGTGGAGATTTAGATCCACTAAGAATATAATTTTTTTTATTTTAATTTTTTTATTAATATAATCTCCACCGTCCATCAAGATTGATGGACATAGTGGAGATTCATTTATTTATTTTTTTTATAATTTTTAATAATTATTTTATTTTTGTAAAATAAATTAAGGTTAAAATAACTAAATTACCCTTTTGATTATTGGTTGACCATTAACTCTAACGGTTAATCAATTAATCAAGGGTATTAACGTGTAATTAAGGTTAAATTCTCAATTTCATTACAATATGACCAAATGTTAGGATATTTTATTGGAATTCACCTAATTTTTATTTGTCATTTTCAGCTAGTTGGTCCTCACTCTAGCTGGCTAGTCCACTTGAATAGACATTTCATATTTGCTAAAGCTATCTTTTACTTGTCAATTTTGTACAGTTTTTATTTTTGGTTGTAAAAGTATTTCCAAATAAATTATATATTCTATCTTAGAATTTTATTTGCTCCAATAATATCCTATCTTACAATCTCTAAGAAATTTTTTTAAAGTATTGCAAGATGACTTTCTTAGAGCATCTCCAATGTTATTATGCATTTGGAAAAAATTGAGTGTCACATAGGATCTATATTGAAAAGGTTAAGAAAACATTTTCCAATGCAATTATTTAACTTTAATATTGATATAATGTGGCAAAAAAAAAAAAGGTTAGAGAATATCAAGTAGAGTTTCTAATTGTAGATATTCTCCTTGATATACTGATTAGGATTTTTAACTTTTCCCACCAATAAAATTTTAGCATTTTGTCAATGCGTTTAATTATCATATTGAATGGAGAGAGAATGTAACAAATGACTTGTGGTGACTGGTTTAAAATTACTATTTAGATATTCACATTGGAGAAGTGAATATATATTTTTATAATTTTTTTAATAAGGTAGATCTATATTATTTAGAAATGCTGATGTGACACTATTTAGATACTCAAAAATACATATTTGTATTGGAGATGCTCTTAATTTAGAATATCAATTTTTCATCTCTAATACTTTTGACTTTTTAAGTTCACATTTTATCCTTATCTTCATAGTTATAAATAAATATTGGACACTAATATCCTTTTACCTTTTTAAGTAAATGAATTTATATATCTTATTATCATAAAAATTATATTATTACAAAAGTTTTATCTAGATCTTTAAAATGAGATTAATATTGTATATTTTTTTTTTCTTAAAAAAAAAATTAAAGTGAATGTATGAGAAAATATTACATGAGAAAAATATTACATTTTTATTAGTTAATGAATTTGAAAAAAAAATTAGGAAAATAAGATAATGTGAGAAAAATTAATCTAAAAATTAAAGTGAATGTAAATTAAAATATTATATAATAAATTAATAAAATTATATTATAATTTTATTAAATAGATTTAAATAATTTAAAAATAATATTCATAAAAACTAAGTGTAAAAAATAAAGTCATATAAAAAATAATTGAATAGTGACAGCTACTATTCGTGCTCATGAGCTGGACGATCTCATCATCAAAGATTGTGTACCTCCAAAGTAACAAAGGAAGCAATCCAAGGGGAAGAGGCTGAGACAGGAATGGCAAGTGGAGCAATCAAAAGCTACACTGTCAATTGTGCCAAAAATCTGGACATGCTGCCCTGCAATGCTACAAGTGTTTTGATCAAAATTGGTATGGAAATCCTTAGCCTAAGCAACAAACAGCTCCTTTAAACTATACTCCACAAAGCTATCCTACTCAAACACCTTACACGCAAGCAAACCTGTCTCAAAACATTGCATATTATGCTTCACTAGATGTGGTAAATGATTCAAGCTGGTATGTAGATAGTGATCTCAACAATTTGTCCATAAGCTCTGAGTACAAAGGTAAGGATAAGTTGGCTGCAGGCAATGGTAATAAGCTTTGCATTTCACATGTTGGCAGCTCCTATTGTGCATCTCGCACTAAGCCAATCAAGTCTATTGCTCTTACTCAAATATTGCATGTTCCTAGTATTATAAAGAATCTTCATAGTATATCTTAGGTCACTAAGGACAATGACTTAACTGCTGAGTTTTGTGATGATTTGTGTGTTTCCAAGTACAAGAAAACAGGGAGGATTTTACTCAAAGGAACACTTAAGGATGGCCTCTATAGACTGCAACTATCTCCTACTTCCAACCCTTCAAATCTACCTTTCAAATCTTTATGCCCTGTCAACATGCAAGTCATCTATTGCATCTACTTAAACTTTTGTATCAGTGTGTGCCCACTGTGGTAATTCTTGCTTCAATTGTCAATGTAATTTTGTTAGCAATAAGAATACTACGTTTGATGTATGTTTAGCTGTCAAAACAAACTCTAGTCTATGGCATGCAAAACTTGGTCATCCATCCTTGATTGTGCTTAAGAAAGTGTTGAACTCTATGAATTTTAATTGTGCCATATCTGCTTTACCATTATGTGATTCTTATAAAATAGGTAAGCTACACAAATTGTCTTTCCAAACATATCCCATCACAGTAACTCAACCACTTGAGCTTGTATATTCTGACATATGAGGTCCTTCTCCCTATATTTCAACTAGAGGTTTTAGATATTATATCACCTTTGTTGATGCCTTTACTAGGCTCACTTGGCTTTATCCCCTTAAGCTTAAATCCGAGGCATTCCAATGCTTTATTTAATTTCAAAAATCTGTTGAAATTAAGTTTGATAAGAAAATTAAAGCTTTGCATACAAACATGGGTGGGGAATACAAGGCCTTTATTCCTTACTTGCAATCTAATGGCATTCAAATTCGTTTCTCTTGCCCCACACTTACCAACAAAATGGTGTGGTTGAGAGGAAACATAGACATATGGTAATAACTAGCTTGACTCTTCTTGTACATGCCAATATGCCCTTAAAGTTTTGGGTTGAGGCTTTCACCACAACAATCTTTCTCATCAATAATCTTCCTTCTCCTACCATCAATCTCTTGTCTCCTAATGAAAAACTCTTTTACAAATAGCCAAATTACTCTTTTCTTAAGACCTTTGGCTATTCTTGCTTCCCTTACTTGAGAGATTACTCTAAACACAAATTAAACTTCCATACATCAAAAGTGTATCTTCATAGGGTATAGTCCTACAAATAAGGAATATCAATGTCTTCACTCTTCGAGTATAGTCTATACTTTTAGGGATGTTGAGTTCAATGAGCTTGAATTTCCTTTCCAAGAGCTCTTTCCTGTCCCTTCTTTTTCTTCCTTAGAATGTCCAAGTCTTCCTATTTCTATGTTGCAACCTATATATGTTACTCATTGTGTTGTTCCTGTGCAAAACTCCCCAGCTGTTTCCCTTGATTCTGATTCTGCTGCCTCAAGAGCTGTTGATTCTCCAGCTGCTCCTGCCACAGGTCAAGGTTACAATTTTACTCCTTCAAATTTGTTATTAATTTCACTAACATTGAGGCTGTTTAGCCCTTCAATTTGCATCAAGTGCAACAGTAATCCCTGCAGTCTCAACAGCCTTCAAATATGCATCCTATGTAGACTAGGCTGAAGTCTGGCATTTCAAAACCAAAGGTGTTCACTTTTGTTCACACTTCATCAACACCATCTGAGCCTACCTCTGTGAAGGCTGCTCTCTAAGATTAACATTGTACCAAGGCAATGCTTGATGAGTACACTGCACTGATGCAGAACAAAACGTGGTCAATTGTTCCTCCTACCTCTAATATGAGCATTGTAGGCAACAAGTGGGTCTTCAGGACTAAATATAATTCAGATGGGTCTGTTTCCAAGCTTAAGGTAAGGTTGGTGGGGTTCCATCAAACCCCCGGTGTTGACTTTTTTGCCACCTAGAGTCTTGTTGTAAAGGCTTCAACCATAAGGGTTATTTTTACACATGCAATAGCTCACAAGTGGGATATCCAGTAGGTTGATATTAATCATGCTTTCCTTAATGGAAAGCTTGAAGAACGGGTGTATTTGCAGAAGCATGAGAACTTTATTAATCATAGCAGACCTTTCTTTGTATGCCAATTACACAAGGCTCTTTATGGTTTAAAGCAAGCCCCTTAGGCTTGGCTCAATAAGTTGAGAATTGCCTTGCTTGGCTGGGGTTTTATGAACTCTAAGTCTAATGTCTCTGTGTTTTTCAAGATTGTTAATTCTCACATTTTGTTGCTCTTGGTCTACATTGACGATATTTTAATCACTGGCAGCAATTCAAAGCTGGTTCATCAAGTTATTGCAGATTTAAACTCTACCTTTGCACTCAAGACTTTGGATTCAGTTGGACACTTTCTTGAATTTAAAGCTTTCATAAACTTTTCAGGGATGTTTTTCACTCAGCATAAGTATGCTTTGGATCTCCTTGGCAAGACCAACATGTTGTCCAGCAAATGTTGTTCCACACCTGTCAGTGCTGGTACCAAACTCTCTCTCTCTCTCTCTATATATATATATATGATGGTGAATTGTCTGCAGATCCTACACTTTATCGAAGTGCAATTGGTGTCTTACAATACTTGACATATAATCATTTAGATATGAGCTTTATTGTGAATAAATTGAGCCAGTTTTTGGTGGCCCCTACAGTTGTGCATTGGCAGGCATGTAAAAGAGTCCTCAAGTTTCTCAATGGCACCTCTAATCGTGGGTTGTGGTTTAAAGCTTGTGCAGCCCCTCTCCAGCTTGAAGATTTCTATGATGCTGATTGGGCAAGTTCAATTGATGACCGCGAGTCCATTAGTGGCGGTTGCATTTTTCTTGAAGGCAATTTGATTTCATGGAGCTGAAAAAAGCAAACCATTGTTGCACGCTCTAGCACTGAAGCAGTATATCACTCCCTTGCTCAAGCTTCAACTGATCTTGTTTGGCTATAATCCTTGCTTTCAGAAATTGGTTTCACCTTGTCTCATTGTCCTGTGTTGTCGTGTGACCACATTGGAGCAAAGGCGTTAGCTGAAAATCCTATTTTTCATACCTATATTAAACACATCGAGGTGGACGTTCATTTTGTGTGAGATAAGGTGGCAGCTGGTGCTCTTGAAGTGAGATAAATCTCCACCAATGATCAAATATCTGATGTTTTTACTAAATCCCTCTCAGCTGATCATTTCAGCTACTTGTGTTCCAAACTGAATGTTGTTCACTGACTCCAATTCAGTTTAAGAGAGGATGTAAAGATATCAGCTTCAGCAACTTGCATGCCTCTTCAAAATGCAAACTGCTCCAGTGCCTTGGTTGACAAGCAACAACCCCAAAACACTTTGATGATAGAGTGTAGCTTGGCTCACTGGTATCAAGCTCTCAGCATACTCGATCAAAGGTTCATGCTGATTGTTGGCCATCTTAGGATTCTTCTAGAAGCTTCCAGAACCTCCTAGAAGCTTGGAAGGTCAGCCATTTCTAGTTGATGCCAAGCTGGCAGTAGTTAGTTACCATATTATTTGCATGGCAATTTACTTATGATCCAATGATTAGGATTGATCAGTGATTATGAGATTATCTTGTATAAATTCAGATTGATGTAATACTCTGAATCTAATGAAGAAATTGGATCAGATACATCATCTTCCATTTCTCTCAAATTTGCTATTGATAAGCTTGTAAAAAGCTCAAAGACATTTTGTCAAAAATTTAGTGTTTGCATCAAACACCTTGCATCTTTTACAATCTGTCTTGGATGTACATTGAACATTTTGGCAGATGTCTTGCTTCTTGCTTCTGCTTTTATTCTGCAACTTAAATATTTTATTTTCCATTTTCAGGTACATACAAGTTGGGAATGCAGTTGTTGTTCTGGTTAGTATTGCATTGGGATACACTTTCGATTTGGCATGCCAAGGATTATCCGATGACCAACCCTTGACGAAACTTCCTTTTAAGTTCCCTAATTGTCTCGCACAGTCATCTCCAACACTCGTGGAAGGAGATGATTATGATTGAAGTTGTAAGTCAAGAAAAACAGATTTGATCTCATATTACCCCAGTCCATTATTACCAATTTGATTTTCTTCTCTTTTAATATTATTTGTTGGTAGCTTTAATGTACTGGCTACCTGAGTTTACGACATTTGTGTAGGAGAATCAGTATTGTACAATTATCCTTTGTAGAAATAACAAAATTATTATTCTTTAATGAAAAGATTGGGAGGAACAAAAATGTTTCTTCAAGAATCAAGATGTGAATACTTTGAAGTATGATTTGATGAATCCGTAACCTTTTCATTCTTTTTCAAAAGCAAACACCATATGAATGCAGCACTTATTTGTTCTTCCAAATTCTAAAAATTAAAAAGTGAATTTGGTTGTTAGTCAAAAGGATTAATTAAAGATAGCACAACAGACAATTATGGGGTGGTTTAATTAGTGCTACTTTTTGCTTTTGTATTATTTTCTTCCTTCTTCATTGGGCAAAGACCGAGTCAACAATTTTATTTTAACAATGACCAGTAGTCAATATAACGTGCTTTGCAAGGTATTGTAAGTTGTAACTTATGATCACATGGACATGATATAATTGATCACTTTTGCAATTATTAAAGTATAATTATTCCGTAAATGTGGTATATGAGTTTAAATATATAGATCATGGTTGATTTGGATACGTTAATAGTGACAATATCTTCTTCTTATTCCACTTTATTAAAAAAAAGATATCATGTATGCGTGTGTGATGATAAAAATAAATAATGATGTATTAAATAATGAGTTCTTCCCATCATAATAATAAGTGTTGATTTTTTTTTAATTTATTATTGCCTTCTCTATTATTATTCTTATTAAAATAAATTAATCACTTTTTTAAAATTTCATTATTAAATCTCTGTCAATCCTACAATCTTTATATATAAATGAAAGGGTGCTAATATGGCCACCCAAAAAATATGATTTATATATCTAATTCATAAGTGACGAAGCGAAAGCGTAAAGATAGTTTGAATTCACGACTATATTTTTGCCAATAGAATATACTTTTATTAATGTAATCAAATATAATAATGAATAGTTGGATCCTATCTTAAATAATAAAAAAAAAAAGTTCCTCCTTCACAAGAATTTAGAATTATTAAAATAACTAAAATTCTAAAAGAGCATTCCTAAATGAAATAAATAAAAGATAAATTATTAAAAACATCCAATTAAATTTTTAGTCTTGAGGGACCTTTACTTTTATTATTTGCTCACTCATATTCTTTAAGACCAATTTGCAGATTTTGGTCAAAAAATGTTTGAAAATTACCAACCTCAAGTAACAGTGAAAATTAATTCTTCCATACAATACAACATTACAAGTACTTGTCTCCTCTTAATTTGTTTTCTGTTTTTTAACTATAATATTTTTCTTTATATATATATATATCCTTTTATATGTCTTATTGATATTCTAGTAAAAATATGACAACCAAACCCATGGATAAGTTAACATCCAATCCAAAAGAATTTGATCAGTCATGGTATGAATGCTTCCAAATTCTTAAAAGTAAAAAGCGAATCAAAAGGAGTTGTTATAGGTAATACATCGTGGGGGAGTTTTCACATTTTATTATGGAGTAGATGTCTTTTAATTATATGAATAGATATCCGGATCACAAATATAGTAATTAATCTCGGTAGATCGATCATTAATAGATTTGTAATTAATCTTATAATTATATAATTAAAAAAAAATATTTATCTTGACACAAAATTACGCTTTCGAATAATTTATCTATCCATAAACTATTGCAAGTTGATAGTATGAATACATCACTTATTTTTTCTTCCAAATTATAAATAGTAAAAAGCGAGTTTCTAGTCAAAGGATATGTTCAATAATTGGGTGGTTAATTAGTGTTAGTTTTGCTTTTGTTTTATTTTCTTGCTTCTTCATCGGGCAAAGACCTCATGAACAAGTCCATAAAACGTGTTTTGCAAGGTTATAATTGTTACGATTATTAATATATAATACATGAATTAATACATGAATTAATCACTGCTGCGACTATTATTATATAATTATTCCATAAATGTTATGATTAATTTATTTGATATTTGATAACCAAAAAAGCTACTCACTAATTTTCCACTTGAATAGATATTTGATATTTGCTAAAGCTGTCCTTGACTTGCAAATTTTGTAAAGCTTTTGTTTTTGGTTGTAATCACATTTGACATTTGATATTTGCTCCATGATATGTTGAAAATTTGCACCCTAGCTTGTGTTTCATGTTGTGGAAAATTGACAACCGAAGACTAGCTATTGCTTGGATATTTGTTGTGTTTCGCATTTATTTGGAATTCATTGTATTGTTAATGATTGAGTAGCATCGACATCTTCCATGCCACTTTCATGGTTCTCATAATTTCTGAACACAGTAGTAGGTGATCAATAATGGTTCTCATAATTTATTTGTTTTTGTCACTTTCTGGAAAGCAAAAAGTATTCAAGGACAATAATGGAGGGCTACTTTTCTCTTTAGTATTATCCTCGTTTAATCGTTACTTTGTCAGTCAACAACACTCTCATATTCATTAAAATTCCACATACAAAACCAAGTAAGAAAATGAATATAAAAAATTTCACCATTTTAACTTTCTACAGATTTTCTCTTACAGACAATATCATTTTTCATATTCTAATTTCTAATCTAAGTTGTTGATTCACTGCATACTTACAAGTGATGTAATTTCTTGGTTCTCATCATTCACTGCATATTTATTCTTATTTCACGAAGAGAGAGAGGAGTCAACAATGGAGGGTTGCTTTTTTCTCTTTTGCATTATTGTCCTTTAGTCCTTTCATATTCACAGTGTTTTGAGGAATTCTAATGTGAATTAGAAATTGAAGTCAGAATTCAAATGTGAAATATAGAAAGTGAAAGGGTTTGCATTATTATTTATACCTATACATATCTACTTGTTTTTCATAGCTCTTGTATCACCAAATTACCTTTGGAATTCATCTCTCATGGAAACAAATCAATCTTTCTCTGTTGTGTTACTTTTCTTCTTCCTTCATTTCATTTCTTCTTGTTCATCATTATCAACCAAAAATATTGTTACAGATGGAGAGGCTCTTCTTGCCCTGAAAGCTCATATAACTCATGATCCTAACAATTTGTTGGCCAATAATTGGTCGACAAGTAGCTCAGTCTGTAACTGGATTGGGGTCACTTGCGGTGTGCGTCACCGTAGAGTGACACGCTTGGATATTTCTTCATTTGGTCTTGCAGGCACCATCCCACCTCAACTAGGAAATCTTTCTTTCCTTGCAGTCCTAAATATCAGCAACAACAGTTTTTACAGCTCTATTCCTGATGAGTTTTCTCATTTACGTAGATTGCTATACATTGATTTACATCATAACCAACTTTCAGGTACCGTGCCCTCCTCAATCTTCAACATATCTTTGTTGCGAGAAGTTAGACTCACTGACAACCAGCTCTCATCCTTCGCCAACATGTCTGGTGGCGGACCTATTAATTTGACGCATCTTGGTTTGTCTAAAAATATGTTTGAGGGAGAAATACCATCCTTCATATTAAAGTTCAAACAGCTGCAGATTTTGGCCTTGTCATATAACAATTTCAAAGGAGGAATACCGGAAGAAATCGGCAACTTGACTAAGCTCAAGGAGCTATATATTGTTGACAACAAACTACAAGGTATATTTGATCATTTCATTATGCTTGATTAGTTATTCTAAGATTTTATTTTGTTTTATTTATTCTTCTATTACCACTGCAATTGTTTAGGACATGTAAAATGAATTATAGATCACATAAAACTTCAAGAATTTTCTTCATACGAAATAATACACATTGAACTATCAATGTATCAAATCGAATCAAATTTGTGTCCATGGTGTGAATTAAATTTGGGTAACTCCCGGACTCCAATCATATCACGTGGAATGTACCAATACGAATTGAGAACGTATATGTATTTAGATTAACAAGGAGACAGTCTTGTTTTAAGGCCCATTTAACTATATAAGAGAAAGCCAGAATTATTCAAGGCCCAACTGTACTTGGGCTGAATCCAACTATAGTATATATGATATTATTTCTAAATAAACTACATTTCTTTCCAAATACAGTCACTTCTGAATCAAAATGCATTATGATCTGCTCTATTAGTTTAATTTTAGATTTTAAAGGGTAGCTTTGGTATTATTGTTGCACTATCACTGAATATAAATTTTAATGCTTATTATTTTAAAATAAAAAATAAAAAAAATAATTATTATGCTTATTTGGAAATTGAAATGTAATTTTATTTTGCATATTTAATCCTAGTTATTTATTGTAAAGAAGATCTCACTACTTATGCACATTAATTAAACTAATAACTTATTAGTTATTGGTTATTGTATGGTGTAGGTTGTAAATTGGAGCTGTACAGAAAATATTGTTGTCATTTGGAACCATTATAGAATTTAAAATTTCAAATGAAATGGTTTTTGATAGAAAGGCTCATGAAAGATTTGTTGTTGTCAAATATACCTATCTAACTAATCAAGCTCATGAAAGATTTGTTTGAAATATATATATTTATATTTTTGCAGGAGAAATTCCTCAAGAGTTGGGCAATCTTGCAGAGTTGGAGACACTGGCGCTATCAACTAATGTCCTAACTGGGCATATTCCTTCACTTATTTTCAACATATCTTCTTTGTTGTGGATTGATTTTTCAAATAACAGTTTGACAGGTGATTTCCCTTAGAAAATGTATAAACGTTATTGTCATCCTCTTTTTGAAAAAAAAATATGTGTACATGTATAACAATCAAATCATGACTGCAGGTACAATCCCATCCAATTTGTGGAAATGTAGAGACCTTACTTTTGTTGACTTGGGGACTAATCAGTTCAAAGGACGTATACCAAGGGAGATTGGCAACTTGACCTCATTAAAAGTTTTATGTCTTTATGGATCACTCTTAACAGGTTGGTACTTTATGGATCACTCTTCATTATTTGATAGTATCTTATTTTATAATTTTTCTTGTAATCTTATCGTCAATTATGCTTACATGTAGGTGGAATACCTAATGAAATTGGTAGTATTCCTAATCTAGAGGCTCTAGAGCTTGTTGTCAACAACCTAGATGGTCATGTTCCAGCGACAATCTTCAATATTTCAACGTTGAAATTTCTTTCGCTTGGAATCAATAAACTCTCAGAAAGTCTTCCATCAAGCATTGGCCTTGGGATTCCAAATATTGAGGTGTTTAATGTTGCAGGAAATTATTTTAGCGGGACATTTCCCAACTTTATCACCAATGCTTCCAAGCTTTATCTTCTGGAGCTGGGATTTAATTTATTCTCAGGTTTTATTCCCAGCACAATAGGTAATGGTTTAACAAGTCTTCGGCAGCTCGACTTAGGTGCCAATAACTTCACATCAACTACCACAGAGTTGAGCTTCTTAACGTCTTTGACAAATTGCAAGAATTTAAGAGTAGCTTTATTTGATGCAAATCCACTAAACGGCTTCCTTCCAACTTCTATAGGAAATCTTTCTAATTCTTTAGAAATTATTTCCTTATATTCTTGCAACATCGGTGGCAATATTCCTCAAGAAATCGGCAACTTGAAAAACTTGATGATATTACGTTTGAGCAGAAATGAATTAACAGGATCAATTCCTGTTACACTTGGACACTTGAAGCAACTCCAAGGTCTTTCTCTCGGATTGAACAAGTTAGAAGGATCCATCCCAAATGGCCTTTGTCATTCGGATAAATTGGTTGAATTGCAATTGGGAAATAATAAGCTTTCTGGAGCTATACCTCCATGTCTTGGTAATATGACTACTCTAAGAACACTCTCGTTGAGCTCTAATGGGTTAAGTTCTGTTATACCCCCTTCTCTTTGGAACCTTAAAGACATCTTGGGCATTAACTTGTCATCAAATTCTCTAATTGGAACTCTTCCATTAGCTTTTGGAAATTTAAAGGTTGTTATAGATGTAGATTTGTCAAGAAATCATTTAACCGGTGAGATCCCAACTACAATTGGAGGCCTACAAAATCTACAGAGTCTCTCCTTAGAGTATAATAGTTTACAAGGTTCCATTCCTGAATCATTTGGGGGCTTAATAAGCTTGGAGTTTTTGGATTTGTCCAATAATAATCTCTCTGGAGTTATTCCCAAATCCTTGGAGGCACTATCATACCTCAAATATCTCAACTTGTCTTTCAATCAGTTAGAGGGAAAAATTCCAACAGAAGGACCATTTTCAAACTTCTCAGCTAAATCTTTTATAATGAACCATGCACTATGTGGTTTGCCGCGATTGCAAGTCCCACCCTGCAAAACAAATACTCATCCAAAATCTAGGATCATGGTTGTCCTAGCCATTGCTTTGCCACTAGCACTTATTGTCTCTGTGACTTTGATCATTGTGATGAGAAATTATCGAAAGCGGAGGAGCTCACAATTAGCTAGTAATAACGATGTTGATGTACCACAGCAAACAATATGGAGAAGAATTTCTTATCAAGAACTTGTTCGAGCAACAGAAGGATTTAGTGAAAGCAACCTCCTTGGCAGAGGGGGTTTTGGTTCGGTTTTCAGAGGAAAACTTTTAGATGGGATGGAAATTGCAGTAAAGGTGTTCCACGTGAAAATGGAAAGAGCACTAAGGAGTTTCGATGTTGAATGTGAAGTGTTAAGTGGTATTCGTCATCGAAACCTCGTTAAAGTTATCAGCAGCTGTACAAATGAGGATCTTAAAGCCTTGGTACTAGAGTACATGTCTAATGGAAGCCTAGCAAAGTGCTTATATTCTAATGAATTCTTTTTGGACATATTACAAAGGTTGAATATATTGATAGATGTGGCATTGGCATTGGAGTATCTTCACTTTGGTTACTCAATTCCTATAGTTCACTGTGACGTCAAGCCGAACAATGTATTGCTAGATCAAGACATGGTTGGACACTTGAGTGATTTTGGCATAGCAAAGCTATTAGGTGAAGAAGAATCTATGACACAAACACAGACCTTTGCCACAGTTGGTTATATGGCACCAGGTAAAATGTCCAAATTTTGCTCATTGCAATATTGGTTTTATTTTATTTTATTGATATTTATATTTTTTTTAAAATTAAAGCTAATCAAGTCATTCACAGAGTATGGAAGAGAAGGAATGGTATCTCGAGAAGGTGATGTTTATAGCTATGGTATAATGCTGATGGAAACATTCACAAAGAAGAAGCCGACTGATGAAATATTTACAGAGGAGATGAGCTTGAGGCATTGGGTTGGTGATTCATTTAATCGTTCTATCATGGAAGTTGTGGATAACAATTTACTAGGAATGGAGGATGCACATTTCTTAATGCGGGAACAATGTTTGTCATCTATCTTAAGTTTGGCCATAGATTGTACTAGAGATTTACCTGATGATAGGATCAACATAAGAAATGTTGTAAGTAGATTGATACAAATTAGAGCGACATTTTCGTCCGGTACTAGAGGGGTCATGTACGTGTGAGGTGATAAAAATAAGCAATAATGTATTAAATAATGAATTCTTCCCGTCATTATAATAAGTGGTGATTAGTTGTTAAATTATTATTGCTGTTTCTATCATTATTCTTATTAAAATAAATTAATCTGTTTTTTAAAATTTCATTATTAAATCTCCAGCAATCCTACAATCTTGATATGTAAATGAAAGAGTGTCAATATAGCCACCCAAAAAATATGATTTATACACCCAATTCGTAATTGATAAGGCAAAAGCGTAAAGGTAGTTGAATCCACGACCAAGTTTGTGCCAATAGAATGTATTTTTATTAATATAATGAAAGATAATATTGAATAGTCAGATCCTGACTTAAATAATAAAAAAGAAGTCCTGCTCCACAAGAATTAAGAATTACTAAATTGGCTAAAATTCTAAAAGAGCATTCCTAAGCGAAATAAATATAAGATAAATTACCAAAAACATCCAATTAAGTTTTTAGTAGGTCCAATTTTAAATTTGAACAATTCTTGAGAGACCTACTTTGTTTTTGTTTATAGAAAACCCTGATCCTATCTCACTCATATTGTTTAAAACCAATTTGTAGAATTTGGATCAAAGGACTCATATGCTCATGTCAAAAAATGATTATAGCACGTGTTAAAGGTAATACATCGTGGGGGAGTTTTATTCTTACATTATAGGAATAGATGTCTATCAGTTATATGAATAGATATTCAGACTGCGTACATAGTGGTTGATCTCGGTAGATCCCAACAGACTTGTAATTAATCTTGTAATTATGCAATTAAAAAAAATAGTTTATACATTTACAAAATTACATTTTTAGGTAATTTATCCTTCGATAAGCCACTGCAAGTTGATAGTATGAATGCATCACTTATTTATTTGTCCAAATTCTAAAGAGCAAAAAGTGAATTTCATTGTTAGTCAAAGGATGTGTTAAATAATAGGGTGGTTATTTTCTTCCTTCTTCATCCGACAAAGACCTTGTCAACAAGTCAATATAACGTGCTTTGTAGAATTATAATTGTTATGGTCCATTGAATTTGAAATATCTTCATTTTGCTTATTCAATCCCTATAGTTCATTGTGACATCAACCCAAGCAATGTATTGCTAGCCAAGACATGGTTGGATACTGGAGTGATTTTGACATTATAAAGCTATTAGGTAACAAAGAATCTATAATACATACACAAACCCTTGCCACAATTGGTTATATGTCACCAGGTAAAATGTTCCAAATTCTGTTTGTTCTAAGTTTTTTTTTTCTTATTTATATTTACATTTTTATATTAAAACTATTCAAGTCATCCGCTGAGTATGGAAGAGAATGAGTGATATCTGGAAAAGGTGATATTTATAGCTATGGTACCATGTTGATGGAAATATTCACAAAGAAGAAGCCGACTGATGAAATTTTTACGGAGGAGATGAGCTTGAGGCATTGGGTTGGTGACTCATTTAATCGTTCGGTCATGGAAGTTGTGGATAACATTTACTACATCCCTCCCCCCCCCCATTTTCCCCATTTTCTCTTGATTTCTTGTTTATGCACACATTACACGGTAGGGGGCGTCTAATGTGTGTCCGAGGCATTTGCCATCTTATTATTGCACACATAATGTGTGTATGACATTTGACATCTTGTTCTTGTACACATAATGTATGTCCAACATTTGCCATCTTGTTCTTGCACACATAATATGTGTTAAGGGAATTTGTCATCATATCCACATTATATGTGAGGAGGCGTGTTAACGTATTATAAAACCCATCAATCTATGACTTAAATAATATAGTTATGTCATTTTCTATAAGCTTAAGCTTTTAGGCTTAAGGGTTAATGACATGGTATCAGAGTTTTGTTTGACCCATAAGTCCTGGGTTTGAATCCCCCCACGTGATTGCATTTGCATTTTTTTTAAATACGTTAATAAAATATGTGAAAAGAACAAATTTTGATATCAGCATACAACTCTAGATAAAACCTCCCTAAGTCTTGTCCGAACATTTAAAAATTTATAAAATAAATGATTATAAGTGAGTTAGATATAGGTCCTCTCACTCTAGTTTGCTAGTCACTAGTTATCTACTTCAAAAGACACTTGATATTTTCAAAAGTAGCTTTGTTTGTGGTGTTGGTAACCGTATAAAAGATAAGTACCCTAGTTGATCTTAATTTTTGAAAATGGGTATGTAACTCTACCAACATACAAAACTGGTGTGATTTCAAAGTTCTCAAGTGTAAAAGTTGTAGGCAAATCGGAATATATGAAAACTAAGCAAGCTTGATCATTTATTCATTGAAACAATGATTATCGTTTACCACAACATTTCACGATTGAACAACCCAATCCTAGTTCACAAATATCTTAGTACACAATAGAAATTGAGATTGTAACTTGAACTCATCAAACTTTATACGGCGTACTAACGTCAAGAAGCTTGATCTGAAAAAAGAAATGAACAAATTTCAGTTAGATAGGTAAGGATAGTCTTGGTCATATATGTCTACCAAGAAATTCAAATATATATATATATATATATATATATACGAACACGCAGACAGAACAATACGTATTGACTCGGGTTTTAGAACTAGAAACAATGCTTTTCGACCTTTGTAACTCAAATAGTATTTGAAAGCGCAAAAACCAGCATTTCTTGAAAGATTAACTGTCAAGGTACATTCTGAGCATGAAGAACACTAATTATTAGTATACCAAACTAGTCACAACACCAAAAGAAAATAACTTGAGAACATTCAAATTGCTGTAGTAAGGGAAATATTACTAGTAAAATATCATTGCATACCTTAGCCTAATTATGTCACTAGTTCACGAGGAAGGAGCGTCTCGCTGCTTTTCTATCATTGCATTTTGAAATGCTAGTAGTTCACTGTATGCTTCACGCAACCTTAGTTAAAGGGGGCATTTACTCTGCATTTACAAATGAGTAAAGAGACTTGATACAGAACAGATAAAGCCATTGAGCTTATACTTCAGTACTATAATTAATGTATAGAATGCACTTTATCCTTTTCCGTTTTCTATTTCATGGTTTTTAAAGAATATAGATTTGAAAATATAAATCAGATACAAAAATTGCTTCAATATGAACTTAATAAATGAAAAGAATTACCATGTCAAGTTGAACTTTTTGATTGCTGCATGAATATTTAACTAAAGATTGAATCAAATTTTTTGAAGTACATGAAAAGAATTCCATTGATGATAGGAAGTCCATAAGTGGGTGTTGTGTATTCCTTGGAGACAATCTCATCACTTGGAGTTCTAAAAAGCAAATTGTGGTTGCTCAATCATCAACTGAAGCTGAATACAGATCTCTTCCTTTAGCCTCTATAGAAGTTATTTGTCTTCATTCCTTACTTGCTGAAATTGGTTTCTCACTTCCATGTTGTCCTATTGTTTGGTGTGACAACACTAGTGCTAAGTCTCTTGCCTTAAATCCAGTCTTCCATGCTTGAACCAAGCATACTGAAGTGGATGTTCACTTTGTTAGGGACAAAATTGCTGCAGGGCTTCTTGAGGTTAGATACATCCCCACAGCTGACCGGATTGCTGATGTGCTTACGAAGCCATTATCTGCATATCGTTTGTGGACTTTATTTTCCAAGTTGAATGTGGTTCATTCACCACAGTTTAGCTTGAAGGGGGATGTGAGAGTTAATATACCTGAAACTGCCAGCATTAGCAAAAATCAAGAATATATACTTGAAGGTGCCAGCATTAGCAAGAATCAAAAGGAGCTTAGAGCTGCTGATTCTTAAGGTATTATCAGCAAGCTTCCTTGTGATTCTGTGACACCTAAGAGACAATGCAGCTTGGCTCGTTACTCTCACTATGATGTTCCAGCACAATCAAGAGACTTCAAGTTAATGATCAAAGATCAGACTGCATAACCAATAGTCTGTGATTTATTAATAAGGTGTCATACATACTATTAATGTTGATTAGGCAGTTATTATTGTCAGGAAAGTTAGTTAATATTCAATGGATGAGATCAAAAGTTGTTAGAGTTTGTTATTGATCAACAGCTGAGACGAAACTTGATATTGTACATAAGCTGGCTGCTGTTTTCAGCTACCAATTCAATGAATCTAGCAACTAACTTTCCTCTAGATTTCTATCAACTTACTCTCTAAAATCACCATTAATCAACTCAGAAATGCTTGGTGATTAGCTTTGCTGATTTAATCTCTAAGGCTTTTCGTTGAACACCTTAGTGTTTCTATCAAACACTTGTTTGATTTGCTGTAAACAAGTATTTGATCACTTATTGCAAGAGTAATTAATAGAGAAGATCGAAGTAAAGCTAACAACAACTGATATTTGAATTGAAATAAGTTGCAGTCTCCAAAAAACAAGTACATAATGGTTAAAATAATTGTTACCTCTTTCTTTCTATATTTTGCTATTGGAACAGAGCCTGAAGCATGTACTACAATTGCATCAACACCGTGGTTACATTTGTTTCTAGTACTTTTATTCTACAAATATCATAAGAAAGTTAAATAAATAATAAATAATATTGCAATCAGAGATATCATAAGTATTATTTTCTAATTAATTTACCTGCCACTCTTTAGAAAGCCAAATATCAACCATTCATAACCATACTGCAACATCAATCTGACATGGACCATTGATGTATTGTTTTGCCCTTGTCTTGAAATGATAAAAAAACATTGTGTCTTATACTCGACATCCATTCTGAATATCAAATTTTAACATGTGCATCAAATGCTGCCCTTAACACTTCCTCAAAACATGAATAATTGATGTTAGACTTAAAACATGCATATAATGTGTTTCATTCTTCTTTGGGGTATCGACCGAATGTTACCAAAAGGCTTTTGATGGATTGCTTGAATAAAACAGCTAAATTACGGATAACATCAGGGATTACAATCCTGGAAAATTACCATTACATATATATAAGTCTAAATTGGCATATATCAGAAGAAAAAAAAATCAATATAAATATGTTTTTACCTTCTGAGTTAGGCTGAAAATCATATCAGAATTCTTGGGATTCAGTAACTTCATCTGTAAGTGATGGTATCACAAAATCATATAGTTGCTCAGTAGGAGTACTAGTAACGCGCTTGTTTCTTCTTGTTACGTCTATGACAGAATCATGTTGCTCGGCGGAAGTATTAGCAAGACTAACAAGCTCCTAACCTACTATCTCTCATTAGGTAGCCTGCCGGCACTCCACGGTAGCTTCCCAGTCGAGGCTTGCCTCGCTAAAAGGCTTCCGTGAAGCTAAGCCGTTTCTTTATTATGAAATCTGAGTAGGAAATTTTTTTTATTTTTTTTACAAAACTATTTTATAAAAATTTTGGCAGAGCCTCCTTTGTTTTTCTGAAATTACCAAATCTTGGAGACCTGCATAAAAACTTGAACACTTCTATAACCTTTCAAATCTCAACTACTGTGGACCTCTGGTCCATCTCAACAAACCACAACTCAAACAGTTTAATATTAAAATAAACAATTATAAAAAATAAATAAATCAAAAGTTTAAATAAAATACTTATACACTTAAAATAATATGAAAATATAATCTTAACAATTTAAAGTATTATATATGCTTGTAAAACAGTCACAGCATCCTCTGACTGGTCCCGCTGGTCTTTGAAGTCCCTGCAACATCTGCACATGTACCTGTATCTGTACCTGGGGAGGTTGGTTTATAAAATATAAAAACTATAATGAGCGAAAAGAGCTTCGTGAGTGCGTTTCTAATTTACTGAAAGATCTTAAATATAATAAAATTAACTTTGAATTTAACCGAACTCTTCAAACTTATTACTAATACTGAAAATTCTCTGCTATTGCTGAAAACTGATACACTGAAAACTGATAAACTGATATACTTTTTAAATACAAGCTAAAAATGTTTAATCGATAAAATCTGATGGCCAAGCCTAAATAATTACTTTTAATTTACAATTGAAAAACTTAAAATTATATTATAACTATTTACTTGGCCACTTTTCTGAAAACTGAAAAGCTGAAATAATATACTGATCTGAAAACTGAAAAGCTGGAATAATATATTTTCTTGAAAACTGAAATGCTGAGATAATATATTTTTCTGAAAACTGAAAACTGATATCATATACTTTTCTGAAAACTAATAAACTATTATAATATACTTTTCTGAAATCTGATAAACTGAAATAATATTCCTTTATATTTCTAAAACTGAAAAGCTAATATGATATTATTTTTTGAAAACTGAAATACTGATATAATATATTTCTCTAAAAACTATACTGAAATATATTTTCTGGAAACTGTTCTGAAATTTATACAGAAAACTATTCTGAAATCAAATTTCTGAAAACTGAAAAACTAAGAATATATATATACTTTTACTTTACTAAAAATTGAAAAGCTGAAACTATATCTTTTTTGAAATATACTTTTCTGATAAAACTTCTCTGATTAATCATTAAACTTCTCTGATTAAACTATAATACTTTTCTGATAAAATGCTTTTCTAATAATAAACTTTTCTAAAGACTTATTCTATCTCCTGAAAACAATGCACTGAAATCTGTAATCATCTATTTTCTGAATACTGTACTAAAATCAGTAATAAATCTGCTTTCTGAATATTGTACTGAAATCTGTTTTTTTTTTTTTCTGAAAAGCTAGCCAAGCTTAACGCATAAAACTCTTAATTTAATATTCTGTACTGATAATCTGAAAATATTTCTGGCTTGGCTTCTGTATCTGAAAACCCCCAATGGACCCCTAAGCTGAGCTGAACTCATAGGTCGACTAACTGCGCCGTACCATATGAGTGGGTCACAGGGCGACTAACTGCGCCGTCCACTGTGACATCTGATATAAGTCACGAGATAACTAACTGATGCGTTCAACGTGACATCTGATAAAAGACATCTCACTGTCTATGTGCGGAATGCTGCGTCGCATGCATATAGCGAGACAACACCCCAATGTGTGGGCGACTGACATACTCTGACAGACTCAACCCCCCTGGAGTTAGCGGACTGTCCCCCCTTAACTTGCCACACACAATTGGGATGTACCGGCCGGGTCTAACTGCTGATAATTGATCTAATAATCTGATAATCCATAGGGTAACATACTTAAACATAACTTCTATTTAACTTACAAAACTCATATAAATAAATGAACATATATAATAACACAAATACTTAATCAAACTTAAAGAAAATAAACTAAATATAATTCAAATGAAAACCTGATTTGGCATTAACTTAAATAAAGTTATTATCTTATTAAACTTTAAATAAAACTTATTGCTAAAATAAAATATATTTTGCTTTAAAATAAATTTACACTCACTGGTTTCTGGTTTTCTCTAGGCTTGGAGTTCTGTTTTCTTCGTCTCATTACATTTCTTGACTTTCCATAACGTTTCTTTTTCTCCCATACTACGGAGATTTCTCCCTAAAGTAATATATATTTCCAATAAATCATTAATATAAATACAACAACTAATATAAAACTCAATTAACACTGTATTCTTCAATTTCTTCTATTCTAATAAAATCAATTATATTTAATTTGTTAAAAATCATGTCTCTATAATTATATATACCTTGAATCATTTAATTTCTCTTAAATTGAACCTCATACATCATAATCCAACATATTTACTTTATTTTCTAAGCATCAATTTATATCATAACCATACAGATACAATTTCTAACACTTAATTACACATAAATTAAAATCTCTACACTGTCAATTTCGATTTTCTACACAAATTCTCATTCTAATCTTCATCAATTTAAGATAAGCAAATTTCCTTCACTTAACAACATTAAATTCAACTTCATTAAACTCGATTAAATTAATTACAACTTCAATTTCGAATTTAATTTAAAAAATTCTCAAAACTAATGATTCAATTTTATTCTAAACAATTTCTACAACTCTTATCACCCACCAAACACAACAGCACAACAAAACTCATAATACAAATCACTAATTTGAGAATCGTTTTGATTTCTTACTTAACGAATCCAAATTCATACTACCAATTAACTCAAAAACACTCAATTACTTAATTAATAACTCAATTTAACAATTCAAACTCCAAATCATCAAATCCCCAATTCTTTACTTACTAATTTTTTCTTGATTTTCATTTTATTCAATTTAATTCCAACTAATTTTAAATAAATCACTACAAAACTCAAATCAATTGCTAAAATTAACAAAACCCATCATCAAAATCATCACCCAAACATTCAATTTCATTTTATACTCAACAATAACATTTCAAATAGAACTCAACCTCAATTAATCTCTAAAATCAATTCTATCTCATCAACATTCAACAATCAATTTCATCAAATTCTTACCCAAATTTCTCTTGGTTTTCCTCTTCTTCCTATTGCTGGACTGTGACTTTCTTCTTCTTCCTTTCTTTCCTTTTTCTTTTCTTTCCTCCTACTTCTTTCTTCTTCTCTTCTCACGGTCACATGCTCTGTTTTTCTTCTCCCTTTTTCTGCAGCTTCTTCTTCTCCATTTCCCGCTGCTGCCCCTTCTTCTTCTTCCTTCTCTTCTGCTGGCAGCACCTTCTTCTTCCTCTCTTCTTTCTTCTGCTGGTCGGCTTCTTCTCCTTCCTCTCTTTCTTTTTCTCTTCTTTTTCCTTCTCTCTTCTCCACCGCCTCTTTCTTCCTCTGTTTTTGTTTTCACTTTTCTGGATCCTTTCTTCATTTGTTGTTTGACCGATTCTTTCCTTCTTATTTTGTGAGTGATATCTCACAATTGAACATGTGTATGTATGCCTTAAATAATTGCAACTTGTCCATTGACTTATCCAAATCATAAAATGGCAACAACATGAAAGTTAATTATATTATTTTGATCAACAATCTTTTTATTTATAATTTAATCCATAACAATCCATTTCAATTTACTTTTCCATCAATTAATTAAATCATAACCTCATGTCGTAAAAATATATTTTGACTTCCAATAAATATTTTTAATACTCCAATTTATGGAAATCCTTACTATATTCTCCAAAACTTATAATTTAAATTTCTTATATACTTTATAGAACCTTAGTAACCATCTGGAACTATTCCAGACATTTTCCGAGTCTCTGATACCTTTAATACTTTTGACATTTAATTTATGAAAAATCCTTACTAAAAATTTCGAAACGTGCAATTGGATTTCGTATATACTTTATGAAATCGTACTAATCGTCCAATAAACTCCATTATAGTACCGTACAATCAATTCTATAAAATCTATTATAATATCTGTATGTGTACAGTACAATCTATTGGGAGGGTGTATTACAAGGACGCTCGTTTTGAGTTTGAATTTATATGTGATGTTGGAAGCTTCAGTTATATTTTATAATGTTGGAAGCTTGAATTATATTTATATGTGACCTTCTAGTTACCTGTTGATGAAGGGGTTAGAATGTACCCGAGTATTTGTGTTCTCTGTTTTAATTTGTGGCACTGCCCCCTGTGTACGGTTTATCTTATCTGATCATTCTCACAATCAACTCAATGCCTTGCTGCCTTTCACGTTTACTTTATGCAGTGGTTGTCTTTGTCGGGTCTTTCTCACAATCAATGGCTGATTGATATCAAACTTCTCCGTATTTACAATTTCATCAAACGATTATATCCATATATTTTTTTTGATGCCCACTATGTATCACACTTCTCTTGTTTTCTTCATTTTTTCATTTCAAAAACACTTTGACATTGCTCTTCTGCTATTCAATTTTGCTCCCCTATTGTGTACTCTTTTTTTGTTGTTGACAAATTACTGAAATTGCTGGTTTTTTTTTTACTGAAAAAGTTAATTTACTTGGTCGGTCCGATCGTAAAACCATTCAATAGATAAGTAACTATTAATTATTTATTTAGATATATATACAAGTTAATACTTGCCCATTGTATTATTATTCTAACAATTTTTTTTTTTTAAAAATTTTTACTCCTTTGTATATATGCATTCATATTTCATGGGAATAGGGCAGAGTGCGTACCTGTTGCATGTTGGAAGAAAAAGTTAATGATGTTGACAATAGGCCTATACTTAGTGGAAGTAGACATGACCATTGGAACCGAACCGGCGGTTCCTGTTTCGAAATCGCCGGTTCCGGCTCTAAATTTTAATCAACCAAAACTGGGACCGGGGAGGTCCCGGTTGGAACAGGGGGGGAACCGCCCGGTTCGGTTCCTCCCCGATTTTTTTGGAACTGGCAAAAATAAAAAAAAATTAAAAATATATAAATAAACCGGGTACTCGATTGCAAAAAAATAACGATAAAATTGAAATAAAATTTTGATAATATCATAAAACTATAAAATTAAATAAATAAATAAAAAATTAGGGTTTGCACTTAATTTTACCTCAATTAAGCTACCTACGTATCCTCTAGGAGGAAACAAAGCCTACGTAGTTCTTTTACCTGTTATGTTTCGGATGTGATCAATCGTCACTTGTTCCTTTGGTTGCCATTGTATCATCGTTGGTGTCGAAGAAGTCATTGTCGTCGGACACCATATCCAATTCTTTCTGCCGGTATGTAGCCTTGGTCCAATTGTCAACACAGACCTGGATCTGTATTGAGTCAGAACTAAGCAATGCTCGTCTCTCGTCTAGAACATTGCCACATGCACTATATTCCTGGTCGACGGCGACGGTCGAGACAGGGGTTCCAAAAATTTGTTTGGCAACGATGGCCAAAATTGGAAAGTTAGTTTCGTGCTCCCTCCACCACTGTAGGACGTTAAAGTCTGGGGTGTCCAAAACCTCAAATGAGGTATTTATGTAAACATCAACCTTTGAAACATAGGTTGATGAAGACGAACTCCCCGACGTCCTTGCTTTTTTGGTAAACACGCTTGCCCCTAACTTCCTTAATGTGGAGGGAAAGCGCAAATGACTAGTACTACCACTTCCGCTTGGTTCCGGTTGTTGAACATTAATGTTCAGCGAGGAACCGTAAACAGAACGATATTCGTCATACATTGAATAAAATAAATTCCTAACATTATTATATAAACCACTAACATCTATGTCCATTATCCCTAGAGATTGGTAATAAAGTATAAAAAATTCATATAAACTATTAAATTTATTCCTAGGGTCAAAAACTGATGCAACAGTATAAATTACAGGAATGTCCCTATAATAGTTTATCCATCTTTCTCGCATTGCATAAACACACGGAACTAATTCATTTATTTGTGCACATTCATTAAGTGCACCTATAATATTAAGGGCTTCAAATAAAAATAAATGTGAAGTTGGATAATATATACCGGATAAAGAATTTGTTGCATTATGAAAAACTTTTAAAAGCATGCAAATTTTTGTATAAACATCCCAATGGTGTTCATATAAATTAATGGTGTTAACATTATGCTGCATAAATCTAACTAATAATTCTCTATACTCGTAGCTTTCACAAAGCAACTTATATGTGGAGTTCCAACGAGTTTGAACATCACGGGAAAACCTAATTGGATATTTCTCGTTAGGTTTACAATACCTAGCCTATTGTTTCATAGTGCTAGGATGTTTCCACAAATAGTATAGAGCATTCCTAATTGGTGTAATCTACTCATATAGTGTTTGCAAGCCATGTTGTACACATATATTTAAAACATGGCAAACACATCTTTGATGAAAAAATCTGCCGCCAAAATAGGATTGACACAATTGAATTAATTGTGGAACGGCGGCAGTATTATTTGCAGCATTATCAAAACCAATTGCAAAAATTTTACTCTCAATACAATATTTTTCAAAAATAATTTTCATTAATTTATAAATATTGTCAGCAGTATGGGTGTCGTCAAAAACTCTAAATGCCAATATTCGTTTTTGCAAATCCCATGATTGATCAACGAAATGGCAAGTGAGTCCTAAGTATGAATGTTTTTGCTAATGATCACTCCAGATATTGGCACAAATAGACACATGACCCGAATAATTTTGAAAATATTTTACTAAAGCTTTTTTTTTCTTTTTTATAAATATCACACATAGTATGTTTTAATGTGGTCCTAGGTACTCTACATGCAGTGGGATTTAAAGCATTATGACAACATTTTAAAAAATCAGTTTTTTCCCCAAAACTAAAGGGGAGATGTTCGGTCGCTACCATTCTTGCTAATTGATCCCTATTATTTTGATTAGTATATTTAAATAAAGGATGGTTAGGGGATGTGTACCTTGCAATTTGGTGTTGTCCTCGCTGATGGTGAGCTTCGGCTGGATGCTTGCTGTTGATATGCTTCCAATACGTCCCGTACCCTCTAAATTTGTTCCATTTAAAATCTTTGGAACAATAGTTGCAAACCACTATAACTAACCCATCCTTCTCCACCCACTTCATATAAACTTTAAAAAGTTCAGATTTGTACATTGACAAATCTGGCTGCCCCTACGGCATTTGTACGGTTTCACTTGGGATTGTGAGGGTTGGAGCAGAGGAGGGACCACCGCCAGAAGAGGGATGAGAATAATCAGGATTAAAATTAATAGGAGTTTTATTACAAAAAATTACCTCCTTAAATTCTCTTTCTTGTAGGTAATTAGCAAAATTTCGATCGTTGTTGTATTCTGGGAAAGGGCGACTTTGCACTTCTTGAGCATTTAAATCCGGTAACTGCTCATTTTGCTCAGCGTTTTTATTGGAAACGGACCTTCGGCCTCCGGAAATAGATTTTCGACCTCCGAAAATAGATTTGTGACCTCCGAAAATAGATGGTCTTGATGGTGATGCCATTATAAATTTATAAAATAAAGCCAGTAGTGAAAAATAATAGCAAGATTGAGAGAATGAGAGAATTAGAAAAATATTGAGAGAATTAGAGATGAGAGAAATATTCAGAGAATGAGAGAATTTGTGTGAATGAATTGGAGAATTAATGGGGTTTATATAGTTTTTTGAATTGGAAAAAAGTTAATATTTTTAAAACTTTAGGGGTTAAATTGTAATTTTCCAGGGGCTATTTTGGTAATTTTCCAGGAAGGAGCCGTTGAACAATGGCTCCCTAACGTTCACATTGCAGATGGCCGTTGGCCATAGTGTGGCCAACGGCCAAACTTTTTTAAAATTGTTTTTTTTTTTAAAAAAAAAGAAAAACTGAAACTGAACTGGAACCGTCCGAACCGGGCAGTTCCGATTATTTTTTTAGGGGAACCAGAACTGGGACCCACTGTCTCGGTTTCGGATCCCGGTTCCGGAACCGATTTTGAACCGGAACCGGGGCCATGCCTAAGTGGAAGAACAGAAGATACCTTGACTAAGTATTAGCACTCTGCTCCATGTTGTCACTTGTAGCATCAAATTGTGGAATTTCATTCCACTTTCCTTGGCCAACATTTTTGAGACGGAACTGATGTGAAACATTTTTCTTTATGGATTGCCAAATGGAACAACAAGTTTAATTCAGTTGCTGAAGGCCGTGGCAATATGGCTTCATAAGCAATGAAAGATGTGTTTGGGCATGAAAAATAACCTCATGTTACTGTGTTTGAGAGCTTTACATAAATGTTTGCATTTGTTTATGTATTTTTTTAATCATAGAGTATGGAAAAGAAGGAAGGGTATCTCGAGAAGGTGATGTTTAAAACTATGGTATTATGTTGATGAAAACATTCACAAAGAAGGAGCTGATAAAATATTTACGGAAGAGATGATCTTGAGGCATTTGGTTAGTGGCTCATTTAATCGTTCGATCATAAAAGTTGTTGATAATGATTTACTACGAATGGAGGATGCACACTTATTAATACGGGAACAATGTGTGTCATCTATCTTAAGTTTGGCCATAGATTGTATCATAGATTTACCTGAGCATAGGATCAATATAAGAAATGTTGTAAGTACCACCGCCCAATGTGGCTCGATGGCAAAGACACTCATTCAGCCTGACAATATCCCGGGTTCGACTCTCCTACACCACAAGTGGTATGTCAAAAAAAAAAATAAAATGTTGTAAGTAGATTGATACAAATGAGAGCAACATTTTCGCCCAGTACTAGAGGGTGTCATGTTAAATAATGAATTCTTCCTGTCACAATAGGATTTGGATCATTTCCTAACCTAAGTTTTTCCTAAAATTTTACACATCTGAAGATTATAATTGAATAAACGATCAAATTTGTGCCAAATGAATGAATGTTTTATTAATGTAATGAAAGATAACAATGAACAACCATCTTAGAGATTGATAGTAGATGTCTAACAATGAGTCAAATATAACACACCCATGTAAAAGTTAACATCCAATTGATTTTAGAACTAAAAGGCATTACGATCTTATTGTGCATTAATGTTGTGACTTAATACTTCAGTCTAAGAATAATGTGAAAACTAAGCTTGATCATTTATTAATTCAAACCATTATGATCATTTATCACAACATTTCACGATCAAACAACCCACTCCTAGTTCACAAACATCTTAGTGTACACTATACATTAAGATTTTAACTCGAAGCTCATCATAGTTGATAGTGAAGCTGGGAAATATATTTTGCAGTTAATTAGAATATACAATAGAAAGTCTATTTATAAACTACATAAGATATCATATACATAGAAACTATAATGATATAATATATACACTATGGTAACAATAGTTTATACTGAATACTGAGGTCAAGAAGCTGGATCTGAACAGACTTTCGGGAGATTCGGGGCGGGACCCTACGAAGAGCCCAGGTGTACGATTCTTACAGATTCGGGGTAATGATCTAGATGAGGAGCCCAAATGTGTGGTTCCGGCAGATCCGAGGTGGTGACCCCGATGAGGAACCCAAGTGTGCGATTCTGGGATATCCGGGGCGGTGATCCCGATGAGGAGCCCAGGTGTGCGGTTCCAGTAGATCCAGGATGGTGACCTCGACGAGGAACCCAAGTGTACGGTTCCGGCAGATTCGGGCCAGTGACCCCGACGAGGAGCCCAGGTGTACGGTTCTAATAGATCCAGGGCGGTAACCTCAATGAGGAATTCAAGTGTGCATTTCTAGCAGATTCGGGGCGGTGACCCTGATTAGGAGCCCATGTGTGCGGTTCCAAGAGATCTGGGGTGGTGACCCCGATGAGGACCACAGGTGTGCGGTTTTGTGAGTGGAAACACTGGGAGATAGTAGAGAGTATAAACACAAGTGGAGAGGAAAAACTGTGTGAGAATTTTTCGTTAAGTGTTATTGTGATAGCTCTTTCATAATGAATTGAGTACTGGTGTGCTCCGTGGATGTAGGAATCAGTTGATTACTGAATCACGTAAAAAATTGCTGTCTCCTTTACTATTATGCTTGCTTCCATATGTGTGCCCTGTTCAGATTTGCGTGTTTGCATATAGTTTACCACTTCCGTTGCGTCGGGAATCGGATTGGATTCCCAATACATGAGAAGTTCTTAAAATTTAGGTACTTATTTATTTATTTAGATATATATACACTTAATACTTGGCCATTGTATTATTATTCTAATAAAATTATGTTTTTGTTTTAAAAAATTCTACTGCTTTGTATATATGTATTCATCATGTTGTCTTTCCTCTACCTAAAACTCACAAGTTAAGATTTAGAATTGGAGTTGGATTATATATATTAATATGGGTTGTCATATTTGACAAATTTGGAGGAAAATGTTAATGATGTTGACACAGGCCTATACTTAGTGGAAGAACGGAAGATACCTTGACTAAGTATTGGCACTCTGCTCCATCTTGTCACTAGTAGAGCATCAAGTTGTGGAATTCCATGCCACTTTCCTTGGCCAACATTTTCTATATGGGCTGCCAAATGAAATTTCTATATGATTTATGCACTTGAACTATCATCATTCCATATCCAACTTATTTATACCCATATCACTACTTAGCATTATTTATACCCATGCATCACTCGTTTTTACTTGTGTCAATTCATCTTCCATATGGAAACTACTCGATGTCTTTGTATTTTGATAGTTTTATTACTTCATTGTTAGTCAAAGGATGTGTTAAAAAATATGGTGGTTATTTTCTTCCTTCTTCATCCGGCAAAGACCTCATCAACAAGTCAATATAACGTGCTTTGTAGGATTATAATTGTTATGGTCCATTGGATTTGAAGTATCTTCATTTTGTTTATTCAATACTTATAGTTCACTGTGACATTAACTCGAGCAATATATTGCTAGACCAAGACATGGTTGGACACTGGAGTGATTTAGACATTATAAAGCTATTAGGTAACAAAGAATTTGTAACACACACACAAACTCTTGCCACAATTAGTTATATGTCACTAGGTAAAATGTTCCAAATTCTCTTTGTTATAAGTCTGTTTTTTTTCTTATTTATACTTACATTTTTATATTAAAACTAATCAAGTTATCCGCTGAGTATGGAAGAGAAGCAATAGTATCTCAAAAAGGTGATATTTATAGCTATGGTACCATGCTGATGGAAATATTCACAAAGAAGAAGCCGACTGATGAAATTTTTACAAAAGAGATGAGCTTGAGGCATTAGGTTGGTGACTCATTTAATCGTTCAATCATGGAAATAGTGGTTAACGATTTACTACGAATGGAGGATGGGCATTTTATGCCCCCTCTCTTTCCCCCTTTTTCTCTTGATTTCTTGTTTATGCACACATTACACGGTAGAGGGCGTCTAATGTGTGTCCGGGACATTTGCCATAATGTGTGTACGAAATTTGCCATCTTGTTCTTGCACACATAATATGTGTCCGGGGGCATTTGTCATTATATCCATCAACCTATGACTTAAATAATATAGTTGTGCTACTTTTTATAAGTTTAAGCTTTCTGGCCTAAGGGTTAATGACATGGTATTAGAATTTTGTTTGACCCACGAATCCTGGGTTCGAATCCCTCACACCAAAAGAAAATAACTTGAGAAGGCTAGCAACATTCAAATTGCTGCAGTAAGGGAAATATTATTAGTAAAATATCATTGCATACCTTAACCTAATTATGTCACTAGTTCACGAGGAAGGAGCGTCTTGCTACTTTTCTGGCATTGCATTTTGAAATGCTAGCAGTTCACTTTATGCTTCATGCAACCTCGGTAAAAGGGGGGTATTTACTCTGCATTTGTTACAGTTGAGTAAAGAGACTTGATACAGAAGAGCTAAAGCCATCAAGCTTATACTTCAGTACTGTAATTAATGTATAGAATGTACTTCATCCTTTTCCGTTTTCTATTTCATGGTTTTTAAAGAATATAGATTTGAAAAGATAAATCAGATACAAAAATTGGTTCAATATATGAACTTAATAAACGAAAAGAATTACCATGTCAAGATTGAACTTTTGATTGCTGCATGAATTTTCAACTAAAGTTTTTGAAGTAAACTAGAGTGAAAGTGTAATTAATATCTCATGTACTCCTTCCAAGAGTTATGTAACTGAAGCTTGCTGATCAGATTCATCATGTTGTCTTTCCTCTGCCTAAAACTCAGAAGTTATTTTTGACTATTAAAATTTAGAATTTGCAGTTGGATTGTATCAATATGGGTTGTCATATTTGACAATTTTGGAAGAAAATGTTTATGATGTTGACAACAGGCCTACAGTGCTTAGTGGAAGAATAGAAGATACCTTGATTAAGTATTGGCACTCTGCTCCATCTTGTCACTAGTAGAGCATAAAGTTGTGGAATTTCATGCAATTGATGTGAAATGTTTTCTATATGGGCTGCCAAATGAAATTTCTATATGATTTATGCACTTGAAATATCATCATTCCATATCCAACTTATTTATACCCGTATCACTACTTAGCATTATTTATACCCATGTATCACTCGTTTTTACTTGTATCAATTCATCTTCCATATGGAAACTACTCGCTGTCTCTGTATTTTCATAGTTTTATTACTTCATTTTTCCATTTCACCGATGTAGATGTTCTTCTTGTCCTGAAAACTCGTATAGCTCATGGTCCAAATACTTTAGTGGCCAATAATTGGTCCACGAGTGCATCGGTTTGTAGTTGGATTGGTGTCACCTGTGGTGTTCGTCACCATAGAGTCACGGCCTTGAATATTTCTTATCTTGGTCTTACATGGACCATCCCACCTCAACTGGGAAATCTTTCTTTCCTTGCATTGCTATCCATCAACAACAATAATTTTTACGGATCTCTTCCTTATGAGTTGGCTCGTTTACGTCGATTGAAATACATTAATTTCCATCACAACTAGCTTTCAGGTAACGTGCCCTCCTCCATCTTCAACATATCTTCATTGCAAGAGCTTAGTCTCAAACGCAACCACCTCTCATCCATTGTCAACGTATCTAGTGCTGGATCTAATTTGATGTCACTTGATTTGTCTGAAAATGTTTTTGAGGGAGAAATACCATCCTTTATATCAGAGTGCAAGCAGCTGCGATTTTTGAACTTGTCCCGCAACAATATGGAGCCATACCAAAAGAAATCGGCAACTTGAGTAAGCTGAATACTCTATCAATTGGTTACAACAAACTTCAAGGTAATTAGACTAATATTAATTGTTGCTTTCACTAGGTGAATAAGAGGATTTGATGAAAATATTTTTTGCAGGAGAAATACCAAAGGAGTTGGGGAATCTTGTAGAATTGGAGATCCTAATACTATCAAATAATGTGCTACTGACAGGACAGATTCCTTCACTTATTTTCAACATTTCTTCTCTGTCAATTATCGAGCTTACAAATAATAGTATGACTGGTGACCTTCCTCACAACATCTGTTCGCATCAACGTCCATCTGCTCTTAAGAGAGTGCTTTTGTCTGAGAATCAACTCACGGGTACAATCCCATACAATTTGTGGCGATGTAGAGAGCTTACTGATATTTCTCTATCATATAATCAATTCACAGGACGTATACCCAGGGATGTAGGCAACTTGACCATGCGAAAACATCTAGCTATCGGCGGTAACAACTTAGTAGGTAGGTATATCTTTTGAATCAATCAACAATATTTAGTAGCATTTTATTTTTGCTATTGATCTGATCTTTAAATACGTTCACATGCAGGTGAGATACCTTATGAAATAGGTAATCTTCCTAATATAGAGCTCTTAGGTCTTGAACACAACACCTTAGTTGGCCATATTCCAGCTACAATCTTCAACATTTCAACATTAAAAGTGCTCTCATGTAGAGACAACACACTCTCAGGAAGCCTTCCATCAAGAATTGGCTTTGGGGTTCCAAATGTTGAGGAGTTAGATTTTGGAAATAACAATTTGAGTGGGACATTTCCCAGCTCCATCACTAATGCTTCCAAGCTTAAGATTCTAGAGATGGGAAATAACTCATTCTCTGGCTTTATTCCAAGCACATTAGGCAATAGCTTAACAAGTCTTGAGTGGCTTGGCTTAAGTGATAATTACTTCACATCTTCTACTCAAGAATTGACCTTCCTTACTTCTTTGAAAAATTGCAAGAATTTAAGAGGATGGTCTTTAGCAGGTAATCCCCTAAATGGTTTCCTTCTAATTTCTATAGGGAATCTTTCTATTTCGTTGAAAGTATTTGATATGGAAGAATGCAACATTAGTGGAAAGATTCCCCAAGAAATTAGTAGCCTGAAAAACTTGATGGATTTAAACATTCCCCGAAATAGATTGATAGGATCAATTCCTGCTACACTCGAAAACTTGCAAAAACTTCAGGGTTTGAACATTCGATATAATCAACTAGAAGGATCCATTCCAAATGATCTTTGCCATTTAAATAACCTGGTTGATTTGTACATGGACGATAACAAGCTTTCTGGAGCCATACCTACATGTTTCGGTAATCTAACTAGTCTAAGGCACCTCTCTTTAGGCTCCAATGAATTAACTTCTTTTATTCCCTCGTCTCTTTGGAGCCTTAACTTATCTTCAAACTCTCTAATTGGAACTCTTCCATTTGAGTTTGGAAATTTGAAGGTTCTCACAGTCGTAGATTTTTCAAGGAATCATTTAACCGGTGACCTCCCAACCACAATCGGAAGCTTACAAAATTTACAAATTCTCTCGTTAAGACATAATAACTTACAAGGCTCAATTCCTGTATCATTTGGGGGCATGACAAGCTTGGAGTTTTTGGATTTGTCCAATAATAATATCTCTGGAGTTATCCCTAAATCTTTCGAGGCTCTCTCATACCTCAAATATCTCAACTTGTCTTTCAATCAATTAGAAGGAAAAATTCCAACACAAGGACCATTTGCAAACTTCTTTGCTAAATCTTTTATAAAGAACCATGCACTCTGTGGTTTGCCCCGTTTGCAAGTCCCACCCTGCAAAACAAGCAATCATCCAAAATCTAAGATCATAGTTGTTTTAGCCATTACTTTGTCGCTTACACTCGTTGTCTGCTTGAATTTGATCATCATGATGAGAGAATATCGAAAGAGAAGAAGCTCACAACTAGCAAAGAATAATGATGTTGATGTCTCACAACAAGCAACATTGAGAAGAATTTCCTACCAAGAACTTTTTCAAGCAACAGAAGGATTTAGTGAAAGCAACCTACTTGGCAGAGGGAGTTTTGGTTCGGTTTTCAGAGGGAAACTTTTAGATGGGTTGGAGATTGTAGTAAAAGTGTTCCACGTGCAAATGGGAAGAGCACTGAGGAGTTTCAATGTTGAATGTGAAGTGATGAGAGGTATTCGTCATCGAAACCTTATCAAAATTATCAGCAGTTGTACTAATGAGGATCTCAAAGCGTTGATACTAGAGTACATGCCTAATGGAAGCCTAACAAAGTGCTTGTATTCCGATGAATACTTTTTGGATATATTACAAAGGTTGAATATAATGATAGATGTTGCATTAGCCTTGGAGTATCTTCACTTTGGTTATTCAATCCCTATAGTTCATTGTGACATCAAGCCGAGCAATGTATTGCTAGACCAAAGCATGGTTGGACACTTGAGTGATTTTGGCATTGTAAAACTATTAGGTGAGGGAGAATCTATGACACAGACACAAACCCTTGCCACAATTGGTTATATGGCACCAGGTAAAATGTTCAAAATTTTTTGCTCATAAAGTTTTTTTTTTCTTATTGATATTTATATTTTTCATATTGAAACTAATAAAGTCATTCGCAGAGTATGGAAGAGAATGAAGGATATCTAGAAAAGGTGATGTTTATAGCTATGGTATCATGCTAATGGAAACATTCACAAAAAAGAAGCCGACTGATGAAAGCTTTACAGAGGAGATGAGCTTGAGGCATTGGGTTGGTGACTCATTTAATCGTTCTATTATGGAAGTGATAGATAACGATTTACTACAAATGGAGGATGCGAATTTCTTAGCAAGGGAACAATGTGTGTCATCTATCTTCAATTTGGCCATGGATTGCACCACAGATTTACATGAGGATAGAATCAACATAAAAAATGTTGTAAGTAGATTGATACAAATTAGAGCGGTATTTTCGTGTGATACTAGAGAGCTTCATGTACATGTGAGATGATTAAAATAAACCATAATAATTTAAATAATGAATTCTTCATGATTTTGTTTTTAATTTATTGTTGCTGTTACTATTATTATTATTAAAATAAATTGAAATATCAGTTTTTTCAAATTTTCAAAAGCAGGAGAAATTATAAATTTATATAGTTGATCTAATCGTAAACTAAAACTCCTAATTAGCAAACTTATTTAATTTAATTGGGTTGATAAAGCTTTTTTTTATTACCCAGTAAGATATAGGACCTACGGTCGGGTTAAAATGGGGCCTGCAATCTACAAAACAAGATCAACAGGGTCAAATTATCTGGAACACCGGGATGGTGCCAGCCAAATAGTCTTCGACGCTCAAGTCAGAAAATATATTCGACGGATGGTGAGCAAGGATAGGGCACTACCTTTAATGGTCGTGGTGTCGAGCGTAATGATGGGAATGTGTCGAACGTAATGTGTTGGTCGACAGGTCGTATGTTCAAGACTAGAAAATATTGCCAGTCAAGATTATCGAGTGTAATAGTGCGTAATCTTAGGGTCAACAATATCGAGGATTGGCTGGAATGGATTGAGTATATTAACAGTTCTCTTATCTATTACGCGTGACCCAACTTATGAAGCTTGGTTAGTATTTATAGGGGATGGATAGTGACGGTCAGAAGAGGTCTAGTAATTCTCGTTCCGAGATATTAGGAATCCCTGATATCTTGGTTTTAATTGAGTCATCGTGGACTCCATTGTAGACTTGGTCAAAGGTTTGACTTGTTTTGTGCAGGCATGATTGATGGATTTTGAGTCAGTTGGGCCCGTTTTTGGATCCACTTAACCCTTTGGGCTGTTCTTTATTTACTTTAGGTCAGACTTCTACATTTAAGCCTTTTGGACTATTTTTGATTACTACAGTTTGACCCCTACTCTCTTATTTTTTTTTTTAGAAGTTGAGAAAGTAGAATGAGAGAGCTCGTCCATAATTGAATGCGTCGACTGAATTCTCACATAGTAAGAAAACTAAGCAATGTTGATAATTTATTCATTGAAATGATTATTCTCATTTACCATAACATTTTACGATTGAACAACCTAATCCTAGTTCCAAAATATCTTAGTATGCTATATATATTGAGATTTTAACTCAAAGCTCATCATACTTTATTCAGCGTACTGAGTCAAGAAACTCAATCCGAATAAAAAGAAACGAACAAATTTCAGCCAGATTGGTAATTATAGTCTTGGTCATATGTATCTACCAATAAATTCAAAACCAAAAAGAAAATATGAACACATAGACAGAACAATACATAGTGACTCGGGTTTTAGAACTAGAAAGCTAGCATTGCTTTTCAACACATTTTAACTCAAATGGTATTTGAAGGCCTAGAAACCAGCATTTCTTGAAAGGCTAAATGTCAAGTTACATTCTGGGCATGAAGATCACTAATTACTGGTATACCAAAATAGTCACAACACCAAAAGAAAATAAGTTGACAACCCTAGCGAAAACTTTCAAATTGCCGCAGTAAGGGAATTGTTATTCCAACAAATTTTTTCACACTCCTTTCCTCACTCTTTTTATCACTTTTTTCTCAAACACAAATCATTGTTATTTCGACTGATCCCTTTACATCTGCAGGGCTTCCAAACTCTACTTTTATATATAATAGCTTTGCCGATAGTTTTATGTATTGTATAGATGCATGCACACACACATGCAGTTGAAGTTAGAAAAACAAACTAGGTAAACTTCATCTCCAGTTGCATATTTCCCAGCGTGGTCTTTTTACAGCTCCTCAAGTGCTGAAAACACATGCAAGCTATAGTAAGAAAAACATATATAATACATGAAATATAGAAATCACAACTTAAGAAAATACAATTACATATTTGGTAGCACACTTTGGGCATGATATATGTATAAATCATCATTTCGTTCTTAGAGTAGCCTTAGTTTTGCCAAACTTGAAATAGAATCATAGAAGTATGAACCAATTAACAATGGACCTATCACATGTTCTTTCTCACACGGGGCTAAAAGTAATCCAACAATAACCATTCAAAATTCTATTGACTCTCCATCATGAAAATTGCTCATGAAAATATACTAAATGTATAAACCTTGTTAATAGGGGATGAAAAGGGGTATGTATGTAGTTGATTTGATGTAATGGCTTACCTGTAAATCCATTTCCAATGTGAGATTCAACCCAAGAAAGTTTCTCATTTGCACTAATTTTCTCCTCGAATGAACAATCAAATAATTATTATTGTATATATATCCCAAAAATGCTACAACAAGTCATTAAACTTTCAAAAATAAACGAGGTTCAGATTTTTGGGATTGTGAAGCTTGAATCCTGAATTGATTTAAGGCAGGCCTTAGAATTAGGCACATGCAGGCCCAAATAGAGTGGCCCATGAGAGGAGCCCAAGCAACAGGACAAAGAGAGGCCCAAAAGGGGAACCCATGAGAGAGGCATAAGAGAGGCCCATGATGTGGCCCAGGTGAACAATACCGTATACATAAATAGTACATGATGAACAATACCGTATATGTGAATATTGAACTGTGAAAAGTGAATGGGGCGCCGCTTTAAACAATGACTGGCGGGTATAATCAAGTAAATAGCCTCTCATTTGTGACATAAAGTAACACATCCAACAGAGAGAGTTCAGAAAGTGAGCTCCATTAGAGTAGCTCTGTATTGGGGCAGGAGGCCTAGGTAGTATCCGGGCAGGAGGCCCGGGCAATATCCGGGCAGGAGGCTCAGGCGATATTCGGGCAGGTGGCCTCGATGAGGAACCCAAGTGTGCGGTTCTAGTAGATCTGGTGCGGTAACCCCAATGAAAGAAACTAGCAATATCCGGGCAGGAGGCCCAGGCGATATCCGTGCAGGTGGCCTCGATGAGGAACCCAAGTGTGAGGTTCCAGTAGATCTGGAGAGTAAACCTGATGAGGAACCCAGGTGTGAGGTTCCAATAGATCTGGGGAGTGAACCCGATGAAGAGTCCATGCGTGCAGTTCCGAGAGTTTCCGGGGAGTAAACCCGATGAAGAGCCCAGGTGTGCATTTCCGAGAGTTTCTGGGGAGTGAACCCGATAAGGATCCTAGGTGTGCGGTTCCGAGAGTTTCCGGGGTATGACTCAATGAGGATCCGATGTGTTTGGTTCCGTGAGTGGAAACACTAAGAGATAGCAGAGAGTATAAACACACGTGAGAGGAAAAAATGCGCGAGAGTTTTTCGTATAAGTGTTGTTGTAATAGCTCTTTCATAGTGAATTGAGTGCTGGTGTGCTCCATGGATGTAGGAATTAGTTGATTGCCGAACCATGTAAATTTACTATTATGCTTGCTTCCATATGTGTGCCCTGTGCGTATTTGCATGTTTGCATACAGTTTACCACTTCCACTGCGCTGAGAATCAGATCGAATTCCTAACACAAATACACACCAGTCCTGCAGGATTCTGATGAGGTTGTATGCTACAGGAAATTATGTTTGCAGCCTACAACTCAGGAGCCAAGAAATACATTGGTATCAAATTTGAAACGTATTTTTGCACAAAATCAGGTGATCCTTCAATTATATTTGTCCAAAATGCTTGAGAGAGTTTTTGATTATTTGTTGGAATTATGTTTTCTTTGTCTTAGGTCAATAATGATGCAAAAGAAGGTGAAAGGACTTATGGTACAGCAGCACGCACCGTGTTTCAAAACGTTTTTACATTAAAACGGAACGGCGAGTCTATGAAAATCTACTTGTATTGTTTCTTAAACACTTTGCTTTCCTTTTATATCAAACAATTTGTTTACATTATTTATATCAAACACTTTGGTAGGATAGAGGACCTTGAATTTGCTAAAAACACGTTTTCAAAGACTATTGACTTGCTGTTCTGATTTCATACTAGAATGGAAGCTTGTTTTCCTCTCTTATGATCAAATTCCATTCAATCTGATGATGTATATACTGTACTGTGCCGTGCCAGCAGGTTGATTTTGGGTTTCTGAAGGTACATATTTCTGCCATTGGAATGGAGTGGCATGAAGACATCTTTGGAGGTTGATGTCATCTATATATTACGATGACTCGCATAATAAATTGGTGCGTTTTCTTGTTAAGTAATGTAAGAAGAATAACATATATATATATATATATATATATATTAATTAGGAGAATCAGTACTGTACAATTATCCTTTGTATAAATAACAAAATTATTATTCTTTAGTGGAAAGATTGGGAGGAACAGAAATGTTCCTTCAAGATGTGAATACTTTTGAGTATGATTTGATGAATCAATAACCTTTTCATTCTTTTAGAAAGCAAACACAATGGCACTAGTAGTCTAATTCCTTTTAGAGAAATTGATCAAAAAGCGAATTCATTGTTAGTCAAAGATAGAAAAAATTTTAAGCTTTAAAAGCTTTTCAAAATAAAGGCAAAATATATGGCTTTTGTAGGAAGAACTTTTAAAAAGTCAAAAGTCCAAAATAAAAGGTCTGACAAACAGGGCTAGCTGATCTCAAAATGTTTTACATAACTAGAAGATATTTTTAACCAATAAAACCAGCTAGTTGGTTCATCCTCACTCGAGCTGGCTAGTCCACTTGTACAGCTTTTGTTTTTGGTTGTAATCACATTTGAGATTTGATATTTGCTCCATGTTGTGTTGAAAATTTGCACCCTAGCTAGTGTGTTTCATAACAAAATTATTATTCTTTAATGAAAAGTTTGGGAGGAGCACGAAAAATTGTATTTCAAGATGTGTCTTGTTTTCTAAAGCAAACTCAATGGCACTCCTAGTCTAATTCCTTTTAGAGAAATTGATCAAAAAGCGAATTCATTGTTAGTCAAAAAGATGTGTTAATTAAAGATAGCAAAGGAGACAATGACCAGTAGTCAAAGACCGAGTCAACAAGTTTATTTTAACAATGACCAGTAGTCAATATAACGTGCTTTGCAAGGTATCGTAAGTTATAACTCATGATCACATGGACATGATATAATTATAATGGTAATATTTGAATTCATCACTTTTGCAATTATTAAAGTATAATTATTCTGTAAATGTGGTATATGAGTTCATATATATATATATATATATATATATATATATAGATCGTGGTTGATTTGGATAGTTAATAGTGACGATATCTTCTTTTTATTCCACTTTATTAAGAAATTAAAAGATATCATGTACATAGAGTTGATAAAAATAAATTAATCAGTTTTTTAAAATTTCATTATTAAATCTCTGTTAATCCTACAATCTTTATATATATAAATGAAAGGGTGCTAATATGGCCACCCAATTATTATGATTTATACATCTAATTCATACGTGATGAAACGAAAGCGTAAAGATAGTTGAATTCACGACCATGTTTTTTCCAATAGAATGTACTTTTATTAATGTAATCAAATATAATAATGAGTAGTCGGATCCTGTCTTAAATAAAAAAAAAATTCCGACTCTACAAAAATTCAGAATTATTAAAATGACTAAAATTCTAAAAGAGTATTCCTAAATGAACTAAATAAAAATAAATTACCTTTTCAAAAAATAAATAAATAAAAATAAATTACTAAAAGCATCCAATTAAGTTTTAGTAGATTACTTTTAAATTTGAGCAACTCTCGAGGGACCTTTATATTATTATTTGCTCACTCATATTCTTTAAGACCAATTTGCAGATTTTGGTCAAGAAATGATTGAAAATTACCAACCTCAAGTTACAGTGAAAATTACCAAGTTTTTTTGTTGCTTCACTATAATATTAATTCTTCCCTACAATACAACATTACAAGTACTTGTCTCCTCTTAATTTGTTTTCTGTTTTTTTAACTATAATAATTTTTCTTTTTATATATATCCTTTTATATGTCTTATTGATATTCTTGTAAAAAATATGACAACCAAACCCATGGATAAGGACTTGTAACATCCAATCCAAAAGAATTTGATCATTCATAGTGTGAATGCTTCCAAATTCTAAAAAGTAAAAAGTGAATTTCATTTTTGGTCAAAAGGCCGTGTTATAGGTAATACATTGAGGGGGAGTTTTCACCTTCTATCGTGGGAGTAGATGTCTCTCAGTTATATGAACAGATATTCGGACCGCATATATAGTGATTAATCTCGGTAGATCGATCCCAAAAGACTTGTAATTAATCTTATAATTATGCAATTAAAATAAAATATATTTTATGCAGACACAAAATTACATTTTCGGATAATTTATCCTTCTATAAGCTACTGCAAGTTGATAGTATGAATGCATCACTTATTTTTTCTTCCAAATTCTAAATAGTAAAAAGCGAGTCTCATTGTTAGTCAAAGGATGTATTCAATAATGGGGTGGTTAATTAGTGCTACTTTTGTTTTTGTATTATTTCTTCCTTCTTCATCGGGCAAAGACCTCGTCAACAAGTCCATATAATGTGCTTTATATAATTATTCCATAAATGTTATATACGAGTTTAGATATATAGATCATGTTCATATAACGTGATTTGAATACGCTTAGTATTAACGATGTCTTCTTCTTATTAAAAAAAAAGGGATATTATCGTTTTCTCCCCTGAGGTATGAAAATACATCATTTTCCCTCCTGGTTTGAAACTATTTCCCAAAATCCCCCCTACCATTACTATTCTGTCAAAAAAAACCATTATACCCTTACCATTTTATTTTATTTCTATTTTATTCATTAAATTATTATCTCTATTAATTATATAATTAAAAAATAAAAAATAATCTATAACCAATTCATTAATTAAATCACCACCCTCATCTTCAATTCCAGATTTTTTTTTTTACCCAGATTCATCATCAATCAAATCACTTCAATCCCAAATTTGTTTAACCTAAATTCATCATCAACTAAAGTAGTTCAATTGTAGATTTTTTTTAACCCAGAATCATCATCAGCTAGACAACTACATTACACATTCATCATCAACCAAATTACCACCCAACCTTTTTATCATCATCAACCAAACCCATAATTTTTTTTACCCAGATTCATCTTTCCTTCACTTCTTCTCCTTTTTCTTCTTCTCATAAAACATCTGCGATGGAGACCATAGCAGATCCATATGCGATGGAGACCATCGTAGAGCCACCATCGCAGATGGATCTCTCATTTGCGATGGTCTCTACCGCAGATAGATCTCTCATCTACGATAGAGATCCATCTGCGATGGATCTGAGATGGACTCTATCGCAGATCTGCGATGGAGTTGAAGGGGAGGGATTTGAGGGTCTGGGAAAAGAATGGGAGGGGGAAGAAGTGGAATCGAATGAGGGAAAGCAAGGGCTGGCCAGATGAAGCGAAATCATAATCGGAGGGAGAGAAGATAGTAAGAGATTCTGTGGTGTGAGGTGGTGGAGCGATTCTGTGGAGGAGAAAAAAAAAATGAAGAAGAAGAAGAGGGAAGAAGAAAAAGAAAAAATGAAAATGAAGAGAGATGGTTCTAGCCCATCATCTTTAATTTTTTTTAAAAAATTTTGTTTTTTTTTAGTAATGGACCAGATGATCTGGTCCACTGGATGAAGATATTTTTATCCTATCTAATGGACCATATCTCATCTGGTCCATTATTTTTTATTTTTTAATTATATAAATTATTTTTATATAATTAAAAATTTATATAATTAATAAAGATAATAATTTAATGAATAAAATAGAAATAAAATAAAATGGTAAGGGTAAAATAGTCGTTTTAGACAGAATAGTAATGGTAGGGGGATTTTGGGGAATAGTTTCAAACCAGAGGGAAATGATGTATTTTCATACCGCAGGAGGGAAAACGATAATACCCCAAAAAAAAAAAAAAACAATGAGCCTTCTAAGAAAGATAACCAAAATAGCTTTCCAAGTCAATATATTAAAGTGCTACTTTTGCTTTTGTGATATTTAATTGTATCAATCCTTTAATCTCAGGATTGGATTGACTGATATATTGTTTTGGATCATATTTGGGTATTGGTGTTTTGAAAATAATGCAATATTGATCGAATAGTAATAATGCAGCACTAATATTTACATGTATATCATATAGCCTTGTATAAACATCAGTGATTTTACTTGAATGGTCTCATCTCACATATATATATTGCTTGTGTCCATGTGAATCTCATCTGACATAACAAGGATGCAAAAATAGTTAGGTTTGTGCTTGTATTGCATAAACTACATGAATTCCCATCAGATGTTAGTTGAGTTTTATAATTGTGTCAAATAAAAATGAAGCAGAAGTACTTGTAGGTGCTTTTGAATCCAATATATATATATATGCCTGTCATAGATTATAAGATTGAAAGATAGAAATGTTTCACACTATTACTAAAATCAGAACACCAAGTGATGAATAATCTTTGAAATCGTTTTTCGGCAGTTTCAAGGTCATCAATCCTACGCCTACCAGAGCATAGATGGCTGAGAAAACCAGACAAACATAGCTCAAAGGGTACAAACTGTGTATTTAGACAACAAACATAAATACATAAATACATAAACTGTGTATCTATTTATTCAAAGGACTTGCAGCAAGTGAGTAAAGAAATTCATTAGAATGGATGAATACATAAATAGATTCTACAAAAATGAATACGTAAATTCATTAGACTAGCTAGTGGAAAATTGACAACCGAAGACTAGCTATAGCTTGGATATATGTATGTTGTGTTTTGCATGTATTTGGAATTCAATGTATCATTAATGATGGAGTAGCATCGACATGTTCCATGCCACTTTCCTTGCCCATTTAATTTGTTAAAATTTAAAAAAATTAAAAGGTAAGATCATATTTTTAACCTAATTAATTAAAGTAAGGGTAAAATAATTATATACATTTTCTGTCATGTTTGACTATAAAAAATTTTGTCAGAGAGACTCAAATGATATATTTTTAAAACGCTAGGGACTACGCGAGCTAAAAGAGGAAAGATTGGTGCAAAAAATGATAATTTGAAAAACGATAGGAACCAAAATAATTTTCGCCCAAAATATTAATTCTAATGGTCATCAAGGATATTAAATTATAATTTACTAAAAGTACGGTTTTGTTGTAATTTATACAAATACTAGGATACTTTATTTCCCAAATATTAAGGTTTCTTTGTTTTTGTCACTTTCTGGAAAGCAAAAAGCATCCAAGGACAATAATGGAGGGCTACTTTTCTCTTTCGCATTATCGTCCTTTAACCGTTCAATGACAGACAAAATGCTGCGTGGCACTCGTGGAAGGAGATGATTCTGATTGAGGTAAGTTAAAAAAACAGATTTGATCTCATATTACACCAGTCCATTCCTACCAATTTGATTTTCTTCTCTTTGTTGGTAGCTTTAATGTATTGACTACCTGAGTTTACGACATTTGTGTACGAGAATCAGTAGTGTACAATTATCCTTTGTAGAAATAACAAAATTATTCTTTAGTGAAAAGATTGGGAGGAACAAATATGTTCCTTCAAGAATCAAGATGTGAATACTTTGAGTAAGAGTTGATGAATCAGTAACCTTTTCATTCTTTTCGAAAGCAAACGCAATGGTACTAGTAGTCTAATTCCTTTTAGAGAAACTGATCATCGATAGTATGAATGCAGCATTTATTTCTTCTTCCAAATTCTTAAAATTAAAAAGCGAATTTGGTTGTTAGTCAAAAGGATGTGTTAATTAAGGATGTGTTAGTCAAAACAGACAATAATGGGGTGGTTAATTAGTGCTACTTTTGCTTTTGTATTATTTTCTTCCTCCTTCATTGGGCAAAGACCGAGTCAACAAGTTTATTTTAACAATGCCCAGTAGTCAATATAACGTGCTTTGCAAGGTATTGTAATTTGTAACTTATGATCACATGGACATGATATAATTCTTATGATAATATTTGAATTAATCACTTTTGTGATTATTAAAGTATTATTATTCCGTAAATGTGGTATATGATTTTAGATATATAGATCATGGTTAATTTGAATATGCTAATATTGGCGATGTCTTCTTCTTATTCCACTTTATAAAAAGCGAAAGAGCATTTTAAGAAAAGATAACCAAAAAATATATGCATCTAAATTAAAATTCGCTGAGGTTTTTTTAATAATCTAAATTCACAGTATATATACTGTAAATTCTTATTGTTAAAAAAAATAATAAGAAAAACCCTTAACAACACGAGAAGAATTTATCAAATAAAAGAAAAAGATATACATATACTTAATTTACTGTTTGATGTTGATCATACAGTAAATTACTAATAGTGGATCCCTACGCCTCTTGCCATTGATTTGGAAGGTTTGACCTGAAATCACAAAAGGGTCAAAACTAAAAGTATCGATTCTGATTGAAAATAGAGGTTTGAATCCTTAAAAGGGGCCCTCCTTCTAACGCCAAAATATTAACGTGTGAATCTTATTGATGGAATTTATGGTCATTAATGATAATTTAAAGGGTGAGGATGGATAAAAAAGGTTGACATAGATTTTTAAAGTGGTCGGTTTATGGAGAATGCCTACATTTACTGTTCTTTTTTTTTTCAGGCGAGCTCGCAAAGGGTACGCAGGAAGCTCATTAGTATGTGTATCTTTTTCTCAAAGATTTTTGTAACCCCTTTTACAGAGATGATTCGTCCCTTTTATAGTGCGAAGAGGCAAAAGTCATCCTGTTTTACATGGAAACTAATTATATGAATTAAGGACTAAGTTATATCCCTAAAAAACATAATCTAATTTGAATACAATTGCTGAAATTATGGAGTTTGAGATTAATTGAGAATCTGCTAGTTGGCCGAATAGAATCCCTATATCTTGGGATTCTTCCTTTGATTGGGGTTTCGAGTTGCATGCCAAGCGGGTTGGGCGTTGTGCTATCTGTGAGCAGTTTGCTGGTGAAAGGTGGTGTTTGATTCCCTCAGGTGCTTTCATGCTGGTCACTTTCATAGAGCCTCCCCCGTTATGTTTATTGGATCGGGACCCATTTGTTGTATCGTGGTTCGTTGGCGTCCTTCGCTTGTTGGGCCTTACTATTTCACAATAATTCATATCGGCTTTGTTGACTCATTTGGGCCTATTGGGCATTTCAGTGTTCTTGGGCCTAGTGTAATTTAACACACAACATAAGGTAAAATTGTAACTTTATTAACTGAATTCTTTGAGGGCAAAACAACATTTTAGATAATTTTGTGATGGTTAACCATCAAAAAGTTAGTTAGAAGGACCAGTTTGAACTATTTAGGAAACGTAAGGAATCACCCAAACCAAAAAAGAAAACGTAAGTAAAAATGTGATGTTTCATTAAAAAGTAAGGACGAAATTGAAATTTTTCCTAAAAAATATGATTCATACACCCAATTATCTCCAACACTCAATGGAATGAGATGATTCTAGTTGAAGTTGTATGTTAAGAAAAACATATTTGATCTCTAATCAAGCAACTGGTGTATTCAGCTGCCTGTTTTTTTTTTATTTACTGTTTTTTTTAACTATTGGATGAGAAAAAAAAGCTCATCCAACGGTTATAATTGGACAAAAAAATGCTGGTATGATACCCACACTTTTTTATCCCAGTATTGTAGCCAGACCCCTCCAACATTGAGTGGAATGAGATGATTTTGGTTGAAGTTGAAAGTTAAGAAAAACAGATTTGATCTCATACTCCAGCCTATTCCTACCAATTTGATTTTCTTCTTTTGACAAAATTATCCTTAACAAAATTTTTCTTTACTGAAAAGATTGGGAGGAACAAAAATGTTCCTTTAAGAGTCAAGATGTGTATACTTCGAGTATGATATGATGAATCAGTAACCATTCCATTCTTTTCAAAAGGAAACACAATGGCACTAGTAGTGTAATTCCTATTATAGAAATTGATCAAAAAGCGAATTCATTGTTAGTCAAAAGCAGGGACGTAGCCAGAAATTTATTTTAGGGTGAGCTAAACATATTTTTATTTTCGATTAAAAATATTATTTGGCATATGATATTAAGTAAAAAATTTTATTTAAATAATGAATCACAATAATATGAGTAAAATTTTATTAATAAAATATACACACACCTAAACTGTGAGTTGAGAGAAAATTTATCATAACAATTACATGAAAAGAAAAAAAAACAAAGCTATATATATATATATATATTAATATTACTAAAAATAAGTCATGGAAATTAATTTATATTAGAAGAAATGTTCATTTTAATTCTATTATAATTCTTTTTATTCTTTAAATCAAATCTCTTATGCTATTATATATATATATATATATATATATATATATATATAAATTACAACCGATATGTATATAAGATAATTTGTTTTTTGACATATCACCTATTATGGAAACGATTTGAACCTAGAATATTACTAGACACCTTTACTGAGTCACATTTGGTAGCTAATGAGCTAATGATAAAGTGTACTTTTAGTTTAGATATTAATATATTCATATGTATTTAATTTTAAAATTTAGATAAAATAAAATATATTAATTTATAATAATAATTTTTTTTTTTCAAAATGCCCAGCCGTGTTTACACATGGCTCCGCCCATGATCAAAAGGATGTGTTAATTAAAGGTAACAAAACAGACAATAATGTTAATTAGTGCTACTTTTACTTTTGTATTATTTTCTTCCTCCTTCATTGGGCAAAAGGGGTGTGTTTGACGTTTTGGAAAGCAAAAAGCATCAAGGAAAAAGCAATGTAATTTCTTGGTTCTCATAATTGCTGAACACCGTGTGGCACTGTCAAATTTACTTTGTCGGTTAACTACACTCGTATTCACTTATTTTTCTTGCTAAAAGTCCGGAGATAAAACCAAGTAAGAAAAAGAATATAGAAAGTGAAAATAACTAGTCAGTTACCCCAGGTTGGTTCATACGATAAGGAGTGCTTCATTCAGCTTGAAGGTATTGGGTTTAAATTTTGGGAGTTCTAAGTTCGAAGCGCTTTACTGCTGGCTCTTAGTGAGGTAGTATATCTCCGTCATCAGACTCCACTCGCGGAAAAAATCCCTAAGCTTCGGCCCCAACATAGGTGCGGTAGGGGTGAGCCAGACATGTGTGGTTGCATGAGATGCAATATTCCCTACTGGTAAAGCGGTCAACCTACCCGTTAACCATTTTGTTTACCCAAAAAAAAAAAAAAACGTAACTAGTCAGTTTGCAATTATTATTTATACCTATACATATCCACCTGTTTCTTATAGCTCTTGCATCACCAAATTACCTTTGGAATTCATCTCTCTCATGGAAACAAATCAATCTTTCTCTGTTGTTTTACTTTTCCTCTTACTTCATTCCATTACTTCTTGTTCATCATTATCAACTAAAAATATTGTCACGGATGGAGATGCTCTTATTGCCCTTAAAGCTCGTATAACTCATGATCCTAACAATTTATTGACCAGTAATTGGTCAACAAGTAGCTCTGTCTGTAACTGGATTGGGGTCACTTGCGGTGTGCGTCACCGTAGAGTTACATGCTTAAATATTTCTTCCTTTGGTCTTGCAGGCACCATCCCACCTCAACTAGGAAATCTTTCTTTCCTTGCAGTCCTAGACATTAGCAACAACAGTTTTTATGGCTCTCTTCCTGATGAGTTTGCTCATTTACGTAGATTGTTATTCATTGATTTATATGATAACCATCTTTCAGGTACCGTGCCCTCCTCAATGTTCAACATTTCTTCATTACAACACCTTGCCCTCAAAGACAACCAGCTCTCATCCTTCGCAAACATGTCCGGTGGTGGACCTAATAATTTGACATATCTTGGTTTGTCTAAAAATATGTTTGAGGGAGAAATACCATCCTTCATATTAAAGTTCAAACAGCTGCAGATTTTGGGCTTGGCATATAACAATTTCAAAGGAGGCATACCAAAAGAAATCGGCAACTTGACTAAGCTCAAGGAGCTATATATTGGCTACAACAAACTACAAGGTAAATATATGATCATAGCTGCCCCATCTGGCTAATCAAACTCATGAAAGATTTGTTTGAAATATATATATATATATATATTTTTCAGGAGAAATTCCACAAGAGTTGGGCAATCTTATAGAGTTGGAGACTCTAAATCTACCAAATAATGTCCTAACTGGGCATATTCCTTCACTTATTTTCAACATGTCTTCTTTGTTGTGGATTGATTTTTCAAATAACAATCTGACAGCTGACCTTTCTTAAAAAATTTATGAACATATTGTGTCATTCTCTTTTTGAAAAAAAAAAATGTGTACATGTTTAACAATCAAATCATGACTGTAGGTACAATCCCATACAATTTGTGGAAATGTAGGGAGCTTATTGATGTTCACTGGACAAATAATCAGCTCAGAGGAAGTATACCAAGGGAGATTGGCAACATGACCTCGTTAAAATATTTAAGTCTAGGCTTTAATAACTTAATAGGTAGGTACTTTATGAATCCCTCATTATTTGATAGCAACTTATTTTATAATTTTTCTTGTAGTCTTATTGTCAATTATGCTTACATGTAGGTGGAATACCTGGTGAAATTGGTAGTATTCCTAATCTAGAGCTTCTAGATCTTCAGGTCAACAACCTAGATGGTCATGTTCCAGCAACAATCTTCAATATTTCAACGTTGAAATTGCTTTCGTTTGCAAGCAATAAACTCTTAGGAAGTCTTCCATCAAGCATTGGCCTTGAGTTTCCAAATTTTGAGAAGTTTAATGTTGGGATGAATTATTTTAGCGGGACATTTCCCAGCTTTATCACCAATGCTTCCAGGCTTAGTATTCTGGAGATGAAAGATAACTCATTCTCGGGCTTTATTCCCAGTACAATAGGTAATGATTTAACAAGTCTTCAGTCATTGGGCTTATCTAACAATTACTTGACATCATCTACCACAGATTTGAGCTTCTTGAAGTCTTTAACAAATTGCAAGAATTTAATAAGAGCAGGATTTTCTGCAAATCCATTAAACGGCTTCCTTCCAACTTCTATAGGAAATCTTTCTAATTCTTTAGAAATGATTTACTTGCATTCTTGCAATATCAGTGGAAATATTCCCCAAGAAATCGGCAATCTGAAAAACTTGATGGTATTAGGTTTGTCCGGAAATGAATTCGTAGGATCAATTCCAGCTACACTTGGAAAATTGAAGCAACTTCAAGGTCTTTTTATCGAATTGAACAAATTAGAAGGATCCATTCCAAATAACCTTTGTCATTTGGATAAATTGGTTGAATTTTACTTGGGAAATAATAAGCTTTCTGGAGCTATACCTCCATGTTTTGGTAATATGACTAGTCTAAGAAGACTCTCATTAAGCTCCAATGGGTTAAGTTCTGTTATACTCCATTCTCTTTGGAACCTTAAAGACATCTTGCACATTAACTTGTCATCAAATTCTCTAATTGGAACTCTTCCATTAGCTTTTGGAAATTTAAAGGTTGTGATAGAGGTAGATTTGTCAAGAAATCATTTAACCGGTGAGATCCCAACTACAATTGGAGGCCTACAAAATCTACAGAGTCTCTCCTTAGAGTATAATAGTTTACAAGGTTCCATTCCTGAATCATTTGGGGGCTTAATAAGCATAGAGTTTTTGGATTTGTCCAATAATAATCTCTCTGGAGTTATTCCCAAATCCTTGGAGGCACTATCGTACCTCAAATATCTCAACTTGTCTTCCAATCAATTAGAGGGAAAAATTCCAACAGAAGGACCATTTTCAAACTTCTCAGCTAAATCTTTTATAATGAACCATGCACTATGTGGTTTGCCCCGATTGCAAGTTCCACCTTGCAAAACAAACACTCATCCAAAATCTAGGATCACGGTTGTCCTCGTCATTACTTTGCCATTAACACTTATTGTCTCTGTGACTTTAATCATTATGATGAGAGAATATCGAAAGAGGAGGAGCTCACAACTAGCTAATGATAACGATATTGATGTATTACAACGAGCAATATGGAGAAGAATTTCTTATCAAGAACTTGTTCGAGCAACAGAAGGATTTGGTGAAAGCAACCTACTTGGCAGAGGGGGTTTTGGTTCAGTTTTTAGAGGAAAACTTTTGGATGGGATGGAGATTGCAGTAAAGGTGTTCCACGTGCAAATGGAAAGAGCACTTAGGAGTTTCGATGTTGAATGTGAAGTGCTGAGTGGTATTCGTCATCGGAACCTTGTTAAAATTATCAGCAGCTGTACAAATGAGGATATGAAAGCCTTAGTACTGGAGTACATGCCTAATGGAAGCCTAGCAAGGTACTTATACTCTAATGAATTCTTTTTGGACATATTACAAAGGTTGAGTATACAGATAGATGTGGCATCAGCATTGGAGTATCTTCATTTTGGTTATTCAATTCCTATAGTTCACTGTGACATCAAGCCGAGCAATGTATTGCTAGACCAAGACATGGTTGGACACTTGAGTGATTTTGGCATAGCAAAGCTATTAGGTGAAGACGAATCTATGACACAAACACAGACCCTTGCCACAGTTGGTTATATGGCTCCAGGTAAACTGTTTCAAATCTTGCTCATTGCAATATTGTTTTTATTTTATTTTATTTTATAGATATTTACATGTTTTAATATTAAAACTAATCAAGTCATTCACAGAGTATGGAAGAGAAGGAAGGGTATCTCGAGAAGGTGATGTTTATAGCTATGGCATCATGCTGATGGAAACATTCACAAAGAAGAAGCCGACTGATGAAATATTTACGGAGGAGATGAGCTTGAGGCATTGGGTTGGTGACTCATTTAATCGTTCGATCATGGAAGTGGTGGATAACGATTTGCTAAAAATGGAGGATGCATATTTCTTAATACGGGAACAATGTGTGTCATCTATCTTAAGTTTGGCCATGGATTGTACCACAAATTTACCTGAGGATAGGATCAACATAAGAAATGTTGTAAATAGATTGGTACAAATTAGAGCGACATTTTCGCTCAATACTAGAGGCCGTTATGTACAAGTGAGGTGATAAAAATAATGAATTCTTCTAGTCACAATAATAAGTGATGATTATTTTTAAATTTTTTAGTGTTTTTTCTATTATTATTATTCTTATTAAAAAAATTAATCAGTTTTTCAAAAATTGATTATTAAATCTCTGCCAATCCTACAACCCTTATATATAAATGAAAGGGTGCCAATATGGCCACCCAAAAAATATGATTTATACACCCAATTCGTAAGGGACGAAGCAAAAGCGAATGGTAGTTGAATCCATTACTAAGTTTGTGCCTATAGAATATATGTTTATTAATGTAATTAAAGATAACAATGAATAGTCGGATCCTGACTTTTCTATATATATATATATATATAAAAGTCTGACTTCACAAGAAAAATTCAGAATTACCAAATTAATTAAAATTCTGAAATGACTTTCCTAAACGAAATAAATAAAAGATAAATTACTAAAAACCCCCAATTAAGTTTTTAGTAGGTCCAATTTTAAATTTGAACAAAACTCTGGAGGGACCTTTACATTATTTTTGTTTATAGAAAACCCTAATCCTAGCTCACTCATATTCTTTTAAGACTGATTTGCAGATTTTGGTTAAAAAATGTTTATAGCTGATGCAAATGGAAGTGTAATTCTTTTCTTTTTCATTGACCACGTCAACCTCAAGTTACAATGCTTTTTTATTGCTTCACTATATTATTAATTCTTCCATACAATACAACATTACAACTTGTCTCCTCTTAATTTGGTTTTTTGTTTTTTTAACTATGATATATATATATATATATCCTTTTGGGTGCAGTCGTTGGCTTATATATCTTATTGACATTTTTGTAAAAAATATGACAACCAAACCCATTGATAAGTTAACATCCAATCCAAAAGATTTTGATCATCCATAGTATGAATGCTTCCAAATTCTAAAAAGCAAAAAGCGAATTTCATTATTGGTCAAAAGGACGTGTTAAAGGTAATACATGGTGAGAGAGTTTTCTCCTTATATTTGTTAGAATGAATGGCTCAAGCAAACAAGGAGCAAGCTTCAGCAGCTCCAGCTCCAGCTCAAGTAAACTGTAGAAGGCATTTTCAACTAAAGCCTCTTTAGCAAGGAAACTTGAAACACTTCTCACGATTCTCAAAACCAAGAAACCTTGAGCATCCCTCTGAGCCTCAAAACCAAGACAGTAGCTGATGGATCCAAGGAATTTGAGAGCAAAAGTTTGATTCAATTGAGTGATTACCTTCTTGATTTGAGTAATACCACACCTATGATGAGTATGCCATTACCATACACTAGGAGAAAGATGAGAGCTTAACCTGCATACTTGATGAGGAGGGATACATTTGATGTGGAGTTGTGAAATCTCCATTTAAGTAGGACAGTCTTGAGCTTGTGAAACCAAGCTCTTGGAGCTTGCTTAAGGCCATATAGAGCCTTAACCAGCTTGCAGACATGGTGAGGGTGATGTGTGTCAACAAAGCCTTTAGGTTGACTTATAAAAACTTGCCCTTGGAGGTCTTCATTGAAGAAAGTATTATTGATGTCCATTTGTTGAACATCCCAATTGTAAAAGACAGCCAGGCTGAGAATAACCCTTATTGTTGAAGCCTTAACAACTAGGCTATATGTGTCAAAGAAATCCAATCCAGCAGTTTGATTGAATCCCGTTGTCACAAGCCTTGCTTTGTGCTTTAAAATTGATCCATCGGGCTTGTATTTTGTCCTATACACCCACTTACAACCCACATCATTCATGTTAGGCATGTACAAAACTAGTTGCCAAGTGTTATTAGATTGGAAATCATCCCTCATTGCAGCAAGCCATTTGGGATCAGCCAAGGCATTTTGAACTGATTTGGGTTCAGATTCTGTAAGAAAGCTGTGAGGAAAAGAGCAATGTGTGAGATAGGACTTAGGCTTAACAATACCATTCTTTGATCATGTGATCATAGGGTGTTGACAGACTGTATTTAGAATTGTTGTAAGAGACTGATGCACTGGAGCTGATGGATCTGGATCAAGTTGAGTAGGAGAAATATGAATAGAAAATAGTAGAGAACCAAATTGAATTGATGGCTGTTGTTGCTGTGAAGAAGAAGTTGGAAGATCAAAAAAGATATTTGATACATTTTGTTGTGTAGAAGGTGTTGGCCTTGGCATGGAGGCAAACTGCATCATGTCAAATAATGTTGAGGATAGTGGCATGTGACTAGAAACTGAATCAGATGGCAATGAAGGTGAGCTAAACAAGAACTTGCATGAGAAGTCTAGCTCATTAAAAATCACATGTTTTGATGTGTAGATCTTGCCAGACTTGTGAAGGCACTTATATCCCTTTTGATTTAGGCTATATTCGAGGAACACACATTTGCTTGAATGAAAATCCAACTTGTGTTTGTTGTAGTCCTTAAGATAGGGAAAACATGCACAACCAAAACTTCTCAAGAATTGGTAATTATGCTTCCTATAATACAACTTCTCATGTGGAGACATAAATCTCAACAATGGTGTTGGCAAGTCGTTGATTAAAAATATTTCAGTTTGACAAGTTTCAAACCAAAACTTTAAGGGCATCCCTCCATGTGCCAAAAGAGTCAATCCCATCTCAATAACATGCCTATATGTTTTCTCAGGTATACCATTCTACTGATGTGTATATGGACAATAAAATCTACTCACAATGCCACACTCATTCAAGTAAGGAACAAACACTTTGTACTCACCATCCAAGTCAGCTTGAAAACACTTGATTTTAGAACCGAATTGCAACTCAGCAGTTTTCTTAAATGAACAAACTTAGAGAAAGTCTCACTCTTTAATTGAGGAGGATACAACCGTGTGAATCTTGTATATCCATCAACAAATACAACATAGTATCTAAAACCATCTATGGACAAAATAGATGCAGGACCCCAAATGTCACTATAGACAATTTCTAATGGACCTGTAACTCTTATTTCAACTCTCTTGAAAGGAAGTTTGTACACCTTTCCTAGTTTACGTGATTCATAAAAATGGGGTGCTTGTGTTGAAGTGTAAACTTGTTTTAGGCCCAAACTATGTGAAGGCCCGAATTATTATGGGAGCTCAGACCCAAGCCCAAATAAATTAGAGTCCAAATCCATAAATAAGGTCCAAGCCCTTTATCTAGAATTCTCTAGGGTTTGGTAATTAGGCATAAAAATCATGTGGTCAATTGGAAGAATATGGAAGGATGTAGAAGGATGAGGTGTATGGTTATTCTAGTTTTAGATTAGTTTATTTGTGTGGTCTAAAATGATTTGTAAGTAGTATAAATAACCCCTCCCCATTTAGGTTTAGGCATCAAGAAGAAGCAAAGCTTTTAGGTGAGTGAAGAAGAAGCAAAAGAGTGAGTGAGTTCTTGAGTGAGAGTTTTCTTGTAATATTTGTTTTGAGTTTAAATAAAAGTTTTTTGAGTGTTTTATTTCCAACAAAGTGGTATCAGAGCCGAGTTGGAAGGTGTGCACTATAGCATATCTAAATTGAAGTTCTCGACGAGACGAAGTCGACGCCGCAAAAATCGCCCCAATCGAAGTTCAAACGAGTCGCCATAGGCCGCCGAAAGTTTGCTGCCAGGGAGTAAGTTAACTCACCGAGTTTAAGCCGAGTCAGCCGAGTTGGAAGTGAGTCCAGCCGAGTTGGAGCCGAGTTGACCGAGCTACCAAGCCTGTTGATCGAGCCGCTGATCGAGCCCCCAAGCCGTTGACTGTTGACCAGGTTAGGTTGACCGTTGACTTTGACTTTGACCATAAAAATCGATTTTTTGTCTGAGTTCATCTTAAGGTTTTTCAACGTTCTGAGTTCATCGGTGTAGTCAGAATTTCGAAATTCTCACTATATTGAGAGTTATGGCTAATGGTATGGCGTCATTTCAAGTTCCAACACTCAAGAACGAAAACTATGATAATTGGAGTATCAAGATGAAGGCTCTCCTTGGAGCACACGATGTATGGGAGGTCGTAGAAAAAGGCTACACCGAACCAGAAGATGAGTCAACTCTATCCCAAACTCAAAAGGATAGTTTAAAAGACTCAAGGAAGAGAGACAAGAAGGCTCTCTATCTCATCTATCAAGCGTTAGATGATGATGGTTTTGAGAAGATTTCGAGTGCAAGCTCTGCTAAGCAAGCATGGGAGAAGTTGCAAATCCTTTACAAAGGAGTCAAAAAGGTAAAGAAGGTCTGTCTCTAAACATTAAGAGGTGAATTCGAATCCTTACATATGAAAGCATCTGAATCTATTTCAGATTATTTCTCAAGAGTAGAGCTCCCAGCAGTAAGGTTGACGAAAGGTCCAATTATGTGGAAGTCAAAACCGAAGAGAAGGAGACAGTGCTACTAGCTTGTAGAGACAATGATGGAGACCAAGAAAATGCTTGGTACCTCGACACTGGTGCAAGCAACCACATGTGTGGAAGAAGAAGTATGTTCGTAGAGCTAGATGAATCAGTGGCTGACAATGTCTCATTTGGAGATGATTCAAAAATATCAGTGAAAGGAAAAGGTAACATCCTTATCCGCGCTAAAAATGGTAGTCATCAATTAATCTCAAATGTCTACTATGTGCCTAATATGACATGCAACATCTTGAGTATGAGTCAACTCTTAGAAAAAGGCTATGATATTCATATTAAGGATTGTAGTCTTTTTATAAAAGATGGCAAAGGAAATCTAATAGCCAAAGTAAAAATATCAAAGAATAGATTATTTTCTTTGAACATTAAAAAAGATGTTGCAAAGTGTCTGAAAGCCTGCTACAAAGATGCATCTTGGTTATGGCACCTTCGATTTGGGCATCTCAATTTTGGAAGCTTGGAGCTACTATCTAAGAAGGAAATGGTGAGAGGACTACCATGCATCAATCATCCTGACCAACTTTGTGAAGGATGTTTACTCGGGAAGCAATTTAGAAATAGCTTTCCAAAAGAGTCAGACTCAAGAGCCAAGAAGCCACTCGAGCTAGTCCATACCGATGTGTGCGGTCCGATCAAGCCAAGCTCTCTTGGTAACAATAATTATTTCCTTCTCTTCATTGATGATTTTTCAAGAAAAACATGGGTTTATTTCTTGAAGCAGAAATCAGAAGTCTTTGGAGTATTCAAAAAGTTCAAAGCAGCTATGGAAAAAGCGAGTGGCCATAAGATCAAGGCACTAAGATCCGATAGAGGAGGAGAATTCACATCCAATGAATTCTTAGAGTTTTGTGAAGCTAATGGAATTAGACGTCCTCTAACTGTTCCCAGATCCCCCCAACAAAATGGAGCTGCAGAAAGAAAGAATAGAAAAATCCTGGATTTGGCGCGAAGCATGCTCAAAAGCAAGAAATTGCACAAGGAGTTTTGGGCGGAAGCAGTGGCGTGTGCAGTCTATTTGTCCAATCGCTCTCCAACAAGAAGTGTGTGGGGAAAGACACCTCAAGAAGTATGGAGTGGTAGAAAGCCCAGCATCTCCCACCTAAGAGTTTTTGGAAGTATAGCACATGTTCATGTACCAGATGAGAGAAGAACCAAGCTTGACGATAGAAGTGAAAGTTTCATATTCATCGGACTATTCCGCTTATTCAAAAGGTTACAAGCTATACAACCCGAACAAAAAAAAGTTTGTGATCAGCCGAGATGTGATATTTGATGAAGAAGGAGAATGGGATTTTGGATTGCATGTAGACAACTCCAACTTCACTCCACAATTTGAAGAAACAAAGCAGACGCCAGTGGAGCAACCTCAACAAGAACCCACTATACCACCAGCATCACCAGCTTCAACAAATAATGGAAATTCACCACCATCATTTTTACAAGAAAGAGCAATGGAGCGAACAAGAGGTCTTCAAGATTTATACGAGGTAACTGAGAGATCTGACAATCTTACTCTTTTTTGCCTCTTTGCTGATTGTGAACCAGTGAGTTTTGAAGAAGCTGCTCAAGAAAAGAAGTGGAGAGATGCGATGGATGAGGAAATCAAGGCCATTGAAAAGAACAACACTTGGGAACTTGTTCCACTTCCAAAAGGACACAAGGCAATTGGTGTCAAATGGGTGTACAAAACAAAGCGAAATTCTAAGGGAGAGATTGAAAAGCACAAGGCAAGGCTAGTTGCGAAGGGCTACAGTCAAAGAGCTGGAATAGACTATGATGAGGTATTTGCTCCAGTTGCTAGATTAGAAACTATAAGACTAATCATTTCTATGGCAGCGCAAAACAAGTGGAAGATACATTAGATGGATGTAAATTCTGCCTTCCTAAATGGAGTTCTTGAAGAAGATGTCTACATTCAGCAACCACTGGGTTACGAAGTCAAAGGCCAAGAAGACAAAGTTCTGAAGCTGAGAAGAGCTCTCTATGGGTTAAAACAAGCACCAAGGGCATGGAATAGCAGAATGGACAAGTACTTCCAATAAAATGGCTTCACCAAATGTCCCTATGAGCACGCCCTATATATCAAGATCATGAATGGAGATATTCTAGTAGTATGCTTGTACGTGGATGATTTGATTTTCACCGGCAATAACCTAAGCCTGATTGAAGAGTTCAAGAAAGCAATGGCCAAGGAGTTTGAGATGACTGACATCGGATTAATGGCGTACTATCTTGGTATTGAAGTCAAGCAAAAGGAAGAAAGCATCTTTATCTCCCAAGAAAATTATGCAAAGGAGATACTCAAGAAGTTCAAGATGGATGATTGTAAGCTGATAAACACGCCAGTAGAATGCGGAATCAAGCTATCTAAGCATGATAAAGGTGAAAGCATAGATCCAACATTCTTCAAGAGTTTAGTTGGAAGCTTACGCTATTTGACTTGCACAAGGCCAGATATTCTTTATGCTGTTGGACTTGTGAGTCGATACATGGAGAATCCAACAACCACCCATTTCAAAACCGCTAAGAGAATCCTCCGTTACATTAAAGGTACAATTAATTTTGGCTTGTTTTATTCAATTTCTAATGATTACAAGCTTGTCGGATATAGCGATAGCGATTGGGGTGGAGATATAGATGACAGGAAGAGCACCAGTGGGTTCGTGTTCTTCATGGGAAATACAGCTTTCACATGGATGTCAAAAAAGCAACCGATTGTCACCCTATCCACTTGTGAAGCCGAATACATAGCTGCTACTTCGTGCATTTGTCATGTGATATGGCTCAGAAATTTGCTGAAAGAATTCGGTTTGCCACAAGAAGAACCAATTGAGATTTGTGTCGACAATAAGTCAGCCATTGCCCTAGCAAAGAATCCAGTGTTCCATGATCGAAGCAAGCATATTGATACTCGTTACCACTACATAAGGGAGTGCATAGCGAAAAGGGATGTGTAAATGGAGTACGTGAAGTCCAAAGATCAAATTGCAGATATTTTCACCAAGCCACTCAGGTTTGAAGATCTTTCGAGATTAAGACGTTTGCTTGGCATGATAAAACAAGTTTAAAGGGGGGTGTTGAAGTGTAAACTTGTTTTAGGCTCAAACTATGTGAAGGCCCGAACTATTATGGGAGCTCAGACCCAAGCCCAAATAAACTAGAGTCCAAATCCATAAATAAGGTCCAAGCCCTTTATCTAGAATTTTCTAGAGTTTGGTAATTAGGCATAAAAATCATGTGGTCAATTGGAAGAATATGGAAGGATGTAGAAGGATGAGGTGTATGGTTATTATAATTTTGGATTAGTTTATTTGTGTGGTCTAAAATGATTTGTAAGTAGTATAAATAACCCCTCCCCATTTTGGTTTAGGCATCAAGAAGAAGCAAAGCTTCTAGGTGAGTGAAGAAGAAGCAAAAGAGTGAGTGAGTTCTTGAGTGAGAGTTTTCTTGTAATATTTGTTTTGAGTTTAAATAAAAGTTTTTTGAGTGTTTTATTTCCAACAGCTTGAACATTATAAGTAAATTGTATTGAATGAAGGACTTTTTACAAAATCAAAGGGGTTGGATGCCCAGGCTTAGCATGCCAAATCACAGAGTTTTTAGCTGCAACTAGATAATTAAAACTATGATTTGCACCAGGTGCAACATTTGACAGCAAGCTATTGGTATGATTATTATACACATTTGAATTAACAAAAGTAGCACTATGCACATTTGAATGAACAACATGCTTGGAGGAATTATTGAAGCCTGCAGACTTAGTACTCTCCAAACTGGACCTTGGTGCACCATTGAGGTTCAATTGATACAGAACACTGCGAAGTTTGCCTTGCAAAAGTATTCTCCTAGTTCTTCGATCCTTTATGACACAACCATTCTCATCAAATTTAGCAAGAGATTGTTACCCTTTGTTAGCTTAGAAATACTTAGCAAGTTCTTTGTAATTGAAACCACATGCAAAATACTTTTCAAGCACAACTGATGACTAGGTGATGTATGTGTTGAAAACAATGTGTTACCAATATGAGAGATTTACAATTGGTTACCATTACCAACATCCAATTAATCATTATCTCTATACTCATTTTTAATTGAGAGATTGTTAAGGTCAGTCATTATGTAATTTGTAGTTCCGCTAATCAACATACCAAGCTTGGTCATTGACAGTTTATGGAGTGGCAAAATAGGCTGAGGACTGTTGAGTGTTGAGCTGTCCCATTTGATTGCCACTGTTGCTAGAGGAAGATTGTCCTATATATAAATTGTTTCCTTGCCTTTGTTGAATTAGATTTGCTTGTTGATTTCCTCAAGGTGGTCCTTGATATTGCTGATCATACCTCATGTAGCATTGCAATGCACCATGACCTGGCTTTGAGCGAAGCTGGTAGTGAATACGTTGGTTAGATCTACTAGGATACCTGCCACCTCCACCTCTTCCTCTTGGTTTCTTTTCTCTATAATTTCCTCCAGAATTGCCTCCTCTATTACCTCCATTATTTTGTTGTTGTAGTTAGTGTTACTAGATGCAAAATGAGCAGATGGACAGTGTGTGTTCAAGTGCTCTATACGTTGCTCATGCATAAGAAATAAAAAGTGTGCATCTTTAAGTGTCATTGTTGTGTTTTGTGAAGAAATAAGCACCATTACAGAGTCATAGTCATGCCATACTCCATTCAATAAACTCATCAAAAGATCTCTCTCACTCACTTCTTCTACAGCAGTGATGCAATTTTTATGCAACACGAAAGTGTGTGAGATCGACACAAGTAATAAAGAGTGAACAGAGTATCGTTTCCACGAGGACAATGATTATTAATTACCAAAATTAACTCAACATAATTCTATTTGAACTAACAATGCTTTTGAAATTACAAATTAACTAAAACAATTAGAAAACTATGATTCGAAATTTTGGGGAATTGAAGCGTTAGGATATCCGATTTCATTTGGTTATTATTATTAAATACTATTGAGTTACTATCTAGATTTTATTATAAATACTATTGAGTTACTATCTAGATTTTATTACTAATGGCTGAATGCGTGCTTAAAGGCTCTGCTTGTTTTGAAGAACCAAGCAAATGAAAACCATACATGACTAAAGCAATCAACGTCACTATGTTACAAGTAGAACAATTACAAGGTCTTCAGAGTTTCAAAACTTTTCTATCCATGGCACAGTTTGATTAGCATTTTGAAAGTACTTTTTGCTGTTGCTGGAATCAACATTTTCCCTAAAAGAATTTATCTCAAAAAACAAAAGAATTGCTATAATATTACTGATAAATTTTATATTACAGTAGAGGTGCATTTTTCAGGGTATCTCCTTCGCTCTCCAAATTTAAAATGATTTTACTTCCTAGTAGAAGCAAGAATTTACCTTCAAAATGATAATAGGTACCAAAAACCAAAGCAACCAAATCAAATTAAACAAGTTATCTATTCATAAGAGGACAGGAAAACTACCTTTTTTTTTCCCTTTTTTCCCGGTCTTCTCGTCTTTCAGTGGCACCAATAAAAAAATTTTATATGACTGCATAACAGTAAAAAAAAACTTACATCCACAATGGCACCAAATATAAAAAAAAATAGAAACTCAACAAATCAAATAAAATAAAAAAATCTTAGATCCACAATGGCACCAGCAACCTCGATGAGCATAGGAGAAATGTCAAGTATATCACGCCTGAAAACAAGAAGAACAATCAATTTTGTAATAAACAATCTGTTAGAGTAAAAAGCAGTCAGCACATTGCAACTATCAAAGACACTCAGCAACTTATTATTATAATAGGTTTGATAGGAACTATCAAAGACCTCCACCTCCTCAAGGAAACAATCTGAATTATTCTGCTGGAGCACAACAGCCACAATCTTACCAACAAAACTCATTGAGATAGTTTCTAGGTTCTAACAATCAACAGAATCATGCCAACATTCTGCAGTCTACAGTTTACTTTGCAAGTCCAGAATAAGTTTGTGACCCAGCTTGGTATGCAGATAGTGGGGCCACAAACCATTTGACATCAGATTTGAGCAATCTCTCAGTGCGATCTGAATATCAAGGAGGAGAAAGACTTGCAGTTGGTAATGGTCAACAACTCTATATTTCTCATATTGGTAACTCAATCATAACTGCAACCAATTCTCAAGCATCTTTGGTTCTAAAGAATGTGTTATATGTGCCATCAATAGCCAAAAATTTATTGAGCATATCGAAATTTACATGTGATCATAATGCTCTTGCTGAATTTACTAAGACTGGTTGTGTGTTGAATGACAAAATTACCAAGAAGGTGCTGCTTATAGGGGTCCTTAGAAATAGTCTCTACCAGCTCGATTTCAGATGTGTCAAGGCATCAAAGATTGATGAGTTGTCATCTGTTCATGTCAGTTGTCTAAATACATCTCCTACTATTTCTGTTTTCAATAATACCAGCTCTCTTAGTTCCTTTGTATACTCATCTAAGTCTGGCACTGATTGTAATTCTCATAGAGCTTTGTTAGCATCTCAAAGTGTTGTAAATTCTTGGCATGTTAAGCTTGGACATCCAGCACCCTTAGTTCTTAAACATGTTCTGCATAAACTGCAGATACAATACTCATCTAATGACATACATTTATGTGATTCTTGTAAAATGGGTAAAATGCATCAATTACCATTCCAGCTATCCACTTATAGAGCTAAAATGCCTCTTGAAATAGTCTATTCTGATGGGTGGTGGCCTGCTCCAATGCAATCTGTTGAGGGATACAAATATTATATAATCTTTGTTTATGCATTCTCTCATTTTACTTGGATGTATCCCCTTAATGTCGAGTCTGAAGTAGCTTTTATTTTTCTCAAATTCAAACAGTTTGTTTGAGCTTCAATTCTCTCACAAAATCAAATGTCTACAGACTGACTTAGGAGCACTGCTGCCCTTTCTTACCCAGTGTGGTATACAGTTTAGGACATCATATGCCAATACTCATCAGCAAAATCGAATTACTGAGAGGAAGCATAGGCACTTGGTGGAAACTGGACTCACTTTGCTTGCCCATGCACACATGTCTCTTGCTTATAGGTATGATGCTTTTCAAATAGCAACCCTTCTTGTCAATAACCTGCCAACTTCAGTTCTCAAAATGAATTCTCCATTTAAAATGCTATTCCATCGTGTCCCTAACTATTCCTTTTTCAAAGCATTTGGATGTTCTTGCTTTCCATATCTTAGAGCTTATAACACTTATAAACTTGATTTTCATAGTCAAAAATGTATTTTTTTTCTTGGTTATAGTCTAATTCAAAAGGGCTAAAGGTGCCTACATCCTATAGACAGAATTTATGTCTCAAGAAATATCCTTTTTGATGAGTCTAAATTTTCCTTCAATGCATTGTTTCCTTTGTCAACGTCTTCTTCAAAACCTACTACAACACGTCCTATTTCAGTTCTAAAATTGGCAGGAAAACATGCTTTTTCCCAGCCTGTTCCCTCTCCACCTGATGTTCCTTTTCACATACAACTAAGTCTTCATTCACATTCTCCCGTGTCTGTCTCAGTACCATCTTTACAGTCCTCTCCACCTCCTATACATCCTGTGCAGCAGCAGCCTTCAGTGTCTTGCCATCCTATGTTACAAGGCTAAAATCAGGCATTGTTAAACTCAAAGTTTATCTACTGTGTGTAAGGCCCCCTCAACTATATTAGTTGTTGGTCTTTAACCTAAATCTGCAAAGGAGGCTTTGACTTAGCCTTACTGGTTCAAAGGCAATGGAAGAAGAACATCATGCTTTGCTTAGGAACAACACTTGGACTTTGGTTCCTCACACAGCTTCTGTGAGTCTAGTTGGATGTAAATGGGTGTTTAGAACAAAGTTTAGCACAAATGGGTCAATTTTGAAGTATAAGGTAAGGTTAGTTACTAAGGAATTTCGCCAAACAGATGGGATTGACTACTTTGAGACTTTTAGTTCAGTTGTGAAGACATCTACCATAAGAATAATTTTCACTCTTACTGTCTCTTATGGTTGGGACAGATAACAAATTGACATCAATAATTCTTTTTTGCATGGGGATCTCAATGAGCTGGTGTTTATCGACCAGCCACTGAGTTTTATCCATCCTCAGTTTCCCACACATGTATGCAAGCTGAATAAAGCTCTTTATGGCTTAAAGTAAGCACCTAGAGCATGGCTCTTCAAGTTAAAATCTGTTCTATTTGCCCTTGGCTTTACTAACTCCAAGTCTGATGTCTCTCTCTTTTTCAAACACTCAGGCTCTCATGTGTTGTACTTATTGTGCATGTAGATGATATTTTGATCAAAAGTAGTTGTCCCTCACTGATTCAGCATACCATTAAAGTCTTGGAGTACAAATTTGCTTTGAAAATCCTTGGCCAAGCGAGCTATTTTCTTAGTTTTGAGGCTCACAGATTAGCTGCAGGTATTACTTTGTCTCAATCCAAGTATATTGGTGATTTACTTCTCAAGACAAACATGTCACATTGTAAGCCTTGTGCAACTCTTATGTGTCCACACACCAAGCTTGTCAAGTGAGGGAAACCATTTGCAGACCCTTTTCTGTATAGGAGTATCATTGGTGCCTTGCAGTACTTATGTAATACCACGCCAGATATTTCTTTTACCATCAACAAGCTGAGACCGTGGCATACATTAATTATAAATAAATATTCCTGATTTTTAAATTATATTTATTGCGTATTAACATTCGCGGCGAAATATCTACGGTAAAAAATAAACATTTCTTGTAGTGGCTATAGCTTGGATTTTGTATTTCATATGTATTTGGAATTCAATGTATCATTAATGATTGACTAGTGTGGTCATGTTCCATGTTACTTTCCTTGCCCATCATTTCCAAGCCAAAACATTAATGTTCCAAATTTATTATTATTATTATTATATAGTTTCTTCATTGTTAATGTCTACCTTTATAATATATGTTGAGATGGATACAATTGTTCATTTAAATTTTACGTTAGAGAATTGAAAAAAAGAAAGTTGTAAATATGATATGACATAAATGAAGACACTTTTAAAAAAGTAGGTATGAAGGGTTTACATACTTTACGGATCCTCCTTTTGGGTATTACTTTGTCTCAATCCAAGTATATTGTATTACAAAAGAAAAGAATGGAGAAAAGGAATATTTTCCATTAACCAAAACAAGCAAAGAAAAAAAGAGATATATAGCTGGACCTATTGAACAGCTCAGCAGAAACAAACAAAAAACATAACAAACCACCTAACAAACTAGTTTGTGCACAACAAAAATACAAATCAAAATACGTACTAATCAAATAATTGAAATACACAGTAACTAATAAAGTCTAATAGCCCCTCTCAAGATGGAGAGTAAATATTATGAACTCTCATCTTGCTGAGGAGAAAAAGAAATTGAGAAGGGTGAAGAGCCTTAATGAAGAGGTCTGCAAGCTGATTTTGAGTGGAAACATGCAGAGTTTTCAGAATACCAGACTGAATCTTTTCACTAACAAGCTGATAGTAGATCTCAATATGTTTAGTTCGCTCATGATACACTGGATTAGCTGCGATATAGAGGGCAGCCTGATTATCACAAAACAAGATAGCTGAACCTTGATGAGGCACCTGTAAATCAGATAGTAAAGAAAGTAACCAAACTAACTCACAAGTAGTATTGGCCATAGCACGATATTCAGCTTCAGCTGATGATCGAGAAACAGTATGCTGTTTTTTCGACTTCCAAGAGACTAGGGAAGAGCCAAGGAAGATACAAAAACCAGTGGTTGAGCGACGAGTGTCAGGGCAAGTAGCCCAATCGGAGTCCGCAAAAGCCTTAAGCTGCACCTTTGAATTAGTAGATAAAAACAAGCCTTGACCAAGAGCTTGTTTAATATACTGCAGAATTCGATGAGCAGCTTTGAGATGTGGAATCCGTGGAGCAGCCAAGAACTGGCTAAGTCGATTCACTGCATAACAGAGATCCAGACGAGTGATAGTCAAATATATCAACCGACCAATTAATCGCCGATAACTAGTTGGATCAGAAATCAAGTCACCATCATCTTGAGAAAGTTTAAGATTGGTTTCCATAGGAGTGGAAGCAGGCTTACAAGCCAAATAACCAGAATCCGAGAGTAATCCCAAAGCATATTTACGTTGACAAACTGAAATTCCAGCTACTGAACGAGCAACTTCTAAACCCAAGAAATACTTAAGGACCTCTAAATCCTTCATCTTGAAACGAGTATTAAGGGCAGAATTTAAATTGTCAACAGCAACTTGATCATTAGTTGCAAGAATAATGTCGTCAACGTAAACTAAAAGAGCCAAAAAAGAATTACCACGATGTCGGATGAAGAGAGAATGGCCACTAGCAGACTGAGTAAACCCTTCGTCAATTAGAACACCTGAAAACTTGGAAAACCATTGACGAGACGCTTGTTTCAGCCCATAAATGGACTTATGCAATCTGCAGACAGCATTAGCAGGTAAAATCTCACCCTATTTGCAAATATAACCAGGAGGTAATGCCATATAAACCTCTTCCATAAGATCACCATGCAAAAAAGCATTAGTGACATCAAGTTGAGTCAAAGACCAGCCAAACACAGTAGCCAAACAGAGTAAAATTTTAACTGTAACAAGCTTTGTAACAGGAGAAAAAGTGTCTAAGAAATCAATACCTTCCTGTTGAGTGTATCCCTTGGCGATTAAGCGTGCTTTGTGCCTTTCGATTGTACCATCAGCTCGAAACTTGGTCTTGTACACCCATCTACAACCAACGAGGCGTTTTCCTTGGGGAAGAGATACAATAGACCAAGTACCATTGCTTTCCAAAGCATACAACTCGACAGCCATAGCATCCTGCCATTCCTGAAGCTTGGTTGCTTGGGAAAAAGTTTGAGGCTCAATTTGGGATGTAATGGCTAATGTAAAAGCTCGGTGAGGCTGAGAAAGTTTCTGGTAATTTAAAAAGGAAAAAAGGGGATAAATGGGTGAAGAGTCCGAAAAGGAAGACGATGATTGAGCTGCTAAGAAAATGTGGTAATCCGAAAGATAAGAGGGTTGTTTAGTGGCTCTTTGTGGGCGTGAATACTGTTGAGATGGTGATGAAGGTGTAAAGGAATTATTGGATTGAATGTTATGTGACTCCGAAAAATCATGCATGGACTTAGGAAGAACTCTATGATCAAAAAAATCAAGTGGCAGAGAAGCAGATTTAAGATCAACAAAAGGAAAAATAGACTCATGAAAGACAACATTCCTGGAGATATAAGTGGTATTACTAGCTAGATCAAGAAGCTTATATCCTTTATAGCCAAAAGGATAGCCAAGAAAAATAGAGGCTCTAGCTTGTGGAGTAAATTTGGAACGATTACTAACAAGAGTGGACCCATAACATAAACACCCGAAAGTCCTAAGGTGACTATAAGATGGACGTTTGGTGGTTAATAATTCGTAAGGTGTTTTATTTGACAACAAAGGTAAGGGAGTGCGATTAATCAAGTAAACAGCAGTGAGAACACAATCACCCCAATAGCAAAGAGGCACACGAGATTGAAAAAGCAAAGCACGAGCCACATTAAGTATGTGTTGGTGCTTTCTTTCAACAACAAAGTTTTGCTAAGGTGTCTCTACACATGAATGGTAATGCACAATTCCCTTGGAATGAAAAAAAATCAGTAAAAGCCAATTCAGGCGCATTGTCAGAACGAACAGATTTAATGGTTGTGTTGTATTGGTTTAAAACCAAATTGAAAAATGAAGGAAAAATGGTTTTAACTTCAGACTTAGAACACAACAAATAAACCCAAGTTATACGTGTGCAATCATCAACAATAGTGAGAAAAAATTTGTGACCCTTAGTAGTGGAAACATGAAATGGTCCCCAAATATCAAGATGTACCAAATCAAATGGTTTGGCTGACATATTATTATGAGAAATAAAAGGAAGCCGTTTTTGTTTAGTAAAATGACAAATAGCACAATGTGAAGGCAATCTCGTAGAAACAGGAATTTGTAATTCATTATGTAAAATTTGAAGTTTAACAAAAGACGGATGTCCAAGGCGAAAGTGCCATACATCAGATTTGTGCATTACAACCGAATTACAGGAAGAAAACATTGAATTACAAGAAGTAGTCCCCAAATCTAAAAGATAAAGATTGCCTTCTCTCCTACCCTTCCCAATCGTCAAGCCCCGAGTAAGGTCCTGAATCAGACATGAATATGGAAGAATGTTAACGGAACAGTGATGTGAAAGAGTCAAGGAACTTATGCTCAGCAGATTAAAATGAAATAAGGGAATATATAGAACATCATGCAGAACCAACATATCCGTCAATCTTACTGAACCTATTCGGGTAATGTGTACTTTGCGACCATCTGGTAGTGTGACTTGTGTGGTGGGTATCTCAGTGAAAGAAGAAAATAAGGTGGAATCACAACAAACATGGTGTGTAGCATGACACGCTTAAACGCGTGGGAATAAATCCCAAATGTAGGATGTGTCGAAGTAATAAAATTTCCGTGAGTACGGAGTCGAATTCACAAGGAAGTGGTGGTACTAATTCTAAAACTAGAGATTATACTAAAGCGGTAAAATAAATCAAGGTTGGTTGAGATTTTGATTTATAAACTAAATTAACTAACTAAAACGATAAAGTAAAGCGAGACGGAATGTATGGAGGATAATGATAGGTGGTCACACGATCCCAATCCCGGATAAGAAAACATTGACTATTATGAAGCACAATATACTCAAAATGAACTATTTACTAATATTGGCTCATCAAATTATAGTTCATGCATTGATGATTTATATTCAATCCACTTCACCTATTGGTACTAGAGTAAGTGATTAAACACCCAATGTAGTAATAATTCTTTGGTCAATAAAGCACTTTCATGCCTTAATCAACCTATAATTCATTGTTAGACTCTTACTAAACTCAATTACAATCAATTGATGTCTCATAATGATTATAATTTCCTTATTAATGATAATTCAAAATTCATGCAAATACTTTCGCAATGCAAACAATAAGAATTATCAATTAATAGCATTAAACTGTCTAACAAGATATCTTGAAATATATGAAAAATATTATATAGTCAAATTTCCGAATCCGTTCATAGTTTCCGGAACCACCTAAAAACAAATCTAATCAATCATACAATCAATTAAACATAAAGATAGGAAAAAGGGAAGTAATACAACCCATTCGATGAAGTCGAGAATCGAAACCCGCTTGTTTCCCGCTTAGATTTCTCCTCCTTCTTCTTCGTCTTCTCTCGATGAAAAATCGATGTAATCGCAACTAGAGATGTGTTGATGTGTTGTGGTGATGTTGGATGGTGTTTTGGAGTGGAGGAATGGAGGAATGGGTGAAAAACCACCCTTGGCCGAAGCCAAGGGCTGCCAAATCGTGCACAACCGAACCTCTGTTGGATTCTCTCTCCCTTTCTCTCTTGATTTTTTTTATCCCCTTTTGATTCACAAATGGGGGCTATTTATAGGAGATGTCAAGTACTGTTCACGCGTATACGGTACTGTTCACACGTATACGGTACTGTTCATTTGACTGTTGACTACGGCACCCGCGTTTAACTGTTCAAGGCGGCATTACTGTTCACCATGTACTGTTCACGTGTACGGTACTGTTTACGTGTATGGTACATTTTCAATTTAATCCACCAAAGCTTCCTCGATAAGCTCCTATGTCTCATACCAAGAATATATGTCCCGAATTGCCCGGTTTTACCTCAGCTCATCGTGTATTCACATTAATTCACGGGGCTCCCCTAATATCTGCACATACTCACAAAATACATCAAACGTACCAAAAATACTCAAAAATACAATCAAAAGAAACGATCCAAGGGTCGTAAATATATAACAATAAATGATCGATCATAGCACTGGAATCGATTACCCAAGTACGAGAGTTAAGATAGCAATGATTTGAAAAAGGGAAGGAAAAGAGATTACCAGAGCAACTCGAAATCGAAGGACCCATGGTAGATGAAGCTTCAGAAGGAGCAAGAGAGCTTTGATGAAGCTGAGTGCTGAGGTAGGCGATAAGTTGCTGACATTGATCTGCTGTGAGGTGACTCGGCGATGAAGAAGAAGCAGTGGCTGTCATTGCAAATGGAGAAGAAACCCCACTCGAAGAAGACAAAGTAGATTTGCTAATGGATTGAATTAAACTCTGTTGTTGCTGTTGGGCCTTTCCTTTGGGCTTATACCCAGGTGGATACCTATGGAGCTTATAACAACGATCCATAGTGTGGCCCATTATACCACAATGTGAACAAATGGGTCTGTCTTTCTTCTTCATAGATTGGGAAGAAAATGCAGCAACATATGGAGTAGAAGAAACAGCAGAAAATGCCATAGACTCAGACGAAGAAAAACCAGATGACGGATTCGACCCAAGAGTACGTTGTTGTTCTTCCTGAATAACTAGATTAAGCACCTTTGAGACATTGGGCAGGGGGTCAAGCATGAGGATCTGGGCTCTAATGGCTGAGTAAGACTTATTTAATCCAACCAAAAATTGCATTACATATTCATGTTGTTGATAGTCAACCCAATTTTTCATACCACCACAGTTACATACAGGTATAGGTTGGAAATCTTTAAGCTCATCCCAAAGGATTTTCAGGCAAGTAAAATAAGTGCTGATATCAAGAAATCCTTGTGAGAGACCGAGTGGTCGCTGCTTGATCTGGAAAACACGGGGTGCATTACTTCGATGAAAACGATCGTAGAGATCAGTCCAGACAGCATGAGCACTATCCATGTACAGTAAACTATCACCAATTTCCTTCTCCACTGAATTCAACAACCATGAAATAACTAAGCTATTACATCGTGACCAAATACCAGACAATAGATCTGTAGCTGAAGGTTGAGGAAGAGAACCATCAACAAAACCAAGTTTATTCTTGGCATTAAGAGCGATGAGCATGGATCGACGCCATGTATTGTAGTTGGATCCACTGAAAAAATGGGAGACAAGAACCAAACTAGGATTATCTCCATTGCGAAGAAAATATGGACTGTTAGTATCATCCAGGGTAGATTGAACACGAGGATGAGTATCGTGATCGTGTGCAGGTGTAATCGGACCAAAGCGATTGGTATTGGTATTGTGTTGGCCCCTTCCGCGAGCCTTGAATAAAGTTCAACAAGAGAGCAGCAAAAAGAATTTCTCTGATACCATATTACAAAAGAAAAGAATGGAGAAAAGGAATATTTTCCATTAACCAAAACAAGCCAAAAAAACAGAGTTATATAGCTGGACCTATTGAATAGCTCAGCAGAAACAAACAAAAAACTTAACAAACCACCCAACAAACTAGTTTATACACAACAAAAACACAAATCAAAACACGTACTAATCAAATAATTGAAATACACAGTAACTAATAAAGTCTAATATATTGGTGATTTACTTCTGAAGACAAACATGTCACATTGTAAGCCTTGTGCAACTCCTATGTGTCCACATACTAAGCTTGTCAAGTGAGGGAAACCATTTGCAGACCCTTTTCTGTATAGGAGTACCATTGGTGCCTTGCAGTACTTATGTAATACTAGGCCAGATATTTCTTTTACCATCAACAAGCTGAGCCAGTTTTTGGCTGCACCAACTGATGATTATTGGTTTGCATGTAAAAGGGTGTTGCGATATCTCAAAGGAACTCCTTCCCATGGTCAGCTTTTTAGTCCAGCTTCAGACTTCCATATTGCAGTTTATAGTGACGCTGATTGGGTCTCTTTCTTTGATGATAGAAAATTTACAAGTGGTAATTGCGTTTTTCTGGGTAATAACCTCATTACTTGGAGTTCAAAATCCAGTGTTTCATGCAAGAACTAAACATATAGAAATTGATATTCATTTTGTTAGAGTTGCAGCTAAACAACTAACTGTGCAGTATTTCCTATTGCTCTTCAAAAGACAGACATTCTCACCAAAGCTCTCTCTCAACCTCGGTTTACTTTTTTCTCTATGACAAACTGAACATATGTGATACTAGGCAGTTCAGCTTAAGGGGGGATGTTAGAGTAAATAACAGTGAGCACATTGCAACTAACAGAGTTACAAACAGCAGCAGGTTGAGCAACACTAATAGTAGCTCAAGCGGCTGTGCATCAGTTAATACAAGCATTGAATCAAACAAGTTAGAGAGCTATGCTACAATGCTTGTATGCTCAGCTAAGTATCATGGAGATGATGGCAAGTTTGCTGGAGGATAGAAGTTAGTTGCAAGTTAGTTACAATCTATAAATTAGAGGTAGTTTGCTGACTTGGCAAGTTAGTTAGAAATGGATGGTGATCCGTAAATCTAGAAGTAATTCTGTTATGAATTGCTGACTCAGCATCCTCACTATATATGTATGTATTTCCATGTTGCATTTGATTGACTGTTCTGGAAAATAAAGTTTGTTAAGATGAAGCTTTGCTCTCAAGCAAGCTGTTCAACAATGGTGGTTTTTCATTGAGTATTATCACAAACATTTTCTGTTTATATTAAACACCTTTAGTTTTTTACTTTGATGTAGCTTCTTCTTGAGTTGTTTACACAACGTTACACAATCAACGTTACCTTTAGTTGTGTACTCTGTTCTTTTTTTTTTTTTTGACAAATTGCTGAAATTACTGTTTTTTTTTTTTTTTTTTTTTTGCTGAAGAAGTTACTGTACTTGGTCAGTCCGATCCTATAACCATTTAATGGACAAGTAACTAGTAATTACTTATTTAGATATTATTATTTTTTAATTTCTACTCCTTTGTATATATTACTTAATTGCATGTTGGAAGAAAATGTTAATGATGTTGATAACAGGCCTATACTTATTGGAAGAATAGAAGATACCTTGACTAAGGTCTAAGGATTGGCACTCTGCTCCATCTTGTCACAGAGTATGGAAGTTGTGAAAAAATTTTAATATTAAAACTAATCAAGTCATTCACAGTGTATGGGAGAGAAGGAAGGGTATCTCGAGAAGGTGATGTTGATGGAAACATTCACAAAGAAGGATTCGACTGATGAAATATTTACGGAGGAGATGATCTTGAGGCATTGGGTTAGTGACTCATTTAATCGTTCGATCATGGAAGTTGTCGATAATTTACTACGAATGGAGGATGCACATTTCTTAATACGGGAACAATGCGTGTCATCTATCTTAAGTTTGGTCATGGATTGTATTATAGATTTACCTGAGCATAGGATCAATATAAGAAATATTGTAAGTAGATTGATACAATCTACTTACAATATTTCTTAATGGAGGATAAACATTAAGAAATATTTCATGGATCGTATAAAGTTGTTCGGTTATGGAAGTTGTGGATAACGATTTGCTACCAATGGAGGATACACATTTCTTAATTTGGGAACAGTGTGTGTTATCTATCTTAAGGTTGGCCATGGATTGTACCATAGATTTACCTAAGGATAGGATCAATTTAAGAAATGTTGTAAGTAGATTGATACAAATTAAAGAGACATTTTCGCTCAATACTAGAGGGCGTCATGTACACGTGAGGTGATAAAAGTAAGCAATAATGAATTCTTCATGTCATAATAATAATAATTGGTGATTATTTTGTTCATTTATTATTACTGTTTCCATTATTATTCTTATTAAAATAAATTAATCAGTTTTTCAAAATTTCATTATTAAATCTCTTACCATCTTTATATATAAATAAAAGGGTGACAATATGGCGACCCAAAAAATATGATTTATACATGCAATTTGTAAGTGACGAAGTGAAAGCGTAAAAATAATTTAATCCACGCCCAAGTTTGTGCCAATAGAATGATTTTTTATTAATGTAATCAAATATAATAATGAATAGTCGGATCCTATCTTAAATAAAAAAACAAAATCCGACTTCATAAGAATTCAGAATTACTAAATTGACTAAAATTCCAAAAGAACATTCCTAAACGAAATAAATAAAAGATAAATTACTAAAAACATCCAATTAAGTTTTTAAATTTGAACAACTCTTGAGGGACTTTTACTTTATTATTTGTTTATAGAAAACCCTAATCCAATTCTTAGCTCACTCATATTCTTTAAGACCAATTTGTAGATTTTGGTCAAAAAATGATTATAGCTTATGCAAATGGAAGAATAATGCTTTTCTTTTGCACTGAGGATGTCAACCTCATCAACAAGTCAATATAGTGTGCTTTGCAGGATTATAATTGTTATGGTAATCATTACTACTACATAATATTTAAGTTAATCACTGTTGCGATTATTCCATAAATATTGTTAATGAGTTTAGATATATAGGTCATGGTTGATTTGGATACGCTTAGTATTAACATTGTCTTGTTCTTATAAACACCAAATTATCTCACTTCTATCAACCACAACAAATGATATTATACCTGTGAGATCGAGTTCATATACCTGACTCATTAGGTATTATGAGCAACCTTCCTTGTGATTCTATGACTCCTAAGATACAATGTAGCTTGGCTCGTTATGTTGTTCCAGCACAATCAAGGGAGCAGGTGCACATGATCAAGTGGCTATCTTGATCGAAGATCAAATTAATTTCAAGTTAATGATCATCAAAGCATCAGCAGCTAGTAGTATGTGATTTATTAATGACGTGTCACACATGCTATTAATGTTAATTAGATAGTTATTATTGTCAGGAAAGTTAGTTAAGATTCAATGGCTGAGATCAAAAGTTGTTAGAGTTTGTTATTGATCAATAGCTGAGATGAAACTTTATATTGTACATAAGCTGGCTGTTGTTTTTAGCTAGCAATTCAATGAATCTAGCAACTAACTTTCCTCTAGATTTCGCTCAATTTACTCTCTAAAATCACCATTGATAAGCTCAGAAAAGTTTGGCGATCAGCTTTGCTGATTTACTCTCTAAGGCTTTTCGTCGAACACGTTAGTGTTTCTATCAAACACTTGTTTGATTTACTGTAAACAGGTTTCTATCAGAGCACCGTTGACTCACATCAACATGTCTTCAAGCTCTTCTTCAACCTAACAAATCGATCCAAGCTTGCTTGCGGATGAAGAACTTGTCACGGATCTTCAATCACTTGTAAAGACTCTAAACTTCGATCTTCCGCTTAAACTTGATAAGTTAAACTTCAATCTTCACCCACAAAATGTAAAATCTCACTTTTTCAAATTTTATTTTAAATTATTATGAAGGGTGTATTTGAAAACTTTTGAAAACTTTTGAAGTGTGTGAGGATGTAAACGATATATTTTGAAAGTTGGCAATTAATATTGTAATTTCTACAAGTTGAGGGACAAAATAGAAATTGTCCAGTCCTATATCTAGTCAACTTCATCTTCCTACTTCATCTTCTTCCTCTTCACGCGACCACCAGCAGCCATTGTTTCTCCCCGTTTTCTTCATTTTTCCTCTACCTTTGACCTTGATTTCCGACCATGTCCGACCTCCGTTTCGCTCGTTCGTGGTACCAATAGAAAGCTCTTGCGACATAGAATCTATTGGTACCAACTTTGGAGATTTTCATGGCCGTTTGAGTCTCCGATTTGGTGGAGAAATTTAGGGATTTTCCAATTCGGAAAACCTCCGATTCCGGCGATTCTAGCCATTTCCCACTCCGGCCACAGTTATAAACATTGACGAGGGAGACGATGCGAACAAAACCCGACATTTTTGGAGGTCGCCGGAAAGTTTCCAGAAAGTCGCCGCCAGCCGTCACGTACGGCGGGGGTAAGTTTCCAACCTCCCGAACTTAGAATTTGATTTCGAACCCATTTACGTATTCGTTTTAAGTGTAGGATATTATTTTGAGGTTAATTGTATTATATGGCCGCCGTATATAAATTAAATAATTATATTCTCGTGTAGATTTTACCGATCGGGATAATTAAGATTGAAATCGAGGCCACTGCGAGTAACAGGTAGCTTACACGAGGTAGGGGTTTCAAACTTAAATTTTTAGAATATTTTCCCTAAAAGGTTTGGATATAAATTGATTGTGAAAGTTTGAGGAAATGTTTATTTGAATTGATTTGAGAAATAAATTGGAATGTATTGTGTGGAAAATATGATTTTTATGCAGGTTTTGTATTTTGGGATTTTAATAAAAACAGCCGTTATGCTGCCGAAATTTTATTAAAAAAAAAAGGATGAGTTTACATATGGGATACATGGTGGATTTATTTAAATGGTTTGGTGATTTTGAAAAGGTAACCGTCCTAGTCATTATATTATATATTATTATACGACTTTATGTCGGGGACTGCGCAGGGTATTTTATGGTACGTACACCTTGTATATGAGGGTAGTACCAGGGTCACGGTGAGCCAAATGTTTTATTTAAAATGATAGGCCACCGGGTATGACTAGTGGACGTGTTGATATTACTTTCTGAAGGAAAGTGTTACTGTTTATTTAAAATTTTGTGAAAGTATTTAACCATGCAGGATTATCCCATGACTTTATAAAAATGATGTTTTCCACATACATTATCGGGGATTATACCCTACTGAGCTGTTAGCTCACCCCTTTTTATTTTCTTTTCCCCCCAGGGAGCGCCCACGCGGATTAGAAGATCGTTAGTTGATGTGGGTGAAGGCTTGTGAGATCTAAGGATTAGATTTTTGATATTAGTTATTAAATTTATGTTATTTGAGATTTGTATTGATTAAAAGATTTGTATTTGTTATGGACCTATAACAAATGTTGAGATAACTCAGTTTGTGAGTTAGGTATGTTGATGTGCAAATCTTGTAGTTGTGGATGATTAAGACTTCGTGATTGAAGCATGTTTCAGTACGAATATTATCTTGGAAATTGAATCCATGAATTTTAATGGGTGATCACATATCTGTGGGGTTATTTGGTGTTGACTTTTGAAAAATGGAAATATTTTTGTTTGTAAACAGATTTCCGTTTTGTTTGATACTCCGGAGTATCCGAAGAAATTTATTGTGGTTTTTATGAAATTTTTAATAAAGTCAAGTTAGAAACTATTGATTTTATTTACAACTCTGCCACGGCTTAGGGCCCGGGTCGTGACACAAAACGTACGGCTTTCCCGCTCGTTTCGGATTTCAAATATTTCGATACCAAATAATATTTTCCCTTCTAAACCCTGAAAACAAACAGAAAAAAAAAATTTCCAAAACTTTTTCGTCTTCTTCACACTCTTTTCACTTTCTGGAAGCTAAAAATGGGTCGAAATATTCTCTATTTTTTACTTTCTAATTTTTTTTTTACCCTTTAATTTATAAAAATACTCAAAATCTCTCATGTTATTAAATTTCTATTTAACTTTTAAGTTTAACCATTAAATATTGAAGGGTAGAAAGGTAATTATAACATAATAAATATTCAAAATATTTTAAAATTATATAAAATTTTATTTAAAATAAAAATAAAAAATAAAAATATTTTCCTACAATAAAAAATTAAATAAAATATTTTACACGGTTTCTCTTCTTTTGTTACTTTCTTTGTATGGTAAATGGCATAGTTCATGTGAGCCTTGTCATATCCATCTAACTCTTTTCCTACAATAATATTTGTGTAGGGTAATAAACTTTGTTGGGTCCAAGCTATCAGTTTTTCTTCTTCTGTTTTTCAAAATTTTGTAGTTTATCTATTTGTTTTTTTACAAATTGGTGTATTCCTTTGTAGTTTCTTCAACTTTGAACCAACAAAAAAAGCCCTCTTCTTTTTTCTTCAATTTTGTAGTTTTTTAACTCTTCTTTTTTCTTTCAACTTTGTAGTTATTGATATGTTTATGATTTGTTCTAGAGAATTAAATTTGCAATCTTTGGTTATTGTTTCTAGGTTATCAAGGATCATGAGGATCTTATAGATAAAAGAAGAGTGTTTCTTTCAGATATAAGGGACGATAATCCCTTGAATTGTGTTGTCTCGAAAGTCAAAATAGCCAAAGTTGCAGCAAATGTATTCTTTCCCCCATTTTATAGTTTTAATCAGCTGCGTTTATATCATCATGAAGGATCATAACTACTTTATTACCAATTGCAGATCGATTTGGAGACAAAAGAGAAGAAGATTCCTCCTTGTGATTTATACTATGATATGAACTACACCTTGCAATACTTATCATTTACAAATATTTTAAACGGTGATTCATCTTGCCCCTTATTAGCTTTACTTAAAAATAATATTTATAATGATAGAAGACTTGTTGATAGTAATGTTATCTCTATTTTTATTATTTTGTTATCTCACTGCTATCATCTTCAATTTTCATTTATAATTTTTCATATATCGATGCCGTTTGCTTTATTAATTCAGAAACTAAAGGAGGAGATAATGATACATCATCTACTATTTCGAGTGAGAGTGGCTCAAACAATGTACCTGTGGATCCTGAGATGCATTTGCTGGACTTGTACTCCGGCTGTGGAGCAATGTCTACTGGATTATGCATTGGTGCATTTCTATCTGGAGTTAAACTAGTCACTGTAAGTTAATAGTTGAATTTTGATTCCATTTACATCAACTTATCAATAAATGCAATCATATTTTGTGAGTAGATAAGGTTTACCTTTTGGCTAATCCAGAGTATGTTATTTGTTTGTATTTGTTCATACAGAGGTGGGCTGTAGACATAAATCCTCATGCATGTAAAAGTTTGGAAAAAAATCACCCTGAAACACAGGTAATTTGTCTTCCTAATTTACTACATATCGTATTTAGTTTGTGGCATTTGATTGATTCACTTCGTATGTTTAGTTTGCCTAAGTTTATAGCAACGTTGTCCAATCAATATGCCTATAGTTGTTATTGTTGTGGTAAGCTTAACTAAAAATGGTTTTATGTGCTGCCAGAGGTTAGTTTAGAAGCCATTTCATGATTCAGCAAGACTTCTAAAATTTCCTGGATGCTGTCACTTTTTACTGTTGTTAATTATCTGAAACTTTCAGGTACGTTGGAAGGGTTACGGTCCAAAGGATGACACTTGGGAGCCTCTCGATGGTCTTAGGTACTCTATTGAATTGCATTTTCTTATATCTTTGCTTGATTTGAATATCTTCAAATGATGTGCGTCCCTATATATCTCCATCAGTGATTGCCAGGAGAAAGTGAAAGAATTCGTGACAAAAGGGTATAGATCAAACATTTTGCATTGAGTGCTATATCTACTAGATAATGCATGCCTTCCCTTTTTCCGTTTTAGTGTTTGCTTGATATTCATTCCTCTTGTTGTTTATGTGCTTTTGTATGTCTTCTTAGGGTGATGTTGATGTTATTTGTGGCGGACCACCATGTCAAGGGATCAGCGGTTTCAATCGGTTCAGAAACTCGAAAGCTCCTTTGGAAGATGTAAAAAACCATCAGTTGGTGGTTTACATGAACATTATCGATTACCTAAAGCCAAAATATGTTCTAACGGAGAACGTGGTTGATATTTTAAAGTTTGCTGGTGGGTTTCCATGAACTATCAAGCATGATTAGGGATGATGGCAGCAGGATCTTATGCTATAGGGCGTCTTGTATCAACATATTTTGCTTTTTTGATGATTTCATTATCGATTACCCAAAATGTGCCAACTCATGAGGTCAAAAGAAAGGGTGTTGTTCCAAACAAGTTTGAGGTATGGGTTTTATATGTTGATGTTAGTGTCATCGTTACTAAAATATGATGACAGGTCACACAACAGTCACTCTACACCACCGCTAGAACCTTATCGACACGAGAGGACCGTGAATGTTATTTCCGACGGATCCAAGGTGAGTGGAGTCACCTATTCAGAGGCCAAATGACACGCATGATAGGCGAGGAACCCAGAGGTTCGACAGGCTTGTCCAGCTGACCCAGCCTACAACCACCCCGTTAGTTTCAGTAGCGACGAGCACATGGACTTGCTCAACCCCCACTATGACGCGCTGGTCATTTCATTAACAGTGGCCAACTGCTTGATCAAGAGAATTCTGATCGACAATGGAAGCTCAACAAATGTGCTCTTCCTCAATGCACTAAGGGAGTTGCGCATCGACGAAAGCAACATCGTGCGCCGTTCGCCTGTTCTGGTAGGTTTCATCGGAGAGTATAAGAACACAATTGGGGAGATAGTCCTACCTGTCTATGCTGAGGGGGTCAACCTGAACACCGACTTCCTGATTCTTGATTGTTCGTCGTCTTACAACATAATCATGGGTCGATCGTGGATCCACGAGATAAGAGCAGTCCCCTTGACATATCACCAGGTTATCCGTTTCCTAACTAAATGGGGAATTCGCGAAATCCAGGGACAGCAGAAGACCTCACGAGACTTCTACCAGAACACTTTGAAGACCAAGTCGGCCGACTTATAGCAATTACAGGGCCTGAGCTCCACGACCACCAAAGATCAACCCGAGATGGAGGAGCTCGACGAAATCCTCATACATCCGGACTTCCCAGACCACAAAGTCAACATCGGCTCATGCCTCCCGCAGGACATCAGAGCCAGCCTCATCAGATTCCTTTCTGCTCGACATGACAGCTTTGCATGGTCTCACACAGACATGACAGGCATCGACCCGGAGGTCTTGGTCCACAGGCTGTAGGTCGACCCAGACTACCCCCCAATAAAGCAAAAATGGAGAAAGTTCGCGCCCGAGCGCAACAAAGTGATCAACGAGGCGATCCAAAAGCTGATCAATATCGGCTCGATGAGAGAAGTGAGCTACCCAAATTGGCTCGCCAACGTAGTAGTCGTGAAGAAGAAGAATGAGAAGTGGCAAGTCTGCATTGACTTCACATATCTCAAAAAAGCGTGTCCCAATGACTCCTTCCCTCTAGCACACATCGACATGCTGGTAGACGCTACCGCTGATCACGAACTCTTGTGCTTCATAGACACATTTTTCGGCTCCAACCAAATCCTCATGCATCCAGACAACCAGGAGAATACTTCCTTTATCACAAAGCGAAGAATTTTCTGCTACAAGGTGAATGCCATTTGGCCTCAAGAACGCTGGGGCAACCTACCAGAGTTTGGTCAACAAAATGTTCGTAAACATGCTCGGCCAAACCATGAAGGTCTATATCGACGACATGCTGGTCAAGTCCTTGATAGCTGAGCAACACCTCGACCACATTCGACAGTCGTTCGACATCATTGATAAGTATGGTATGAAGCTCAATCCTACCAAATGCTCTTTCGGAGTATCCTCAGGGAAGTTCCTTAGTTACCTGGTGACCAAAAGGGGCATTGAAGCCAACCCTGATCAGATCCGAACCATCATGGGTTTGCAATCCCCCAAGAGCATTAAAGACGTACAGAAGCTGACTGGACGACTCGCAACCCTCAACCGTTTCATCTCGAAGTCGTCCGAGAGAAGTAAACCATTCTTTGACACCCTAAGGAAGAACAAGGTGTTTAACTGGGCCCATACATTTGAAGAAGCATTCCATGGCATCAAGCAATACTTAGTCGACCCCCCACTCCTCTCAAAACCCAAGGTAGAGGAGACACTTTTAATCTACCTCCCCGTGTCCGAGACGGCCGTGAGCGCAGTGCTAGTAAGGGAGGAAGAAGGCAAGTAACTCCCCACCCGATATGCTTAGCTAGAGAAGCTAGCCCTTGCACTAGTCATCGCCCCCCGGAAGTTAAGGCCATACTTCTAATGCCACACCATAAGCGTACTCACCACCTTTCCTTTAAAGAATATCCTACACAAGCCCAAGTTATCCGAACTACTAGTGAAGTGGGCCGTGGAATTGAGCGAGCACGACATCAACTACCAACCCCGTACGGTGATTAAGTCATAAGCATTGGCAGATTTCATAGCAGACTTCACACCTGGAACTCTGCGACGTGCGGAAGAAGAGCTATGCTCCTTGTCATGCGATTTGTTGGAGGACTAGTGGACTTTAGCCGTTGACGGCTCAAGCAACGTTAAAGGCAGCGGACTAGGCGTAGTACTCACCTGACCCGAGGGTCATGTCATCGAGCAATCCATCTGATGCGGGTTCAAAACCACCAACAACGAAGCCTAGTATGAAGCCCTTATAGTCGGAATCACCTTAGCAAATGACTTACACGATAAATGACTAAAGGTACGTAGCGACTCACAATTAATTGTAAGACAATTGCAGGGATCATATCAAGCTCGAGATTTAAAGATGTCAGCCTACCTGACCTTAGTGAAGCAACTGCAAGCCTCGTTCAAGTCGCTAGACATCGAACAAGTGCCAAGATCAGAAAATACACATGCCGATGCACTAGCCAACCTCGGTTCTGCACTAGATATTGCTGTCAAACGAACCATCCCTATGGTCTACATTCAATGGCCAGCTGTATGGAAACTGGCAGAGCTCGAAGTCGAACCAATCTCAGTCCAACCAACTTGGATGACTCCAATATACGACTACCTGGTGAATGACACCCTACCACCCGACAAGGTCGAAGCGTGTAGAATCAAAGTCAAGGCAGTATGATTTTCCATAATAGAGGGACGACTCTACAAGAGATCCTAATTCGGACCCTACCTTAAGTGTGTCGACCCAACTGAGGCCCAGCAAATACTCAAAGACTTGCACGAAGGGCAATCCGGAAACCACTCAGCAGGTAGAAGCCTAGCTAATTGAGCTCTCACGGCAGGGTATTATTAGCCGACGATGAGATCCGAGTCGCATGACTATGTTAAGCGCTGCGACCCATGCCAGCATTTCGCCTAAGTCTCGCATCAACACCCAGAATGGCTTCATCCCATTACAACTCCATGGCCCTTCATGAAGTGGGGGATGAACATCGTAGGAAAAATGCCAGTCACTACTGGAGGCAAGGTCTACATGCTCGCGATGATTGATTATTTCACCAAATGGGTAGAGGCCGAGTCCTACGTGAGAAACAAGGATACCGAAGTTAAGAGCTTCATTTGGAATAACTGGAAGATCAAGCTCAGTTACTCAAGCCCTAGGTATCCTCTAGCAAACGGTCAAGCGAAATCCACAAACAAGACAATTATCTCCACTCTCAAGAAGCGGCTCGACAAGTATAAAGGAAAATGAACCGACGAGTTGCAAGGCGTACTGTGATCCTATCGCATGACAGTAAGAACATCAACGGGAGAGACACCTTTCTTTCTAACCTACTGCTCCGAAGCCGTGATAGCCACCGAAGTTGACTACCTATCCCACAGAGTCGAACACGCGACCAAAGAAGCAAACAATAGAAAGTTGCAAAATGAATTCGACACCTCTGACGAGCAGTGCGACAAAGCCACACTATGGCTAACAATCTACCAACAAAAGGTCACGCGACATTAGAACAGGAACATCCGACTGAGAACATTCAAGGTTAGAGATTGGGTCCTACGTCGCGTTTTCCAAAACACAAGAGAGCAAGGGGCAGGTAAACTAAGGCCTACATGGGAAGAACCCTACCAAATCATTAAGGTGGTCGGATAAGGAGCCTACAAACTACAGTGTATAGATGGCATGGAAATTGGTAATAGTTGGAATGCCATCCACCTCAAACAGTATCATTTCTAAACCCCTCATCATTCTCTTTCATACTTTGCTTTTAATTATTTCTTATCGAAATATCAAATTGACTTTGACATCGGAGGGCCATTGGTAAACCCAACGGCCAACCCTAGCGTGTTTTATACAGGTTGATACGCTCAACACTCCTGCACTCAACGTACTCTACCCACATCAACCAACACTTCGACACGACTATGACCATTCAATCATTAAAACTTGCATTCAAGGTCATAAGTCGCTCGACTGTAACCTTATCAACAGTTCAAGTGTGAAACCAAAAGATCCACACTTCAACTGGGGGCACATCACCATACAACTAGCATGACATTTTTGAAAATGGCGCGACAACTCGACTAACTCTATAGTCGACCTATTCTATGTCACGCTTGCAAGAGATCCCTTTGCCTAACTAAATTGCACTTTTGACACTCGCCACATCGCTCGACGTGCGTGGAATGAAATTGATGACTTTTCTTTATTAATCACAACATTCATTATGAATAATCTTTATTCTTTTCTACAAGACATTCATGAGAGCATGTATTCAGTTATGCTGTCAAAATGTATTCATTCATATCAATAGGAATATGGTTCGACAAATGCAAAGCTAAATATAAAAGCCCTCATGAGCAAAAATCCAAATATTTGAAAAAACCTCTAAGTGTTAAAAGTATAATCTATCTTTACAACCCTCTATGAGGTAACATCTTCCTACTCCCCATCGAAAGAGTGTCGTCGATCGTAGCAGTAGGCTGACCTCCGCTCGACTGAGTAGGCAGAGCCATAATAGCCTCGCTCTAAAGGGTTGGATCGACGAGGTTCGTATCCCCTGCTTTCTCTTAGCTGTCTTTGCCTCGACATCTTGGCCCTTCCTTAGCGTCACCATCATCATCCTCATCATCATCATCATCAGGGCAAGCCAGCTCTTCGTGGTCGGCAATCCACTTGTCTACCTTCCATTCCGTCTCACGACCCTCCTTGTAATCCCTTATCAGATCAGCTCGAGTATTAATTATGGCGTTGAGCACGCTGTCTTCTAGCTGATCATATAAGGTGTCATACTCTGACTTTTTAGCTTTGACCTTGGCACCCAGTAGTTCGACCTCGGACTGCAGCTGCCCAGTTGCATGGTCGCCTCGACCGCATGACTGGACGCCTCGTGGGTAGTCTTATTGGCTTCCAAGTTAGAAACCTTTAGCCTTTCATTATCGACCCTAAGGCTCTGGTTGTTCGACATGAGCTTCCTCACCTTCTTCAGGGCCAAACCAAGCTCCATCTTCAAGTGAATTTGGGATTGAAGAGCCTGCAAGTAAAAGTTCCATACTTAGTATAAAATTCAAGCCTGTTATAAAGATCACAAGTCGCACGACATTACCTGGAATTGATGGCTAAGACCCCAGTCAACGGCTTGGCAGAGGCCCATCTTCTTCAGCTGGCTTTCATCCTTAGAAAGCAGCAGTTGTTCAACCCGAGGCATGATCGATCCGAAGTCAGAGTAGGCGGACGAGTCTTGAGGGAAGACTAGGTCGACCGACGCCTCGTTACTAGTAACCGAGTCCTCTCTCCTCCTCTTCTTCCTAACAGAGTTCATGTAAAGGGTATCTTTGCCTCGACTAGGTGGAGGAGGAGTCATCGTCTGCTCACTAAGGCCGCTCGACTGAGCTTTCTTCATTCCCTTCTTCTTCTCTTTGAGCCTTCTCAAAGCCACATCAGCATCAGGAGCAGCAAAACCTCCAGCCATCAGGTCAATTGTAAAGCGTTACTCGACATATGAGACGGGAGTCAAAAACCTTGTGCTGTACAGTCGCTCGACACAATGCCTTGCTGGGTAAGGGGTACCTGGCTCGTTAATCATGGAAAATTGCCACAAGTGGCTTGGCCCCAAGTCTTCCTCTGATAGTATTGTCTTCTAACTCCTCTCTTTTGCACCATATGACAATATCTTGCTTATACGCTTCACACACTTCAATCCCACCATGACTTGGGGAGCCCCTAAGTTCACTACGACATAAGAAAACAAAAATCAGTCAGATAAACATGCGACAAATGATGAAGGTCGAACGACACGACACGACAAAGTTAATAACCCACCAGCCTTGGCCCATGTCGTGCGGACGATGGTATTTCCTATCGGCCACTCGACCAAGAGACCCCGGGCGAAGAAGTACCCATATTTCCACGACCTGTCGTTCGTCATCAATTCAGTTATTAAGTGCTTTCTATTTACCCTAAGCAGTAGGTTGTAGTGGCCCTTCTCAGTGTCGTGCTCCCTCACAGAGTACGTGTAAAACAGATCGGAGAGCTTTAAGACGATCAACTCCATTGAGCACAACAACTCCAGCCCTAAGAGGATCCTCCAACTATTTGGCATAAGCTGGCCAGGGGCAATCTCAAAGTGGTCCAATACATTCCTCACCAATCCTACCACGGGTAGCCTGAACCCTACCCTTTGGAATGGGAGCTCGTATAAGCATGTCCACTCTGGAATGTCCTAGTTAGGTCTCTCATCATTAGAAGGTATCCTCATCTCGACTCCGTCGGGTATGCCGTAGCTATAATGTATACACATCAAGTCCTCCTCCTTAAGCATAGTAGCTGGGTTGATGAGGAGCAATCCCAACGGCCTACTCGGACCCATGAGGCAAGGCCCAGTAGCCTCCCCAAGTAGCTCGACAAGAGGGATACCTATTGGTACCTCCGCTATGGCGCTCGACCTAGCTTCTTGATTGGAGATGGCCACTTAACCATGAGCATGAGAGGCCACAGATACCTCTCTGCTCTTAGTACATGACTTGCCCAACGAGTCGGACGACAAGTTGACAGAGTCGTCGTATCCGCTCCCAGATGTACTAGGGGTACTTTTGTCATCTCTACTCGACATCCTACATACAGGTAGAGCGACAACAGAGGCACTCAGTTAGTAAAGTCAATTCCTAGCCAAAGACTCGACTCGACCTAACTCTAAACCTCAAGACAGCCGATCAACCCTACCACTAGCGGTTCGACATGCGAAGGTAAGTCGCACGACACCATCGCCACAAACACATTTCTAACATTGCTTAACTAGCATTTTGGATCAAACCAGACATCCTAAGGTTTTTCTAAAGAAAAATACGAAGAACATACATGGTAAAGAATTCAAAAATGTAGAACATGCATAAAAAGAATAGTAGAGGCAAAGAAAATCAGAAAACTTACCCAATATTAAACGAGATGTTAACTTCACCGAAAACAGTAAAAAGAACGCCGAAGAATGCCTAAAACACGTCAGAATGCAGGAAGACAGTGACTAGTTCTAGTGAGAGAAAATATAAACTGTAAAACTAAAAATTACAAAGTAAAGAAAGAGAGAGAAAGGAGCGAAAATAAGTGAGAAGCCCTTGCTGACATGTCAACTATTGATAGGGCACATTACTCCATAACCGCTATCATTTAACAAATGTATACCTTCCCAAGGGGCGCAATGATTGCAACTGCACAACTGTCAAGACCCACTGAAAGGTCTGGTACTCAAACCGCCTCTAGCATGACTTGGTCGTACAAAAGGACTGCTCCTTAGTGATATGAGTTTATCTTCGTTCTCCAAGGCAACCATACACTTCAACCAAACAATTGATTCATACCAACACCACTGTCGTACGACAAACGACAAGCATTGAGAGAATAAAGCCTTCATTGAGCTCCATGCTGATCAACCGTAGAGCCAGAACCTCCAGCATCACGATATAGCCTTATTGTCAAATGACATCGATGAACGACAAAACAAACCCCTTGACTTCTTACATATGTACAAAAAGTTTAGGGGCAAACTGTTGTGGCCAAAATCTGTCAGACCCAAAGTTAAGACAAATCAAATCTAACCTAGGATGTGATCCATTTCACACAAAGGCCCAAGGCCCAACCATAGTACAAATATAGGCCCAACCACACTACAAAGATAGGCCCACAACCAGGAAGAGCGCGCTAGATGGGCCAAACTTCGCCAAACGACGATTGTATGCCACGATGGTTACGTCGCGTGACGCCACGATCCTATCTACTGTCGCTCGACAATATGGATCTAAGTTGAGCTCCTACGATACACGAAGCCGGTCGCATGCTATACACGTTGAACGACGCTGGCCTCCTTTGTCGCACGACCTACTCGGGTCTCCATCCATTCGCATGGGCCTAGGTCCACAATCTGATCCATCAGGGGTCAAGCCCCAAACCTCGTAAACTAAGTCAATAAGGCAGTCGTTATTCCTACGATTCGGGCCACCAAGGGAGCAACCATTACTCCCAGATTTCAGTCCAACAAATCTGGGATACGATTCACTCCTATAAATAGAGAGCTCACACTTCAAAAGGGCTCTCATATGCGCGATATCATTTTTAAGCAATTTCAATCAGAAGCAATCAAACTTCAGCCACAGACTCACCGACGAACTTCAGTCACTCCCGATCATCTCGCGATCATAACTCCAGCCCATCCTATCGCACTACCATTCATCATGAAGGTCTTTATTCTACTAACGAAGGAAGTATATTAAACCTTCCCATTTATTCTATTGATCTTTGCTTCTACAATTCACTAACTTTTTTGTCAGAGTGACTTTGGACGGTACCACCCTGGTATCCCAGACGTACTATCTTTGCAGGTTGTAGTGCCCTACCCTCCTGAGTAATTTTCGAGGCCTACAACCATTAGAGTTAATATTTTGATTAAGGGTGAAAATCATTTTGATCCCTATCTTTTTTTTCTTTTTTTTGAATATTCACTTTTTGACATATCTTTCTTTTTTTAACTTTCATGACTCCTAACGTTTTAAAAATCTATCAACTTAGAGGATTTTTTTTTTTTTATCTGAAGACTGAATAAGGCTAAATTTTTCTAAAGACTGAATAGTGGTTGATGTCTGAATCCTAAATGACATGTTTATTTTTTCCCATAAGATGTTAGCTAGACAAACATAGCTCAAAGGGTACGAACTTTGTATTCAAAGGAATTGTTGTAAGTGAGTAAAGAAAATTGATTAGAAAATGGATAACTATATATATGGGGCCGACCCTAGCTTTTTGGTGACCTGGGGTTTGAACTTAAAATGGGGCTCTAACTTGTTATACTTACATAAATTCGAAAATTTGTTAGACATATTTTTTTTTGTGGTTGGAACCCAATGGGTGGTTAGGCCGTCATGCCTTTAATTTCATTAAAAGTAAAAGTAGTAATTAATAAAGTTGAATAAAGAAAAATAAAGTTCTAAAAAGCAGTTTACAAAAACTCAACAAAACAAATAGAATATATGACAAAACATAATTAACCCTAAATGATTTTTCAGGAGACAGTGAGGTGTGTTTATGTTCAGATTCATCAAATTGTCTTTTCCTATAAGACTATCGTTTTTTAGGAAATATAGGTTCAATTTTCAAATCAGCTGCAGAGTGCAAATTCAACCCATGATTCTTTCACGTAGGGCCCTTTTAAGCTTATATATAAAAAATTGATCCCCTTTAAATGTGGTGCCCTCAGCGCCCCGACACAAGGATAGCCCTGAATACATAAATGAATTCTACAAAAATGAAAGTCTGGCTTGAGTACTACGTTCCTAAGTTTTTATAATAAAATTGATCAAACTTATATGTCAAAAAAAAAAAAAGTTGATCAAACTTATCAGTAAGCAGATACCATTTTCAGCATTGACCATAATCCTCTGAATACAGGTTACCATTTTGAATAATTCATTAAAGCATTTTCATCACATACGGTAGATTGTGTGAATGAGATGTGATCTCAAAATGTTTTACATAACTAGAAGAGATTTTTAACCAACAAAACCAGCTAGTTTGTTGGTCCTCACTCTAGCTGGCTAGTCCACTTGAATAGACATTTCATATTTGATAAAGTTGTCCTCTGTCAATTTTGTACAGTTTTAGGATTAGTAGAGTATGGAAGAAAAGGAAGGTTAAGGTAAAATCACTCATCATTTTATTTTATTATTTTTTTTATTTTGTACATTTTCACATTTTTCAATATTATTTATTGACATTTGATATTTGTTTTCTCAATTTCAAGTTTATTGATGTGGGTTGCATTCACATTAACTTGCTGAATATCACTCATTGAGTCCCGATCAATGTAGACAAAGACCCTTGACTAATAATATAGTATTAAATAAACATATAATTAAATGGAAATAAATTTTGGATTGAAACTAACCGTTGAATAGGGTTTTTCAAATTCATTTCAGTCAAAGACGGTTGAATTTTCTGCAAAGAAATGTACAAAATTTTCTTCCCTATGAAAGACGGCATGAGAATATATGGATGAGTTTACATATACAACAAACTCCTTGTTAATTAGAAGGACTCCAAACACTAGACTTAGCACGCTGATATTAGGGCAAATTATAATAAAACCGTATTTTTTCTTAAATTACAGTTTACTACCCTTGACTATCTAATTGGCTATTGGAGTTAATATTTTGACTAAGGGTGAAAATCATTTTGGTCCCTATCTTTTTTTAAATATTCACTTTTTGACCCATCTTTCCTCTTTTAACTTTCGTGGTCCCTAACTTTTCAAAAATCTATCTACTTAGGGGGTCATTTGTTTTTAATCTGAAGGCTGAATAGATCTGAATTTTTCTAAAAACTGAATAGAGATTGATATCCGAAATCTAAATGACATGTTTGTTTATTTTCCTTTTAACATCTGAATAAAGTGTTGATTTTTTTTAAGACAAAAATATCTAATACAAGTAAATTTATATAAGAATGTAAAGTATGAAAGAAAATATTATAATTACGGAATAAATATTGTAATTATAATTAAGTGAATAGGTGTTAAATGATAAGTTAGAAGTTTTTAAAACTTTTATTTTATGTTGTTTTTTTTTTTTTACCATTTTTAAGTTATTTGACCATTTAAAAAAATAAACAAAAACAACTTAATATGTCGAATTTAGACCAATTAAATATTAAGTGAAAAATACAAACGATCCCTTAGTCTTTATGTTAGTAAACAGTCAGTCAAATTTAACGGTTTTAGGGGTATTTTAGTTTTTACACACAAAAATAACATTTCAGGTTGAAAAAACTAAAGAAAAAAAATTAGAAAAAATTTATTAAATAAACATTTAGTTCTAAAAATAAAATGATAATGTTGTGTGTTAAATTACCCCAGGCCCAAACATGCCCAAAATGCTGAAACCACCAGCAAAGGCCCAACACACGTAAAAGGCCAAGGAATCGCTACAGATCGAAATGGGCCCTGACCCGAAGTATGACGAAGGAAGAAACTCTAAACAAACAACAAAGTGTTACACCCCGCAGATTGCTGGCCACGAAGCCCACAGCTCGCAAATGACGCAGCCCGGAGCCTCAATTAAAGGAAGAATCCCGAGAATACAGGGATTGCATTCGGTCAACTAAGCAGACTCCTAATCAATCTCAAATTCCTCACAATCAGCTATTGCATTTAGATTAAACCACGTCCATTACGAGATATAATTTCTCCCTTAAATCATGTAATCAGATTCCATGTAAAACAGGATGACTCTCGCCCCTTCACACTATAAAAGAAGTGGGATACCTCTGTTACAAAGGTTACAAATTTTTTCAGAAAGCACTTACATAAGCGAGCTCGACTTGAATATCAAGAACAATGGATGTAGGCATTCCCTTAAAGCCGAACCACTTTAAAATCTCTTGTGTCAATCTTTTTACAAGTTTTATCCTTTAGTTTTTCTCTATTCATCAATTTACCACGTTGACCTGATTTGCACGTCAACAGTTTGGCGATAGAAAGAGGGACCCGTTTGAGGACCCAAACCTCCGCTTCCCGATAAGAAACAACCATCGTTAATTTTCTAACTTTATTATTTCAAGCTAAAAGCATATCCATACCGATGGCAATAACAGTAGGCACCCCATCAACCTAAAAGCATATCCGCTTCCAGAGCACTATGAAGTAGCGACGTACACCCCATCAAAGGACCTTCGGAGGCATCCCATCAACCTACGATCCCTCCAATCAAGACAAACGTGACGCCCATTACACCGACGGTTCAGCAGCCCACCTCGAACCTACCAGCGGATCAACTTCATTCTCTATTGGAGCCCCGCAACAACGATCAGGCTAGCCTGTCCGGTACCCTCGACATTCACAAAATGGTAGAGAGGCAGGCAAAGCTAGAAAGGATGGTGGAGGAGATGTCCCATAGGTACCACCTCCTACTACAAAACCACCACGCCCTGCAAGAGATGGAACAAACCATCCCATCCCTCAGGCCCTCGAAAAAAATCCCCCACGGGATAATGCCCAGCAAGGAGGAATCTCTTTTCACTTTACCCACGTGGCCAAACAAGCTAGGGTGAGACACTATGAGTTGCGAGAAGGGGCTCTATGCAACGGCCCCGTGGTCCATGTAAATGCGAATGGCGAAAGGTACGTGGAACTAAACAAGGAATGACGTAGTGCCCTTTCACACAGTACTACTCAATAACCTAAACGGAGCTTGGAGGCATGCGACTAGTGGCCTGAGAGGAACGGCAGTGGGAATGCCTACCACACGGTACTTACCGCCAATGCCCCCTGAGGGCGAGTTCGAGAACAACAGCTCGACAGAAGAAGGTCACCCAACGAGCAAGCACGAAGGTCGCCTAACCGATTAAATCGACCCCATAGAAAAAATAGCGCTACCTCTAGCGAATCAATAATAACCCCACCAGTTCCAGGATATCAAGCACTGCTGCGACGGCTGGACGTAATAGAGCAGCAGCGAGGATGCGCTGAGCCCACTGACAGGTATGTCGAGAGAAGCCCTTTCAGCTGGGAGATCGACAGTGAGCCACTGCCCGAGCGCTTCAAGATGCCTAGCATCCCTATCTACTAAGCGTCCAGCGACCCCTTCGATGAGCCTACTCATGACCGCTTCAAGATGCCTAGCATCACTTGGATGCTTATAATGTGTAGATGAGCCTACTCATGACCAAAAATAGGGTCAAATGCCGATGCTTCCTAGCCACTTTGGGCGAAATCCTGCGAAAGTGACTAAAGGGGCTCCCTACAGGCAGCACAACCAGCTGGAGCCAATGTTAGGAGCTTTTTCTAAGCCAGTACCAAGCATTGAAGAAATTTCTCGTTCCCTCCTGCCACCTGGCGACGGTCTTCCAGAAGGCGGACGAGCAGTTGAAGTATTATATAGCCCGTTTCCATAAAGAAGTCAACTGTATGGAGAGCCCCACGGTGATAGCGTGCTCACAGCCATAACCGCTGGTTTACGAAAAGATGGCGAACTCTACCGGAGTATATACAAAAAGCCGGTAAAGACACTCAGGGATTTCGACAAGCGGTCTAACACCTATATCGTATGGAGGAGGCCTTCGGACCCAAGAAGCACCCTAAGAATGACAGGAGTAGAGCCTACGGGACAGGAGTAAGCGAAGGAGGGCAAACGAGGAGAAAATCACAACCGGAACAGGGACTCGAGCAGGGACAACGATTCAACGGACTAGGTAGCAAAGAATGTTAAGAACAACGAGGACGTGTGACGAGGTAGAAGCCGCTACAAGACCTACGCGCAGTTGTCTGATGATCGGTCATTTATTGTTATATATTTACGACCCTTGGATCATTTCTTTTGATTGTATTTTTGAGTATTTTTGGTACGCTTGATGTATTTTGTGAGTATGTGCAGATATTAGGTGAGCCCCATGAATTAATGCTAATATATGATGAGTCGAGGCAAAATCAGGCAATTTGGGACATGTATTCTTGGTATGAGGCATAGGAGCTTATCGAGGAAGCATTGGTGGATTAAATTGGAGATGTACCGTACATGTGAACAATACCGTATATGTGAACAGTACCGCACACGTGAATATTATATTGTGAATAGTAATGCCGCCACGAACAGTAATGCCGCCGTAAACAGTCAAAGGCACCGCAGTCAACAGTGCCGTATACGCGTAAATAGTACCCATGAACAGTACCTGACATCTCTTATAAATAGCCCCCATATGTGAATCAAAAGGGATATCAAAATAAGAAAGGAGAAGAGGGGATCCAAGACAGAGTGTTTAGCTGGGTTCGTTCCAGCAGCTCTTAGCTACGGCCTAGGGCCAATTTTCACCATTCTTTACCCTCCAAATCACAAAGCATCATCACTAAACACCAACACAAGATTATTTTTACGAATTACATCGATTGTTCATCAAGAGAAGACGAAGATTTGCAGAAGAGAAGTCTCAGCCGGACCAAAGCAGATTTCGACTCCACACATCTCCGAATGGGTTGTATCACATCCCTTTTCCTATCTTCTTGTTATTTCAATTATATGAGTAGCTAGTTTTGTTGTTAGGTGGTTTTCGGAACCATGAACGAATTTGGATTTTATTGATTATGAATATATTTTGTATATTATTTCATGATATTGATTTTGAGCGTATTTTATATTATTACTTTGTGTTCAATTCTTGTGTTTTACGATTGCGAAAGTAGATTGCATGCTCTTTGATAAGAACCGATTTGATATTTATTGTAACACATGATATTGATTTTGAGCGTATTTTATATTATTACTTTGTGTTCAATTCTTGTGTTTTGCGAGTGCGAAAGTAGATTGCATGCTCTTTGATGAGAACCAATTTAATATTTATTGTAATATTATATGAGAAATCATTGAAATTGCAATAGAGCTTAATTGACTCAATAATCAATACTAGGTTAGTTTCGATAAGAAATTACTTAATTAACCTTTGTATTAGATTAACTATGATTTTCAATTAATTGCACTCTAGGACCAATAGGTGTATTTGATTGAATTCACATACCATACCATTGTGGGAGCAATACAATGTGGTGTGGCCTTAGTTGAAGAAGTCTTATCATGTTAATAACGTGCTTCATAATAGTCAATTTATTTCTTATTCGGAATTGGAACCATGTGACCACCTAGCATTATCTTCCATTTAATCCGTCTTGCTTTATTTTATTGCATTAGTAGTTAATTATATTTTAATTAAAAACCCAATTGATTTATTTTACTACTTTAGTATAATCTCTAGTTTTAGAATTAGTTCTACCACTTCCTTGTGGATTTGACTCCGTACTCACAGAAATATTATTACTTCGACACATCCTACACTTGGGATTTATTCCCACGCGTTTAAGCGTGTCATCTGACTCATGGGATGAGATTTTCGGGAGGCGACCTTTCATGAGACACCCATGAGAACCCTTAATCTTAGCAAATTCTGCCACTACCAAAATGTGGCGGGCCACAACACGTCCGAATGCTACGAGATCAGAGATGCGATAAAGAGCTTGATCAGGCGAGGCCACCTAGGAGACTACGTGGTACGTCCTAGAAACCAAAAGCCTCCCCAACAACCGCAGCCACTACAATAGCAGCAGCAGCAGTAGATGATCGAGCTTGTTCACCCGGAGCCAATGCCAAATGAGCCCGCAGTAAGGGCTATCCACACCATTCATGGCCTTACGTCGTGATAACAAACAACAGATTGCTGGTGCGACACGTAAAAGAGGCTAGCCAGCCCACCCTGAGGATGATGAACGTAGACGAGTAACCCACGAAACAGTGCAGAACCATGGTTGAAGGGGTAACTGTTACGCCTTTTTATACCTCGAAGTATACGGGGTCGGCACAAGTAATACAGAATGAGTAAATTGTCGTCTCCACAGGGATATGTAGGTATTGAATACTAAAATTAACCAAATCTATATCTATTTGAATAAATCAATAAGGTTTGTATAAAGGGAATTAATAACGAAAACAATGAAAACATGCAAACGCGAAATACACAGACCAATATGAGAGATTAGCTAGGGTATTTGAATTCACCTAATCCATCCAATTGAGTTTCATGAAAGCATATTATTGCAATTTAATTAACCAACATATTCTCTCGAATTATGCCGGAGTTATTATTACACATCAATATCTATCTCTCAATGATTATTGCATGCATAACAATTTATTAAGCATCATAAACACATATAATGATCACAAAAGTAAATTAGTATATCTTTATCTAATTCTACTTATGGTGGACATTACATCGAGCACGTTGTGTGTGTCTCCTCTCAGTACATAACACACAACTATAAAATCAACTAAATGCAGGCCATTACATTCAGAAGCATTAAGAACAATAATATCACTCAACGAAATAATAATCAATCACAATAAATCAAACAATCAATCCATTTAACCAATCCATTCAACTTTCAAGGAAAAGGATCCATCAAAACCCTAACTTACAAGTTTAGTTCATAATTAAAGATTTACAACCAAACATGTTTTTCAATAATAAAAGAGAGCTACAAGCAAGAAAATAAAGAAGGAAAGGGATAGATAAACTCTAGGTGCGATGAACTCTCGTCCTCCTCCTGTTGCGAATTCATCTAGCTTCCACTTTCTTTAAATCCAAGCTTGATGATGAGAATATGGCTTAAGGATCGAATATGAATCCTCTTGTCTCCAAGGTGATCTTATTCTCCCCCTTTTGCCTCTTCTTCTCTCTCTTAGTCTCTTATTGGTCCTCTGATTAGAGCCCTAGCCGACTCTGTTCACTGTTCACAGGTGCCATTTCAACTTCATTCTCTAATGGAGCCCCGCAGCAACGATCAGGCTAGCCTGTCCGGTCCCCTCGACCTTCATAAAATGGTGGAGAGGCAGACAAAGTTAGAAAGGATGGTGGCGGAGATGTCCCATGGGTACCACCTCCTACTACAAAACCACCCCTCCAGCGAGCAGATAGTGGAAAGTACCTTTCCACCACGCCCTGCAAGAGATAGAACAAACCATCCCATCCCTCAGCCCGGCAGGCAAAATCCCCCACGGGATAATGCCCAGCAAGGAGGGATCTCTTTTCACTTTACCCACGCGGCTAGGCAACGGCCCCGTGGTCCATGTAAATGAGAACGATGAAAGGTACGTGGAACTAAACAAGGATCGACATGGTGCACTTTCCCATAGTACTACTCAATAGCCTAAACGGAGCCTGTAGGCATGCGACTAGTGGCCTGAGAGGAACGGTAGTGGGAATGCCCACCACACGGTACTACTGCCAATACCCCCTGAGGGCGAGTTCGAGAGCAACAGCTCGACAGAAGAAGGTCACCGAACGAGCAAGCACGAAGGTCGCCCAACCGACTAAACCGACCCCATAGCAAACACGCTGCTATTTAATCCACTAAGGCTCTTCAATTACGCACAAACTCTTATTACCTGCATGCTAGAATAAAAACATTAAAAATAACAGATAATTACCCGAGAATGGAACACAAGTAGGTGAAGAAAGGTACTAGTGAAGGTCCATTTTTGATCAAGAAATGGAGCCAACAGTAACCTTTACAGACACAGACATGCGAGGAGTGCATTGGCCATACAATGATACGATCGTCATCATGGCAATGATAGGGGGAGTGGCCATCTGCAAGATGATGGTTGACAATGGAAGCTCGGTGAACGTCCTATATAAAGTGGACTTTGAGATGATGGGGTTAAAATAAAGCCATTTGCATCCCTCGAACAAACCTTTATACGGTTTTACGGGCGATTCAATCATCTACAAATAGCCGGCCTTCCCTAGGAGCCGCGTTAAAGGTTGACAAGACTCGCCAACACGAGAAGCTCTTTAACTCGCGAAGTCAACCGCTGATAAAGCAACAAAGTTAAAGGAATACCCGCGAGGTAACAAGCTTGTAAGCCCTTCAAATAACTAAGGCTGCTGAAGCACACCCAACGAAAGGATTTCCTCGAGCCAAAAGCCTACTATGACTCCCTGAAGAAGATCGCTTACCAAGTTCTATCTTCCTATATATATTCGTGTTATGAATGTTACTTTTCTAAACGCTTTTGAGCACATATCTATATAGAGCTAGTAAAGAAAAAATATGAGTATAGCATGAAATTTAGCAGAAAATAGAATTTATTATTATTAAAGCCATAGAACGGGCTGTGATTACAATAAGGTCAGATACAGAGAATCATCACAATCAGAAAATTACAACCCTATAATCAGTAAAAAGGGTAGCTTGAATACAAATGCGATTCTCTCAAGGAGAAGTCAAGGGCTACTAAGAAGTAGTAGTGGCCGATGTCTCAGTTTGCTGACAAGTTGTTTTGAAGTATCTTTCAGAACCTATGTCACAGCACTCTATTAGTACACTTTCCATTTCCGGCAATGGTAACGGAGCCGATAAAAGCAAGAGGAAACTGTCTGACAAAACCACTTCAAACCGACTCATCTAAACTTGATAATAAGAAGCTTGCGTACAATAGGGAGAAATATTTTCTTATTGTTAAAATTTCACCACAGAACAAGCTCGGGTTCACCGACCTGATTGAGATGTCATATTAAGAAGCCCGCATAGCTCGAGTTCACTATCGTACTTAAGGAATGGTGTGGAAACTTACATAGCTTGAGTTCACTATCGTACTTGAGGAATTGTGTGGAAACTTACATAGCTCGAGTTCACTATCATACTTGAGGAATCGTGTGGAAAGACTTGCATAGCCCAAGTTCACTATCGTGCTTGAGGAATCGCGTAGAGAAGCTCAGTCAAGTCTTTCCACATGATTCCTTAAGTACGATAGTGAACTCGAGCTATGTAAGTTTCCACACAATTCCTCAAGTACGATAGTGAACTCAAGCTATGTAAGTTTCAGTCACCATAGAATCGTGTAGGAATTGCATAGCCTTCTGCCTAAGAACAAGTTTGAGTTCACAGTAATGTACGGCAGTCACATGGAGAGATTAATATGTGTGAAGTCCGCGCTGATGTAGAGAAATGAGCTCAGTCAAGAAGAAAGGATCGTGGTGAAGGTGAAAAGTCGCAACAGGGTGGCAACCTCCCTATAGCCCCATCAAAAGAAGGTAGAGAGGGCGCAACATATGAAGAAAAGGAAGAGGTTCAACAGACCTAACCAGAGGAAGACTCTTAAGCTTAACCAGCACCTCCGTCCTAAGCACCCTAATTCTCTTCAGGTGCTTCGATAGCACCCGTACCCTGCAATCCCTCAAACCCCCTAATCAGTTCCTCAACAGGTGGGTCGAGGAAGTCTCACGGCAAGTGCGGATGACGAAGCCAAATACTAAAAAGGAGATTACTGTATGCTTCGTCATTCATGGCCACCTTCTTCTCATTCCAACACCTCTCCCTCCGAGAGAACTTCTTATTACTTTTGGCCAAGTCCTCTTTTAGTTTCTCCATTTATCCCTAGACTTGAGCCATTTCACTGTGGGCCCGCTCAGTCTCGGCTTGCTTTTCATTTAATGCAGCAGGCGATTCTTTCAGCTCCATCTCCAGGGCCCTTTTGCGGACATGTAGTTTCTCGAGTTCCATCGACAGCTCCTTCTCACAGCCTCAAACAACAGCAAGCCTCTGCTCCGTCTTCTCAAGTTCATCACGGAGAACCCTCTTTTTCGCATCATTGTCCTCTTATTCAAGCATGTTTTTATATGATAAGCATACAGTATGAGAAAAGAAAGAAACAAAGGTAAACAAGCTGTAGGAAACAAAAACATATATACACAACAAGAGATATGTATATAAACGCACAGCTTACCAGGAGAGCATGGTGAACTATTATATGGCGAAGATCCAAACCCTCATCCTCCTCGATGCACTGGCTCAAGCCCCCGGTGAGGAACTTCTCGTAAAGCATTGGAGATCGATCGAGGTATTCCTTCGCGATCGCACCAAGACCCCGGCTCGAGGATAGGAAAATAGCTGGGCCCATCACAGCGGTAGGGCCAAACATCCTCTAAAAAGGCTGCTCCGTGGAGACATCGAAATCGATGTCCTTCCTCTTTCCGCGAGCACACTCAACAACAGCAACAGGAGGTGAGCGCTTGCAAGCAGAATCCTCTAGGAGCAGAACCTAGTTGCTCTTATTGGACGCCCCCAACTTAGTCTTTTAAGGAAAGGAGAGGAGAGGAGATCCAGCCTACTCTTTCCGAAAAGGACTTCTTTATATTCAGACTCCCTATCAGACCTTGCTGTGGGCACTGTGGCTGTTGCTCCACATCACCCACCCGAGTCTTGCTTTGAGGACGAGCAAGGATTATCTCCCGAACTTGCTTAGCAGAGGGTACCTCCTTGCTCGGGGCACGCGGCCTAGCCACCCTTGTACCCTGCTCTGCAAGTTGCTGCAACATACCCTTACAATCAAAAACAAGCTTGAAGTTCATCAGAAGCTCCTCAGTGACTTGCTTATATGTAACGAGCTCCCTTGGGTCCCTCGGCATCAAGGCCGTGAGAGCACCCAGCGTCTCCCTCTCCTCGTTAAAAAGAAAAGAGTTGAGCTCATTCCGTCTGCAAACAAAAATGGAAAAGGTAAGTACATGGCATAGACAAGGAAAATAAGAAATAGAACCAACTCACCGAGCTTCAACACGAAGCTCCTATTTTTCAGAAGCTCTATTTCGGGGACCTTAACAAAGAAATAGTTTACTTTGTAGTCCCTGGTGTTCGAACTGGAGTTCGCCTGTAACAGCTCCCTGTACTTACTAGCCCACACCACCAGGTGGTGCACCCCGACATGGAGGGTATCTTAGGCGAACCCTTTGGTAGAGGGCATTGTCTCAGGATGAAACATTGTCACTAGGAGGGGGAAGCCCATTCCTTCTGAATAAGAGATAGAGGGTGAGAAGCTGTCTATACCAGTTGGGGGTAAGCTGCATGGGAGTAAGTTCAGCACGTTAATAATGAACCTCGGAATAGGGAACCTCAAACCCTCCTCCAGGTGGGAGTGACTAACTGTGACAAAACTAGGTGGTGGGTAAGCAACCCTACCAACCACAGCCGGCACCAACACTTGATGACCACTGGGGAACCATAAGCAATCCACCATGACCTTCAAATGCCCCCGATATATCTTTTAAGGAATGGACGCGAAGACATTCTTTTTCCTACGTAGCCCCCTATAAGCGGCTCGAGGGAGACTGTCCAGTATCTCTACGCTATTTGCCACCTCCACCTCTTTGAGATGGTCGAGATTATCGACCTAGTGAAGTACGTAATTTCCCCCGGGGCACCTTTTTGGGGCAATCTGTGACCATAGGCAGAAGCCTCCGCACCTTTATCCTCACGAGACCCTGGGCACATGAGCTAGACCTCTATAATAGGAAAAGGATTAAAATCAGACAACAAAAAAAGAAACCTAGATGTCTAATGCAACCTAAAGGCTCGAATCAAAGGCACCAGAGGGTCACAATTGGGCACACCCCCCCCCCCTCCCTCCTAAAAAAAAAAAAAAAAAAGCTTTACAATTTTCAGGTCCACATAAACCCTAGGCACACGAGTTTAAGATAGAATATTTAACAAAGAAGACAACAACAACGAAGGGATTGCAACGAAAGATAGAAGAAAAGAATAAAAGACTTACCGAAAGTAAGCAGAAGATGATAAGCGCAACAAGCGGAGAAAAAGCGGCAAACCCGACCACACAGACGAGCGCAAAGCCTTGAAGACGTCCTCTGAAGGCAAGCACCAACATAAGATGAAGCACAACACTGTTGTTTTTCCAAGAATGATCAGCAGAGAGAAACGAAGAATTTCCAAGAAGTTTGCGAAGAATGAAGAAAATAGTACGAACAACCATACATATAGATGAAGAACTTGAACTCGAACCATCAGATTAAAACAATAATAACTTGGAAGAAGATCTACGTCCACTATTTAACCTTGGGATATGGCGTGATACTTAAAGATCACTTATTTAACGTATGCATTTAATGCACTTGGCAAACGTGACGGTTGACATGACTCAACCCACATACTAAAAGAGTAACCGCCCTTGGACCTTGGAACCAGCAACTTCAAAAGGCGACCCACGGGCTTCTCCATGAAACAAACTAATGACAGCCTGTTGAAAATGCAACCCACTAGAAAACTTTTCAGCTTCCACCTCGAAGATATCAAGCTAGAAGTTGGGGGGCTAATGTTGTGTGTTAAATTATCCCAGGCCCAAACATGCCCAAAATGCTGAAACCACCAGCAAAGGCCCAACACACGTAAAAGGCCAATGAATTGCTACAAATCCAAATGGGCCCCGACCCGACGTATGACGAATGAAGAAACTCTAAACAAACGACTAAGTGTTACACCCCGCATATCGCTAGCCACGAAGCCTACAGCTCGTAAATGACGCAACTCGAAGCCTCAATTAAAGGAAGAATCTCGAGAATACAGGGATTGCATTCCGTCAACTAAGTAGACTTCCAATCAATCTCAAATTCCTCACGATCAGCTATTGCATTTATATTAAACCACGTCTACTAAGTGATCGAATTTCGCCCTTAAATCATATAATTAGATTCCATGTAAAATAGGATGACTCCCGCCTCTTCACACTATAAAAAACGCAGGATACCCCAGTTACAAAAGTTATGAATATTTCCAGAAAGCACTTATATAAGCGAGCCTCACAATACACCCAGCAAACTTGACTTGAATATCATGAACAGTGGATGTAGGCATTCCCTTAAAGCTGAACCACTTTAAAATCACTCATGTCAATCTTTTTACAAGTTTTATCTTTTAGTTTTTCTATATTCATCAATTTACCATGTTGACCAGATTTGCACGTCAACAGATAACAACTCAAATAAAAAAAAATAAAGTAAAAAATTATGAGAATTTCTTAAATTTTTAAAATTTTTTATTACTTTAATAGTTTATTTTTAAAATTTTAATTTACTATAATTAAATTTTCATACATAAAAGTTATTTTTTATATTTTGATATTAATTTGAAGCGTTACTTTGAATGATTGAATTTTTATACATTAGTTTTTATTGTAATAATTTATTTATTTATTTTTTAAAAGGTTTTTAATGATGATGTTAAATTTTTTTTAATACTTAAGGATTTTTCTTATAAAATTTGAGTGTTTTATTATTTTGATTTTATTTAAAAAAAAAATTAGTGACAGATGTTATAATGTTATTATATGTACAAGTTAAAGTTAATTTGTTAAATGTTTTTAAAAAATAAAAGTAAAATCGTATTTTCAACCTATTCAATTACATTTAATGGCAAAATAATTAATGTGTATATTCTATTATATTTGACTATCAAAAAATTTATCAAAAAAATAGAGATCCATTTAAAAATATTATTAATAATTAAAAGGATAAATTATATTTTTAAATAGGAGATTCATTTAAAAAAAAAAAAGTTTTAAAAAATAATATAAAATAATCATATTATCTTACTTTAAATACACATACTTTTTCCTTTAGCTATAAATATTACTGTTTTTTCCCATAATATCAAACCGGCCCTAAATATTGGACACTTCAAAATCGGAAGGGATAGAAATCTCTATCAAATGACTCATCTAACCCACTAGTGCATCACGTTGTGGAATTCACAGGCCAAGACCATCGCCAAATATTCCACCACGACCTAAGTGGCAGACCAGAGAAGCCATTACTCTAGGGTCAATTTTCTACTATGAGTTAATTACTTTTCACAATATTCAACATTTTCTCATTGAGACAACTTAGACTCAATGACAACTGACTCTCATTCTTTACCAGCATCGGCTTCTAAATAAAAGTATTGATTTTTTTTAAAATAAAAATATTTAAATAAAAACAAATTTAATAAGAATCACAAAGCATCGTTCCAGCATCATCACTAAACACCAATTTTCACCAGCATCGTTCCAGCAGCTCTTAGCTACGGCCTAGGGCCAATTTTCACCATTCTTTACCCTCCAAATCACAAAGCATCATCACTAAACACCAACACAAGATTATTTTTACGAATTACATCGATTGTTCATCAAGAGAAGACGAAGATTTGCAGAAGAGAAGTCTCAGCCGGACCAAAGCAGATTTCGACTCCACACATCTCCGAATGGGTTGTATCACATCCCTTTTCCTATCTTCTTGTTATTTCAATTATATGAGTAGCTAGTTTTGTTGTTAGGTGGTTTTCGGAACCATGAACGAATTTGGATTTTATTGATTATGAATATATTTTGTATATTATTTCATGATATTGATTTTGAGCGTATTTTATATTATTACTTTGTGTTCAATTCTTGTGTTTTACGATTGCGAAAGTAGATTGCATGCTCTTTGATAAGAACCGATTTGATATTTATTGTAACACATGATATTGATTTTGAGCGTATTTTATATTATTACTTTGTGTTCAATTCTTGTGTTTTGCGAGTGCGAAAGTAGATTGCATGCTCTTTGATGAGAACCAATTTAATATTTATTGTAATATTATATGAGAAATCATTGAAATTGCAATAGAGCTTAATTGACTCAATAATCAATACTAGGTTAGTTTCGATAAGAAATTACTTAATTAACCTTTGTATTAGATTAACTATGATTTTCAATTAATTGCACTCTAGGACCAATAGGTGTATTTGATTGAATTCACATACCATACCATTGTGGGAGCAATACAATGTGGTGTGGCCTTAGTTGAAGAAGTCTTATCATGTTAATAACGTGCTTCATAATAGTCAATTTATTTCTTATTCGGAATTGGAACCATGTGACCACCTAGCATTATCTTCCATTTAATCCGTCTTGCTTTATTTTATTGCATTAGTAGTTAATTATATTTTAATTAAAAACCCAATTGATTTATTTTACTACTTTAGTATAATCTCTAGTTTTAGAATTAGTTCTACCACTTCCTTGTGGATTTGACTCCGTACTCACAGAAATATTATTACTTCGACACATCCTACACTTGGGATTTATTCCCACGCGTTTAAGCGTGTCATCTGACTCATGGGATGAGATTTTCGGGAGGCGACCTTTCATGAGACACCCATGAGAACCCTTAATCTTAGCAAATTCTGCCACTACCAAAATGTGGCGGGCCACAACACGTCCGAATGCTACGAGATCAGAGATGCGATAAAGAGCTTGATCAGGCGAGGCCACCTAGGAGACTACGTGGTACGTCCTAGAAACCAAAAGCCTCCCCAACAACCGCAGCCACTACAATAGCAGCAGCAGCAGTAGATGATCGAGCTTGTTCACCCGGAGCCAATGCCAAATGAGCCCGCAGTAAGGGCTATCCACACCATTCATGGCCTTACGTCGTGATAACAAACAACAGATTGCTGGTGCGACACGTAAAAGAGGCTAGCCAGCCCACCCTGAGGATGATGAACGTAGACGAGTAACCCACGAAACAGTGCAGAACCATGGTTGAAGGGGTAACTGTTACGCCTTTTTATACCTCGAAGTATACGGGGTCGGCACAAGTAATACAGAATGAGTAAATTGTCGTCTCCACAGGGATATGTAGGTATTGAATACTAAAATTAACCAAATCTATATCTATTTGAATAAATCAATAAGGTTTGTATAAAGGGAATTAATAACGAAAACAATGAAAACATGCAAACGCGAAATACACAGACCAATATGAGAGATTAGCTAGGGTATTTGAATTCACCTAATCCATCCAATTGAGTTTCATGAAAGCATATTATTGCAATTTAATTAACCAACATATTCTCTCGAATTATGCCGGAGTTATTATTACACATCAATATCTATCTCTCAATGATTATTGCATGCATAACAATTTATTAAGCATCATAAACACATATAATGATCACAAAAGTAAATTAGTATATCTTTATCTAATTCTACTTATGGTGGACATTACATCGAGCACGTTGTGTGTGTCTCCTCTCAGTACATAACACACAACTATAAAATCAACTAAATGCAGGCCATTACATTCAGAAGCATTAAGAACAATAATATCACTCAACGAAATAATAATCAATCACAATAAATCAAACAATCAATCCATTTAACCAATCCATTCAACTTTCAAGGAAAAGGATCCATCAAAACCCTAACTTACAAGTTTAGTTCATAATTAAAGATTTACAACCAAACATGTTTTTCAATAATAAAAGAGAGCTACAAGCAAGAAAATAAAGAAGGAAAGGGATAGATAAACTCTAGGTGCGATGAACTCTCGTCCTCCTCCTGTTGCGAATTCATCTAGCTTCCACTTTCTTTAAATCCAAGCTTGATGATGAGAATATGGCTTAAGGATCGAATATGAATCCTCTTGTCTCCAAGGTGATCTTATTCTCCCCCTTTTGCCTCTTCTTCTCTCTCTTAGTCTCTTATTGGTCCTCTGATTAGAGCCCTAGCCGACTCTGTTCACTGTTCACAGGTGCCATTTCAACTTCATTCTCTAATGGAGCCCCGCAGCAACGATCAGGCTAGCCTGTCCGGTCCCCTCGACCTTCATAAAATGGTGGAGAGGCAGACAAAGTTAGAAAGGATGGTGGCGGAGATGTCCCATGGGTACCACCTCCTACTACAAAACCACCCCTCCAGCGAGCAGATAGTGGAAAGTACCTTTCCACCACGCCCTGCAAGAGATAGAACAAACCATCCCATCCCTCAGCCCGGCAGGCAAAATCCCCCACGGGATAATGCCCAGCAAGGAGGGATCTCTTTTCACTTTACCCACGCGGCTAGGCAACGGCCCCGTGGTCCATGTAAATGAGAACGATGAAAGGTACGTGGAACTAAACAAGGATCGACATGGTGCACTTTCCCATAGTACTACTCAATAGCCTAAACGGAGCCTGTAGGCATGCGACTAGTGGCCTGAGAGGAACGGTAGTGGGAATGCCCACCACACGGTACTACTGCCAATACCCCCTGAGGGCGAGTTCGAGAGCAACAGCTCGACAGAAGAAGGTCACCGAACGAGCAAGCACGAAGGTCGCCCAACCGACTAAACCGACCCCATAGCAAACACGCTGCTATTTAATCCACTAAGGCTCTTCAATTACGCACAAACTCTTATTACCTGCATGCTAGAATAAAAACATTAAAAATAACAGATAATTACCCGAGAATGGAACACAAGTAGGTGAAGAAAGGTACTAGTGAAGGTCCATTTTTGATCAAGAAATGGAGCCAACAGTAACCTTTACAGACACAGACATGCGAGGAGTGCATTGGCCATACAATGATACGATCGTCATCATGGCAATGATAGGGGGAGTGGCCATCTGCAAGATGATGGTTGACAATGGAAGCTCGGTGAACGTCCTATATAAAGTGGACTTTGAGATGATGGGGTTAAAATAAAGCCATTTGCATCCCTCGAACAAACCTTTATACGGTTTTACGGGCGATTCAATCATCTACAAATAGCCGGCCTTCCCTAGGAGCCGCGTTAAAGGTTGACAAGACTCGCCAACACGAGAAGCTCTTTAACTCGCGAAGTCAACCGCTGATAAAGCAACAAAGTTAAAGGAATACCCGCGAGGTAACAAGCTTGTAAGCCCTTCAAATAACTAAGGCTGCTGAAGCACACCCAACGAAAGGATTTCCTCGAGCCAAAAGCCTACTATGACTCCCTGAAGAAGATCGCTTACCAAGTTCTATCTTCCTATATATATTCGTGTTATGAATGTTACTTTTCTAAACGCTTTTGAGCACATATCTATATAGAGCTAGTAAAGAAAAAATATGAGTATAGCATGAAATTTAGCAGAAAATAGAATTTATTATTATTAAAGCCATAGAACGGGCTGTGATTACAATAAGGTCAGATACAGAGAATCATCACAATCAGAAAATTACAACCCTATAATCAGTAAAAAGGGTAGCTTGAATACAAATGCGATTCTCTCAAGGAGAAGTCAAGGGCTACTAAGAAGTAGTAGTGGCCGATGTCTCAGTTTGCTGACAAGTTGTTTTGAAGTATCTTTCAGAACCTATGTCACAGCACTCTATTAGTACACTTTCCATTTCCGGCAATGGTAACGGAGCCGATAAAAGCAAGAGGAAACTGTCTGACAAAACCACTTCAAACCGACTCATCTAAACTTGATAATAAGAAGCTTGCGTACAATAGGGAGAAATATTTTCTTATTGTTAAAATTTCACCACAGAACAAGCTCGGGTTCACCGACCTGATTGAGATGTCATATTAAGAAGCCCGCATAGCTCGAGTTCACTATCGTACTTAAGGAATGGTGTGGAAACTTACATAGCTTGAGTTCACTATCGTACTTGAGGAATTGTGTGGAAACTTACATAGCTCGAGTTCACTATCATACTTGAGGAATCGTGTGGAAAGACTTGCATAGCCCAAGTTCACTATCGTGCTTGAGGAATCGCGTAGAGAAGCTCAGTCAAGTCTTTCCACATGATTCCTTAAGTACGATAGTGAACTCGAGCTATGTAAGTTTCCACACAATTCCTCAAGTACGATAGTGAACTCAAGCTATGTAAGTTTCAGTCACCATAGAATCGTGTAGGAATTGCATAGCCTTCTGCCTAAGAACAAGTTTGAGTTCACAGTAATGTACGGCAGTCACATGGAGAGATTAATATGTGTGAAGTCCGCGCTGATGTAGAGAAATGAGCTCAGTCAAGAAGAAAGGATCGTGGTGAAGGTGAAAAGTCGCAACAGGGTGGCAACCTCCCTATAGCCCCATCAAAAGAAGGTAGAGAGGGCGCAACATATGAAGAAAAGGAAGAGGTTCAACAGACCTAACCAGAGGAAGACTCTTAAGCTTAACCAGCACCTCCGTCCTAAGCACCCTAATTCTCTTCAGGTGCTTCGATAGCACCCGTACCCTGCAATCCCTCAAACCCCCTAATCAGTTCCTCAACAGGTGGGTCGAGGAAGTCTCACGGCAAGTGCGGATGACGAAGCCAAATACTAAAAAGGAGATTACTGTATGCTTCGTCATTCATGGCCACCTTCTTCTCATTCCAACACCTCTCCCTCCGAGAGAACTTCTTATTACTTTTGGCCAAGTCCTCTTTTAGTTTCTCCATTTATCCCTAGACTTGAGCCATTTCACTGTGGGCCCGCTCAGTCTCGGCTTGCTTTTCATTTAATGCAGCAGGCGATTCTTTCAGCTCCATCTCCAGGGCCCTTTTGCGGACATGTAGTTTCTCGAGTTCCATCGACAGCTCCTTCTCACAGCCTCAAACAACAGCAAGCCTCTGCTCCGTCTTCTCAAGTTCATCACGGAGAACCCTCTTTTTCGCATCATTGTCCTCTTATTCAAGCATGTTTTTATATGATAAGCATACAGTATGAGAAAAGAAAGAAACAAAGGTAAACAAGCTGTAGGAAACAAAAACATATATACACAACAAGAGATATGTATATAAACGCACAGCTTACCAGGAGAGCATGGTGAACTATTATATGGCGAAGATCCAAACCCTCATCCTCCTCGATGCACTGGCTCAAGCCCCCGGTGAGGAACTTCTCGTAAAGCATTGGAGATCGATCGAGGTATTCCTTCGCGATCGCACCAAGACCCCGGCTCGAGGATAGGAAAATAGCTGGGCCCATCACAGCGGTAGGGCCAAACATCCTCTAAAAAGGCTGCTCCGTGGAGACATCGAAATCGATGTCCTTCCTCTTTCCGCGAGCACACTCAACAACAGCAACAGGAGGTGAGCGCTTGCAAGCAGAATCCTCTAGGAGCAGAACCTAGTTGCTCTTATTGGACGCCCCCAACTTAGTCTTTTAAGGAAAGGAGAGGAGAGGAGATCCAGCCTACTCTTTCCGAAAAGGATTTCTTTATATTCAGACTCCCTATCAGACCTTGCTGTGGGCACTGTGGCTGTTGCTCCACATCACCCACCCGAGTCTTGCTTTGAGGACGAGCAAGGATTATCTCCCGAACTTGCTTAGCAGAGGGTACCTCCTTGCTCGGGGCACGCGGCCTAGCCACCCTTGTACCCTGCTCTGCAAGTTGCTGCAACATACCCTTACAATCAAAAACAAGCTTGAAGTTCATCAGAAGCTCCTCAGTGACTTGCTTATATGTAACGAGCTCCCTTGGGTCCCTCGGCATCAAGGCCGTGAGAGCACCCAGCGTCTCCCTCTCCTCGTTAAAAAGAAAAGAGTTGAGCTCATTCCGTCTGCAAACAAAAATGGAAAAGGTAAGTACATGGCATAGACAAGGAAAATAAGAAATAGAACCAACTCACCGAGCTTCAACACGAAGCTCCTATTTTTCAGAAGCTCTATTTCGGGGACCTTAACAAAGAAATAGTTTACTTTGTAGTCCCTGGTGTTCGAACTGGAGTTCGCCTGTAACAGCTCCCTGTACTTACTAGCCCACACCACCAGGTGGTGCACCCCGACATGGAGGGTATCTTAGGCGAACCCTTTGGTAGAGGGCATTGTCTCAGGATGAAACATTGTCACTAGGAGGGGGAAGCCCATTCCTTCTGAATAAGAGATAGAGGGTGAGAAGCTGTCTATACCAGTTGGGGGTAAGCTGCATGGGAGTAAGTTCAGCACGTTAATAATGAACCTCGGAATAGGGAACCTCAAACCCTCCTCCAGGTGGGAGTGACTAACTGTGACAAAACTAGGTGGTGGGTAAGCAACCCTACCAACCACAGCCGGCACCAACACTTGATGACCACTGGGGAACCATAAGCAATCCACCATGACCTTCAAATGCCCCCGATATATCTTTTAAGGAATGGACGCGAAGACATTCTTTTTCCTACGTAGCCCCCTATAAGCGGCTCGAGGGAGACTGTCCAGTATCTCTACGCTATTTGCCACCTCCACCTCTTTGAGATGGTCGAGATTATCGACCTAGTGAAGTACGTAATTTCCCCCGGGGCACCTTTTTGGGGCAATCTGTGACCATAGGCAGAAGCCTCCGCACCTTTATCCTCACGAGACCCTGGGCACATGAGCTAGACCTCTATAATAGGAAAAGGATTAAAATCAGACAACAAAAAAAGAAACCTAGATGTCTAATGCAACCTAAAGGCTCGAATCAAAGGCACCAGAGGGTCACAATTGGGCACACCCCCCCCCCCCCCCCCCCCCCCCCCCCTCCCTCCAAAAAAAAAAAAAAAAAAAGCTTTACAATTTTCAGGTCCACATAAACCCTAGGCACACGAGTTTAAGATAGAATATTTAACAAAGAAGACAACAACAACGAAGGGATTGCAACGAAAGATAGAAGAAAAGAATAAAAGACTTACCGAAAGTAAGCAGAAGATGATAAGCGCAACAAGCGGAGAAAAAGCGGCAAACCCGACCACACAGACGAGCGCAAAGCCTTGAAGACGTCCTCTGAAGGCAAGCACCAACATAAGATGAAGCACAACACTGTTGTTTTTCCAAGAATGATCAGCAGAGAGAAACGAAGAATTTCCAAGAAGTTTGCGAAGAATGAAGAAAATAGTACGAACAACCATACATATAGATGAAGAACTTGAACTCGAACCATCAGATTAAAACAATAATAACTTGGAAGAAGATCTACGTCCACTATTTAACCTTGGGATATGGCGTGATACTTAAAGATCACTTATTTAACGTATGCATTTAATGCACTTGGCAAACGTGACGGTTGACATGACTCAACCCACATACTAAAAGAGTAACCGCCCTTGGACCTTGGAACCAGCAACTTCAAAAGGCGACCCACGGGCTTCTCCATGAAACAAACTAATGACAGCCTGTTGAAAATGCAACCCACTAGAAAACTTTTCAGCTTCCACCTCGAAGATATCAAGCTAGAAGTTGGGGGGCTAATGTTGTGTGTTAAATTATCCCAGGCCCAAACATGCCCAAAATGCTGAAACCACCAGCAAAGGCCCAACACACGTAAAAGGCCAATGAATTGCTACAAATCCAAATGGGCCCCGACCCGACGTATGACGAATGAAGAAACTCTAAACAAACGACTAAGTGTTACACCCCGCATATCGCTAGCCACGAAGCCTACAGCTCGTAAATGACGCAACTCGAAGCCTCAATTAAAGGAAGAATCTCGAGAATACAGGGATTGCATTCCGTCAACTAAGTAGACTTCCAATCAATCTCAAATTCCTCACGATCAGCTATTGCATTTATATTAAACCACGTCTACTAAGTGATCGAATTTCGCCCTTAAATCATATAATTAGATTCCATGTAAAATAGGATGACTCCCGCCTCTTCACACTATAAAAAACGCAGGATACCCCAGTTACAAAAGTTATGAATATTTCCAGAAAGCACTTATATAAGCGAGCCTCACAATACACCCAGCAAACTTGACTTGAATATCATGAACAGTGGATGTAGGCATTCCCTTAAAGCTGAACCACTTTAAAATCACTCATGTCAATCTTTTTACAAGTTTTATCTTTTAGTTTTTCTATATTCATCAATTTACCATGTTGACCAGATTTGCACGTCAACAGATAACAACTCAAATAAAAAAAAATAAAGTAAAAAATTATGAGAATTTCTTAAATTTTTAAAATTTTTTATTACTTTAATAGTTTATTTTTAAAATTTTAATTTACTATAATTAAATTTTCATACATAAAAGTTATTTTTTATATTTTGATATTAATTTGAAGCGTTACTTTGAATGATTGAATTTTTATACATTAGTTTTTATTGTAATAATTTATTTATTTATTTTTTAAAAGGTTTTTAATGATGATGTTAAATTTTTTTTAATACTTAAGGATTTTTCTTATAAAATTTGAGTGTTTTATTATTTTGATTTTATTTAAAAAAAAAATTAGTGACAGATGTTATAATGTTATTATATGTACAAGTTAAAGTTAATTTGTTAAATGTTTTTAAAAAATAAAAGTAAAATCGTATTTTCAACCTATTCAATTACATTTAATGGCAAAATAATTAATGTGTATATTCTATTATATTTGACTATCAAAAAATTTATCAAAAAAATAGAGATCCATTTAAAAATATTATTAATAATTAAAAGGATAAATTATATTTTTAAATAGGAGATTCATTTAAAAAAAAAAATTTTTAAAAAATAATATAAAATAATCATATTATCTTACTTTAAATACACATACTTTTTCCTTTAGCTATAAATATTACTGTTTTTTCCCATAATATCAAACCGGCCCTAAATATTGGACACTTCAAAATCGGAAGGGATAGAAATCTCTATCAAATGACTCATCTAACCCACTAGTGCATCACGTTGTGGAATTCACAGGCCAAGACCATCGCCAAATATTCCACCACGACCTAAGTGGCAGACCAGAGAAGCCATTACTCTAGGGTCAATTTTCTACTATGAGTTAATTACTTTTCTCAATATTCAACATTTCTTCATTGAGACAACTTAGACTCAATGACAACCAGCTCTCATTCTTCGCCAGCATATGCTTTGTCAACATTTTCTCATTGAGACAACTTAGACTCAATGACAACTGACTCTCATTCTTTACCAGCATCAGCATCTAAATAAAAGTATTGATTGTTTTTAAAATAAAAATATTTAAATAAAAACAAATTTAATAAGAATGATAAATATTAAAAAAAATATTCTAAATAAAAGAAAATATTATAATTACGGAATAAAATATTATAATTATAATTAAGTGATTAGTTGTTAAATGATAAATCAGAATTTTTTAAAAACTTTTTATTTTATGTTGTTTTTTTTAATATTTTTTAAAAACTTCCTTTTAAGTTCCCCAATTGTCTCGCATAGTCATCTCCAACGCTCGTGGAAGGACATGATTCTGATTGAAGTTGTAAGTTAAGAAAAACAGATTAGATCTCATATTACTCCGGTTCATTCCTACCAATTTGATTTTCTTCTCTTTTAACATTATTTGTTGGTAGCTTTAATGTATTTGGCTGCCTGAGTTTACAACATTTGTGTAGGAGAAACAGTAGTGTACAATTATCCTTCGTAGAAATAATAAAATTATTATTCTTTAGTGAAAAGATTGGGAGGAACAAAAATGTTCCTTCAAGAATCAAAAAATATATGCGTCTAAATCAAAGTTTGCTGAGGTTTTCTAAATATCCAAATTCACAGTTCATGTAATGTGTTTTTTTTTTCACTTGGAACAATCTTGACAGCACGAGAAGAATTAATTATCATTTTGATAGTTGTATGAATATTTATTTTCTCAATTTCAAGTTTATTGACGTGGGTTGCATTCGCATCAACTTGCTGTATATCACTCATGAGTCCCAGTCAATGTAGACAAAGACCCTTGACTAATAATATAGTATTAAGCATGGCATAAAATAAAATGAAAATAATTTCGTGTTGAAAAATTAATGGTTGAATAGGATTTTCCAAATTCATTTTTGTCAAACACGGTTGAATTTTCTATAAAGAAGCACAAATTTTTCTTTCCCATGAGAATATGTGGATGAGTTTGAATATACAACTAAGTCTTTGTTAATTAGAAGGACTCCAAACACTAGACAAGCAAGGCCAATTTAGAACACCAAACATTACATTATTTTGGTATTAAAAAAACATCTTTATGTAATATACTTACACCAATTTTTTTTTTACTCCAATATTATTAACACAAAATTGGTGTAAAAAGCATCTTTAAATAATATTATTTATATAATATTATTAATTTTTATTTAATAACTTATACAAAATTAATTAATTTGTTTGATATACTTAAATAATTAATCATATAATATTAAAAAATAATTATTCATATAATGAGTCACATAGTTTTATTAATAGTTGAACAAATCATACTTTAACACATAAGCTTTTAATTTAATAAACACATTTTGTTCAATTTTTCACTAAAACTCATAAACATTTTCACATTTAATTTTTTGAATTACTATATTACTCCCACAAATGTTCAATTAATGCATTACGAAGTACAATGTGAGTCTCCTTGTCTTTGATTTGCCTATGTTGAGCAAGGAACTGCTGAAACCGGTAGTCTCATCTACTACTATCTCAACTTCGGGGACCAATGCTTCCCTCTAATTCTCAATGTCTGCGTCCACATTACGTTCATCCTCAATGATCATGTTGTGCATTATGATGGATGAAGTCATTATATCATGCAGTACTCATTTATTCCAAAAACGTACTGGTCCCTTGACTACTGCAAATCATGATTGGTGAACTCCAATGGTATGTGATGCTCTCCAAAGTGAACAAATGAGAATTTATGCCAAAATGGCTCGTGATCAACAATTTAAAGGAGGAAGTGGATCATCTAATACCTTTGGTCAATTTTTTGGTGATTTTGGAGGAAGTGGATACCTTCCAGATTACTAAATGGTTATTTAGAATTTTTGTTATCGTATGTTTTATTATTAAATTATGTTGTGATTTGCTTTATTTTGTATTTTAATTTCGGATATGTATTTAATTTCACTTAATTTTAATATTATTATTATTATTATATTACTGTATTTTTATATTATAATTATTAAAAATTTAGAGATGAGATAAAAATGGATTAAATAAATTAAATAAATTATATATATAATATTGGGTTCATTTTGAAGATCTCGACGAGATCTTTTCGACGGTATATTTTTTATAATATTTTAATTTATAAACTTTATTATTTGTCAAATTTTATAAATACATTAAATTATAAAAGGATATAAAAGAAATAAAATTTGTTTGAACTAACCAAAAGAGGGTAAAATAGTGTCATGCCAAATTTCATCAAATTAGGTGTGACATTATTCATCACACCATTTTTTTTAAACAAAAATAAATTTGAAAATATATTTATATAAGAATGATAAGTATGAAAGAAAATATTGTAATTACGGAATAAAATATTATAATTATGATTAAGTAATTATGTGTTAAATGAAAAGTCAGAATTTTTTTAAAACTTTTTATTTTATGTTGTTTTTTTTTACCATTTTTAAATTATTTGACCATTGAAAAAAAACAAACAAAAACAACTTAATATGTCCAACTCAGACCCATTAAGTATTAAGTGAAAAATAGTTAGTAAACAGTCAGTCAAATTTAACGGTCTTAGGGTATTTCAATATTTACACACAAAAATAACAATTCAAGTTCAAACAACTAAAGAAAAAAAATTAGAAATAATTTATTAAATAAATATTTAGTTCTAAAATAAAACGATAACAACTCAAATAAAAAAAAAAGTAAAAAAAAAATCTGAGAATTTTTTAAATTTTTAAATTTTTTTATTACTTTAATAGTTTATGTTTTAAAATTTTTAATTTACTACAATTGAATTTTCATACATAAAAGTTATTTTTTATATTTTTGATATTAATTTGAAGCGTTATTTTAAATGATTCAATTTTAATAAATTAGTTTTTATTGTAATAATTTATTTATTTTTTTTAAAAGGTTTTTAATGATGATGTTAATTTTTTTTAATACTTAAGGATTTTTCTTATAAAATTTGAGTGTTTTATTATTTTGATTTTTTTACAAAATAATTAGTGACATATATTATATTCTTATTATATGTACAAGTTAAAGTTAATTTGTTAAAAGTTTTTATAAAATAAAGGTAAAATTATATTTTCAACCTATTCAAGTAAATTTAATGGCAAAATAATTAATGTGCATATTCTATTATGTTTAACTATCAAAATATTTATAAAAAAAAATAGAGATTCATTTAAAAATATTATTAATAATTAGAAGGGTAAATTATATTTTTAAATAGAAGATCCATTAAAATTTTTTAAATTTTTTATTTTTAAAAAAATTAATATGAAATAACCATATTACTCTATATATTTTAAATACACATACTTTTTCCTTTAACTATAAATATTACTGATTTTTCCCATAACACTTCAAAATTATAACACATCAAAGTATTGGACACTTCAAAATCGGAAGGGATGGAAATCTCTATCAAATGACTCATCTAACCCACTAGCACTAGTGCATCACGTTGATGAAAACTCATTAGTATTTCGAATAAAAGTGTTGATTACTTTTCTACTATGAGTTAATTACTTTTCTCAATATTCAACATTTCTTCATTGCGACAACTTAAACTCAATGACAACCAGCTCTCATTCTTCGTCATGATCTGAATAACACTGATGATTGTTTTTAAAATAAAAATAAATTTAAAAATATATTTATATAATAATAATAAGTATGAAAGAAAATATAGTAATTACGAAATAAAATATTATAATTATAATTAAGTAATTAGTTATTAAATGATAAGTCAGAATTTTTTTAAAACTTTTTATTTTATGTTGTTTTTTTTTTTTTTTACTATTTTTAAGTTATTTGACTACTTTCCAAATGGAACTGATGCCAAATGGAACAACAAGTAATTCAGTTGATAAAGGTCGTGGCAATTTGGCATCATAAGCAATGAAAGATGTGTTTCCAATAATAGTTGAGGACATGAAAAATAACCTCAAGTTACTGTGTTTGATAGCTTATCAATTCATTCACAACATTATCCAATGTATCATGTAAAATTAAATATTCAATTGTCAATAAAAATATACATAAAAAAAAATAGAAACAAAGTTTTTTTTGCAAATGTTTAAAGGTAGAATCATATGATATAGAGTAGACATCAAACGAATTATCGAACTCTCCTCCAATGTGAGCATTTAAATCTTTAGTGGTATTATCCATATAATATTTATTAAAATCATAAATATTTCATAAAGAAAACTAAAGATAATAATAACAATTTTTTAAAAAGAATAAGGTAATACAATTGGAGGTAAACTCTCGTGTGTCATCGTTTGAAGTGAATTTTGTAATTCATGCACCAAATTTGATAATTTGTGAATTTATTTCTTCAAGACGTTCTAAGTAAGTACGCTTATGACATTCTAATTAAATACATAACTAGGTTTTAGGCCGACACCTAATCTAAGAACACCACCATAACTAGACTTTATGATAACCTTCTTATATATTTCCCATTATTTTGCCCTTGAAATTTTAATTTGAGGAGTAGGCTTTTGTGACTCCTTTTTTTTTTTTTTTTTTTTCAATACAATAACCCACTAGCACTAGTGCATCACGTTGTGGAATTCACAGCCAGACCAGAGAAGCCCACTAGCGCTAGTGCATCTCATTAGTATTTCGAGTTGATTTGGAAATCAATAATGCCACAACTTTCTCAATATTCAACATTTCTCAATATTCTACTATGAGTTAATTACATTTCTCAATATTCAACATTTCTTCATTGCAACAACTTAAGACTCAATGACAACCAGCTCTCATTCGTCGCCAGCATCTTCTTCTAAATAAAAGTATTTATTGTTTTTAAAATAAAAATATTTAAATAAAAACAAATTTAATAAGAATGATAAGTATGAAAAACAAATATTGTAAATAAAAGAAAATATTGTAATTACGGAATAAAATATTGTAATTATAATTAAGTGATTAGTTGTTAATTGATAAGTCAGAATTTTTTAAAAACTTTTTATTTTATGTTTTTTTTACTATTTTAAAGTTATTTACTACTTAAAAAAATAACTTAATATGTCCAATTCAGACCAATTAAATGTTAAGTGAAAAATACAAACGATCCCTTAGTCTTTATGTAACATCCGTAATTTTCAGTAATTACGAAAAGTACCCATAATTGTTATTAATTATGTGAAAATGATGTAATGTGTTTAATTTGATTAATTTTTAGGTATACAAGTGGACTAGGTGGAGCAGTCTAGAAAGAGTGCATGAAGGAAAAGGAAAAATACTGGCAGTGAGCATCGCGACTAGCTACCGCGGCCAGGGATCACGATGTGCAGCTCGCGGTGAAAATGAAGGTTTTGGGCAGTGAGCATCGCGACCCAAGACCGCGACCAATAATCGCGATAGGATGCTCGCAATAAAAATGGTGAAAACGACCAGTGAGTATGGCGATCAGAATCGTGACCAGAGATCGTGATGATTGATCGCGATGAAAGCAGTGAAACTGCTCTAGTGAGTATCGTGATCAGATGGCGCGACCACAGATTGCGATGAGCGGTCCCAACAGCCAAAATTTTATAAAAAAAATAGATGGTGGTGGAAGCTTCACGAAGAAGCTAACAGAAAATAGAGAGAGAGAGACCGAGTGAAGAAAAAGAAAAAGAGAAAGAAAAAGAAGAAGAGGAAGAAAAGAAGAGAGAGAAAGAAGGAAAGAGAAAGAAAAGAAAGAGAATAAGGAAGGAAGAAGAAAGAGAAGGAAAAGAGGAGGAAGAAAGAGAAGAAAAAAAAGGAGGAAAAAGGAAATCTAGAAAAGAAACTGTCAGAAAAACGGTATCCAGGTGTACACTCCTTTTTGAAACTTTGTGGTTTTATTATGTGTTTTGATTCGAATATGAGATTTTTTGAATATTTTGGTAGATATATGTTCATACGGTTCTTTATTTGAATATTTTGATTTAATCGTATTTAGATTATCACGATTATGTTGAAATAAATTTTTTCAGAATATCGTATGAAACAAATCGTATAATTTCCATGAAGTCACATACATATATTTTACGAATATTGTTTGAAAATTATGATTGTTGAATTTAATTTGATTTGTAAATTACTGTTGTTGATTTTGAAATAAATACAATGAATTGTTATGAAAGTTGAAAATTGTGTATTGTGAAATAACCCTAGGATACTCGAACATAGAAAATGGATATAGGAGGTTGGTATATCAGCTGGGTTATTTTAACTGTACTGCACCAATATTGATTTTGATGTTGATATTACGTACCTCCCTAAGGATTAGTCCTGGGGTAGGGAATTATGATATTGATATTATGTACCTCCCTAAGGATACCGTGTACCCTAGGGTAGGGAGTTATACGTACCACCCTTGGATGGAGCAAGCCCCAAGTGCCAGTCCTAGGGTTGGGAGTTCTTTTCGACGGGCAGCCACTAAGTGGTATATGTCGAACGACCCATATTCCAGTCCAGAAAAGTATGTTGAGTATACCAAAGGGCCAGAATTGAAACGAAATTTGAATAAAATGTTTATAAACGAATTTAGAAATTGATTTCTTATGATTATTTATTTATTTATTTGAGTTGCATAATAATATGTTTGAATATGACGTTATTTTGAAAAGTTATTTCGTGAATTTTATAAATATTATAGTGTACACCCACTAAGCGATATGCTTAGCGCGTTAATTTTATCACGTGTAGATCCTAGAGATACCAGAGGAGAAAAAGACTAAAGAGGAGGTAGCTGCAGATGAAGATTCAGAGTCACCATACCTTTGAGTAGTTATATAGTTTGTATATTATATTTAGTTAAGCATGCATATACAGAAGTTTATAAAGTTTGTAATATATGAGTTTTGTAAATGTTTGTAAATATTTGTTTAATGGTTTATGTTTTTCAAAGTTTTGTAAATATTAATTATATATTGTTTTACTGAAAATATTTGGAAAGTCGCACTATATGGCAGAGTGCGCATATGATTAAAAAATGAATTTTGAAGTGTTGATATTCTATTATTTGAGTTTTTGTCAAAAACAGGATTTTTGGAAAGTCAGAAAAATAGAGGAAACTCTACCAAAATGTTTCAATTAAGTTTTGATGGGCTCACTAAAAAGAATTTAAAAATATAAATTATTTGGTTTTCAATGGTTTTCAAATTATAAAGTGAGTTAAGAAAATTTTGAAAACCGGGTAGCGCTCCCTGGGTCGATCCATACGGGTCGGGTCTGAGGGTGTTACACTTTATGTTAGTAAATAGTCAGTCAAATTTAACGGTTTTAGGGGTATTTATGTTTTTATGCATAAAAATAACAATTCAAGTTAAAAAAAACTAAAGAAAAAATTAACTTTTTTTTATTAAATAAACATTTAGTTCTAAAATAAAATGATAACAACTCAAATAAATAAATAAAGTAAAAACAATTATGAGAATTTCTTTAATTTTTTAATTTTTTTATTACTTTAATAGTTTATTTTTTAAATTTTTTTTTATTTTACTATAATTGAATTTTCATACATAAAAGTTATTTTTTATATTCTGATATTAATTTGAAACGTTATTTTGAATTATTGAATTTTTATAAATTAATTTTATTGTAATAATTTATTTATTTTTTTTAAAAGGTTTTTAATGATGGTGTTAATTGTTTTTTTAATAATTAAGGAATTTTCTTATAAAATTTGAGTGTTTTATTATTTTAATTGTTTTTTAAAAAATTAGTGACATGTTATATTCATATTACATGTACAAGTTAAAGTAAATTTATTCAATTTTTTTAAAAAAAATAAAAAGTAAAATGGTATTTTCAACCTAATCAATTAAAGTTAATAGTAAAATAATTAATGTGCATATTCTGTTATATTTTACTATTAAAAAATTTGTCAGAAGGAGTAAAGTTATGTATTTTTAAGAAATTAGGGGTCATACGAGCTAAAAAAGAAAATATAGGTGAAAAAGTGATAATACAAAAAACAATAGGGACCAAAATGGTTTGTCTTTAGTCAAAATGTTACCTCTAATAGTTAACTAATTAGTCAATGGTATTAGATTTTAATTAATAAAAAAATATGATTTCGTTATAATTTGTCTAAAAAAAATGCAGAATTTAACAAATAAAAGAAAAATATATACATTGACTTTGATTATGCATTGATTGAAGTATATCCATAGAAATAATGTACGTAGCACTTGTTTCTTTATTGTTAATATTTACATTTATAACTGAGAAAAAAGTATAACTAATAGCTTTGTATGCCAACATCACTAATTTTTCGATCCCACTAATATATATATATATATATATAGCAACTCGAACCTGGATATTACGATGAGTGCTCTTGCCACCAAATCATATTGGGCGGTCGATTCCACTAATTAATAATAATTGTAATAATACAGAGCTTGTTTCTTCTCAACTTTGTAAAAGCAAAAAGCATTCCAAGGCAATTAATTTCAAAAGTCAAAAGTGTAACGTGTTCTAGTCTATACGCATTCGAGTTCGGAAAATATAGAAAATATAGAAAGTGAAAATAACTAGTTAGTTTGCATTATTATTTATACTTATACATATCTACTTATTTCTCACAGCTCTTGTATAACCAAATTACCTTTGGAATTCATCTCTCATGGAAACAAATCAATCTTTCTCTCTTGTGTTACTTTTCTTCTTACTTCATTTCATTACTTCTTGCTCATCATTATCAACCAAAAATATTGTTACAGATGGAGAAGCTCTTCTTGTCCTGAAAGCTCGTATAACTCATGATCCTAACAATTTGTTGGCTAGTAATTGGTCGACAAGTAGCTCTGTCTGTAACTGGATTGGGGTCACTTGCGGTGTGCGTCACCGTAGAGTGACACGCTTGGATATTTCTTCGTTTGGTCTTGCAGGCACCATCCCACCTCAACTAGGAAATCTTTCTTTCCTTGCAGTCCTAAATATCAGCAACAACAGTTTTTACAGCTCTATTCCTGATGAGTTTTCTCATTTACGTAGATTGCTATACATTGATTTACATCATAACCAACTTTCAGGTACCGTGCCCTCCTCAATCTTCAACATATCTTTGTTGCGAGAAGTTAGACTCAAAGGCAACCAGCTCTCTTCCTTCGCCAACATGTCTGGTGGTGGACCTAATAATTTGACGTATCTTAGTTTGACTGCTAATATGTTTGAGGGAGAAATACCATCCTTCATATTAAAGTTCAAACAGCTGCAGATTTTGGGCTTGGCGAATAATAGTTTCAAAGGAGGAATACCAAAAGAAATCGGCAATTTGACTAAGCTCAAGGAGCTATATATTAGTAACAACAAACTACAAGGTATATATGATCATAGCTGCCTAGATCTAGCTAATCAAGCTCATGAAAGATTTGTTTGAAATAAATTATATATATATATATATATATTTTTTGCAGGAGAAATTCCACAAGAGTTGGGCAATCTTGCAGAGTTGGAGACACTAAGGCTATCAGCTAATGTCCTAACTGGGCATATTCCTTCACTTATTTTCAACATATCTTCTTTGTTGCGGATTCAATTTTCAAATAACAGTTTGACAGGTGATTTCCCTTAGAAAATGTATAAACGTTATTTTCATCCTCTTTTTGAAAAAAAAATGTGTACATGTATAACAATCAAATCATGACTGCAGGTACAATCCCATCCAATTTGTGGAAATGTAGAGAGCTTATTCATGTATCCTTGGGGAATAATCAGTTCAAAGCTGGACGTATACCAAGGGAGATTGGCAACTTGACGTCATTAAAATATTTAAGTCTACGCTACAACAACTTAATAGGTAGGTACTTTATGAATCACTCTTCATTATTTGATAGTATCTTATTTTATAATTTTTCTTGTAATCTTATCGTCAATTATGCTTACATGTAGGTGGAATACCTAATGAAATTGGTAGTATTCCTAATCTAGAGGATCTAGAGCTTATTTTCAACAACCTAGATGGTCATGTTCCACCAACAATCTTCAATATTTCAACGTTGAAATGGCTTTCGCTTGCAGGCAATAAACTCTCAGGAAGTCTTCCATCAAGCATTGGCCTTGGGATTCCAAATATTGAGGTGTTTAGTGCTGGGAAAAATTATTTTAGCGGGTCATTTCCCAACTTTATCACCAATGCTTCCCAGCTTTATTTTCTGGAGATGGGATTTAATTTATTCTCAGGCTTTATTCCCAGTACAATAGGTAATGGTTTAACAAGTCTTCAGTGGCTCAGCTTAGGTGCCAATAACTTCACATCAACTACCACAGATTTGAGCTTCTTAACGTCTTTGACAAATTGCAAGAATTTAATATTAGCTTCATTTAGTGCAAATCCACTAAATGGCTTCCTTCCAACTTCTATAGGAAATCTTTCTAATTCTTTAGAAAGGATTTACTTAGATTCTTGCAACATCGGTGGCAATATTCCCCAAGAAATCGGCAACTTGAAAAACCTGTTGGTATTAGAATTGAGCGGAAATGAATTAACAGGATCAATTCCTGTTACACTTGGAAACTTGAAGCAACTCCAAGGTCTTTCTCTCGAATTGAACAAGTTAGAAGGATCCATCCCTAATGACCTTTGTCATTCGGATAAATTGGTTGAATTGCAATTGGGAAATAATAAGCTTTCTGGAGCTATACCTCCATGTCTTGGTAATATGACTACTCTAAGAACACTCTCGTTGAGCTCTAATGGGTTAAGTTCTGTTATACCCCCTTCTCTTTGGAACCTTAAAGACATCTTGCACATTAACTTGTCATCAAATTCTCTAATTGGAACTCTTCCATTAGCTTTTGGAAATTTAAAGGTTCTGGTAGATGTAGATTTGTCAAGAAATTATTTAACCGGTGAGATCCCAACCACAATTGGAGGCCTACAAAATCTACAGAATCTCTCCTTAGGATATAATAGTTTACAAGGTTCCATTCCTGAATCATTTGGGGGCTTAATAAGCTTGGAGTTTTTGGATTTGTCCAATAATAATCTCTCTGGAGTTATTCCCAAATCCTTTGAGGCACTATCATACCTCAAATATCTCAACTTGTCTTTCAATCAGTTAGAGGGAAAAATTCCAACAGAAGGACCATTTTCAAACTTCTCAGCTAAATCTTTTATAATGAACCATGCACTATGTGGTTTGCCGCGATTGCAAGTCCCACCCTGCAAAACAAATACTCATCCAAAATCTAGGATCACGGTTGTCCTAGCCATTGCTTTGCCACTAACACTTATTGTCTCTGTGACTTTGATCATTGTCATGAGAGAATATCGAAAGCGGAGGAGCTCACAATTAGCTAGTAATAACGATGTTGATGTATTACAACGAGCAATATGGAGAAGAATTTCTTATCAAGAACTTTTTCGAGCAACAGAAGGATTTAGTGAAAGCAACCTACTTGGCAGAGGGGGTTTTGGTTCGGTTTTTAGAGGAAAACTTTTGGATGGGATGGAGATTGCAGTAAAGGTGTTCCACGTGCAGATGGAAAGAGCAATCAGGAGTTTCGATGTTGAATGTGAAGTGCTGAGTGGTATTCGTCATCGAAACCTTGTTAAAATTATCAGCAGCTGTACAAATGAGGATATGAAAGCCTTAGTACTGGAGTACATGCCTAATGGAAGCCTAGCAAAGTACTTATATTCTAATGAATTCTTTTTGGACATATTACAAAGGTTGAATATACTGATAGATGTGGCATTAGGATTGGAGTATCTTCATTTTGGTTATTCAATTCCTATAGTTCACTGTGACATCAAGCCAAGCAATGTATTGCTAGACCAAGACATGGTTGGACACTTGAGTGATTTTGGCATAGCAAAGCTATTAGGTGAAGACGAATCTATGACACAAACACAGACCCTTGCCACAGTTGGTTATATGGCACCAGGTAAACTGTTCCAAATTTTGCTCATTGCAATATTGTTTTTATTTTTTTTTTATATATTTACACGTTTTAATATTAAAACTAATCAAGTCATTCACAGAGTATGGAAGAGAAGGAAGGGTATCTCGAGAATGTGATGTTTATAGCTATGGCATCGTGTTGATGGAAACATTCACAAAGAAGAAGCCGACTGATGAAATATTTACGGAGGAGATGAGCTTGAGGCATTGGATTAGTGACTCATTTAATCGTTCGATCATGGAAGTGGTGGATAACGATTTGCTAAGAATGGAGGATGCATATTTCTTAATACGGGAACAATGTGTGTCATCTATCTTAAGTTTGGCCATGGATTGTACCACAGATTTACCTGAGGATAGGATCAACATAAGAAATGTTGTAAATAGATTGGTACAAATTAGAGCGACATTTTCGCTCAGTACTAGAGGCCGTCATTTACGCGTGAGGTGATAAAAATAAGCAATAATATATTAAATAATGAATTCTTCTAGTCACAAAAATAAGTGATCATTATTTTTAAATTTTTTAGTGCTTTTTCTATTATTATTCTTATGAAAAAATTAATCAGTTTTTCAAAATTTTATTATTAAATCTGCCAATCCTACAATCCTTATATATAAATGAAAGGGTGCTAATATAGCCACCCAAAAGATATGATTTATACACCCAATTCGTAAGGGACGAAGCAAAGGCAAATGGTAGCTGAATCCATTACTAAGTTTGTGCCATTAGAATATATGTTTATTAAAGTAATCAAAGATAACAATGAATAGTCAGATCCCGACATATTATATATATATATATATATATATATATATAAAAGTCTGACTTCACAAGAAAAATTCAGAATTACTAAATTAACTAAAATTCTGAAATGATATTCCTAAACCAAATAAATAAAAGTTTGTGCCATTAGAATATATGTTTATTAAAGTAATCAAAGATAACAATGAATAGTCAGATCCCGACATATTATATATATATATATATATATATATAAGTCTGACTTCACAAGAAAAATTCAGAATTACTAAATTAACTAAAATTCTGAAATGATATTCCTAAACGAAATAAATAAAAGATAAATTACTAAAACCCCTAATTAAGTTTTTAGTAGGTCCAATTTTAAAATTGAACAAAACTCTGGAGTGACCTTTACTTTATTTTTGTTTATAGAAAACCTAATCCTAGCTCACTCATATTCTTTTAAGACTGATTTGCAGATTTTGGTAAAAAAATGATGCAAATGGAAGTGTAATTCTTTTCTTTTTCATTCACCACGTCAACCTCAAGTTACAGTGAAAATTACCAAGCTTTTTTATTGCTTCACTATATTATTAATTCTTCCATACAATACAACATTACAACTTGTCTCCTCTTAATTTGGTTTTTTGTTTTTTTAACTATGATATATATATATATATGTGTGTGTGTGTGTATGCTTTTGGGTGCAGTTGTTGGCTTATATATCTTATTGACATTTTTGTTAAAAATATGACAACCAAACCCATTGATAAGTTAACATCCAATTCAAAAGATTTTGTAGTTGTTGGCTTATATATCTTATTGACATTTTTGTAAAAAATATGACAACCAAACCCATTGATAAGTTAACATCCAATCCAAAAGATTTTGATCATCCATAGTATGAATGCTTCCAAATTCTAAAATGTAAAAAGCGAATTTCATTATTGGTCAAAAGGACGTGTTAGAATGAATGACTGAAGCAAACAAGGAGCAAGCTTCAGCAGCTCTAGCTCAAGTAAACTGTAGAAGGCAGTTTCAATTAAAGCCTCTTTAGCAAGGAAACTTGAAACACTTCTCACGATTCTCAAAACCAAGAAACCTTGAGCATCCCTCTGAGTCTCAAAACCAAGACAGTAGCTGATGGATCCAAGGAATTTGAGAGCAAAAGTTTGATTCAATTGAGTGATTACCTTCTTGAATTGGGTAGTACCACGCCTATGATGAGTATGTCATTAACATTCACTAGGAGAAAGATGGGAGCTGAACTTGCATACTTGATAAAGAGGGACACATTTGATGTGGAGTTGTGAAATCCCCATTTAAGCAGGACAGTCTTTAGCTTGTGAAACCAAGCTCTTGGAGCTTGCTTAAGGCCATATAGAGCCTTAACCAGCTTGCTGATGTAGCGGAAGCTCTGTCGAGAAAAACCTGCAAGAAACAAATTGAAAACGACCTACTAAAGTTTCGTTGATTCGCGCACGAATACCAGAATATTTAGGCTTCAAATTCGTTGATTCAATAGAATACCGAAATTGGATGGAATTAGAGAAACTGTAAATTTTATCAATAAAAAACTGATTAGCCTTTCGGCTTACATCTTTATTTAAAGCAAATAAAACCTAAACCTAGTCGTATTCCTTGAAAAACAAGAAAACAAGCCTAAATAGGAAAAATTACTAAAAAAAGGAAAAAAAACGAGATTAAAGCAAAAACTGATTCTACTAAGAATCCTAAGCACCCCGAAATTGACGGAAGTCGATTCGGACTTGGGAAACTCGATTTATTGCAAAAACGAAACTTTCCTAAAACGGTAAACGACGGAATTCGCCTAAAAAATGGCATGCCTCATGACCAACAGTAAAAATTTCACATCACTCAGACTCCATCGCCCGGACTAGTAGGATTGAAATGGTCTATTTCCTGGGTCTTTTTCCTATCCCACCCCTCCATGAACTCCAATGCCATATCATCTATTGCTGCTGCATCACTTGCAGACATGGTAAGGGTGATGTGTGTCAACAAAGCCTTTAGGTTGACTCATAAAAACTTGCCCTTGGAGGTCTACATTAAAGAAAGTATTATTGATGTCCACTTGTTGAACATCCCAATTGTAGAAGACAGCTAGGCTGAGAATAAGCCTTATTATTGAAGCCTTAACAACTGGACTATATGTGTCAAGGAAATCCAATCCAGCAGTTTGATTGAATCCCGTTGTCACAAGCTTTGCTTTGTGCTTTAAAATGGATCCATCGGGCTTGTATTTTGTCCTATACACCCACTTACAACCCACAACATTCATGTTAGGCGTGTACGGAACTAGTTGCCAAGTGTTATTAGATTATAAGGTTTGGAAATCATCCCTCATTGCAGGAAGCCATTTGGGATCAGGCATGGCATTTTGAACTGATTTGGGTTTAGATTCTATAAGAAAGCTGTGAGTAAAAGAGCAATGTGTGAGATAGGACTTAGGCTTAACAATACCATTCTTTGATCGTGTGCTCATGGGGTGTTGACAGACTGTATTTAGAATTGTTGTAAGAGACTGAAGGTGAATCAAATGGCAATGAAGGTGAGCTAAACAAGTACTTGTATGGGAAGTCCAGCTCATTAAAAATCATATGTCTTGATGTGTAGATCTTCCCAGACTTATGAAGGCACCTATATCCCTTTTGATTTAGGCTATATCCAAGGAACACACATTTGCTTGAATGAAAATCCAACTTGTATTTGTTGTAGTCCCTAAGATAGGGAAAGCATGCACAGCCAAAACTTCTCAAGAGTTAGTAATTATGCTTCCTATAATACAACTTCTCATATAGAAACATAAATCTCAACAATGGTGTTGCAAGTTACTAATTAAAAATATTGCAGTTTGACAAGTTCCAAACCAGAATTTTAAGGGCATTCCTCCATGTGCCAAAAGAGTCAATCCCATCTCAATAACATGCCTATGTTTTTTCTCAGGTATACCATTCTGCTGATGTGTATATGGACAAGAAGATCTACTCACAATCCCACACTCATTCAAGTAAGGAACAAACACTTTGTACTCACCATCCAAGTCAGTTTGAAAACACTTGATTTTAGAACCGAATTGCAACTCAGCAGTTTTCTTAAATGAACAAACTTAGAGAAAGCCTCACTCTTTAATCGAGGAGGATACAACCATGCAAATCTATATCCATCAACAAATACAATATAGTATCTAAAACCATCTATGGACAAGATAGGTGGAGGACCCCAAATGTCACTATAGACAATTTCTGATGGACTTGTAACTCTTATTTCAGCTCTAGTGAAAGGAAGTTTGTACACCTTTTCTAGTTTACATGATTCACAAAAATGGGGTGCTTGAACATTATAAGTAAAATGAAGGACTTTTTACAAAATCAAAGGGGCTGGATGCCCAGGCTTAGCATGCCAAATCACAGAGTTTTTAGTAGCAACTAGAGAATTAAAACTATGATTTGCACCAGGTGCAACATGTGATAGCAAGCTATTGCTATGATTATTATACACACGTGACAGCAAGCTATTGGTGCACCATTGAGGTTCAATTGATACAGAACATTGCAAAGTTTGCCTTGCAAAAGTATTCTCCTAGTTCTTCGGTCCTTTATGACACAACCATTCTCATCAAATTTAGCAAGAGATTGTTATCCTTTGTTAGCTTAGAAATACTTAGCAAGTTCTTTGTAATTGAAACAACATGCAAAATACTTTTCAAGCACAACTGATGACTAGGTGATGTATGTGTTGAAAACAATGTGTTACCAATATGAGAGATTTGCAATTGGTTACCATTACCAACAACCAATTAATCATTATCTCTATACTCATTTGTAATTGAGAGATTGTTAAGGTCAGCCACTATGTAATTTGTAGTTCCGCTATCAACATACCAAGCTTGGTCATTGACAGTTTCTGGAGTGGCAAAATAGGCTAAGGACTGTTGAGTGTTGAGCTGTCCCATTTGATTGCCACTGTTGCTGGAGGAAGATTGTCCTGTATATAAATTGTTTCCTTGACTTTGTTGAATCAGATTTGCTTGTTAATTTCCTCGAGGTGGTCCTTGATATTGCTGATCATACCTCCTGTAGCACTGCAATGCACCATGACCTGGTTTTGAGCAAAGCTGACAGTGGATATGTTGGTTAGATCTACTAGGATACCTGCCACCTCCACCTCTTCCTCTTGGTTTCTTTCCTCTGTAATTTCCTCCAGAATTGCCTCCTCTATTACCTCCATTATTTTTGTTGTTGTAGTTGGTGTTACCAGATGCAAAATGAGCAGATGGACTGTGTGTGTTCAAGTGCTCTATACGTTGCTCATGCATAAGAAATAAAAAGTGTGCATCTTCAAGTGTCATTGTTGTGTTTTGTGAAGAAATAAGCACCATTACAGAGTCATAGTCGTGCCATACCCCATTCAGTAAGCTTATCAAAAGATCCCTCTCACTCACTTCTTCTGCAAGAGTGATGCAATTTTTATGCGACTCGCAAGTGTACAAGATCGACACAAGTAATAAAGAGTGAACAGAGTATTGTTTTCACGAGGACAATAATTACTAATTACCAAAATTAACTCAATCTAATTCTATTTGGACTAACAATGCTTTTGAAATTGCAAATTCACTAAAACAATTAAAAAGCTACGATTCAAAATTCAAGGAAATTGAGGCGTTAGAATATCCGATTTCATTTGGTTATTGTTATTAAATACTATTGAGTTACTATCTAGATTTTATTACTGATGGCTGAATGCGTGCTTAAAGGTTCTGCTTGTTTTGAAGAACCAAGCAAATGAATACCATACATGACTAAAGCAATCAATGTCAATATGTTACAAGTAGAACAATTTGTTAGTCAAACCGAATACGAATTAAACAGATGCTAATCGAAAATAATTGAATAGAAAACTGTAAACAATTATTATAATAGTAATATAAAATTAAAGCCGAGACCCGTGTTTCACACAGTGTCCTTAAAACATATTTGTCCCCTACCGTGGGTATGTATGTTTCCCAGGATACAACTGCTTCGAGTGATTGTCGTTAGACAACTCCGGCGAACTGAATACTGTCTGAACTCTTTTACTTGGAAACGGAATGAAGGAAAAAAAAAATTTCAGAATTGCTTATAGTATGATTGTGTTTGTATTTTTTCTGTGTGTTTTCAAAATAATTTGATACTAATATATACACAATCAATGGAATGACCGTTACAAATTATTCATGACAATTTATTTGACCGTTACAAATTTAATTGTCTGTTACGTAATCAATTTGACCGTTACAAATTTAATTTTCCGTTACATAATTAATTTGACCGTTTCAAATTAAATTACATTTAACAATTTTCATTCATTTTTCTAACACAATTACAAGATCTTCAGAGTTTCAAAACTTTTCTATCCATGGCACAGTTTGATTGGCATTTTGAAAGTACTTTTTGCTGTTGCTGGAATCAACATTTTCCCTAAAAGAATTTATCTCAAAAAACAAAAGAATTGCTATTTATACTACTGATAAATTTTAAATTACAATAGAGGTGCATTTTTCAGGGTATCTCCTTCGCTCTCCAAATTAAAAATGATTTTACTTCCTATTACAAGCAAGAATTTACCTTCAAAATGATAATAGGTACCAAAAACCAAAGCAACCAAATCAAATTAAACAAGTTATCTATTCATAATGAGGATAGGAAAACCACTTTTGTTTCCCTTTTTTTCCCAGTCTTCTCGTCTTTCAGTGGCACCAATAAAGTTTGCTAATGATGAAGCTTTGCTCTCAAGCAAGTTGTTCAGCAATGGTGGTTTTTCATTGAGTATTATCACAAACACCTTCAGTTTATATCGAACACCTTTAGTTTTTTGATTTGATCTAGCTTCTTCTTGAGTTGTTTACACAACTTTACATGGTATTAGAGCTAAACAGAGACTAATCGTTTATGGCTAACGATTCAACTGGTTCGTCTTCACTTCGAGAGGCTGATCGAATTAGTGACACCTTCACTAACTGATTTTGCAGCTTTGGCAAAGTCGATAAACTTCAATATTCCAGTCAAGTTAGACCGCGACAACTATATATACTTGAAAGCACAGGTACTCCCTGTTATTGAAGCCTTCGAACTGGATGATTTTATTTCAGGACTGAAACCTACTCCTCCTAAATTCATTGAAGTTGTGTCCTTTAATGGCTGTAAAGAAACTGTGATAAATAAAGAGTTTACTAGCTGGAAAAAGGCAGATGAACTACTATATATGTTGGTTGCTTTCAACAATAAGTCCAAGTATAATAGGTGAAGTTACAAGTTGTGCTACTTCGTGTGAACTTTGGAGTGTATTGAAGTACTTATACTCACAGCAAGCTCTTACTAAAGTGCTTCAATTGAAGCAACAATTGCAAAATGCAAAGAAAGGTAGTCAATCTGTTAGTGAGTTTGTGTTAAAAGTCAAAGGACTTGGTGATGAACTCAGAGGTGCTGGAGAGGATGTGAAGGATAGTGATATTGTGTTGAGTATTCTAAATGGCATAGGACATGAGTATGATGTAACTCCCCAATTTCGATATACACGAACAAGGATGGTACTCAGTCTAAATCCTTAAATTTATGTATAAATTGCTTAAAACTTTTCATGAAATAAATTAACTACTGAAAATCAAGATACACTCCAAATAACATTTCCAAGAGTCTAGCATTAAAATAAAGCGGTCAAATAAAAACTCAATCCTTACAAATGAGACTCTACTAATAATAACTAAAACGCCATTCAATAAACCAAATACGGAGACAAAGCATTAATGGTGGTAATAAAGGGTGAGCTGTTAACTCGGTAAGTAAGTTCATGCATAGTATTTAATATCGAAAGAGTTACAATCATAATATTTAACATATCATTTCAAAACATACAACAATAATTCATAAGGCTAAGTTCAAAAACTATGTACGTAAACTTTGATAAATAAATATCAGTTCATAACATTTTCAAAGATATAATACATTAAATACGATATTAAAATAATTAATTTGCTCATGTCCCATAGTATCATAACCGAGTGTCACAATTACCTGTGTGACGCGGTCATATCAGAATTACCCGTGTGACGCGATCATATCAGAGTGTCACAATTACCCATATAACGTGGTCATATCAGAGTCAAAAACTACGGACAATGAGCCAAAATCATTTTTTACAATTTTAGATATAATCAAATCAGTAACGTTTTCATATTACAATAACGTTATATAGAAATTGGTCTCTCGATCTTAGAAAATAGTTTTTATAAAAATAAACTAGTAATTACTTGAATAGTTTTATAAATATTTATATTTTGCATAAATCTCGAACGTTTACAAAATAAACTTTAATTTTTAGAGTTTAAAAACTATTCATAAACCTTAAAAACAGATAAATCAGTTCATAAACATTTTCAAAGATATAATACATTGAATACGATATCAAAATAATTAATTTGCTCATGTCCTATAGTATCATAGCCGAGTGTCACAATTACCCGTGTGACGCGGTCATACCAGAGTGTCACAATTACCCGTGTGACGCGGTCATATCAGAGTATCACATATTGTTGGCTGCATTTCTTGATCAAAAATGGACCTTCACTTGTACCTTTCTTCACCTACTTGTGTTTCATTCTCGGTAATTATCGGTTGTTTTTAATGTTTTTATTCTAGTGTACAAGTAATAAGAGTTTGTGCGTAATTGAAGAGCCATGGTGGATTAAATTGAAGATGTGGGCGCCGCCTATGAATAGTACCATACACGTGAATAGTACAAGTGAACAGCGTGAACAATGAATGGGGAGAAGAAGATCACCTTAGAAACAAGAGGATTCGGATTCAATCCTTAAGCCATATTCTCACCATCAAGCTTGGATTTGGAGAAAGTGGAAGCTAGACGAATTCACAACAGGAGGAGGACGGAGTTCATCGCACCTAGAGTTTTTTTATCCCTTTCCTACTTTATTTTCTTGCTTGGAACTCCTTTTTATCATTGAAAAACATGTTTGGTTGTAAATATTTGATTATGAACTAAACTTATAAGTTAGGGTTTTGATGGATCCTCTTCTATGAAACTTGAATGAATTGATTATCTAATTTATTGTGAGTGATTATTATTTGTTGAGTGATGTTATGAATCTTAATGCTTCTGAATGTAATGGCCTGCATTTAGTTGATTTTATGGTTGTGTGTTATGAATGGAGAGGTAACACCCACAACGTGCTCTATGTAATGTCCACCATAAGTAGAATTAGATAGAGATATGTTAATTTACTTGTGTGATCATTATATGTGTTTATGATGCTTAATAAATTGTTATGCATGCGATAATCATCGAGAGATAGATATTGATGTGTAATAATAACTCCGGCATAATTTGAGAGGATATGTTTGTTAAATTAGATAAACACGATCATCAACATTGATAATTAAATTTCCTCACAATTTCATCTTGTTGCAGCAGCATATCATAATTTGCTTCACACCAAGGGTGAAGGCAAACAAAGCATGCTCACGAGTCTGACCGTCCTTGGAGATACCGGCTTCAAAACCTCCAATAGTGGAGTCGATAATGAGGACAACACAGTCAGCAGCCTGTGAGGTACCAGTAATCATGTTCTTGATGAAGTCACGATGTCCAGGAGCATCAATAACAGTGCAGTAATATTTGGTGGTCTCAAATTTCCAGAGAGCAATGTCAATGGTAATGCCACGCTCATGCTCAGCCTTTAGTTTGTCCAAGACCCAGGCATACTTGAAGGACCTTTTGTTCATCTCAGCAGCTTCCTTCTCAAACCTCGCAATCTCACGCTTGTCAATACCTCCAAGCTTGTAGATCAAATGACCAATCACCACAATGCTAATATGTATTTTCTTTTTGCCCATTATCACTCTAGAAAAGGAAACTCTGTTAAGCTAATGAAGAAAGAACCCCAGAGATGGCTTGAACTATCACGCAGAGATCCAATCTAATGGATGGTCTAGATTGAATATGGATATTAATTTTACAATTTTCCATTTATTATTTTACAATTTTTTTAATTTTTTAACTAAGGGTATTTTGGTCATTTTACTGTTTTTAGACGATTAACTATTATTTTTAATAGTCTAACTTAATGGGAGTGAAGGTTATTGTCAGTTTATGCAAACTTTCATTTTGAGTGTAATTTAATAAATATCAGATAGTTTGAGTGCTATTAATTGTTATATATCCTATCTTAGAGTTTCATATGTTCTAATAATAACTTATACCATAATCTCCAAGAAATTTTTTTAGAGTATTGCAAGATGACCCTCTTAATTTAGAGTATCAATTTTTTATCTCTAAACTTACTTTTAATTTTTTATATTTCCATTTGACCCTTTATGTTCATAGTTATAAATAGATATTGGGCAACAATATATTTTTTTACCTTTTTAAGTAAATTCAATTAATGTATAATAAATTATAATTTATATATCATATTATCATAAAAATTATATCTAAATCTTTAAAATGAGACTAATATTAGATATTTATTTCTTTAAAAAAAAATTGAAGTGAATGTATGAGAAAAATATTACATTTTTATTAGTTAATAAATTTGATAAAAAATTAGAAAAATAAAATCATGTGAGAAAAATTAATTTAAAATTTTAAGTGAATATAAATTAAAATATTATATAATAAATTAATAAACTTATAATATAATTTTATTAAAAAGATTTACATAATTTAATTGCAATATTGTTTATTTTATTTTATTGATAGTAATATTTTTTATATTATAACTAATTAAGTCACTCACAATTAAAACGGTAAAATCACTCACGACTTTATTTCATTGTTTATTTTATTTTGTACAGTTTTATATTTTTCAATATTGTTTATTGACATTTGATATTTGTTTTCTCAATTTCAAATTTATTGATGTGGATTGCATTCCCATCAACATAAACAAAGACTCTTGACTAATAATATAGTATTAAATGGAAATAGATTTCGAGTTGGAATTAACGATTGAATAGGTTTTCCAAATTCATTTTAGTCAAACACGGTAATGCACAAATTTTTCTTCCCCATGAGAGACGGCATGAGAATATATGGATGGGTTTGCATATACAACAAAATCCTTGTTAATTGAAGGACTCTGAATGTGAAACCCAATTATGGAAAACAAAATAAATTAATTAAGTTTATATTGTAAGATTTGAATATAGAGAAAAATTGGGTTAGTTTCATAAGGCTCGAAATGGAAAACGAAATTAAATTCGAAAGGCCCACTTGTCACAAATTAAATCCAGTTTCTTTAGGCCAATTCAAGCCCAAAATGGTGCCAATATACATCCAAAAATACTGCTAGAAATGGAAGGGACATCAACTACTTCCCTTGTTAAAAAATACAGCAGGTGGTGGCAACTTGTGAAGAGGACACCCAGCTGCCATACAAGCATTTCCAGCAGCAAATTATATTGCCAGACAGCAACTTGCAAGGGCTGTTTGGCATGTTTTTAGCACATTAAAATGTGAGTTGGTGACTAGGAATGACAAGTCCCTAACCTACTATCTCCCATTAGGTAGCCTACCGACACTCCACGGTACCTTCCTAGTCGACGCTTGCCTCGCTGAAGGGCTTCCGTGAAGATAAGCCGTTTATTTTAACTGGAAATTTGAGTAGTAATTTTTTTTTTTTATACACAACTATTTTATAAAACTTTTAACAAAGTCTCCTCCGTTTTTCTGAGATTACCAAATCTTGGAGACCTGCATAAAAATTTTAACACTTCTATAAAATTTTCAATCTCAACTACTGTGGACCTCCGGTCCATCCCCACAAACCACAACTCAAATAGTTTAAATATCAAAATAAATAATTATCCAAAATAAATAAATCAAATCTTTAAATAAAATATTTATACACTAAACAATATGAAAATACAAACTTAACAATTTAAAATATTATATATGCTTGTAAAACAATCACAGCATCCTCTGACTGGTTCCGCTGGTCTTCGGCGTCCCTGCAATGTCTGTATCTGGTACCTATACCTGGGGAGGTTGGTTTATAAAACATAAAACGTAGTGAGCTAACGAGCTCAGTGAGTGTTATCTTTTTCTCAAAAATCTAATATTTCTGATTTAACCTCCCTCAAATTTTACTGAAAAAAAGAATAATTGGTTTTCTGAAAATACTAAAAGCCATATTGAATTATTTTCCTAATAATTATACTGAAATTTACTTTATGAAAACTTTACTGAAACCTGAACTAATAAACTATCTCTGAAATCTATTTTCTGAAAACTATTCTGAAATCCACACTGAAAACTATACTGATATCTAACTTCTAAAAACTGTTCTGAAAACTATATTGAAAACCTTTCAAACTTTCTGTTACTGCTAAATTAATATATATATATATAAACACTTTACTTTTCTAGAAACTGAAAGGCTACTTCTCTTAAAATTGAAAAACTGATATAATATACTTTTCTAAAATATGATAAATTGAAATAATATATTTATCTGATAAAATTACTTTTCTGACAAAACTTTTCTGATAAATCTTTTCTGATAAAATTACTTTTCTGATAAAACTTTTCTAATAAAATACTCTTCTGATGATAAACTTTTCTGAAAACTTATTCTATCTGTTTTCTGAATACTGCACTGAAATCTGTTTTTCTGAATACTGTACTGAAATCTATTTTTCTGAATACTGTACTGAAACCTGCTTTTCTGAAAATCTAGCCAAGCCTAATGTACAAAGCTCTTAATTTAATATTATGTACTGAAAATTTGAAAAATATCTCTGGCTTGGCTTCTGTGTCTGAAAACTCCCAATGGACCCCTAAGTTAAGCTGAACTCATAAGTCGACTAACTGCGCCATACCATATGAGTGGGTCACAGGGCGACTAACTACGCCGTCCACTGTGACATCTGATTTAAGTCACGAGGCGACTAACTGATGCGCTCAACGTGACATCTGATAAAAGACATCTCACTGTCTATGTGCGGAATGCTGCGTCGCATGCATATAGAGAGACAACACCCCAATGTGTGGGCGACGGACAGACTCTGACAGACTCAACCCCCCTGGAGTTAGCGGACTGTCCCCCTTTAACTTGCCACACATAATTGGGATGTACCGGTCGGGTCTAACTGCTGATAACTGATAATCTGATAATCTATAGGAAATCCATGGGTTTGAAAACTGTTTTCTTTACTTTGAAAATTAGCTTTTAATCTAAAGCATGGGAAATACTTAAAACATATTTTTCTTTAAATGAATATAAATTCTAAATTTATGAGATATAAAAATACTTTAATTAAAATATACTTGAGCATAAATTCTATTTAACTTATAAAACTCATATATATAAATAAATGTATATAAAATTAACAACACTTCAATCTAACTTGAAAACGTATTGAAAAACATTAAATCAAAACATAATCTTACTCTCACTCAAATAAAACCATAACTTGCTATAAATTCTCATAAAACATATTATAAAAATAAAATATACTTTGCTTAAAAATAATTTTACACTCACAGGTTTTTGGTTTTCCTCTAACCTTAGCGCTCTGGTTCCTTCGTCTCATTACATTTCTTGCCTTTCCATAACGTTTCTTTTTCTCCCATACTACGGGGATTTCTCCCTAAAGTAATATATTTTCAAATAAATTATTCATATAAATGCAACAACTAATACAACAACTCTATTAATACGTTTAACACTTTATTCTTCAATTTCTTCAATTTAATTTAATATAAATCATGTCAATCATACGATTCCTCTACTTGATTGAATTTCAAACATTCAAATTCAACACGATTTCTAGAATCGTTCAATTTCTCTTAAATTGAATCTCATACAACACAATTCAATACATTTACTTATTTTCTAAACACCAATTTGTATCACAATCATACAAATACAATTTCTAATACTTAATTACTCATAAATCGAATTCCGTATACTATCACTTTCAATTTTGACACAATTTCTCATACTAATCTTCGTCAATTTAACATAAGTGAATTTCTTTCACTTAACAACATCAAATTCAACTTCATTAAATGCGATTAAACTAAGTATAACTTCAATTTCAATTTCTATTAAAAAATTCCCAAAATTAGTGATTCAATTTCACTCCAAACACAACATTATAACAAAACTCATAATATAAGTCACTAATTTGAGAATCATTTTGCTTTCTTCCTTAACAATTCTAAATTCAAACCATTAATTAAACGATTCTAAATTTAAACTAAGTATAACTTCAATCTCAATTTCTATTCAAAAATTCCCAAAATTAGTGATTCAATTTCACTCAAAACACAACATTATAACAAAACTCATAATATAAGTCACTAATTTGAGAATCATTTTGCTTTCTTCCTTAACGATTCTAAATTCAAACCATCAATTAACTCCAAATCACTCAAATTACTCAATTAATATCTCAATTGAACAATTCAAACTCAAAATCATCAAATCCCCAATTCTTTACTTACTAATTTCTTAATTTTCATTCTAATCAATTCCAATTAAACTAATTTCAAACAAAACACCATATAAACTAAATCAAACACTAAAATCAACAAAACCCATAATCTTCTTCACTTCCAACAATCAAACTTCATTCTATATTCAACAATCAATTTAAATAACAAATCAAAACTCAATCAATTACTAAAATCAATTCAATTTCATTTTATACTCAACAATCAAAACTCCAACACTATATAATTTCATCAAATTCCAAATCAACTTCATAAATCACTTACCCAAGGTTTCTAGACTCCTCTTCTTCATCTTTCTCTTTTCTTTTTCTTTTCTCTTCCTCTTTTCTCGGCTGCTCTTTTTTTTTTCTCCCTCTTCTCCTTCTTCTTTCTTTCTTATTTCTCTGCCGCTGTTCTCTCTCTCCTTCTCCTCTCTCTCCTTTCTTTCTTTTCTTTTCTTCTCTCTTCTCTCTCGAATTTCTGGGTTCCTCGCAGTCTCTGTTTTTCTGTTTTCTTGCTCCTTCGGTCACAGCAGCTTCTTCATTCTCTTCTGGTCGAGTCTTCCTCTTCTTTCCTTCTCCAGTCACTGCTCATCTCTCTTCTCTTCGGCCGGACATGCTTCTTCCCTTCTTCTTCTTCTTTTCTCTTCTTCTTCTTCGGCCGAAGCTCCTCTCTTTTTCTCTTTCTCTCTTCTCCTTTGCTCAGCCGAGCTCTCCTCCTCAATTTTTCTGGATTCTTCTCGACCTCTCTCTGTTTCTGGTGTGTGTGTTTTCTGATAATATATAAAAATATATATATTATTTTATTTTATATTACTTATCTCTAATTACAATTTGCCCCTTTTCATTTTAAAATCATAATGTAACCACAACATAAAATTTAATCACATAATTTTGGTTAGCAATCTTTTAACTTACAATTAATCCATAATAATCCACTAACTCTTTTCCACAAAAATCCATTCCAACTTACTTTTCCATCAATTAATTAAATCACAATCTCATATCGTAAAAATATATTTTAACTTCCAAGAATATATTCTTATATACTTTATGGAACCTTAATAATCATCTGGAATCATCCCAAGCATTTTCCGAGTCTCTCATACCCTTAATACTTTTAACAATTTATGGAAAATACTCACTAGAAATTTCGAAACGTATAATTGGATTTCGTATATACTTTACGAAATCGCACTAATCGTCCAATAAACTCCATTATAGTACCGTACAATCAATTTTAGAAAAAAATATATTATAATACCTGTACATGTACAGTACAAACTATCGGGAGGGTGTACTAAAAGGAACAAGGTGGAGTATAAAGTAGTTGAAGCAAGTGAGAAAATAGAAAATTTGGTGAGTAAAATTGTGAGAAAAACATGTTGTTTATTTTATTTTATTGATATTAATATTTTTTTATATTATAACTAATTAAGTCACTCACAATTAAAACGGTAAAATTACTCACGATTTTATTTCATTGTTTATTTTATTTTCAACAGTTTTATTGACAATTGATATTTGTTTTCTCGATTTCAAGTTTATTGATGTGGGTTACATTCCCTTCAACTTGCTGAATATCATTCACAAGTCCAAATTAACGTAGACAAAGACTCTTGACTAATAATATAGTATTAAATATAACATAGTATTAAATGGAAATAGATTTCGAGTTGGAATTAACGATTGAATAGGTTTTCCAAATTCATTTTAGTCAAACACAATAATGCACAAATTTTTCTTCCCCATGAGAGACGGCATATGTAATACACCCTCCCGATAGTTTGTACTGTATACGTACATGTATTATAATATATTTTTCTAAAATTGATTGTACGGTACTATAATGGAGTTTATTGGGTACAATTTCGTAAAGTATATACGAAATCCAATTATACGTTTCAAAATTTCTAGTGAGTATTTTCCGTAAATTGTTAAAGTATTAAGGGTATCAGAGACTTGGAAAATATCTGGAATGGTATTAGATGATTAATAAGGTTTCATAAAGTATATGAGAAATTTAAATTACAAGTTTTGGAGAACATAGTAAAGATTTCCATAAATTGTAGTATTGAGAATATTTATTGGAAGTTAAAATATATTTTTACGATATGAGGTTGTGATTTAATTAATTGATAGAAAAGTATATTGAAATGGATTTTTGTGCAAAAGAGTTAATGGATTATTATGGATTAAATTATAAATTAAAAGATAGTTGGCTAAGATTATGTGATTAGTTTTCAAATTGTGGTCACAATATGAAATTGAGAGATTAAAGGGTAAATTATAATTATTAAACAAATATATAATAATAATATATATATATATATATATATATAAAAATGTAATCAACAAATGAAGAAAGGAACAAGAAAAATGAAAACAAAAACAGAAGGAGGGAGAGGCGGTGGAGAAGAGAGAAGGAAAGAGAAGAGAAAAAGAAAGAGAGGAAGGAGAAGAAGCCGACCAGCAGAAGAAAGAAGAGAGGAAGAAGAAGGTGCTGCCAGCAGAAGAGAAGGAAGAAGAAGAAGGGGCAGCAGCGGGAAATGGAGAAGAAGAAGCTGCAGAAAAAGGGAGAAGAAAAACAGAGCATGTGACCGTGAGAAGAGAAGAAGAAAGGAGGAAAGAAAAGAAAAGAAGAAAAAGGAAAGAAAGGAAGAAGAATAGAGTCACGGTCCAGCAATAGGAAGAAGAGGAAAACCAAGAGAAATTTGGGTAAGTTTTGATGAAATTGATTTGGAATTTTGATGAAATTGTTTGTGTTGGAGAATTTGTAGTTGATATTTGATGAAATTAAAATTGTGTTGTAGAGTTAGTAGTTAACAATTAATTTGTTTTGGAGGTTTGGGTGATGATGTTGATGATGGATTTTGTTTATTTAGAAATTAATTGAGTTTGAATTGTGTTTAAATTTGATTGTTGAATATAAAGTGAAATTGATTGATGAGTTTTGTGATTTTAGTGTTTGATTTGAGTATTTGGTAGTGTTTTATTTGAAATTAATTTAATTGGAGTTGATTAGAATGAAAATCAAGAAAATTAGTAAGTTAGAGATTTAGGGATTTGATGAGTTTGAGTTTAATGAGTTAATTGAGATGTTATTTGTGTAATTGGAGTATTTTTGACTTAATTGGTGGCTTGAATTGAGAATCGTTAAGTAAGAAATCAAAATGATTCTTAAATTAGTGAATTTGTAGTAAGGAATTTGTATGATGTTGTGTTTAGAATAAAATTGAATCATTAGTTTTGAGAATTTTTGAATTAGAATTGAAATTGAAGTTATAATCAGTTTAATCAAGTTTAATGAAGTTGAATTTGATGTTGTTAAGTGAAAGAAGTTTATTTATGTGAAATTAATGAAGATTAGAATGAGTATTTGTGTAGAAATCGAATGTTGATAATGTAGAGATTTCAATTTATGTGAAATTAAGTACTAGAAATTGTAATCGTATGATTTTGATACAAATTGATGCTTAGAAATTCAAGAAAGTATGTCAGATTGTGTTGAATGAGATTTAATTTAAGAGAAATTGATTTATTTAAGGTATATTTAATTATAGAGACATGAGCTAGTTAAACGTAATCGATTCTATTAGAATAGAAGAAATTGAAAAAGGAAAAAGGAAATAAAAAACTTAAATGTTGGCATTTTATAATTTAAATGCCTTATGTATGTTAATTGAGCTTTTGAGTGAACTGTAATATTTATATTTATTGATTGAAAATATATTATTTTATTTTACGGAGAAATCTCCTTAGTGGGGGGAGAATAAAGAAATTATATGGAAAGGTAAGGAATATAGTAAGACAAAGGAATCAGAGCACCAAGCCTAGAGAAAAGCAAAAACAAGTGAGTGTAAAATTTATTTTAAAACAAAGTATATTTTATTTTAGTAATGTGTTTTATCTAAAGTTTAGCAAGGTTATATCGTTATTCAAGATAGTACAAAATCAGATTTTCAGTTGAATTATATTTAGTTTATTTCTTTAGTTTGATTTAGTAATTTGTGATATTATATATGTTTCTTTACTTATATAAGATTTGTAAGTTATATAGAATTTATGTTTAAGTATGTTTTAATTAAAGTATTTTATATCTCAGAAATTTAGAAATTATATTTATTTAAAGAAATACGTTTTATGTATGAATTTAGTAAAGAAATATATTTATGCATATTTCAAGTTTTAGAACTAAAAGCTAGTTTTCAAAGTGAAGAAAACAGTTTTCAAACCCATGGATTACCCTATGGATTATCAGATTATCAGCTCAGATCAGTTATCAGCAGTTAGACCCGGCCGGTACATCCCAATTGTGTGTGGCAAGTTAAGGGGGAAGCAGTCCGCTAACTCCGGGGGGGGGGGGGTTGAGTCTGTCGAGTCTGTCAGTCGCCTACACATAGGGGTGTTGTCTCGCTATATGATACGACGCAGCATTTCGCACATAGATAGTGAGATGTCTTTTATCAGATGTCACGTTGAGCGCATCAGATAGTCGCCTCGTGACTTATATCAGATGTTACAGTGGACAGCGCAGTTAGTCGCCCTGTGACCCACTCATATAGTACGGCGCCAGTTAGTCGACCTATGAGTTCAACTCAGCTTAGGGGTCCGTTGGGAGTTTTCTGATACAGAAGCCAAGCCATAAATATTTTTTCAGATTTTCAGTACAAAATATTAAATTAAGAGCTTTATTACGATAGGCTTGGTTAGATTCTCAGAAACACAGATTTCAGTACAGTATTCAGAAAATAGATTATTACAGATTTCAGTGCAGTATTTAGAAAATAGCCAAAATAAGTTTTCAGAAAAGTTTATCATCAGAAGAGTATTTTATCAGAAGAGTATTATCAGAAAATTATATTATTAGAAAAGTTTTATCAGAGAAGCTTTATCAGAAAAGTATTTTCAGTAAAGCATATTCTTTCAACTTTTCAGATTTCAGAAAAGTATAATATCTCAGCTTTTCAGTTTTAGAAAATTTATATTCTCAGCTTTTTAGTTTTCAGAAAAGTATATATATATATATATATATATATATATCAATTTTTCAGTTTTCAGAAAAGAATATTATATTAGCTTTTCAATTTTCAGAAATATAAAAGAATATTATTCCAGCTTATCAGATTTCAGAAAAGATATAGTTTTACCTTTTCAGTTTTTAATAAAGTGAAAGTATATGTATATATGCATAGTTTTTCAGTTTTCAGAAATTAGATTCCAGAATAGTTTTCAATACAGATTTCAGTATAGTTTTCAGCACAGATATTAGTATAGTTTTCAGAATTAGTAAAAGATTTATTAAATTGAATTCCAATATATTACCTTCAGTAAAAAGATTTTAGTTATATTTTCAATTTAATTGATCAGAAATAGATTTATGTTCTTTCATTAAAATTTTCAGGGAGGTTTAGTTAGTAAGATTAAATTTTTTAGAAAACCATAACATTCACTGAGCTCCTTTAGCTCATATTAGTTTTATGTTTTTAAATCAACCTCCCAGTTACAAGTGCAAGTATTGCAGGGACTCCGAAGACTAGCGGGACCAGTCAGAGAATGCTGTGATTGTTTTATGAGCATATGAAATGTTTTAGTTGTTAAGTTTATATTTTAATATTGTTTAAAGTGTATAATTATTTTATTTAAAGATTTGATTTGCTTATTTTTTATAATTGTTAATGTTTATATTGAACTGTTTGAGTTGCGGTTTGTGGAAAGGGACCAGAAGTCCACAGTAGTTAAGATTTGAAAACAAATATAGAAGTGTTCAAGTTATTTTATGCAGGTCTCCAATATTTGGTAGTCTTAGAAAAATAGAGGAGATTCTGCCAAAATTTATATAAAATAATTTTGTATAAAAAAAAAAATTTCTACTCAGATTTCAGAATAAAGAAACGGCTTAGCTTCACGGAAGCCTTTCAGCGAGGCAAGCCTCGACTCGAAAGCTATCGTGGAGTGCCGGCAGGCTACCTAATGGGAGATAGTAGGTTAGGGGTCTGTCAGCATAAGAATATATGGATGAGTTGGCATAAGAATTTTTCTGTTAGTCTTTATGTTAGTAAGCAGCCAGTCAAATTTAATGGTTTTAAAGTAGTTTCAGTCTTTACACACAAAAATAACAATTCAGGTTAAAAAATTAAAGAAAAACAAATTAGAAAAAAATTATTAAATAAACATTTAGTTCTAAAATAAAATTATAACAACTTAAATAAAAAAAAGAAAAAAAAATTATGAGAATTTCTTAAATTTTTAATTTTTTTATTACTTTAATAGTTTATTTTTTAAAATTTTTAATTTACTATAATTGAATTTTCATACATAAAATTTATTTTTTATATTTTAATATTAATTTGAAGCGTTGCTTTGAATGATTGAAGTTTTATAAATTATTTTTTATTGTAAAATTCATTTATTTATTTTTAAAAGGTTTTTAATGATGGTTTTAAATTTTGTTTTTATATACTTAAGGACTTTTCTTATAAAATTTGAGTGTTTTATTATTTTAATTGTTTTCAAAAAAATTAGTGACAAATGTTATATTCTTATTATATGTACAAGTTTAAGTTAATTTGTTAAAATTTAAAAAAAATAAAAGGTAAAATTGTATTTTTAATCTAATCAATTAAAGTTAAAATAATTAATGTGTATATTCTATCATATTTGATTATTAAAATTTTTATCAAAAAATAGGAATAAAGTGGCTAGTTAGAGTAGTAGGGCTCTGATACAATAACTTAATACAAGATATAAAATATAAAACTCTCTATATAGCTGTGCTTATTGTATTCACAAATATATATAGTACACAGTGCTTTGATTTAAATATTATAATTAGCCTTAATACCATACATGAAATATAAATATTATAATGCAAATTGAATTTAAATTATTCATACAATTAATATGAGAGATTATGAATATAAGCGTATATATATTATATTTTAGAATTTTATTTGTTCCAATAATACTTTATCTCACAGTTTTTTTTTAAATTTTTTTAATTTAGAGTATTAATTTTTCATCTTAAACTTACTTTTTATGTTCATATTTTATCCTTATATCCATATTTATAAATAAATATGGGATATTAATGTCATTTTACATTTTTAAATAAATTTAATTAATATATAATAAATTATAATTTATATATCTTATTATTATAAAAATTATACTATTACAAAAGTTTTATCTAAATCTTTAAAATGAGTTTAATATTAAATATTTTTATTTCTTTAAAAAAATTAAAGTGAATGTATGAGAAAATATTATATGAGAAAAATATTACATTTTTATTAGTTAATAAATTTGAAAAAAATTAAGAAAATAAGATCATGTGAGAAAAATTAATCTAAAATTTAAGAGAACGTAAATTAAGATATTATTTAATAAATTAATAAAATTATATTATAATTTTAATAAAAAGATTTTAAATAATTTTAAAATAATATTTATAAAAACTTAGTGTAAAAGTAAAGTCATAAAAAATTATTTATTAAAACAATATCAAAAGAATAACAAAAATATAAAATATTTTTAAGATAAAGATAAAGATTATTGTTAGAGTAAAAATCTTTTAAAGATAGAATATTGAGATAATATTCTCTTTAGCTATCTAAAATGGAGATAGAGATTAGAGTATTATTGGAAATGCTCTAATCACATTTGAGATTTGATATTTGCTCCATGTTGTGTTGAAAATTTGCACCCTAGCTAGTGTGTTTCATGTTGTGGAAAATTGACAACCAAGACTAGCTATAGCTTGGATATATCTATATGTATGTTGTTTATTTTATTTTATTGATATTTTTATTTTTTAATATTAAAACTAATTAAGTCATTTGGAGAGAGTATGTAAGAGAAGGAAGGGTAAAATCACTCACGATTTTATTTTATTGTTTATTTTATTTTGTACAGTTTTACAGTTTTCAATATTGTTTATTGATATTTGATATTTATTTTCCTGATTTCAAGTTTATTGATGTGGGTTCTATTCACATCAACTTGCTGAATATCACTCACCAGTCCCAATCAATGTAGACAAAAACACTTGACTAATAATATAGTATTGAATACGATATAAAATTAAATGAAAATAAATTTCGAGTTGATATTAACGGTTGAATAGGGTTTTTCAAATTCATTTTAGTCAAACACAGTTGAATTTTCTGTAAAGAAATGCACAGCAAATTTATTCTGGAGTTGGGATTTAATTTATTCTCTGGTTTTATTCCCAGCACAATAGGTAATGGTTTAACAAGTCTTCAGTGGCTCAGCTTAGTTGGTAATAACTTCACATCAACTACCATAGATTTGAGCTTCTTAACGTCTTTGACAAATTGCAAGAATTTAAGAAGAGCTTCATTTTCTGGAAATCCACTAAATGACTTCCTTCCAACTTCTATAGGAAATCTTTCTAATCCTTTAGAAAGGATTTACTTTTATTCTTGCAATATCAGTGGCAATATTCCCCAAGAAATCGGCAACTTGAAAATTTGATGATATTAAGTTTGGGTGGAAATGAATTGACAGGATCAATTCCGGCTACACTTGGAAAATTGAAGCAATTCGAAGGATCCATCCCAAATGACCTTTGTCATTCAGATAAATTGGTTGAATTGTACTTGAGAAATAATAAGCTTTCTGGAGTTATACCTCCATGTTTTGGCAATATGACTAGTCTAAGAAAACTCTCGTTAAGCTCTAATGGGTTAAGTTCTGTTATAGCCCCTTCTCTTTGGAGCCTTAAAGACATCTTGCACATTAACTTGTCATCAAATTCTCTAACTGGAACTCTTCCATCAGCTTTTGGAAATTTAAAGGCTGTGATAGATGTAGATTTGTCAAGAAATCATTTAACCGATGAGATTCCAACTACAATGGGAGGCCTAGAAAATCTACAGAATCTATCCTTAGGATATAATAGCTTACAAGGTTCCATTCCTGAATCATTTGGACGCTTAATAAGCTTGAAGTTTTTGGATTTGTCCAATAATAATCTCTCTGGAGTTATTCCCAAATCTTTGAAGGCATTATCATACCTCAAATATCTCAACTTGTCTTTCAATCAATTAGAGGGAAACATTCCAACAGAAGGACCATTTTCAAACTTCTCTACTAAATCTTTTATAATGAACCATGCACTATGTGGTTTGCCCCGATTGCAAGTCCCACCCTGCAAAACAAACACTCATCCAAAATCTAGGATCATGGTTGTCCTAGCCATTACTCTGCCGCTAGCACTTATTGTCTCTGCGACTTTGATCATTTTCATGAGAGAATATCGAAAGAGGAGGAGCTCACAACTAGCTAAGAATAACGATGTTGATGTATCACAGTGAGCAATATGGAGAAGAATTTCTTATCAAGAACTTGTTCGAGCAACAGAAGGATTTAGTGAAAGCAACCTACTTGGCAGAGGGGGTTTTGGTTCAGTTTTTAGAGGAAAACTTTTAGATGGGATAGAGATTGCAGTAAAGGTGTTTCACGTGCAAATGGAAAGAGCACTCAGGAGTTTTGATGTTGAATGTGAAGTGCTGAGTGGTATTCGTCATCGAAACCTTGTCAAAATTATTAGCAGCTGTACAAATGAGGATCTTAAAGCCTTGGTACTTGAGTACATGCCTAATGGAAGCCTATCAAAGTGCTTATATTCTAATGAATTCTTTATGGACATATTACAAAGGTTGAATATACTGATAAATATGGCATCGGCATTGGAGTATCTTCACTTTGGTTATTCAATCCCTATAGTTCACTGTGACATCAAGCCGAGCAATGTATTGCTAGACCAAGACATGGTTAGACACTTGAGTGATTTTGGCATAGCAAAGCTATTAGGTGAAGAAGAATCTATGACACAAACACAGACACAGACCCTTGCCACATTTGGTTATATTGCACCAGGTAAAATGTTCCAAATGTTTTACCTTATGGATATTTACATTTTTTTTAATATTAAAACTAATCAAGTCATTCACAAAGTATGGAAGAGAAGGAAGAGTATCTCGAAAAGGTGATGTTCATAGTTATGGTATCATGCTAATGGAAACATTCATAAAGAAGAAGCCGACTAATGAAATATTTACGGAGGAGATGAGCTTGAGGCATTGGGTTGTTGACTCATTTAATCGTTCGGTCATGGAAGTTGTGGATAACGATTTGCTACTGATGGAGGATACACATTTTTTAATTCAGGAACAATGTGTGTCATCTATCTTAAGTTTGGCCATGGATTGTACCATAGATTTACCTGAGGATAGGATGAATATAAGAAATGTTGTAAGTAGATTCATACAAATTAGAGCAACATTTTTCGCTCAGTACTAGAGGGTGTCATGTACGCGTGAGGTGATAAAAGTAAGAAATAATGAATTCTTTATGTCATAATAATAATAATTGGTGATTATTTTGTTTATTTATTATTACTGTTTCCATTATTATTCATATTAAAATAAATTAATCAGTGTTTCAAAATTTCATTATTAAATCTCTACCAATCCTACCATCATTATATATAAATGAAAGGGTGACAATATAGCCACCCAAAAAATAAGATTTATACAACAACATGTGTATGGCCAGCAGAGATGGGAATGATGCAATCAGAGACGTAGCTTTGTGAGGGCTAGGGTGGGCTTAAGCCCACCCTGCCAAAATGATTAGTATTACCTGCCCAAATGAAAAAAAATATATTAATATTATTATATACTCTATGTTTGTTTATTTATATTTATATTTTAACCCACTAAAAACTCATTTCAGTTAATATTTTTATTTTTTGAAGGTCCAATTTACAACATTATTAACTCGGTTCAATTAATATTTTTATTTTTTAAAAGACTCAATTTACAATATCATTAACTCACAGCTCAGATGTTCCTACTATTAGATTTAGAACAAGCTCAGCTCTTCTTATATTTTTTTTTTCTTCTCTGCACAACTCACAATTAACAACTTTGTTTTTGCTTTCCACAACTCACAATTCACAACCTTTACCTTCTCTTTCCTTATTTTTTTTTTCCTTCTCATCACAACTCACAATTCACAACAATTCTGCTTCCTTTGTCCAATTATGTTTCCACTTGTGTTCGGTTACCACTCATTTGGCAGGTAAGTGCTTTTTTAATTATTTAGTAGTTTATTTTAATTTAATTATTTTATTTTAATATTGTTTGCTAAAAAATAATAATAATTTTTTTTAAAAAAATGGACATTGAGTTCATCGAACCCCACTCGAACTGTGTTCGAACCAAACAAACCCCAAAAACAAACCTAGAACCTGGGTTCGCATTCGAACCTAGATCTTGGGTTCTCGTTCGAATCCAAATTATGGGTTCGTTTCTAGAAACGAACCCAGATATGGATTTGTTTTTGGGTTCGGGTTCAAAGCTAGAACTTGGGTTCATCGACGAACCCAGAAGATCGGTTCGCATTCGAACCAGAACCTAGGCTCGTTGACGAACCCAGAAGCTTTGCTTCGTGCTGACTCTTCCTATTTTTACAACAACAACAAAACGAGTATTTTCAGCAATAAAACTTTTTAAGACATCGCTTTGCAAAAAAATTGAGCAAGAGTTTATAACAAACTCCATAATTATTTATATTGAAATAGCAATTGCTGATACTATTGATTCAGATTATATAATTGATAAGTTTGATATTTTAAATAATCGTAAGCTACGTAGTTTTTTTTTTGTTGTATTTGCAATGTATATTTATCTGGTACTGTATTTTTATCCTTTTTTATAATTAAAATTGTGTATATATTGTTTAGATAATACATTTTGAGGAGTATAACTCACTATATATTAGCCCACCCTGACCTACATTCCTGACTACGTCCCTGGATGCAATACATGGCAGCTCACCTTATCACTCTGGAATAGCTCTCTATAGCTCACTAACAAGTCCACATCAAACTGATCATAATCATTACAAACTTGATTATAAATCAGATTGAGTTTGATAGAAAGTTAGTTAGGAAATTCTGTCATTTTGTTAAAAGTTTGTTATACATGCAACTTGGCAACATGTAGCCGAGTTTGTTAGGTGAGCCATGATCGATTTTGTTGATTGATCATTAGCTATATATATTCATTGTGATGCTATTGGATTCATTATTCAAAATAAACATAAATCAATCAATTATATTGATTACACAATTCTCTCTATTGATTGCTTTACACATGCGCAATCCTAATAGATTGTTCTTCACTGTCAAGAACAATTCTGCAATCTGATTTCTATCAGATTTTCACATGGTATCAGAGCTATAAACCTGTTGATGTATGTTTTAAATAAATTATATATTTGTTTTTGGGGCTGTTTTATAATTTATATTTTGGATGGGCTTTGTTGTAATTAGTAAAAAGTCTCTTAGTATTTAAATTAGATATTATTGATGCTTTTTACTAATAGAGTGAAAATAAGTATGTAGAAAGCAACTAAGAGAAAAAACCCTAATATAGAGAGCTTGTGAGGTTGAAAGATTAAGATCTAGAGGGGAAGAGAAAGCTCGTGGGATAGAGGTAAACTCTTATAATTTGTTATTCTCATATCTAATGAAATCGGTGACCTCCGTTGATGTAGCCATTTTTGCTAAACCATGTAAATTGCTTATGTTGTGTTGTGGATTGTTTGCTCTTGGTTTTCTTGTGTTGTTTTATTACCTAGTATTACTTTATGTACTTGTAACTCCATTCAAATAAGATTTTGCCTTGGTGCGGCAGCGCACAGCCCTCAAAGGGCTGTGCATGTGCGTGGCCCTCCAAGGGCTGGCCAGCAAGCGCTCCGCCATGGAGTGGCAGCGCGCGTGCATGCTCTAAGGGCAGCTTGCGCGTGCCCATACTCTATGGGCAACCGCGCAATCCTTCGGGCCCGTAAGTACCCTATCGCGCGACCCTTAGACATACGGCAGCTTGATGACGTGTTCGCTAAGTTAGGTTTAGGGTTTTGTTTTTCAAACAAATATAATTTACTTGCTTTTCTAGGATGAACCAAAATTATGGCTATTTACTTTTATTGTAAATATTATAATGTTTGTCATTGTTTGATAACATGCCATATAGAATAGGAGTGCCACTCATATATATATTTTAGTATGAACATGCATTGAATGATTTAGGTATCTGATTGACATCTAGATAACTTGGTAAATCATTCTTGTAATTCCATCACACGCCTTAAGCAATTGAGTGGGAGAAGATGTTGGAACACCTATGGCCTCCAAGGTTAGTTGAGTATAATGTTTCGCGTGATAACTCCCCAAAGGGTTTCCATGAATGGAATTCAGCAAGATACTTCCTCACAAGGATAGACTAGACAATTGACTCGAGCTATATCTACTCTCAAAGAAGGGATTTTCGCGAGGGAATTATTATTGAAGGTCGATACCTTGGTAACACACTCAATGTGGTTTTATTAATATCCTCCCAAGAGTTCTTGTCAATAAAATCACAAGACTAAATTGAAAATGCTAGTTGTTATGCTAACAATTAGGTGGGACCTAGTCCAACTAGTAGATGGTGCGAACTCCCAAAGGAGGCATGACATTTATAGGTATTGGATCACCGTTGAATTATTTACTTTAATTCAAGATAATTATTCGAAAGTGATTTACATGATTATTTACTTATATAATTTTTATTTTATTCAAAAATCATGACCCCATCCATAATCAACATCCTGAAAACTCATTTGTTATATTCTGGGCATGAAGAAGAACACTAATTACTGGTATACCAAAATAGTCACAACACCAAAAAGAAAATAAGTTGAGAACACTAGCTAAAACTTTCAAATTGCTACAGTAAAGGAATTATTATTAGTAAAATACCATCGCATACCTTAGCCTAATTATGTCACTAGTTCACGCGATGCTCCTTTTCTGGCATTGCATCTTCAAATGCTGGTAGTTCACTGTATGTTTCTTGTTGGCACATAAACATGGACATAGAACAGATAAAGCCATCAAGTTTATACTTCAGTGTAATTAATGTGTATAGAATGTACTTTCTCCTCTTCCATTTTTTATTTCATGGTTTTCAAAGAACATAGATTTGAAATGATAAATCTGATACAAAAATTGCTTCAAAGAATATGAACTTAATAAATGAAACTCATAGGGTAAGAATTACCATGTCAAGATTGAACCTTTTGATTACATGATATATGTATAACACTCATTACATAAATTCACATGACACATTCATGTTTTATGGTGAATTAGAAGTAAAGTTTTCACATACTCATGCTAGATACAACTTAAAAGTGCAAGGTACATGGTTGACATCAGTCCACTTATGAACGTCACTGTAAGTTTACGTTAAAACCTAGCGTTACTGATTCTATTAAATTGATAAAAACAAAACAGTTGCACAATAAGGTAAAGAACACAAAACATTGTTATTTCAGCAGATATTTCTGACACTCCCTTCCTCACTCTTTTCCTCACTTTTTTCTCAAACACAAATCATTGTTATTTTGGCTGATCCCTTCATATCTGCAAGGCTTCCAAACCCTACTTTTATAATAGTTGTGCCCATACTTTATGTAACGTATAGATGCATACAATTACATATTTGAAATAGAATCATAGAAGTATGAATCCATTAACAATGGACCTATCACATGTTCTTTCTCACACAGGGCTAAAAGTAATCGAACAATAACCGTTCAAAATCCTATTGACTCTCCATCATGACAATTGCTCATGAAAATATACTAAATGTGTAAACCTTGTCAACAGGGATGAAAAGGTGTATATATGTAGTTGATTCGATGTAATGGCTTACCTGCAAATCCATTTCCAATGTGAAATTCAACCCAAGAAAGTTTCTTATCTGCACTAATTTTCTTCTCGAATGAACAATCAAATAATTATTATTGTACATATATCCCAAAAATGCTACAACAGGTCATTTAACTTTCAGAAATAAAGGAGGTTCAGATACACACCAGTCCTGCAGAATTCTGATGAGGCTGTATGCTAGAGGAAACTATGTTTGCAGCCTACAATTCAGAAGCCAAGAAATACATTGGTATCAGATTTGAAACGTATTTTTGCTCAAAATCAGGTGATCCTTCAATTATATTGGTATCAGATTTTTTTATTATCTTTTGGAATTCTGTTTGCTTTGTCTTAGGTCAACAATGATGCAGCACGCACCGAGTTTCAATTTTTTATTAGATTTAAACGGAACAGTAAGCCTATGAAAATCTACTTGTACTATAATTAAATCCTGTTTAATATTTTCTGATGTTGTTTCTTAAACTATCCAATGCAGAATTTTGCTTGCAGTTATGTGAGTTTGTATGTTTGTCATGTGTTTGATATTTTAATGGAAGTGGCATGCCTGTATTGTGTGTCTTTTATACACTTATTCATAGCTTGTAATTGGAATCGTTTAATATAAGGATCCTATGAAAGTTCTAACAGATGATAAACTTTTTAACTCTTTATAGACGTAGTTAATCTTTATGATGCTCAAATTGCATCACGTCCTAGGTTGTTATATGATCATCGGCCTATGGAATTAAACATTGATGATTTTGGACGGGTCTGTCCCATTCCCAGAAAGAAGGTTTGTTGCTTCATCTTTTCAGATTAGTCGGGGGATCAGTGTTGCACCTTCAGTACACACTCAATTTTCTAGACTAATGGCACCTACTTTTTGTGCTTAGGGTGAAAATTTCAGAGACCTACCCGGTGTATTGGTTGGTGATGACAACAAGGTTATATGGGATCCATCAATGGAAAGAGTGAAGCTCAAATCTGGGAAGCCATTGGTACTGTATTGTGCTAAGTTTCTTATCTTTCTCTTAGTGTGACAAGCTATCTTATCAGTTAATTTTTTTTTTGTTTTAGGTCCCTGACTATGCAATGAAGTTTGTTCGTGAGACGTCAACCAAGTAAGAGCTATTTTTTTCCTCTTTATATTCTTTTAATTTGTCAGTTAATTTGTCACTATTACTGATGAATGCTGCACCATAATTGAAACTAGGCCATTTGGTCATCTATGGTGGGATGAAATTGTCAACACAGTTGTCACAAATATAGAATTCACCATTGTGTTTTACTTATTTATCAATTTCATCCATATATACGTGCCTCTTTATAATCCTCTTATTTTGCTAGATTGTTATTCATCCTTTACAAGATCGAGTTCTCACAATATGCGAAAATGCAAGATTGCAAGGCTTCCCTGACTGCTATCAACTTTTTGGACCTATCAAGGAGAGGTAAGTCAATTTAAATTCAAAGGAGCACTTTAAGATGTTGAGTTGCTTTTCTTTCTAATCTGGCATGGATGTACATTGAACGTTTTGGCAGATGTCTTGTTTCTGCTTTTAGTCTATAACTTACAACTTTCATTTTCCATTTTCAGGTACATACAAGTTGGGAATGCAGTTGCTATTCCGGTTGGTATTGCATTGGGATACACTTTCGGTTTGGCATGCCAAGGATTATCCGATGACCAGCCCCTGACGAAATTTCCTTTTAAGTTCCCCAATTGTCTCGCTCAGTCATCTCCAACGCTCGTGGAAGGAGATGATTCTGATTGAAGTTATAAGTTAAGACAAACAGATTTGATCTCATATTACTCCAGTTCATTACTACCAATTCGATTTTCTTCCCTTTTAACATTATTTGGTGGTAGCTTTAATGTACTGGCTGCCTGAGTTTACGACATTTGTGAAGGTGAATCAGTAGTGTACAATTATCCTTTGTAAAAATAACAAAATTATTATTCTTTACTGAAAAGATTGGGAGGAACAAAAATGTTACTTCAAGAATAAAAAAATATATACATCTAAATCAAAGTTTGTTGAGGTTTTCTAAAGATCCAAATTCAACATTGATGGACGGTGGAGATCCAGATCCACCAAGAATATCAAGAACATAATTTTTTTAAATTGTTTTATTAATATAATCTAGACCGTGCATCAATCTTTATGGACGGTGGAGATTCATTTAATTTTTTAATAATTTTTAATAATTATTTTATTTTTAAAAAAATAAATTAAGGTAAAAATGACCAAATTATCTTTTGACTATTGATTGACTATCAACTCTAACGGTCAACCAATTAATTAAGGGTATTAACGTGTAATTAAGGTTAAAATCTCAATTTTATTATAATATGACCAAACGTTAGGATATTTTATTGGAATTCGCCCAATTTTTATTTGTCATTTTCAGCTAGTTGGTCCTCACTCTAGCTAGCTAGTCCACTTGAATAGACATTTCATATTTGCTAAAACGTCCTTTACTTGTCAATTTTGCACAGTATTTGTAACAGTATTTCCAAATAAAGTATATATTCTATCTTAGAGTTTTATTTGTTCAAATAATATTCTATCCTACAATATCTAAGAAATGTTTTTAAAGTATTGCAAAATCACTTTCTTAATTTAGAATATCAATTTGTAACAGTATTTCCAAATAAAGTATATATACTTTTGACTTTTTAAGTTCATATTTTATCCTTATCTTCATAGTTATAAATAAATAAATAAATCTAGATCTTTAAAATGAGATTAATATTAAATATTTTTTTCCTTAAAAAAAATTTAAAGTGAATGTATGAGAAAATATTATATGAGAAAAATATTACATTTTTATTAGTTAATGAATTTGAAAAACAAAATAGGAAAATAAGATCATGTGAGAAAAATTAATCTAAAAATGAAAGTGAATGTAAATTAAAATATTATATAATAAATTAATAAAATTATATTACAATTTTATTAAATAGATTTAAATAATTTAAAATAATATTCATAAAAATTTAGTGTAAAAATAAAGTCATATAAAAAAATAATGGAATTAATAACACCCAACCTACCTAAGGTTTGCTAAATTACACTCAAAATCAAAGTTTGCATAAATTGACACTGACCTCCCCTCCCGTTAAGTTTGGCCGTTAAAGATAATGGTTGACCGTCTAAAAAAAGTAAAAATACTAAAATACCCCTAATTAAAAAATTAAAAATATAAAAAAAAAACTTTTTTTAAAAAAAATGAATTACCTGTGGTTTGTTAAATTACTCTAAAAATTAAAATTTGTATAAACTCACACTGACCCCCCTTCAGTTAAGTTTGACTGTTAAAAATAATGGTTGACCATCTAAAAATAGTAAAATAACCAAAATACCTCTAGTTAAAAAAAATTAAAAACATTGTAAAATAATAAATGGAGATTTGTAAAAATATATCCAGATCCAATCTAGACCGTCTATCAGATTTGATGGACAGTCCAGATGGAATCTGGATTAATTTAAAAAAATTAAAAGAAGTACAGATCAAATCTGGACCATCCATCAAATCTAATGGACAATCTGGACCGCCTCCACCATGGAAAGATCTGCATGGATGGAGTTTTATCCATAGAGATCTCTCTATGGAGTTCCCCCCGCCACCGAAAGGCGGAGGCAGGCAGGCTCGCCGTGGGAGGTCGAGCCTCCCCCGATCGTGGTGGGGAGGTCTTGCTGCCTCCATGGCGGGGACGCCTCCCCGTTCGCTGAACGGGAAGGGTCCATCTATGGAGATTTCTCCATGGTTGGAGCTCCATCCATGGATGGAGAAGGTACAAATCAAATTTGGACTGTCCATTGGATTAGATGGATGGTCCAGATTTGATCTAGACTTTTTCAATTTTTTAACATAAGGATCGTTTAACTTATAGTAGTTTTTTTTTTTTTTTTTGCCCAGGGTCCTAAAAAACTATGGGCCGGTCTGTGTAGATAGTGGTGCTACTAATTATGTCACAAGTGATCTCAACAATTTGTCCATAAGCTCCGAGTACAAAGCCAAGGATAAGTTGGCTGTAGGTGAAAAGATTTTAGTGAAAAGATTGGGAGGAACAAAAATGTTCCTTCAAGAATTCAAGATGTGAATACTTTAAGTATGATTTGATGAATCAGTAAACTTTTCATTCTTTTAGAAAGCAAACACTATGGCACTAGTAGTCTAATTCCTTTTAGAGAAATTGATCATCGATGCAAACTTATTTCTTCTTCCAAATTTTAAAAATCAAAAAGCGAATTTGGTTGTTAGTCAAAAGGATGTGTTAACTAGTGCTACTTTTGCTGTTGTATTATTTTCTTCCTTCTTCACTGGGCAAAGACTGAGTCAACAAGTTTATTTTAACAATGACCAGTAGTCAATATAACGTGCTTTGCAAGGTATTGTAAGTTGTAACTTATGATCACATGATGGACATGATATAATTGTTATTCCCTAATGATATAATATTTGAATTAATCACATTTGCGATTATTAAAGTATAATTATTCCGTAATTATGATCGTGGTTGATTTGGATACATTAATAGTGGTGATAAAAATAAGCAATGATGTATTAAATAATGAATTCTTCCAGTCACAATAATAAGTGTTGATTTTTTTTTAATTTATTATTGCCTTCTCTATTATTATTCTTATTAAAATAAATTAATCAGCTTTTTAAAATTTCATTATTAAATCTCTGTCAATCCTACAATCTTTATAGATAAATGAAAGGGTGCTAATATGGCCACCCAAAAAATATGATTTATACATCTAATTTATAAGTGACTAAACAAAAGCGTAAAGATAATTGAATTCACAGCCATGTTTTTGCCAATAGAATGTACTTTTATTAATATAATCAAAAATAATAATGAATAGTCGGATCCTATCTTAAATTAAAAAAAAAAAAAGGTCCTCCTTCACAAGAATTCAGAATTATTAAAATGACTAAAATTCTAAAAGAGCATTCCTAAATAAAATAAATAAAAGATAAATTATTAAAAGCTCAATAAAGTACAATTTTAAATTTTATTATTTGCTCAATTTGCTGATTTAGCTCAAGAAATGATTGAAAATTACCAACCTCAATTTGCAGCTTTTTTGTAACTATAATAATTTTTCTTTTTATATATATCCTTTTATATGTCTTATTGATTTTCGTTTAAAAAATATGACAACCAATCCAAAAGAATTTGATCATTCATAGTATGAATGCTTCCAAATTCTAAAAAGTAAAAAGCAAATTTCGTTTTTGGTCAAAAGGACGTGTTTTTATAGGTAATACATCGGGGGAGTTTTCACTTTTTATTATGGAAGTAGATATCTTTCAGTTATATGAATAGAAATTCGGACCGCACACATAGTGATTAATCTCGATAAATCCCAAAAGACTTATAATTAATCTTATAATTATGCAATTAAAAAAATATATTTTATGAAGACACAAAATTAGAGGTAATTTATCCTTCCATAAACTACTAAAGTTGATAATATGAATGCATCACTTATTTCTTCTTCCAAATTCTAAATAGTAAAAAGCAAGTTGATATGTTCAATAATTGGGTGGTTAATTAGTGCTACTTTTGCTTTTGTATTATTTTCTTCCTTCTTCATCGGGCAAAGACCTCATGAACAAGTCCATATAACGTGTTTTGCAAGGTTATAAATAAACAAGTTTATTTTAACAATGACCAATAGTCAATATAACGTGCTTTGCAAGGTATTGTAATATAACTTATGATCACATGGACATGATATAATTGTTATGGTAATATTTGAATTTATCACTTTTGTGATTATTAAAGCATAATTATTCCGAAAATGTGGTATATGATTTTAAATATATAGATCATGGTTAATTTGGAACAATCTCACAAGAAGAATTAATTATTATTGTTAAAAAAATAATAATAAGAAAAACCCTTGACAACACGAGAAGAATTTATCAAATGAAAGAAAAAAGATATACATATACTTAATTTACTGTTTGATTTTGTAATAATGTAGCACTTGTTTCTTCATTGTTAGTATTTACATTTATATCTCACAAAAAAGTAATACTAATAGTTTTGTATACCAACATTAATGATTTTTTCAGTCTAACTATATTTTTTTTAATCTTAATTATTATATAATAACTCGAACCTGGGCATTATCAGACTGAATGAACGTTTTTATTACCGAAGCACATTGGGCGATTCGTAGCACTAGTTAATAATAATAATAATAATGCAGCACTTAATTCTTCTCCACTTTGTAAAAGCAAAAAGCATTCAAAGAAAATTAATTTCATTAGTCAAAAGTATGTGTAATGTGGTAAATCAAATAGAAGATGTTTATTTCTATACACATTCGAGTCCGTAATATTATTTTATATCGTCATGGAAAGGCAAGGTAATTTACAGTGTTTTGTGGAATTATAATGTGAGCTGGAAAGTGAAGTCAGAATTCAAATGTGAAATATAGAAATTGAAAGTAAATAGTTATAAGTTTGCATTATTATTTATATCTATACATATCTACTTGTTTGATCTCATAGCTCTTGTATCACCAAATTACATTTGGAATTCATTTCTCATGGAAACAAATCAATCTTTCTCTGTTGTGTTACTTTTCTTCTTACTTCATTTCGTTACTTCTTGCTCATCATTATCAACCAAAAATATTGTTATAGATGGAGAGGCTCTTCTTGTCCTGAAAGCTCGTATAACTCATGATCCTAACAATTTGTTGGCTAATAATTGGTCGGCAAGTAGCTCTGTCTGTAACTGGATTGGGGTAACTTACGGTGTGCGTCACCGTAGAGTGACACGCTTGGATATTTCTTCATTAGGTCTTGCAGGCACCATCCCACCTCAACTAGGAAATCTTTCTTTCCTTGCAGTCCTAAATATCAGCAACAACAGTTTTTACAGCTCTATTCCTGATGAGTTTTCTCATTTACGTAGATTGCTATACATTGATTTATATCATAACCAACTTTCAGGTACCGTGCCCTCCTCAATCTTCAACATATCTTCGTTGCAACAACTTATACTCAGAGACAACCAGCTCTCATCCTTCGCAAACATGTCCGGTGGTGGACCTAATAATTTGACGTATCTTAGTTTAACTACTAATATGTTTGAGGGAGAAATACCATCCTTCATATTAAAGTTCAAACAGCTGCAGATGTTGGGCTTGGCGAATAATAGTTTCAAAGGAGGAATACCAAAAGAAATCGGCAATTTGACTAAGCTCAAGGATCTATATATTAGCTACAACAAACTACAAGGTATATTTGATCATAACTGCCTATCTAACTAATCAAGCTCATGAAAGATTTGTTTGAAATATATATATATATATATTTTTTTTTTTTTGCAGGAGAAATTCCTCAAGAGTTGGGCAATCTTGCAGAGTTGGAGACACTGGCGCTATCAACTAATGTCCTAACTGGGCAAATTCCTTCACTTATTTTCAACATATCTTCTTTGTTGCGGATTGATTTTTCAAATAACAGTTTGACAGGTGATTTCCCTTAGAAAATGTATAAACGTTATTGTCATCCTCTTTTTGAAAAAAAAAATATGTGTACATGTATAACAATCAAATCATGACTGCAGGTACAATCCCATCCAATTTGTGGAAATGTAGAGAACTTACTGGTGCTTTCTTGGAGAATAATCAGTTCAAAGGACGTATACCAAGGGAGATTGGCAACTTGACCTCATTAAAATATTTAGATCTAGGCTTCAACAACTTAATAGGTAGGTACTTTATGAATCACTCTTCATTATTTGATAGTATCTTATTTTATAATTTTTCTTGTAGTCTTATCGTCAATTATGCTTACATGTAGGTGAAATACCTAATGAAATTGGTAGTATTCCCAATCTAGAGTTTCTAAGTCTTCAGGTCAACAACCTAGATGGTCATGTTCCAGCAACAATTTTCAATATTTCAATGTTGAAATGGCTTTCGCTTGCAAGTAATAAACTCTCAGGAAGTCTTTCATCAAAGATTGGCATCGGGATTCCAAATATTGAGGAGTTTAGTGTTGGGATAAATTATTTTAGCGGGACATTGCCGAGCTTTATCACCAATGCTTCTAGGCTTCATCTTCTGGAGATGGGAAATAACTTATTCTCAGGATTTATTCCCAGTACAATAGGTAATGGTTTAACAAGTCTTCAATGGTTTGAATTAGGTGACAATAACTTCACATCAACTACCACAGATTTGAGCTTCTTAACGTCTTTGACAAATTGCAAGAATTTAAAAACAGCTTCATTTGATGCAAATCCACTAAATGGCTTCCTTCCAACTTCTATAGGAAATCTTTCTAATTCTTTAGAAAGGATTTACTTAGATTCATGCAACATCGGTGGCAATATTCCTCAAGAAATCGGCAACTTGAAAAACTTGATGATATTATATTTGGGCAGAAATGAATTCACAGGATCAATTCCTGTTACACTTGGAAACTTGAAGCAACTCCAAGGTCTTTCTCTAGAATTGAATAAATTAGAAGGATCCATCCCCAATGACCTTTGTCATTCAAATAAATTGGTTGAATTGTACTTGGGAAATAATAAGCTTTCTGGAGCTATACCTCCATGTTTTGGTAATATGACTAGTATAAGAACAGTCTGGTTAAGCTCCAATGGGTTAAGTTCTATTATACCCCCTTCTCTTTGGAACCTTAAAGACATCTTGCACATTAACTTGTCATCAAATTCTCTAATTGGAACTCTTCCTTTAGCTTTTGGAAATTTAAAGGTTGTGGTAGATGTAGATTTGTCAAGAAATCATTTAACCGGTGAGATTCCAACTACAATGGGAGGCTTACAAAATCTACAGAATCTCGCTTTAGGATATAATAACTTACAAGGTTCCATTCCTGAATCATTTGGGGGATTAATAAGCTTGGAGTTTTTGGATTTGTCCAATAACAATCTCTCTGGAGTTATTCCCAAATCTTTGGAGACATTATCATACCTCAAATATCTCAACTTGTCTTTCAATCAATTAGAGGGAAAAATTCCAACAGAAGGACCATTTTCAAACTTCTCTACTAAATCTTTTATAATGAACCATGCACTATGTGGTTTGCCCCGATTGCAAGTCGCACCCTGCAAAACAAACACTCATCCAAAATCTAAGATCACCGTTGTCCTAGCCATTACTTTGCCGCTAATATTTATCGTCTCTATGACTTTGATCATTGTGATGAGAGAATATCGAAAGCAGAGGAGTTCACAATTAGCTAATAGTAATGATGTTGATGTATCACAACGAGCAATATGGAGAAGAATTTCTTATCAAGAACTTGTTCGAGCAACAGAAGGATTTAGTGAAAGCAACCTACTTGGCAGAGGGGGTTTTGGTTCAGTTTTTAGAGGAAAACTTTTAGATGGGATGGAGATTGCAGTAAAGGTGTTCCACGTGCAAATGGAAAGAGCACTAAGGAGTTTCAATGTTGAATGTGAAGTGTTGAGTAATATTCGTCATCGAAACCTCATTAAAATTATCAGCAGCTGTACAAATGAAGAATTTAAAGCCTTGGTACTAGAGTACATGTCTAATGGAAGCCTAGCAAAGTGCTTATATTCTAATGAATTCTTTTTGGACATATTACAAAGGTTGAATATACTGATAGATGTGGCATCGGCATTGGAGTATCTTCACTTTGGTTATTCAATCCCTATAGTTCATTGTGATGTCAAGCCGAGCAATGTATTGCTAGATCAAGACATGGTTGGACACTTGAGTGATTTTGGCATAACAAAGTTATTAGGTGAAGAAGAATCTATGACACATACACAGACCTTTGCCACAGCTGGTTATATGGCTCCAGGTACAATGTTACAAATTTTGCTTATTGCAATATTGTTTTTATTTTTATTTTATTGATATTTTCATTTTTTTTAATATTAAAACTAATCAAGTCATTCGCAGAGTATGGAAGAGAAGGAAGAGTATCTCGAGAAGGTGACGTTTATAGCTATGGCATCATGGTGATGGAAACATTTACAAAGAAGAAGCCAACTGATGAAATATTTACAGAGGAAATGAGCTTGAGGCATTGGGTTGGTGACTCATTTAATCATTCGATCATAAAAGTTGTGGATAATGATTTATTAGGAATGGAGGATAGGCATTTCTTAATGCGGGAACAATGTTTGTCATCTATCTTAAGTTTGGCCATGGATTGTACTAGAGATTTACCTAAGGATAGGATCAACATAAGAAATGTTGTAAGCAGATTGATACAAATTAAAGCGGCATTTTCGCCCGGTACTAGACGGGGTCATGTACACGTGAGATGATAAAAATAAGTAATAATGTATTAAATAATAAATTCTTCCAGTCATAATAATATGTGGTGATTATTTTGTTAATTTATTATTACTGTTTCTATTATTATTCTTATTAAAATAAATTAACTAGTTTTTTAAAATTTCATTATTAAATCTCCAGCAATCCTGCAATCTTTATATACAAATGAAAGAGTGTCAATATGGCCACTCAAAAAATATGAATCCACGATCAAGTTTTTGCCAATAGAATGTATTTTTATTAATGTAATGAAAGATAATAATGAATAGTTGGATCCTGGCTTAAATAATAATAAAAAGTCCTACTCCGCAAGAATTCAGAACTACTAAATTGGCTAAAATTCTAAGTGAGTATTCCTAAATGAAATAAATAAAAGATAAATTACTAAAAGCATCCAATTAAGTTTTTAGTAGGTCCAATTTTAAATTTGAACAGCTCTTGAGGGACCTACTTTGTTTTTGTTTATAGAAAACCCTAATCCTAGCTGACTCGTATTGTTTAAGACCAATTTGCAGAATTTGGATCAAAGGACTCATATGTTCATTGTCAAAAAAATGATTATAGCACGTGTTAAAGGTAATACATTGTAGGGGAGTTTTCTTCTTATATTATAGGAATAGATGTCTCTCGGTTATATGAATAGATATTTGGACAGCGTACATAGTGGTTGATCTCGGTAGATCCCAAAAGACTTGTAATTATGCAATTAAAAAAAAATACTTTATACATATACAAAATTACATTTTTAAGTAATTTATCCTTCGATAAGCTATTGCATGTTGATAGTATGAATACATCATTTATTTCTTCATCCAAATTCTAAAGAGCAAAAAGCGAATTTCATTGTTAGTCAAAGGATGTGTTAAATAATAGGGTAGTTATTTTCTTCCTTCTTCATCCGGCAAAGACCTAGTCAACAAATCAATATAACGTGCTTTGTAGGATTATAATTGTTATGGTCCATTGGATTTGAAATATCTTCATTTTGCTTATCCAATCCCTATAGTTCATTGTGACATCAACCCGAGCAATGTATTGCTAGACCAAGACATGATTGGATGGTGGAGTGATTTTGACATTATAAAGCTATTATGTAACAAAGAATCTATAACACATACACAAACCCTTTCCACAATTGGTTATATATCGCCAGGTAAAATGTTCCAAATTCTATTTGTTATAATTTTTTTTTCTTATTTATATTTACATTTTTATATTAAAACTAATCAAGTCATTTGCTGAGTATGGAAGAAAAGGAATGGTATCTTAAAAAGATGATATTTATAGCTATGGTACCATGCTGATGGAAATATTCACAAAGAAGAAGTAGACTGATGAAATGTTTACCGAGGAGATGAGCTTGAGGCATTGGGTTGGTGACTCATTTAATCGTTTGATCATGGAAGTAGTGGTTAACAATTTACTACGAATGGAGGATGGGCATTTTCTCCCCCCTCTCTTCCCCCTTTTTCTCTTGATTTCTTGTTCATGCACACATTACACGGTAGGGGATGTCTAATGTGTGTCCGGGGCATTTGCTATCTTGTTATTGTGCACATAATGTGTGTACAACATTTGCCATCTTTTTCTTGCACACATAATGTGTGTCCAGCATTTGCCATCTTGTTCTTGCACACATAATATGTGTTCATGGCATTTGCCATCATATCCACGTTATACGTGAGGGGGCGTGTTAACGTATTACCAAGCTCATCAACCTATGACTTAAATACTATAGTTGTGCCATTTTTTTTTTTATAAGCTTAAGCTTTTAGGCCTAAGTGTTAATGACTTGGTATCAGCGTTTTATTTGACCCACGAGTCCTGAGTTCGAATCCTCCCACGTGATTGTATTTGCATTTTTTTTAAAATACATTAACAAAATATGTAGAAAGAACAAATTTTGGCCGGACATTTAAAAATTTATAAAATGTATGATTATACCACGAGTGAGATAATTTCTTTAACCTCTTATACTATAAGAGATTTCACTAGTAAAACTAGCTAGTCAGTCTTCTCACTCTAGCTTTGCTAGTCACTAGTTATCCACTTGAAAAGACGCTTGATATTTTCAAAAGTAGCTTTGTTTGTGGTGTTGGTATCAATATAAAAGATAAGTACCCTAGTTGATCTTAATTTTTGAAAATAGGTATGTAACTCTACCAACAAACAAAATGGTAGAGACCTACCCTCCGTCGGAGGACCTTCGGAGGCATCCCATCAATCTTTGATCCCGCTGGTCATATCAAACGCACCGGTGGCACCAAACGCGCCAATCACGATAGACGCTACACCTATTGCAATGGCAGTTCAACCGCCCGCTGCGAACCTGTCGGCGGATAAACTCCATCCTCGAGTGGAGCCCTGCGGCCACGATCAGGATGGGTCATCCGGTCCTCCCGACCTTAACAAAATGGTGGAGAGGCAGGCTAATCCAGTCCCCCAGACTTTAACAAAATGGTGGCGAAGATGTCCCGTGGATACCACATCCTACTAGATAACCACCCTCCCTGCGAGCAAATCGTCCACGGGATAACGTCCAACGGAGGGATCTTTTTTCACTCTGCCAACATGGCCCGGCAAGAAGGGCCTCCCCGTAATGGCCCTGTAGTCCATGTGAACGCCAACGGTGAAAGATACATAGAGCTTAATAGAGACCGGTGAGGCTCCCCTACGCACAGTACTTCTCAATAATCCATACGGTGCCTAGAAATGCACGGCCAACAGCCTAAGAGAAGCGACAATGGGAATGCCTAACACACGGTACCAATCGCTGAAGTCCCCAAGGATGAATCACAAAGCTGCAGCTAGAAGGGAGGAGGTTGCCCAACGCACAGGCGTGACGGTCGCCCAACCGACCAAACCAACCCTATAGGAAAAATAGCGCCACCTTTAGCACATCAATAATAACCCCTACAGTCCCGGGTTACCAGGCTCTGCTGTGATGACTGGACCTGTTGGAACGACAGCAAGGAGGTACTGAGCCTACTGAAAGGTATGTTGAAAGAAGCCCATTCAGCTAGAAGATTGACAACGAGCCACTTTCCAAGCATTTTGGGCGAGATCCCAAGGAAATAGATGAGGAGGCTCCCTACAGGCAGCAGAACTAGCTGGAACCAATGCCAGGGTCTTTATCTAAGCCAGTACTAGGTACACAGGCATGACGCTTCAACGAATCAGGTAGCCAAGAAGGTTAGAAACGACAAAGATGTGCTGCGAGGTGGAGGCTACTACCAGACATACACACAGCTATCCGACTCCCAGGATAAAATCTTTAGCACGGAGAGAAACAAGAAACATTTTGGGAAACCGCCTCCACTAAGGACAACAGCGGAGGCTAGCAATCTGGACAAATTTTACACGTATGACGATGAAATGAGGCACCATACGGTCGACTATTTTGAGCTCAAAGACTCAATTGAGGATATGATCTGACGTAGACGACTCTAAGACTATGTCATATACCCCAAAAACCGTTCGCAATAGCAATAGCACACCGGGACAACATATATAGAACCTAACATGGGAAGCCTGCTGTGAAAATCGTCCAAACCATACATGGAGGACCCCACCCTATAGGAATGTCAAACAAGTCGTTAGCACGGCACATGAGGAATGCTTATCGACCCATTGCTAAAGCGTCCACGACCAGTGAAGGGCTAACGAAGCATAACAGAGCAACGAACATAGCTTTCACCTGCGCCAACATAAGAGGTGTACACTGGCCAAACAACGATGCCGTCATCATAAAAGCATCTACCGGAGGGATAGTTGTGCATCGAACCATGATCAACAATGGTAGTTTGGTGAACATCCGGTACTGAGCTGTACTCGAAGGAATAAGCTTGAACCCGAATCACCTACAATCTGCGAGAGAGCCACTATACGGCTTCACAGGGGACTCTATCATTCCCCCAGGGTTGATCACTTTACCCCTCATCTTAGGAGAACTAGGGCACATGACAACTTCTAAGGCGACCTTCCTCATCATTGATCGAGCAATAGCATACAATGCCATCCTGGGAAGACTGGCTCTCAACGACCTAGAAGTGGTCACCTCTACTAAACCCCTGACCCTCAAATTCCCAACCCCGACGGGAATATGGAGAGTCTGTGGCAAACAAAAAATAGCTAGAGCATGCTACAAAGAGGCCATCGAGTTAAGGGCGGCGGGGGCTGGAGTTAGTGAACTGCGGATAATCGATGAACGCAAAGCCACCGGTCCCATTGAATAATTGGAAGAAGTACGAATAGACAAATTGAGGCCGAAGAGGACGCTGAAGTTAGGAGAAAGCTTAACTCCAATCGAAAAGGAAAAGTTATTCAACTTCCTAAAAGGAAACCTCGATGTCTTCGCTTGGACCCATAGTGACGTGGTGGGAATCAGCCCCAAGGTAATGGCGTAAAAACTTAATACATACCCAGCTGTCAAGCCAGTTAGAAAGAAGAGAAGAACCATGAATGCTGAGAGGTATACGGCCTTAAAAGAGGGAGTTGACAAACTCTTGAGCAACAGATTCATTAGGAAATCTCATTATCCCACTTGGCTCGCCAACCTGGTGCTGGTAAAGAAGAAAAAACAACAAGTGGAGAACTTGTATCCATTTAACCGATCTCAACAGAGCATGCCCGAAAGATAATTTCCCCTTACCAAGGATTGATCAAGTGGTCGACTTAACTGCCGAGCATGAGCTGTTAAGCTTTATGGATGCATACTCGGGTTACAACCAAATTCCCATATTCCCAGCAGATATGGAACATACCTCATTCATCACGGCCAGTGGGCTCTACTGCTGCAAAGTAATGCCATTCGACTTGAAGAACGTATGAGCAACCTACCAGCATTTAGTCAACATGATGTTCGCTGACTAGATAGGGAAGACGATGGAGGTATACGTAGATGACATGCTTGTGAAATCAATCAAAGCAACCGACCACGTTAAGCACCTAAATGAGATGTTCCAGGTGCTAAAACGGTACCAGATGAAGCTCAACCCCATAAAGTGCTCTTTCGGCGTATCTTTCAGAAAGTTACTGGGCTTCAATTTGAACTAGAGAGGAATAGAGGCAAACCCCAAAAAGATCAAGGCTTTGCATGGGATGCAGTCACATATGAAACCAAAGCACGTTAAAAGTCTTAATGGGCAGGTCGCGGCCTTTAGTAGGGTCATCTCGAAATCAACGGAAAAATATGTCCCTTTCTTCAATTTTCTCAAGGGGAATAAGAAATTTGACTGGACAGAGGAATGCGAGAAAGCTTTTCAAGAATTGAAAGAATGCATGAGGTGAGCTCCACTACTATCCAAACCTCGGGACGGGGAAAAACTCATCACCTACTTAGCAGTGAGCCAACACACCATAAGCGCGGTCTTGATTAGATAAGAAAATAGAATCCAACTACCAATATATTACATAAGTTAGCAACTACAAGATGCAGAAAGCAGGTACTCTCCAATGGAGAAACTCGCATACTGTCTGATAGTGGCCTCGAGGAAGCTACGTCCGTATTTCTAGGCCCACGGCATTGATGTGCTCACTAGTTACCCTTTGAGACAAGTGCTACAGAAACACGACACTTCGGGAAGGTTTTTGAAATGGGCGATAGAAGTGGCACAATACGACCTGGAATACAAACCTCGCATAGCAATCAAAGGCCAAGCCCTTATAGACTTCATAGCCAAATTCACAGGTTTGGAAGAAGGGGCTCAACAAGAGGGGCCTTCGCAAGATAATCCCCCTCCCACTACAGGCGAGCAAGAAGGACCTGATCCCCGCCATGGGAATTATATGTCGATGGGTCCTCATGTGAAGGAAAGGCCAAATCTGGGATCCTGTTGATAAGCCCATAGGGATATAAAATACATTATGCCTTACGTTTTAGCTTCACCACATCTAACAACGAGGTAGAATATGAGGCCCTCATCGCAGGACCATATCTAGCTAGCAAATTACAAGTATGAACGATTAAGATACATAGCGACTCACAGCTAATTGTGAACTAGGTAAAATAAGAGTTCCAAGCCCGCGGCACGAACATGATAGCCTACTTATAAAAGGCCAACAAGCTTTCAAGAACATTTCAATGGCATATAATCCAGCAGATCCCGTGGGCTCAAAATACACATGCAGATGTGTTAGCTCGTCTGACGCCCACCAAGGATACAGATCTACTCAATGCAGTGCCGGTCAAACACTTTCCTATGCCAAAACCCAGTATAGCAACCAAAGACACGATCATAATAGTCAGAACCGTGCCAAATTCTTGGATGAACCCCCTCGTTAATTACCTTTCTAATGGAATGCTACCATCGGATAAGAACGAAGCTCGCCTTGTGCGAATACTAGCAACTAGGTACATCATATACGATGACATGTTGTTCAAATGAGATTTCTCCACTCCCCTACTACGATGCATAGATGAAGAAGATACCACTCCGGTCCTCCACGACATCCACGCAGGGGTATGCAATAACCAAATTGGAGGGCTTTCTCTGGCCAATAAAGCTTTACGACAAGGTTTCTTTTGGCCCATGATGAAGCAAGATGCAATCGACCTCATGAAGAGATATGACAAGTGCCAGCGATTTACCAACGTACCCTGAGCTCCTCCCGCACTACTACAATCATTGGTCAGCCCCTGGCAATTCGCCATATGGGGAATGGACTTGATCGGCCTGCTACCAACAATCCACGAAAACTGCAAACATACGGTAGTAGCGGTAGAATACTTCACAAAGTGGGCAGAAGCGGAGCCTCTCAGTGAAATCTCGATAGCCAAAATCGAAAAATTTGTATGGGAAAACATCATTAGCATATTTGGCATCCCTCGTAAAATCGTCACAGACAATGGCACGCAGTTTGAAAGTCACAGATTCAAAACATTCTGTAAAGAGCTAGCCACAACGAAAAGTTTTTAGCAGTTGACCACCAGCAGACAAACGGGTAGGTAGAGGCCGTTAATAAAATCATCAAGCATACCTTGAAAGCAAAACTTACGGGGCTTAAAGGGCTCTGGGCTAAGGAACTACCCAAGGTGCTTTTGTCCTATAGAACCACTGCGAGGAGCAACACAGGAGAAACCCCATTCTCTGTGGTATACGGAACGAAAGCCATGATTTCGACCGACTCCATCATTAGCACCTATAGGAAAGTCGCGTTCAATGCTAAGCCAAATGAAAGTTTGCTCACAGCTAACCTCGACCTCATCGAGGAAAGAAAAAAAGCAGCTCTTCTAAAAATAGCTGTTTATCAACAGAGAGTGGTCAGGTATTATAACAGAAATGTCAACATCCAACGCTTCAAAAAAAGAGACCTCATATTACAATTACTCTTACCTGGGGCCCATAACCCGCAAAAAGGAGCCATATATTATAGAAGATGACCTAGACAATAGCGTCTATCACCTCATGAATGTTGACGGGGCATGGGTTCTACATGCCTGGAATGCATAACACTTGCAAAAATATTATCAGTAGCAGTTATACTTTTCCTATTTATAAAAGATGACCATTTTCTTACAAGCTCTCATGTTATTTTGCGCTAACTCTTGACCTTCGGGGCTGGGAGGAGAAGATACATATGCACATGATTTCTCCAAGAAATAAAAACCCTAATCAAACTGAGTATACATATTGCAAAACTTGCCAACCTGTTAGCTTGTGAGCGACCTAACTAGCAAGGTCAATAGACATGCTCGAGGTGACAAACCTAGAGCTGTAGATATTGACAGTACCCGCCTACTCTCAAACTAGCGGAGCCAATAAAGACATTTAAGGTGGAATTCTTCACGGAATTGAGTATAAAACTGATACAACTCGCCTACCTGAGAAGCTCGTTAGCTTTCAAACCAGCGATGTCGATGCTCATGGAACTGAGTACAACGCTGACACAACTCGCCTACCTGAGACGCTCATAAGCTCTCAAACCAGCGATGTTGGTACTCATGACCAACCTAACACAACTCGCCTACATGAGAAGCTCATCAGCTCTCAAATCAACAATGTCAGTACCTAAAGACCCCTCTCCTGGGAGTTACCGAAGAAGGGCAGAAACTGGAGATCCACGAGGTACTACCAATTAGGTTTTTATTCCTACCTATTCACATATCTAAAACCGATGTAATTGGTGCGCGTTAAGTGTTGTTATGAAATAAGTAAACCAAATCCCATTAACGAAATGAGTTTAAAAATAAACAATATCCTTAAAAGCGTACAAATCCTCAAAACAAACAACGAAGAAAAATAGGAAAAAAATGCACGTTAGAGCAGCGCAGAACAGCCATCAAGCCTGGTCACATGGAAGACTCCTATTCCCCGGGAGAATTAGGTCGTCTGCTGGGGCTGGGGGAGCTACCGAATTAAGAGCTGACTCGTCCACCTGAAGCAAATACATGCTTTACTTATTAGTATATGTTGATGATATTTTGCTCATAGGGAGCAGTTTAGCCCTCATCCACAGCACTATCAAAATCTTGGAATCAAAGTTTGCTTTGAAGACTCTTGGCTCTATAAGTTGCTTCTTAGGATCTAAAGCAACTCGATCTGATGTAGGGCTAGTCCTTTGTCAACCTAAATATGTTGTTGATCTTCTTCTAAAGATCAACATGAGCAATTGTAAGCCATCATCAACTCATGTGTCCAAGCACCAAATTGACTAAACTTGGCAAGCCCTTCTCGTATCCTTTTCTCAATAGGAGCTCAATTAGTGCTTTACAATATCTCACCAACACAAGATTTGATATTGCTTTCTCTATTAAAAAACTATCTCAGTTCTTAGCAGGCCTTACAGAGGACCATTGGTCATGACCTTCTACTGACCTGATCAGCCTGCAGGAGAGTGTTGAGGTACCTCAAAGGTACTCCATCTCTTAGTCTCTATTTTCGACCTTTTACTGAGCTTTATTACGCCTTTTTGTACCCGTAAGTATATGGGGTCGGCATAAGTAATACAATGATGAGTAAATTATCGTCTCCACAGGGATATTTAGGCGTTGAATACTAAAGTTAACTAAGTCTATTTCTATTTGGACAATCAGATGGTTTAAGAGGAGAAAATAAAAGATAAAAATATAAAACATTAAAATAAGTCACACAACCAAATTGAGAGATGAGCCAGGGTATTTAAATTCACCTAATCCATCCAATTAAGTTTCATGAAAGTACATCATTGTGGTTTAATTATTCATGTTGATGACCGTGTTGATCTAAATTATCCAAAGTCCCCTCTCGAGGTAAATTGGACTTATTACCACATACACTAATATCCTATCTTTCGATGGTATATCCAAGTGCATGCAAATGCATTAGTCACAATAAATACCCTATATGATCACACAAGCAAATTAACATATCTCTATCTAATTTTACCTATGGTGGATATTACATCGAGCACGTTGTGAGCATCACCTTTCGATCCTTAACACACAACCAATTTATTATCTAAATGTAGGCCTTCACATTCAAAAGCATTAAGCACAATAATACCACTCAACAACATAATAATCAACTACAAAGAATTAGACAATCAATTCATTCAATCTTCATAGAATAAGATCCAATAAAACCCTAACTTAAAGTTTAGTTCATAATCAAAGATATACAACCAAACATGTTTTCTAATTGATAAAGAGAGTTACAAACAAGAAAATAAAGAAGGGAAGGGATAGAAAAACTCTAGGTGCGATAAACTTTCGTCCTCCTCCATTTGTGAGTTCTCCTAGCTTCCCCTTTCTCAAATCCAAGCTTGATGGTGATAATATGGCTTAAGAATTGAATCTAAATCCTCTTGTTTCCAAGGTAATCTTCTTCTCCCCTTTTGCCTCTTCTTCTCTCTCTTTTTCTCCTCTTGGTGGTATGTTTTGAGCCCTAACCAAACTCTGGTCGAACTACCCTCTTTCTCTCTCGTTTTCCTTTTATAACAAGTTGTTTAAGTCATTCCCAGGCACGCTCATGACTTGGTTGGAACTTAGACAAGTCGCGAGTTAAGTCGCGTGAGTCTCGGCCAAAAAATGCTGAAATTTGGCGCTCGCAACTTAGTCGCGACTTGCAAGTCGCGAGTCTGCGCACTGATGTGAAATTGAGCATAACTTCCTCTAGAAAAGTCCGAATCACAAACCGTAAAATTTGCCGGAAAGTAGACATCTGGACCATTCTAGAAATATAAGGCTCGCAACTCCGTTCATTCTGTGGAATTTATGACGGACTTTATATTATATTCTTTTAGCTTTTCACTTTTTAGTCAAACTTAAATGTTATTATTTGAGGATAAGTGTTAGCTTAAGTTTTAGAGTTTTGGTAGGCTTCCAATAGAGGAGTTGATGTGTTTAAAGACCTCTCATCATCAGACCAGCGGCTCTCCACTCTGACGTCTTTCTCTCCTCTCTTCTCTAGCTTTTCCTTTAATTTTCATGGCCTTGCGTGGCTAAGTCTTGAGAATTGGTCGAAGGAAACGGAAACCTCGGAATCAATAAAACTGTGAGATCTTTTTGTTTTTATTGTTTAATTTATATTTTGAGTATCGGTTATTCTTCTGTGCCTATTTTTATGATTGTCTCGTTTAATTATTAAGAGGCATACTAGTTTATTATTCGTTACAATCTACTGCTAAGTTAGAAATCATATCCGTAATTGTTTGATCCCTCTAATTTGTGAAGCAATTAAGATTTAATGATTTGCTGTGTCAGAAATTATTAGATCTTAGGAAGAACGCTCGACTAAATTAAATGCAACCGCTTGTGCTTGTGTTGTTTAGTTTCATCGATCTCTCTAATTCTTAAAGCTGCTACTAGATTAAACCTTTAGCGCTTGTCTTGGGTTATTTAGTAGTTAGGATTAATTAGGTCACCTGTTTTCTAATTAATTGTGACTAAGGAGAGTTAGGAAAATAGTTCCAACGGTGAATATTCAAAGTGTGAATTGATATATACTTGCATCAATGATCAGTTGTAAAGTTCCGATGGTGGATGTTGACTTAGACCAATGTTTGTTCTTTGATTGATTTCGATATTTTAATTTGAATTGTTCCTTAGTTATTTTTCTTAAAATTGCTTTCGTCATATGCAAACATCCCCTATCTTTGTTCACATAACATAGAATTAAACTAGATACTCTTCGTGGGAACGATCCTTACTCGCACTACTACATATATTTTTGGGAGTATAGGTTTTATTTTTGGTTGCCTGCGACAGTACACCAAGCGTCGATGAGCGTAGGAGAAATGTCAAGTATATCATGCCTGAAAAACAAGAAGAACAATCAATTTTTTTAATAAACAATCAATCATCCACAATTCTTTGTTGGACGAGATTTCAGCTTACCAGGACGATTTCAAGAGTGCTTGTTCAACAGTACTCGAGTGTGAGAGTTCCCAGGAGTGCTTATTCAACACTCGAATGCTTGTTCAACACTCGAATCCGTCTCTTGAATGGAGGTCCCAGGAGTGCTTGTTCAACACTCGAGCGTGAGAGTCCCTCTTGAGGACATACTCTAGCAGCGTGAAGAATTCTCTGGAGAGAAGGCACCCCTAATCATGGTAAAATGTATAAGTTAAGGATTTCACCCCTAATTTGTTATATATATATATATATATATATATATATGAAAAATAGTTTTTGATTATTTTATTGTTATTTTTATATATCGCGGTTATATTTAAGGGAAATAGGTTGTCACACCTATAACCACGACATACATTACTTATAAATAAATATTCTTGATTTTGAATTATATTTGCCGCCGATTGACATCCGCGGCAAAATATCTGCTGTAAAAACAACATTTTCTTATAGTGGCTATAGCTTGGATGTTGTGTTTCGCATGTATTTGGAATTCAATGTATCATTAATGATTACTATTGTTATATAATTTCTTCATTGTTAATGTCTACATTTATAATATATGTTGAGATGGATACAGATGTTCATTTAAATTTTACATTAGAGAATTGAAAAAAAGAAAGTTGTAAATATGATATGACATAAATGAAGACACTTTTAAGCACATATGAAGTGTTTACATACTTTACGGAAGCTAGTAACTTCCTTTATTATAAAGTACAATGTACATAGTAGTAGTTTTATAAATATCTTTAATTATAATTAGATTATCCAAATCTTTTGTACACTATACCATATAAAGTACAATGTTCAGACATGGCCTCACTATTTAAAAGTTTCAACATATCTTTTATGTTGTCGATTGATTTTTCAAATAACAGTTTGACAGGTGACTTCCCTAAAAAAAACAATGTTTACTTGTCTTGTGAAAGTGAGCTGGATTGTTGACAAACATTTGATAAAATCAAGACACAGGTTTTGTTGGAAATAAAATACTCAAAAACAACTTTTATTTGAACTCAAAGCAAATATTACAAGAAAAACTCTCACTCAAGAACTCACTCACTCTTTACTTCTTCTTCACTCACTTAGAAGCTTTGCTTCTTCTTGATGCCTAAACCAAAATGGGGAGGGGGTATTTATACTACTTACAAATCATTTTAGACCACACAAATAAACTAATATAAAATTATAATAACCATACACCTCATCCTTCTATATCCTTCCACATTCTTCTAATTGACCACATGATTTTTATGCCTAATTACCAAACCCTAGAGAATTCTAGATAAAGAGCTTGGACCTTATTTATGGACTTGGACTCTAATTTATTTGGGCTTGGGTTTGGGCTCCCATAATAGTTCGGGCCTTCAAATGGTTTGGGCCTAAAACAAGTTTACACTTCAACACCCCCCTTTAAACTTGTTTTATCATGCCAAGCAAACTTCTTAATCTCGAAAAATCTTCAAACTTGAGTGGCTTGGTGAAAATATCTGCAATTTGATCTTTGGACTTCACGTACTCCATTTGCACATCCCTTTTCGCTATGCACTCCCTTATATAGTGGTAACGGGTATCAATATGCTTGCTTCGATCATGGAACACTGGATTCTTTGCTAGGGCAATGGCTGACTTGTTGTCGACACAAATCTCAGTTGGCTCTTCTTGTGGTAAACCCAATTCTTTCAGCAAATTTCTGAGCCATATCACATGACAAACGCACGAAGTAGCAGCTACATATTCGGCTTCACAGGTGGATAGGGTGACAATCGGTTGCTTCTTTGACATCCATGTGAAAGCTGTGTTTCCCATGAAGAACACGAACCCACTGGTACTCTTCCTGTCATCTATATCTCCACCCCAATCGCTTTAATGTAACGGAGGATTCTCTTAGCGGCTTTGAAATGGGTGGTTGTTGGATCCTCCATGTATCGACTTACAAGTCCAACAGCATAAAGAATATCTGGCCTTGTGCACGTCAAATAGCGTAAGCTTCCAACTAAACTATTGAAGAATGTTGGATCTATGCTTTCACCTTTATCATGCTTAGATAGCTTGATTCCACATTCTACTGGCGTGTTTATCGGCTTACAATCATCCATCTTGAACTTTTTGAGTATCTCCTTTGCATAATTTTCTTGGGAGATAAAGATGCCTTCTTCCTTTTGCTTGACTTCAATACCAAGATAGTACGCCATTAATCCGATGTCAGTCATCTCAAATTCCTTGACCATTGCTTTCTTGAACTCTTCGATCATGCTTAGGTTATTGCCGGTGAAAATTAAATCATCCACGTACAAGCATACTACCAGAATATCTCCATTCATGATCTTGATATATAGGGCGTGCTCGTAGGGACATTTGGTGAAGCCATTTTGTTGGAAGTATTTGTCAATTCTGCTATTCCATGCCCTTGGTGCTTGCTTTAACCCATAAAGAGCTCTTCTCAGTTTCAGAACTTTGTCTTCTTGGCCTTTAACTTCGTAACCCAGTGGTTGCTGAATGTAGACATCTTCTTCAAGAACTCCATTTAGGAAGACAGACTTTACACCCATCTGATGTATCTTCCACTTATTTTGCTCTGCCATAGAAATTATTAGTCTTATAGTTTCTAATCTAGCAACTGGAGCAAATACCTCATCATAATCTATTCCAGCTCTTTGACTGTAGCCCTTCGCAACTAGCCTTGCCTTGTGCCTTTCAATCTCTCCCTTAGAATTTCGCTTTGTTTTGTACACCCATTTGACACCAATTGCCTTGTGTCCTTTTGGAAGTGGAACAAGTTCCCAAGTGTTGTTCTTTTCAATGGCCTTGATTTCCTCATCCATCGCATCTCTCCACTTATTTTCTTGAGCAGCTTCTTCAAAACTTACTGGTTCACAATCAGCAAAGAGGCAAAAAAGAGTAAGATTATCAGATCTCTCAGTTACCTCGTATAAATCTTGAAGACCTCTTGTTCGCTCCATTGCTCTTTCTTGTAAAAATGATGGTGGTGAATTTCCATTATTTGTTGAAGCTGGTGATATTGGTGGTGTAATGGGTTCTTGTTGAGGTTCTTCTAGTTGCTCCACTGGCGTCTGCTCTGTTTCTTCAAATTGTGGACTGAAGTTGAAGTTGTCTACATGCGATCCAAAATTCCATTCTCCTTCTTCATCAAATATCACATCTCGGCTGATCACAAACTTTTTGTTGTTCGGGTTGTATAGCTTGTAACCTTTTGAATAAGCGGGATAGCCGATGAATATGAAACTTTCACTTCTATCGTCAAGCTTGGTTCTTCTCTCTTCTGGTACATGAACATGAGCTATGCTTCCAAAAACTCTTAGGTGGGAGATGCCGGGCTTTCTACCACTTCATGGTTCTTGAGGTGTCTTTCCCCACACACTTCTTGTTGGAGAGCGATTGGACAAATATACTGCACACGCCACTGCTTCGGCCCAAAACTCCTTGGGCAATCTCTTGCTTTTGAGCATACTTCGCGCCAAATCCAGGATTGTTCTATTCTTCCTTTCTGTAACTCCGTTTTGTTGAGGGGATCTGGGAACAGTTAGAGGACGTCTAATTCCATTATCTTCACAAAACTCCAGGAATTCCTTGGATGTGAATTCTCCTCCTCTATCGGATCTCAGTGCCTTGATTTTATGGCCACTCGCTTTTTCCACATCGGCTTTGAACTTCTTGAATACTCCAAAGACTTCTGATTTCTGCTTCAAGAAATAAACCCATGTTTTTCTTGAAAAATCATCAATAAAGAGAAGGAAATAATTATTGTTACCGAAAGAGCTTGGCTTGATCGGACCGCATACATCGGTATGGACTAGCTCGAGTGGCTTCTTGGCTCTTGAGTCTGACTATTTTGGAAAGCTATTTCTAAATTGCTTCCTGAGTAAACATCCTTCACAAAGTTGGTCAGGATGATTAATGCATGGTAGTCCTCTCACCATTTCCTTCTTAGATAGTAGCTCCAAGCTTCCAAAATTGAGATGCCCAAATCGAAGGTGCCATAACCAAGATGCATCTTTGTAGCAGGCTTTCAGACACTTTGCAACATCGTTTTGAATATTCAAAGAAAATAATCTATTCTTTGACATTCTTACTTTGGCTATTAGATTTCCTTTGCCATCTCTTATAAAAAGACTACAATCATTCATATGAATATCATAGCCTTTTTCTAAGAGTTGACCCATACTCAGGATGTTGCATGTCATGTTGGGCACATAGTAGACATTAGAGATTAATTGATGACTACCATTTTTAGTGCGGATAAGGATGTTACCTTTTCCTTTCACTGATATTTTTGAATCATCTCCAAATGAGACATTGCCAGCCACTGATTCATCTAGCTCTACGAACATACTTCTTCTTCCACACATATGGTTGCTTGCACCAGTGTCGAGGTACCAAGCATTTTCTTGGTCTCCATTATTGTCTCTACAAGCTAGTAGCACTGTCTCCTTCTCTTCGGTTTTGACTTCCACATAATTGGACCTTTCATCAACCTTACTGTTGGGAGCTCTACATTCCGAAGCATAATGCCCAAATTTCTGACAATTATAGCATTGAACTTGAGATTTATCGTACCTCGAGTTTGAATTGCCTCTCCCGCGGCCTCTTGTTGAGCTTTCTCCTTTCTCGTAGTTGTTGAGGTTGCTGCTGTTAGAATTCCAACCTCGTCCATGACCACGGCCTCTACCTCGTCCTCGGCCTCGGCCTCTACCTCGACCACGCTGGCTTCTTTCGTGGCCTTGACTTTCTTCCTTCTCCTTCAGTTGCATCTTGAGGAGTTGCTCGTTGATCCCTTGCTTCCTCTTATTTTTTTCTTCATATGCTTGCAATGATCCTTGGAGTTGCTCGATCGTCATTTCTTCCAGGTCTTTAGTTTCTTCTATCGTCACAATAATGTGCTCAAATTTGGGATCCAATGATCGGAGTATCTTATCTATTATTCTTACATCTTCTAACTTTTCACCATTTCTTTTCAATTGGTTAGAAACAGCTGCTACTCTTGAGAAATAATCTGAAATAGATTCAGATGCTTTCATGTGTAAGGATTCGAATTCACCTCTTAATGTTTGGAGACGGACCTTCTTTACCTTTTCGACTCCCTTGTAAGAGATTTGCAACTTCTCCCACGCTTGCTTAGCGGAGCTTGCACTCGAAATCTTCTCAAAACCATCATCATCTAAGGCTTGATAGATGAGATAGAGAGCCTTCTTGTCTCTCTTTCTTGAGTCTTTTAAACTATCCTTTTGAGTTTGGGATAGAGTTGACTCATCTTCTAGTTCGGTGTAGCCTTTCTCTACGACCTCCCAGACATCGTGTGCTCCAAGGAGAGCCTTCATCTTGATACTCCAATTATCATAGTTTTCGTTCTTGAGTGTTGGAACTTGAAACGACGCCATACCATTAGCCATAACTCTCAATATAGTGAGAATTTCGAAATTCTGACTACACGGATGAACTCAGAACGTAGAAAAACCTTAAGATGAACTCAGACAAAAAATCAATTTTTTTTGTCAAAGTCAAAGTCAACGGTCAACCTAACCTGGTCAACAGTCAACGGCTTGGCGGCTCGGTCAGCGGCGCGGTCAACAAGCTTAGTGGCTCGGTCAACTCGGCTCCCACTTGGCTGGACTCACTTCCAACTCAGCTGACTCGGCTTGAACTCGGTGAGTTAACTCACTCCCTGGCAGCAAACTTCCGGTGGCCCGTGGCGGCTCGTTTGAACTCCGATCGGAGCGATTTTTGCGGCGTCGGCTTCGTCTCGTCGAGAACTTCAATTTGGATATGCTATAGTGCACACCTTCCAACTCGGCTCTGATACCACTTTGTTGGAAATAAAATACTCAAAAACAACTTTTATTTGAACTCAAAGCAAATATTACAAGAAAAACTCTCACTCAAGAACTCACTCACTCTTTACTTCTTCTTCACTCACTTAGAAGCTTTGCTTCTTCTTGATGCCTAAACCAAAATGGGGAGGGGGTATTTATACTACTTACAAATCATTTTAGACCACACAAATAAACTAATATAAAATTATAATAACCATACACCTCATCCTTCTATATCCTTCCACATTCTTCTAATTGACCACATGATTTTTATGCCTAATTACCAAACCCTAGAGAATTCTAGATAAAGAGCTTGGACCTTATTTATGGACTTGGACTCTAATTTATTTGGGCTTGGGTTTGGGCTCCCATAATAGTTCGGGCCTTCAAATGGTTTGGGCCTAAAACAAGTTTACACTTCAACAGGTTTCTGATGCTTCACAAGCAGCCATTAATGGTGGTGATTTGAGATCTGAAGAACTGCTCGGTTGTTTATTTATTAAACTCTGGAACCTTTTGCTGCCAGGTCAGCTTCTCTAAGAAACTATAACTAACGTAACTACCTTAACACCTTGATGTTCAAAACACATTACTTGATCTGTTACTTCCACATTATAAGAAAACTCAATTCTTTTGTTAGAGTTTTAACAATCTTAATCAGTTAAGACTTTAATAAAGACGATCAGTTTTTCAATGAAAACAATTAAGATGAAGACGATCAGTATTTCTTCTTTTGTAACTCCGCGTGTGAGTTCTTTTAACAATTAAAGTTTTAATCCAACTTAAACAAATACGATGAATACTCTAATAAAAGCAATAAAGATAGGGTTAACTACTACAATTTTCAACTCACATCATTTTTAAAACTATAGTTTACTAAACAGTCCCTTTTTTTCCACAACACAACTACAACTGATTCTTCCTAAGTATTGGACACTTCAAAATTGGAAGGGATGGAAATCTCTATCAAATGACTTATCTAACCCACTAGCACTAGTGCATCATGTTGTGGAATTCAAAGCCCGAGACCATTGCCAGAAATTCCACCATGACTGTAAATATTCCACCCTGACCTAAGTCCCAGATCAGAGAAGCCCACTAGCACTAGTGCATCTCAGTAGTATTTCGAGTTGATTTGGAAATCAACGAAGTCATTAACTACACGGTCAATTTTCTATTATGAGTGATTTGGAAATCAACAAAGTTCCAAATCAACATAATCAATGGTCAATTATCGATTATGGGTTATCAGTGGCGTGTAAATTGTCAATATCTGACAGGTGCATGCCACTTCCTTTACTGACATTGTTGGATTTTTTTCTATAAAGTCTAATTAGATCGCACATCGTGTGGTGCACAATCCAATCTGATTAGACCACTAGATTTTGTTAATAAATAAAATCTAAAATAGAAGAAGTGTTTTATGGTAAGTATGATGGATAAAATAAACTATTATTGAGGAAATCTAGTAATTTGATTTTCAATAAAAATCAATAGCAATAATTCCTATTGCTATACGAATCTCTAATTGTATGAGTTCTGTATTTTTCCAATATAATTATAAATTATAGAGAACACAAAATGTATACATACAGGAAACAGAAAAGAAAACTCCCTCCCTCTGCTAGTTTTTCCATAGCGACTCCTGCGCTGTGGAATTATTGTGGTTGTTCCAGTAACATCCACACACAGTGAACACAACAACCGTAAATATCGTGAGTATATGCTTTGGAGCATACTGGACTGTTGCAGTTGTAATTATAATCAATCAATTGTCCCAATCTATAATGATGTTTTCAAGGTAATAATCCAGCTTTCATTTGTTTCTTCTTCCATTTTTCTATTTCATGCTGTGGAATTCACATGAACCCAAGACTCGATGGTGTTTTTCTATTTCAGGTTTGAATTATTATTTATATATACCTATACAATACCTATTTAAATATCTTGAAATCCCATTTGATTATTTGTAGATTGCCAATCACCCCCTATCGTGTGAATTACGGTAGACAGTAATTAGTGGTGTTTGGGGTGGATTTAGAATTTAACAAGTCATTAATTATAATATATTAATAAGTGGTGTTTGCATTATTAATTATTTATACCCTATCTGTCATTACTTGCTTGTCTCACCAAAATAATATGAATTCATCTCTCATGGAAACAAATCACTCTCTCTGCATCATCATAGTTTTCTTCTTACTTCATTGTTACATTCTTTCTTGTTCATCATCATTAACCACCAACATTACCACAGATGAAGATGCCCTTCTAGCTTTGAAAGCTAGTATAACTCATGATCCTAACAATTTATTGGCCAATAATTGGTCGACAAGTAGCTCTTCTGTCTGTAACTGGATTGGGGTCAGTTGCGGTGTGCGTCACCGTAGAGTCACATGCTTGAATATTTCTTCATTTGGTCTTGCAGGCACCATCCCACCTCAACTAGGAAATCTTTCTTTCCTTGCATTCTTAGACATCAACAACAACAGTTTTTACGGCTCTCTTCCAGATGAGTTTGCTCATTTACGTAGATTGCGATACATTGATTTCTATCATAACCACCTTTCAGGTACCGTGCCCTCCTCAATCTTCAACATTTCTTCATTGCAACAGCTTAGACTCAGTGACAACCAGCTCTCATCCTTCGCAAACATGTCCGGTGGTGGACTTAATAATTTGACATATCTTGATTTGTCTGAGAATATGTTTGAGGGAGAAATACCATCCTTTGTATTAAAGTTCAACCAGCTACAGATTTTGTACTTGGCGCAAAACAATTTCAACGGAGGCATACCAAAAGAAATCAGCAACTTCACTAAGCTTAAGGAGCTATTTATTGGTGACAACAGACTTCAAGGTATATATGACCATAGCTGCCTGCTTGGCTAATCAAGCTCATGCAAGATTTGTCTGAAATTTTGTTTTATTTTTTTTTGCAGGAGAAATTCCGCAAGAGTTGGGCAATCTTGCAGAGTTGAAGACACTATCGTTAACAAAAAATGTCCTAACTGGGCATATTACTTCACTTATTTTTAACGTATCTTTGATGTTGTTGATTAATTTTTCAAATAACAATTTGACAGGTGATTTTCCTTAGAAAATGTATGACCATTATCATCATCCTCTTCTTGAAAAAAATGTGTACATGTCTAATAACCCGCTCATGATTGCAGGCATAATCCCATCCAATTTGTGGAAATGTAGAGAGCTTACTGATATTGACTTGCGGCATAATCAGCTCAAAGGATGTATACCAAGGGAGATCGGAAACTTGACCTCGCTAAAAAATTTATTTCTAAGCTACAACAACTTAATAGGTAGGTAATTTATGGATCACTCTACATTATTTGATGGAATCTTGTTTTTCTTGTAGTCTTATCGTCAATTATGCTTACATGTAGGTGGGATACCAAATGAAATTGGTAGTATGCCTAATCTAGAGCATCTAGAGCTTCATGTCAACAACCTAGTTGGTCGTGTTCCAGCAACAATCTTCAACATTTCAACGTTGAAATGGCTTTCGCTTGCAAGCAATGAACTGTCAGGAAGTCTTCCATCGAGCATTGGCCTTGGGATTCCAAATTTTGAGGTGTTTAATGTTGGGCTAAATTATTTTAGCGGGACATTTCCTAGCTTCATCACCAATGCTTCAAGGCTTTATGCTCCGGAGATGAATGATAACTCATTCTCAGGCTTTATTCCTAGCACAATAGGTAATGGTTTAACAAGTCTTCAGTCGTTGGGCTTATCTAACAATAACTTCACATCATCTACCACAGATTTGAGCTTCTTGACGTCTTTAACAAATTGCAAGAATTTAAAAAGTGCAAGATTTTCTGCAAATCCATTAAATGGCTTCCTTCCAACTTCTGTAGGAAATCTTTCTAATTCTTTAGAAAGGATTTACTTGCCTTCTTGCAATATAAGTGGCAATATTCCCCAAGAAATCGGCAACTTGAAAAAGTTGATGATATTAAGTTTGGGTGGAAATGAATTGACAGGATCAATTCCGGCTACACTTGGAAAATTGAAGCAACTCCAAGGTCTTTTTCTACAATTGAACAAATTAAAAGGATCCATCCCAATTGACCTTTGTCATTTGGATAAATTGGTTGATTTGTACTTGGGAAATAATAAGCTTTCTAGAGCTATACCTCCATGTTTTGGTAATATGACTAGTCTAAGAACACTCTCGTTAAGCTCTAATGGGTTAAGTTCTGTTATTCCCCCTTCTCTTTGGAACCTTAAAGACATCTTGCACATTAACTTGTCATCAAATTCTCTAATTGGAACTCTTCCATTAGCTTTTGGAAATTTAAAGGTTGTGATAGATGTAGATTTGTCAAGAAATCATTTAACTGGTGAGATTCCAACAACAATGGGAGGCCTGCAAAATCTACAGAATCTATCCTTGGGATATAATAGCTTACAAGGTGCCATTCCTGAATCGTTTGGGCACTCAATAAGCTTGTAGTTTTTGGATTTGTCTAATAGTAATCTCTCTGGAGTTATTCCCAAATCTTTGGAGGCACTATCATACCTCAAATATCTCAACTTGTCTTTCAATCAGTTAGAGGGAAGAATTCCAACTAAAGGATCATTTTCAAATTTCTCTGCTAAATCCTTTATAATGAACCATGCATTATGTGGTTTGCCCCAATTGCAAGTCCCACCCTGCAAAACAAACACTCATCCAAAATCTAGGAGCACAGTTGTCCTAGCCATTACTCTGCCGCTAGCACTTATTGTCTCTGCGACTTTGATCATTGTCATGAGGGAATATCGAAAGAGGAGGAGCTCACAACTAGCTAAAAATAACGATGTTGATGTATCACAACGAGCAATATGGAGAAGAATTTCTTATCAAGAACTTGTTCGAGCAACAGAAGGGTTTAGTGAAAGCAACCTACTTGGCAGAGGGGGTTTTGGTTCAGTTTTCAGAGGGAAACTTTTAGATGGGATGGAGATTGCAGTAAAGGTGTTTCACGTGCAAATGGAAAGAGCACTCAGGAGTTTCGATGTTGAATGTGAAGTGCTGAGTGGTATTCATCATCGAAACCTTGTCAAAATTATCAGCAGCTGTACAAATGAGGATCTTAAAGCCTTAGTAGTTGAGTACATGCCTAATGGAAGCCTATCAAAGTGCTTATATTCTAACGAATTCTTTATGGACATATTACAAAGGTTGAATATACTGATAGATGTGGCATCGGCATTGGAGTATCTTCACTTTGGTTATTCAATCCCTATAGTTCACTGTGACATCAAGCCGAGCAATGTATTGCTAGACCAATCAAGTCATTCACAGAGTATGGAAGAGAAGGAAGGGTATCTCGAAAAGGTGATGTTTATAGTTATGGTATCATGCTAATGGAAACATTCACAAAGAAAAAGCCGACTGATGAAATATTTACGGAGGAGATGAGCTTGAGGCATTGGGTTGGTGACTCATTTAATCGTTCGGTCATGGAAGTTGTGGATAACGATTTGCTACCAATGGAGGATACACATTTTTTAATTCGGGAACAATGTGCGTCATCTATCTTAAGTTTGGCTATGGATTGTACCATAGATTTACCTGAGGATAGGATGAATATAAGAAATGTTATAAGTAGATTGATACAAATTAGAGCAACATTTTCGCTCGGTACTAGAGGGCGTCATGTACGTGCGAGGTGATAAAAGTAAGCAATAATGAATTAAATAATGAATTCTTCATGTCATAATAATAATAATTGGTGATTATTTTGTTCATTTATTATTACTGTTTCCATTATTATTCATATTAAAATAAATTAATCGGTTTTTCAAAATGTCATTATTAAATCTCTACCAGTCCTACCATCATTATATATAAATGAAAGGGTGACAATATGGCCACCCAAAAAATATGATTTATACAACAGCATGTGTATGGCTAGCAGAGATGGGGATGATGCAATACATGGCAGCTCACCTTATCACTCTGGAATAGCTCTCTGCAGCTCACTAACAAGTCCACATCAAACTGATCATAATCATAACAAACTTGATTATAAATCAGATTGAGTTTGATAGAAAGCTAGTTAGGAAATTCTGTCATTTTGTTAAAAGTTTGTTGTACATGCAACTTGGCATGATCGATTTTGTTGATTGATCATCAGCTATATATATTCATTGTAATGCTATTGGATTCATTATTCAGAATAAACATAAATCAATCAATTATATATATATTGATTACACAATTCTTTCTATTGATTGCTTTACACATGCGCAATCCTAATAGATTGTTCTTCACTGTCAAGAACAATTCTGCAATCTGATTTCTATTATATTTTCACATGGTATCAGAGCTATACACCTGTTGATGTATGTTATAAAGAAATTATATGACAGGCCCCTAATCTACTATCTCCTATTAGGCAGCCTGCCGGCACTCCACGGTAGCTTCCCAATCGAGACTTGCCTCGCTGAAAGGCTTCCGTGAAGCTAAGCCGTTTATTTTAACTAGAAATCTGAGTATAATTTTTTTTTTATACAAACTATTTTATAAAAATTTGGGCAGAGTTTCCTCTGTTTTTCTGAGATTACCAAATCTTGGAGACCTGCATAAAAATTTTAACACTTCGATAAAATTTCCAATCTCAACTACTGTGGACCTCCGGTCCATTTCCACAAACCACAACTCAAACAATTTAAATATCAAAATAAATAATTATCAAAAATAAATAAATCAAATATTTAAATAAAATATTTATACACTTAAAACAATATCAAAATATAAGCTTAACAACTAAAACATTTTATATGCTCATAAAACAATCACAGCATCCTCTGACTGGTCCCGCTGGTCTTCGGAGTCCCTGCAATGTCTGCACCTGTACTTGTACCTGGGGAGGTTGGTTTATAAAACATAAAAACTATAATGAGCTAAACGAGCTCAGTGAGTGTTATCATTTTACTAAACAATTCTAACATTTCTGAATTAAGCTCCCGAAAACTTTTCTGAAAAGGATAGAATCTTATTTTTTGAAATCTATACTGAAATAACTAATAATCAGTTTCCAATAAAAGTTGTACTGAAACCTCTTTTATAAAAACTAATCTGAAATATATATATTAAAAGCTCTCGTAAAACTATACTGAAATCTATTTTCTGTAAAGTGTTCTGAAATTTATATAGAAAACTATTCTGAAATCAAATTCTAGAAAATATCTTTATGTACTTTTCTAATTTCTAGGTGTATTAAACCCCTAGAGTAGTATATATTTTATTGCTTTCTTTTTTCATTTTCTTTTATTTATTGTCTTCTTTGTTCTATTTCCTTTTCTTTCAGATTAATATAAAACTCCAGGGTATATTTTTCGCGGGTCGAAGCAAGAAATACACTTCGAATATTTTTCTATTTATTTTTCTATGTCAGATATATGTCAGAGACAAAAAGAAAATTTCCTATTTTGAAATTCAATACAATATTAAATAAAATAATAAGAGACTATAAATTAAAGTTTCTTTCTCACATCCAACGGAAAACTAAGAATATATATACATATACTTTTACTTTACTAAAAACTGGAAAGCTGAAACTATATATTTTCTAAAATTTGATAAGCTGAAATAATATTCTTTTATATTTCTGAAACTGAAAAGCTAATATGATATTCTTTTCTTAAAACTGAAAAGATAAAACAATGTACTTTTCTGAAAACTGGAAAACTAAAAGAATATACTTTACTGAAATACTTTTCTGATAAACTTCTCTGATAAAACTTTTCTAATTAAAATATAGTTTTCTGATAATACTCTTCTGATGAAATATTTTTTTGATAATAAACTTTCTGAAAACTTATTATGTCAGGATCTATCTTCTGAAACTAATGTACTGAAATCTGTAATCATCTATTTTCTGAATACTGTACTGAAATCAGTAATAAATCTGCTTTCTGAATACTGTACTGAAATCTGTTTTTCTGAAAAGCTAGCCAAGCTTAACACATAAAACTCTTAATTTAATATTCTGTAATGATAATCTAAAAATATTTCTGGCTTGGCTTCTGTATCTGAAAACCCCTAATGAACCCCTAAGCTGAGTTGAACTCATAGGTCGACTAACTGCGCCGTACCATATGAGTGGGTCACAGGGCGATTAACTACGCCGTCCACTGTGACATCTGATATAAGTCACGAGGCGACTAACTGATGCGCTTAACGTGACATCTGATAAAAGACATCTCACTGTCTATGTGTGGAATGCTGCGTCGCATGCATATAGCGAGACAACACCCCAATGTGCAGGCGATTGACAGACTCGACAGACTCAACCCCCGTGGAGTTAGCAGACTGTCCCCCCTTAACGTGCCACACACAATTGGGATGTACCGGCCGGGTCTAACTGCTGATAACTAATCTGATAATCCATAAGAAAACCATGGGATTGAAAACTGTTTTCTTTACTTTGAAAACTAACTTTTAATCAAAAGCGTGGGATATACAGAAAACTTATTTCTTTAAATAAATATACTTTCTAACTTTCTGAGATATAAAATACTTTAATTAAAACATACTTAAACATAAATTCTATTTAACTTACAAAACTCATATAAGTAAATAAACATATATAATATTACAAAATGCTAAATCAAACTAAAGAAAATAAATTAAATGTAATTCAACTGAAAATCTGATTTTGTACTATCTTGAATAACGATATAAGCTTGCTAAACTTTAAATAAAACACATTACTAAAATAAAATATACTTTGTTTTAAAATAAATTTTACACTCACTGATTTCTGGTTCTCTCTAAGCTTTGTGCTCTGGTTCCTTCGTCTCATTACATTTCTTGACTTTCCATAACGTTTCTTTTTCTTCCATACTACGGAGATTTCTCCCTAAAGTAATTTATTTTCAAATAAATTATTAATATAAATGCAACAACTAATATAACAACTCTATCAATACGTTTAACACTTTACTTTTCAATTTCTTCTATTCTAATAAAATCAATTACATTTAATTTGCTAAAAATTATGTCTCTACAGTTATATATTCCTTGAATCCTTCAATTTCTCTTAAATTGAATCTCATACATCACAACCCAATACATTCACTTTATTTTCTAAGCATCAATTAGTATCAATTCATATAAATACAATTTCTAATACTTAATTGCTTATAAATTGAAATCTCTACACTAGTAACATTCGATTTCTACACAAATGCTCATTCTAATCTTTATTAATTTTACATAAATAAACTTCTTTCACTTAACAACATCAAATTTAACTTCATTAAACACAATTAAACTAATTATAGCTTCAATTTCAATTTCTATTCAAAAATTCCCAAAATTGGTGATTCAATTTCACTCCAACACAACATTATAACAAAACTCATAATATAAGTCACTAATTTGAGAATCATTTTGCTTTCTTCCTTAACGATTCTAAACTCAAACCATCAATTAATTCAAAAATACTCCAATAACTCAATTAATATCTCAATTTAACAATTCAAACTCAAAATCATCAAATCCCCAATACTTTACTTACTAATTTTCTTGATTTTCATTCTAATTAACTCCAATTAAATTAATTTCAAATAAAACACTTCCAAATACTCAAATCAAACACTAAAATCACAAAACCCATCTATCAATTTCACTTTATATTTAACAATCAACTTCAAACACAAATAAAAACTCAATCAATCTGTAAAATTAATTCAATTTCATTTTATACTCAACAATCAAAACTCCAACACAATTTAATTTTATCAAATTCAAACAATTTGACTTCATCACACTTATCCAAATCCTCTTCTTCTTCTTCTTCTAGCTCAACCGAAAACTTCTTCTTCTCCCTTTCTCTTTTCTTTTTCTCTTTTTCTTCTTTTCTCCCTGCACATTTTCTGCTCTGTTTTCTTCTCTTTTTTTTTTCTGCACAGTTTTTTTTTCTTCCTTCTCTTGGCCGCTACTTCCTCTTTCTTCTTTCTTCCTCTTCTCCCTTTGGCGGAACAGCCCTCTTTCTTCTCTCTTCTTTCTTTTTTTCTTCCCTTTTCTTTTCTTTCTTCTCTCCTCCACCGCCTCTCTGTTTTATTTTTTCTGGTTTGCTTTTTATTTTTCTGGTTTGACTTGGTTTATGGGTGAAATTTCACCATGTGTCACCCATATAAATTCCTAGTAATTACAACATGCCCCTTGATCTTTACAATTTATAAAATGGCAACAATTTGAAAACTAATCACATAATTTTGGGTCAACAATGTTTTCATTTACAATTTAATCCATAACAATCCATTAACTCGTTTCCACAAAAATTCATTTCAATATACTTTTCCATCAATTAATTAAATCAAAATCTCATATCATAAAAACATATTTTGACTTCCAATAATTATTCTTAATACTCCAATTTATGGAACTCCTTACTTTATTCTCCAAAACTTATAATTGAATTTCTTATATACTTTACGAAACCTTAATAACCATCTGGAACTATTTCAAACATTTTCCGAGTCTCTGATACCCTTAATACTTTTAATATCTAATTTATGGAAAATACTCACTAGAAGTTTCGAAATGTATAATTGGATTTCGTACATACTTTACGAAATCGTACTAATCGTCCAATAAACTCCATTACAGTACCGTAAAATCAATTCTGGAAAAATATATTACAATATATGTACGTGTACAGTATAAATTATCGAGAGGGTGTATAACATTATATATTTGTTTTTGGGGCTATTTTGTAATTTATATCTTGGATGGGCTTTATTGTAATTAGTAAAAAGCCTCTTAGTATTTAAATTAGTTATTATTAAAGCTTTTTACTAATAGAGTGAAAACAAGTGTGCAGAGAGCAATAAAGAGAAAAAAATCCTAATATAGAGAGCTTGTGAGGTTGAAAGATTAAGATCTAGAGGGGAAGAGAAAGCTCGTGGGATAGAGGTAAACTTGTATAATTTGCTTTTCTCATATATATCTTTTAGTATAAACATGCATTGAATGATTTAGGTATCTGATTGGCATCTAGATAACTTGGTAAATCATTCTTGAAATTTCATCACACGCCTTAAGCAATTGAGTGGGAGAAGATGTTGGAACACCTATGGCCTCCAAGGTTAGTTGAGTATTATGTTTCGTGTGATAACTCCCTAAAGAGTTTCCATGAATGGAATTCAGCAAGATACTTCCTCACAAGGATAGATTAGACATTTGACTCGAGCTATATCTACTCTCAAAGAAGGGATTTTCCTCAGGGAATTATTATTGAAGGTCGATATCTTGGTAACACACTCAATATGGTTTTATTAATATCCTCCTAAGAGTTCTTGTTAAGAAATTATGGTTTTAGGAACAAAATATTTTTTTATAAATTGACAATTTATCACTAAAACTATACATTCAGGGAAGAGCACCACTAGTCCTCACTAATTTCATCAAAGTGAAACAAATTAGTTAACAAAGTATACGTCATCACTAATGTTTTGTCACTAATGCATCTTTTATTCTATTAGTTACTAAATATTTTGTTATGGATTTACAATTCATCACTAAAAGTATAGATATAGGAATGAACACTACTACTCCTCACTGATTTCATCAAAGTCATACAAATTAGTCACCAAAGTCTACTTCATCCTATATTTTTGTCACTAATGCATTTCTTGTCCGATTAGTTACTAAATATTTTGTTATAAATTTACAATTCATCACTAAAAGTATAGAAATAGAGACGAACACTAATACTCCTCACTAATTTCATCAAAGTGATACACATTAGTCACCAAAGTCTACGTCATCACTATATTTTTGTCACTAATACATTTCTTGTCCTATTAGTTACAAAATATTTTGTTATCAATTTACAATTCATCACTAAAAGTATAGATACAGGGACGAACACTACTACTCCTCACTAATTTCATCAAAGTGATACAAATTAATCACCAAAGTCTACGTCATCACTATATTTTTATCACTAATTCATTGCTTGTCCTATTAGTTACTAAATATTTTGTTATAAATTTATAATCCATCACTAAAAATATAAATACAGTGGCGAATACTGCTACTCCTCACTAATTTCATCAAAGTGATACAAATTAGTCACTGAAGTCTATGTCATCACTATATTTTTATCTTTAATTCATTGCTTGTCCTATTAGTTAGTAATTATTAGTTACGAATTTACATTTGGTCTCTAACAATAATTATAATAGTGTCAACTTTTCATGTGCCTCACTAATTCTACCAAATTGATTTTAGTTTGTCACCAAAATTCATTTCATTACTATTTTTTGTCACTAATATTATTGCCACCAATCTTAATAATATTTTCCTAATTCCCCACCAAAATTAAAGGCCCATCATTTTTATTACTTAACTGTAAGTATAATAAAGTTTTGTAAGTTTTCTATATCTTCTCAAAAAATAAAATTACTCTATTGAAAACTACTTCAACAGTTTGATCTCGTTTTATGCCTCTCCTAGTTTGTCTCTCTCCTAGTACAAGAGTTTTTTAAAAAAATAATAATTGCTATTATCAATTTTTTTAAGGGGATACAATTACAATATCAACAATTACTGGAACCTACCGAGATTAACCACTAAATGCGAGGCCCGAATATCTACTCTCATAACGGGAGAATACTACTCCCACAATAAGGGGAGAAAACTATGTTAAAATCAATATTAGCCCAATTAGTCCATCTTATTTGAAGCCCAAAATCCAAACCCATAATAAGTCAATACCAAATTAATTTGATGTCATTGCTTACATCATTTTAGTTAGGTGAGAATTTGGTAGATAATTTTTAATTTGAATGGTCTAGATTAATTTGTGTTTATTTTATTGTGTGGTTTAGATTGATTCTTGTAACCTATAAATACCTCTCTTGTATTTGAGTTTATCATCCAAGAATCAAAGCTTTCTTAAGTGTTCTTCTTCTTTGCAATTTGTGAGGTTCTTTTAAAGAGTGGTTTTCTTCTTGATAAGTTAGAGTTTTATACTCTAGTTATTCAACATTTGGTATCAGAGCTTTGGTCTTTTGAAATTCCGAGTATGCTCTGTGGTTGCAGTTTTAACTGATCTTCCACATCAGAAAAGATTTCTTGAGACTATTGTTGAGGTTATTATAAACCTTGTGGAGCTTCTTTGTGTTGAGAGTAGTTTAGTACTCTGCAAGTTTGTCACTCAAGCTTGATCGGTATAATCAAAGTCTTACCGGTACGATGGGTGATCTTCAAGTCTTTGGAGGAATCAAGAAGCTCAACAACCAAAACTATAACACGTGGGCAACGTGTATAGAGTCTTACCTACAAGGTCAAGACTTGTGGGAGGTTGTCGGTGGTAGTGAAGTTACACAACCGACGGCAGAAGATGCCAACGGCATCTTGCGGAAGTGGAAAATTAAAGCAGGCAAAGCGATGTTTGCTTTAAAAACCACAATAGAAGAAGAAATGTTGGAGCATATTCGGGATGCCAAAACACCGAAAGAAGCGTGGGACACGTTCGTTACACTCTTTTCAAAGAAGAATGATACAAAATTGCAACTTCTAGAGAACCAACTACTATCGATGGCGCAACGCGAGATGACGGTTGCCCAATATTTTCACAAGGTGAAGTCGATATGTCGCGAAATTTCAGACTTAGATCCGACAGCTGCTATTGGGGAAGCTAGGATAAAAAGAATAATTATCCATGGCTTGAGACCTGAATACCGAGGTTTTGTTGCTGCAGTACAAGGATGGCCGACACAACCATCTATTGTTGAGTTTGAGAATTTGCTGGCCGGACAAGAAGCTATGGCTAAGCAAATTGGAGGAGTCTTGCTAAAGGGTGAGGAGGAAGCGCTCTACACCAACCAAAGCAAAGGCGGTTTAAAGCAGCACAAAGGCGGATCTACAAAGACTGGTGACAAGACAAAAAGTCATCAGGGAGGGTTCGGCTCTCGTCCAGGGAGAGTTTCGAATAATCGCGACAACAATAGAAGGTTCGATGGCGAGTGTTACAACTGCGGGAAGAAGGGCCACATGAAGAAAGATTGTTGGTCCAAGAAGAAGCCTACTGAGAGCAACATTGCTACCTCCAGTTCTAAAGAAGATAGCGAAGACAGTTGGGATGCCGATGCGTTACTTGCTATAGAAGAAGAACTAGCTCTCACGGCAACAACACCGGAAAGGATTGACTACGAGAATGATTGGATCGTAGACTCAGGCTGCTCAAATCATATGACGGGTGATAGACAGAAGTTGCAAAATTTGTCTGAGTACAAAGGAAATCGTGTGGTGGTAACAGCCGACAACTCAAGGTTACCAATAGCTCATATTGGTAAAACAATAGTTACACCTCGTTATAATACCAACCAGGTGCCACTCCAAGATGTTTACCATGTTCCTGGAATGAAGAAAAATTTACTGTCCGTGGCTCAATTCACATCATCAGGTCACTATGTCTTGTTCGGTCCGCAAGATGTGAAGGTGTTTCGAGACCTCAAGATTTCAGGAAAGCCAACGATGGAAGGACGACGATTGGAGTCAGTTTACGTGATGTCAGCAGAGTCTGCATACGTAAACAAGACAAGAAGGAACGAGACAGCAGATCTGTGGCACATGAGGCTGGGTCATGTTAGCTATTCAAAGCTAAGTATGATAGTGAAGAAGTCGATGCTTAAGGGACTTCCTCAGCTTGACGTGAGAATGGATACGGTCTGCGCGGGATGTCAATATGGTAAAGCACATCAATTGCCATACGAGGAGTCAACTTTTAAATCAAAGAAACCATTAGAGTTAGTTCACTCTGATGTGTTTGGACCCGTTAAGCAACCATCAATTGGCGGAATGAGGTATATGGTAACGTTCATTGATGACTTCTCCAGATATGTGTGGGTTTTCTTCATGAAAGAAAAATCTGAAACATTCTCGAAGTTTAAAGAGTTCAAAGAGGTAGTTGAAGGAGAAGTAGAAGAGAAGATTCGGTGCTTGCGCACAGATAACGGGGGAGAGTATAGCTCAGGAGAGTTTTCTCAATACCTACGGGAATGCCAAATACGTCATCAGTATACTTGTGCTAATACGCCACAACAGAATGGTGTAGCGGAGAGGAAGAACCGACATCTTGCAGAAGTTTGCCGGAGTATGCTACATGCAAAGAACATTCCTGGGAGATTTTGGGCCGAAGCTATGAGAACCGCAGCTCATGTCATCAACAAACTTCCTCAACCGAGGTTAGAGTTTGTTTCACCCTATGAGAAATTGTGGGACAAGAAACCTACAGTTAGTTACCTTCGAGTATTCGGTTGTGTTTGCTATGTATTTGTTCCTGACCATCTACGTAGCAAGATTGATAAGAAAGCAATCAGATGTATCTTCGTGGGATACGACAGCCAGCGAAAAGGGTGGAAGTGTTGTGATCCAATGAGTGGAAGATGCTACACATCACGAGATGTGGTATTTGATGAAGCATCCTCATGGTGGACCTCAGAAAAGGAAGTTTTGCCAGATTCAAAAGAATTCAAAGACAGGCTGCAAGAAAAGATGGGGGAGCATACTGTCCAAATTCAACCAAGTTCAGATGAAGCCAGAGCTCCATATGATAATGATGATGAGCAAAGAATAACTCAGAACCCTTGGCAAACTGGCATGTATCAACAACCAGACGAAGAAGGCAGATCTAGTGAAATGGAAGAATCAACTCCACTACGAAGGTCAATAAGAACACGGAAGCCAAATCCCAAATACGCCAATGCAGCCATAGTTGAAGAAGCAACTGTAATTGAACCTGAGACGTTCGAAGAAGCATCACAGAGTTCGAAGTGGATGACAGCTATGAAAGAAGAGATTGCTGCACTTGAGCAAAATCAGACTTGGGAACTAGTGCCAAAGCCAAGAGATGTGAAACCCATATCCTGCAAATGGGTTTACAAAATAAAGTGCCGTCCAGATGGGTCAATCGAAAGGTATAAGGCTCGATTGGTAGCTCGTGGCTTCTCTCAACAATATGGACTAGACTATGATGAAACGTTTAGTCCAGTGGCAAAACTTACAACTGTACGAGTCCTACTTGCACTTGCGGCCAACAAAAATTGGAACTTGTGGCAGATGGATGTGAAGAATGCCTTTCTTCATGGAGAGCTGGATCGGGAGATCTACATGATTCAACCAATGGGTTTTCAGAATGAAGGTCATCCTGAGTATGTGTGTAAGCTGCGGAAGGCTCTCTACGGACTAAAACAAGCACCTAGGGCATGGTATGGTAAAATTGCTGAATTTCTTACTCGAAGTGGTTATTTAGTAACATCTGCAGACTCCAGCTTGTTTGCTAAAGCTAAAGGAGGAAAGATAGCTATCGTGCTTGTATATGTAGACGATCTAATCATCACTGGAGATGATGTTGAAGAAATTTGCCGAACAAAGGAGAACTTGTCAGTTCGTTTTCAGATGAAAGAACTTGGACAACTTAAGCACTTTCTTGGGCTAGAGGTTGATCAGACACTAGAAGGGATATTTCTCTATCAACAGAAATATGCCAAAGATCTGTTGAAGAAGTTCGGGATGCTAGAATGTAAACCAATCTCAACACCGATGGAACCGAATGCCAAGATGTGTGCACATGAAGGCAAAGACTTGGAAGATGCATCAATGTTTCGACAGTTGGTAGGTAGTTTAATCTACTTAACCTTGACTCGACCTGATATTTCTTATGCAGTTGGTGTGATGAGTCGATACATGCAAAATCCGAAGAAGTATCATTTAGAAGCGGTTCGGCGAATCCTTAGATATGTGAAAAGTACAATAGACTATGGACTTATGTACAAGAAAGGTGGAAATTGCAAGCTAGTTGGCTACTGTGATGCTGACTATGCAGGAGATCATGATACTCGCAGATCAACTACTGGGTATATGTTTACCCTTGGATCTGGAACAATTTCTTGGTGTAGCAAGAGACAACCGACTGTGTCTTTGTCAACAACGGAAGCAGAGTACCGAGCAGCAGCAATGGCAGCTCAAGAGAGCACATGGCTGATACAGCTGATGAATGATCTACATCAACAAGTAGATTACGCGGTTCCGTTGTACTGTGACAACCAATCGGCAATTCGTCTAGCGGAGAATCCAGTCTTTCATGCAAGAACTAAACATGTGGAAGTGCATTATCACTTTGTTAGAGAGAAAGTTATGCAAGAAGAGATTGAGATGAGGCAAGTCAAAACAGATGAGCAAGTTGCGGACTTGTTCACAAAAAGCTTGAGTATTGGAAAGTTTGAAAACTTCCGACGTCAGCTTGGCATGGTTCAAAGAATGGGGGCTAACATTGAGGGGGAGTGTTAAAATCAATATTAGCCCAATTAGTCCATCTTATTTGAAGCCCAAAATCCAAACCCATAATAAGTCAATACCAAATTAATTTGATGACTACTCATACATGCACAAGGTGGGAATTAAACCCCTCACCACTGAGGTGGGAGGGAGGTGCACTAACCACTTTATTTTAATTTAAATTGTTGCCAGTTCCTCATAAACTATAGTTCCTTATCTTATGTGTAATCGTTGCAGGAATTTCCAAGTCATAAAGAAATTACAGGTTATTATTATCATATATCAATTTCATGTTTTGTTATATAATAGGACCATCATTTATTTTCACAAGACTAATCTTATACCGACTTTGTTGAATTGTTTTCACTATTTTTCAAACATTTACATCCTAATAAAGTTATAATTTGTTTCATACAACCATTAAACCCAAGGTTAAATTTTTAAAATTGTAATTTACTTATAATACTAAAAACTATACCAAAATTAACCCGTAAAACCATTATATTTAATTATATAATTTATTTACCCTCATTTTATTTATATTAAGATCAAATCAATTGAGCATATGAGATCAAATCAATCGCCTATCTATTGGGGTTATATATATATATATATATATATATATATATATATATAAATTTAGTTGCCTGTATCAAATCTAGCTAATTCAATAATGATATAAAAATAGATAATTACTGTACCCACCCATGACCCAACAAACATTCAAAAAAACAAAATGACATAGACAGTGTATTTTATAGTTAATTACTTATTTTAATTATAAATATCTTCTTCTTTTTTTTATGGGGTACAATTACAATATCAACAACTGCCGGGACCTGCCGAGATTAAACGCTAAACGTGCGGCCCGGATATCTACTCCCATAGCGGGAGAATACTACTCCCACAATAAGGGGAGAAAACTACCCACACATGCACATGGTGGGGATCGAACCCCTCACCACTGAGGTGAGACAGAGGTGCACTAACCACTTTACTACAAGTGGATGTGCTTAATTACAAATATCTTAATTACCTTATAACAATGTACAAACTTATATTAACTATAAATTATTATTCAACTATTGGAAAAATAATGTTGTTTGGATTTATATATGATATTGTTTTTAATTTATTATTCAACCTAGTTTCTTATGTTAAAATTGATTCTACCACTTATTGGTAATGAACATAAACAATATTGATTTAGAACTCCCTATCTCACTTTGATATAATTTTTTTAAATACGAATCTATAGAAAATAATTAAAATGTTATTTTAATATTAGTAGATTTTGGTTCTTTGTTTCAAAAAATATATGTAGATTTTGAAATGATTTTCAAAATTTATGTTTTGGTAACTATATAATCAAATGCATTTTCAAAGATCTTTTTTTATATTTCTTGTGTTTCCAAATATAAATAGTTAATTGTGTTATACTAATATATAGGATTTGTAATAAAACAACGATTTCAATTAAAGAGACATTTATTTCCTCTCAATATATTGAAATCAAAATTTTCTCTGGCTCATGAAACAAGAATTTGATGAAAAGAATTTCAGTTTAATGTTTCAAGGGTCATGTAATAGCAAAAAGCCGTCGGTGATTTTATTTTCTTTATTATATATAATGATCCTTTATATTTCTTGGTTGCTGTTAAAATGTCTCGAGAACAAAAAAGATATCTAAATTGGGCTTTTTCATGCAAAAACAAATAAGAGTTTGTGGCAAATTCTTTTTTCTTTTTAACTATTTTTGTTTTTTGCAATTTGTTCCACCACTGTGATAGATCTAGAAGATGAGATCTAATAGAACTGTTGTTTGGTCTACTTGAAAGTTTATTTGAATAGACATTGTTATTATCTACATCTCAATATTTGATTTTAAAAAAAAATTAATGAAACTAAAATCTAAATATGAAAGATTTTTTATCATTATAAAATAAAAAGAATTTAACTAACAAAAGATTAAGAATCTAATAAATGTCATATTAAGTGAAAGTCACAGTCTTTTCCTCTCGTTTTTTCTCTGAAGGAACAGTGGTAAAAGTAGCCATCCCAACGGCAGATTTCCTCCTTCGTGGTGGTAGATCTCGTCCGATCATCCTCTGCTTGCCTATGTCCTCCTTCTCCTTTTATTGGTAAGAAGAGGGCTGTGCAGCTCAGGATACTTGGACCCCTCTTCCCAGCAGCTCCTTTCCCTCCCTCTTCACGGTGGGTTATGTATGGTTCTATTTTGGGATTTATCGAGCTGCTGGTTTTTCTTCTCTGATCTATTGACAGTAGCGATCAGAGTTGCTGGTGTGCTTGGATCTGGGGTGTACCTTTCTCTTGGTTAAGGTGGGGTGTCTTGGACTTCCAGTGAGTTGATAGAGCGGTGATGAAGCAGGTTGAGAGGATACAGAGTCTGTCCAGTTAGTGGATCTCTCTCCGCAGTTAGTGCCTTCCCTGATCGTCTGGTTGGTGGGGAAGTCAGGTGGTGCAGCTGCTTTGCTTGGAGGTGGAGTGGTGCTGTGATGGCTGTTGTGGATGGGGCCTGGATCAGGGCCTAGGTAGATCGATCTGGGCAGTGCGAGGTCTGGTGGTTCTTGAGGTGTTGCAGCTTTGTATGGGAATAGCTGCCTTGATTGTGTGTGGGTTGAGTGGCTACGACTCTGAGTTTGTGGGGGCCGGTAGTATTAAAGCTGGTGGACACAGTAGTGACAGGTGCTGTTAGTGGACACAGATCTGGTGCTTTGGTGTTGCTGGGGTGCTTGGATCGGGTGTTTTGTGTTCTGTTATGGCTACAGATGAAATTTTAAGGCTTTGTGAGGCTCTGTCTTTATCGGAGGAAGATGGTCCAGTTTTAGATATTGCAGGGGATGATCATGCTGATGGAATCAGAAGCGTTGAACATTGCTTGGTGGGGAAGATCCTTTTGAGGAGGAAGGTTAATAAGGAGGCTTTCCGTGGAACTATTGAACAAATTTGGGGTACGGTGGGGCGAGTAGAAATTGAAATGGTAGGCGATAATGTTTTCGTTTTCCATTTTCAATCCCTTAAGGATAAAGCGATGGTCTGGTCTAGGGGCCCCTGGCACTTTGATAAAAATCTCATTGTTCTTGAAAAACCAGTGGGGTCAGGTGCAATTTCACAACTTCAATTCAACTTCTCCTAATTCTGGATCCACATTTACAACATTCCTCTAGGGTGCTTGAACTATAAAGTGGCAAGACTAATAGCCGAGGAAGTGGGCACCATTGTTGATTTCCCGATGGATTGGAAAGATTTGTGGGGCAAATTCCTGAGAATCAAAGTTAGAATTGATATTACAAAACCCTTTAAAAGGGGTATCAGGATGAGATTGGAGAACTATGACACTATGATTACAGCCTTAATCAAATATGAGAGGCTCCAAGATTTTTGCTATGGATGTGGTTTCATCGGACATTCTTTTAGGGAGTGTCATAACAGTGAGGTGAGGAAGCGTATTATGGAAGGGGTTGAGCCAAAATTTGGGGTATGGCTTAGAGCATCACCTTTGGATCGCTCAAAGAATCGGCAAAGGGGGAAGGACTCATCTGAAGCTAAACTGAAATCCCAGGAAGACATTGAGGAGGTTGACGGAGCAGATGCGGTGGGTGCCAGCAGACATTTGACTTCTGTTCCAATCAATTCTGGCAAACGTGAAGGAAAGTCTAGTCGGGTTATTAAGGCTTCCCCAGCTATTTCGAATAGAGCATTGCTATCTGAGGGCGATACTTTGATTCAGGGTATTCAGTGGATGAAACCTCCATCTAAGGAGGTTATTGTTGTTGCACTGACTGTAGATGTGCATTCAGAGGCGTTGGCTAGTATGGATAAGGAAATTATAGGGTCTAACTTATGTGATGAAGGTAAGGTCGTTATGTTTGAGTCTTCCCTTGGTAAACCTAACTTCAAAAAATGGAAAAGGTTAATTAGGGGGAATCCTTTACAAAAGCTTATTCCAGGCTATCCAAGCCCAATCCAGAAGATGTTACTAGCTAGGCATTATGCTAGAAGAGGTCGAAAGCCAGTAAAGAAATCCCTTAACCAGAATTTTTCAGGTATTAATGCTGGAATATCCTCATCTGGAGCGATTATTATAGATCCTGGAGGGAAACGTAAAGTTATGGAAACTGTAGGGGAGAACCTGTCTGGGAAGAAACAGAAATGCTTAGATACTGATTTATCGGCGGAGTCTACTGAGCAGGCCCTCCGGGAGCCATAAGTATCATTTGTTGGAACGTTCGAGGATTGGGGAGTCCTCGTGCGTTCTTGGCCCTCCGGAAGGTTATCCGAAAAAAATCCCCTAATATAGTTTTCCTTTTTAAAACTAGATTAAAAGGTGAGTAGGCGGTGAAGATTGAGGTTCAGTTGGGTTTTTGTGGTGGCCTGCATGTGGATTGTGTAGGAAAAAGTGGACGATTGATGTTGTTGTGGAACGATGTGTGGGATGTCTGAGTATTGTCCTTCTCTAGGGGCCATATTGATGTGGTGATTAAAATGGAGAACAATCTCAAATGGAGGTTCACAGGGTTCTATGGATGTCCTGTTCTTAATCATAGAGCCGATTCTTGGGAGCTCTTTCGGCAGCTCAAGGCCGTTAACAGGCTTCCTTGGTTGTGTGGCGGAGACTTGTCCGGGTATGTTTAATTTTCGTAGTATTGTCGAATTTTATAATTTTGTTGATTTGGGCTTTTCAAGGTCGTTGTTTACCTGGAATAATAAAATGGGGGGTTCTAGAAATGTTCAAGAAATATTATACCCTTTTTTTTGCTACCCAACAGTGGGTAAACTTGTTTTCGGAGGTTAAAGTTGAGCACCTAGGCTTTATGTCTTCTGATCATAGGCTGATTTCGACCAAGTTAGTGCGAGGCAGTACCAACAACAGTGGAGGTAGAGATCAAAAGTTCAGATTTGAGCCTTTTTGGCTTAAAGATGATGAGTGCTATTCTGTGATTTGCACAGATTGGGGAGGGTTTGACAGTGCTTCTTCTGGTAGAGGCTTGAGAGATAAGCTTCTTATATATGCTGACCAATTAGAGAACTGGAGTAAAGTCAAGTTTGGGTCTCTGAAGAAAGCCATTGATAAAAAACGATGTGAGATCAACCTTCTCTATGAACGGCAGCAATCTGAACAGGTTCTCAATGATATTAAGGCTAGGGAGATAGAGTTGGAAAGTCTCGTCACTAATGAGGAACTATATTGAAAACAACGGTCGAGGGTTGATTGGTTACTTGTAGGGGAGAAGAACTCCAAATTTTTCACAGAAGAGTGATAGCCAGAAGGAGGAAGAATCTGATTAGCTCTTTGTTGGATGTAAAGGGGGTCTGTAGGGAGTCTTAGCAGGGCATATCCAATCTGGTTTGTGATTATTTCTCTGATTTATTCAAATCTGTCCAGCCGTCATTCTATGACTTTGCCGCTGCCTTATTTTTTCTTGAGCGTAAAGTTGATGCCCATATGGCAGGTAGACTTGGAAAGGCTTTCACCAGAGCAGAGGTGCGAGCTGCAGTTTTTGAAATGGGTCTAAATAAGGTCCTTGGCCCCGATGGCTTCCATTCTCTCTTCTTTTAGAAATTTTGGAATATGGTTAGAGAGGATGTATCTAGTGTGTGCCATAAAGTTCTTAATGATGGCTGCTCAATTAAGGAGTTCAATGCCACAAATGTGGTCATGATTCCAAAGGTTAAAAACTTGGAGCGTATGACCAATTTCAGACCCATTAGCCACTGCAGTGTTATTTATAAGATTGTCTCAAAGGTTATGGAAAACATGTTAAAAGAAATTCTGCCCCATATTATATTTGCAGAGCAGAGTACTTTTGTACCATGGCGGTTAAGTTTTGACAACCTTATGGTTGCTTTTGAGCTTCTTCATTCTATCAAGAAACAGAAAAAGGGTAAAAAAGGGTATACAACTATTAAACTGGACATGAGTAAGACTTACGACCCGGTGGAGTGGGGTTTCCTGGAGATCATCATGGAGAAATTAGGGTTCTCTAGTCATTTCAGAGCCCTTGTCACGAACTGTATGTCGACTTCCAAACTTTCCATCCTGGTAAATAGGAAGCCTGTAGGGGAAGTTACTCCTCAAAGAGGGTTAAGGCAGGGATGCCCTCTATCTCCTTATCTTTTCCTCCTCTGTGCAAAAGCTTTATCTACCCTTATGAAAGGCAATAAATCAAATGGGCATTCTCTGTGTATGAGATGTAGTCGCGGGAGCCCCCTGGTTAGTCACTTGTTTTTTGCAGATGACAGTATAGTTTTTTGTAGGGCTTCAATTCAAAATTGTGAGAAGTTGAAACAGATCCTTAAAACCTATGAGTTAGCCTCTGGTAAGCGGATTAATTTGGAAAAGTCTAATATCACCTTTAGCCCAAATGTGGAAGTTGATCGAAGCGCTAGTATCTTAAGTTGCCTGGACCTAGGCTAATCCCCAAGCTCATGACAAGTATCTTAGCCATTCAACTATGGTGGGAAAAAATAAAAGGAAAACCTTTGGCGATATTAAGGAGAGGGTCTGGCGTAAAATCAGAGGGTGGAAAGGCAATCTCTTCTCGATGGGTGGCAAAGAGGTTCTAATCAAAGCAGTGGCTCAAGCTATTCCTACGTTCACTGTGAGCATCTTCCAGTTGCCTTCTACTTTTTGCAACAAGCTGTGCTCCATGATCTTGGGTTTTTGGTGGGGCGCCACAGATGGTAATAAGAAGATTTGTTGGGTCTCTAGAGATAAATTGTGCTCCTCGAAAATCTGTGGGGGGCTTGGTTTCAAAGATTTATCTCTTTTTAATCAGGCTCTCCTAGGCAAATAGGCATAGAGAATTGTCATGAATAAAGACTCTTTAGTGGCCAGAGTCCTCAATGCAAAGTATTTCAAGTAGCAGGATTTCTTATCTGTCTCATTGATACATGGGAGTTCTCATCTCTAGAGGAGTTTGATTTGGGGTAGGAGCCTGCTTCTTAAGGGCCTTCGTTGGCGAGCGGGTAATGGTAAGGATATCAAGGCTTTTCAAGATCCTTGGCTGTCAAGGGCGTCTACTTTCTGACCCTACTCGTCTGCCCCTATAAAAGATCTTAAGGTTTCCTCCCTTATAACCCCATCTCCCCACTTTTGGGATTTGACTAAGCTTGATCAGTTTTTTGGAGCAGCGGATAGGGAATCTATATTGGAAATCCCCCTGAGCTTTGGTGATTGTAAAGATTCCTTAGTTTGGCACTTCGATGAGAATGGAGAATACTCTATGAAAAGCAGGTATAGAGTGGTGGCACAGGAAAAACTATCTTTTCAAGGTTCCTCTTTGTGCTCGGATTCTAAATGGTGGCTTTCTATTTGGAACCTCAACATTCCTCCAACAATTAAATTTTCATTTGGAGAGTTTGCCACAATGCCAATTCGTTCCTTTGTAATATCTGTTCTAGGAAGATTGTTGTTGACCCTTGTTGCCCTAGGTGTGGTGATGCCTTTGAGAGCTCAACCCATGCCTTTTTTTGGTGTAGCTCAGTATGAGCCATTTAGGAGTCCATTGTGTTTTGGAACCTTCTTAATTTGCAGCACCATATTTCTTATTTTAATTTGATTTTGTGGATTTTTGTTAGGGCCAAGAGAAAAGAATTTGAGAAGTTCTGTATGATTCTGTAGGGGGTTTGGTCTGAAAGGAATGTCGTCTCTCATTCTAAAAGTCTCAGGTTAAGTGCTAATTTGGTTTCTTGGTCGCTTTCTTTGCTGGTTGAATTTCAGGGCACTCAGAAAGTCTTTGGCTCCCTTCCCCAGCCTCTCAGGAAGCCTTGTTCCGATTCGTGGGTTCCTCCTCCAGCAGGCTCCCTGAAGTTGAATTCCGATGCAACAGTGAAGTCTGGCTATTTTGTGATAGGTTCTGGTGTAGTGGTGCGGGATGGTCAGGGCAAGATTGTTGTAGCGTCAGCCAAGCCTCTTTTGGGGGTTTTTTCTGTTGAGCTTGGTGAGTTGCTGGCGTTGCTGTTGGCTAAAGAGTTAAACCTGGTTATTGAATGGGTTGAGTTAGATGCTGTTAATGTTGTGGCTAAGGTGTTTAGTTCTTCCCCTAGTTCTTTTGTGGATCCCATTGTTAATGATGTTAAGGCTCTTTTTAGGGATGTAGGAGTTTCTAACTGTCTTGCTATTCCTCGTTCAAGGAATGGTATGGCACATTCTCTTACTTCCCTAGCCTTTTCCTCTAAGTAGGATTTCTATTGGTTCAATCCTGAACCATGCTTTCTTGTTGGTCTTCTGTAATAGAAGTTGTTTTGTAATAAAAAAAAAAACTAACAAAAGATTAGTTTATATTATGAATAATTTATATTTTTTTAGGCTATTTTAAATAATATATCTTAATCAAACTTTCTTAATAACAAAAGATTGTATTTGTCCTCTTTAATGAAATTTATTAAATTATAGCAGCTGTACATTTAAAAAAACAACTATAGAAACTATTATTTATTATTAATAGAAATATTGTAATATATTTTTTATGAAAATATTAATAAACCTAATTTAAAAATACAAAGCTTTCTGTAAAATTTTGAAATGTAACTTTTAATTGAAATTTAATTTAAAAATTTATTGTAATAAATTTTTAAGTTTCAAACTTTTAGTATTCCCTCTAACTAGCAATTACTAAAAAAAAAAAAAGATTAGTCAAAAGATATTATTATTTTCAGAAAGTAAATATATTAACTCTTTCAATATCTATAAACTACTTAATTTGACATCAAATAATAAACCATATAACTTAATTGAGAATTAATAATTGGTCAATATTCATTAAATTTGCTTATCAATTCATATAGTCTGAATTAACTCTTTCAATATATTAACTCTTTCAATTTATTATTTTCAGAAAAGTAAATATATTAACTCTTTCAATATCTATAAACTACTTAATTTGACATCAAATAACAAACCGTATAACTTAATTGAGAATTAATAATTGGTCAATATTCATTAAATTTGCTTGTCAATTCATAGAGTCTGAATTAATTTTATAATTTATATAAACATTTTAATGAAGAATGTTAAAATTTTACATCAACAAGCCGGTGGTGTTTTATGAAAATTGATTGTAAGGGTAGGTAATGTTTAATTAATATTCCCTACTTTAAAGTAAGTTGCTGCCAATCCACTTATAGTTATGTAGTGCTATATATAACAATTATGTTGCTTGTAAGGGTAGGTAATGTTTTATAATTATGTAGTACTATATATAACAATATTTTGCTGCCCATTAACTTATAGTAAAGTAGCTAGTGCACCTCCCTCTCACCTTAGTGTTGAAGGTTCAATTCCCATCATGCACATTTATCAGCATGTATGGGTAGTTTTCTCCTCTTATTGTGGGAGTAGATGTCTATTAATATTGTAATTATATCCTTTCAAAAAGAAAAAAAAAAAAACAAAGTGTCTCAACGTGTTTTAATTAATGAACATGTTCACTTACATGTTTCATGAAAAAGTAATAATATGCTCATGAATGGAACCAAACAAATTTTTTCAGTGGAGTACACATGATTAACATTTTCTAAGTATTAGACCTAAGATTAATATATCTTATAAATTTAATTTATCTTTCCTAGTCATTTAATAGTTATGATTGGGAATATCTATTTTATTGAATTGTGACAAGATCTCAACTAGAAAGCCGTGTGTTTGTAATTTCCAAACTGTCACGAACTATATAATTATTAATTCTTCCTTTTAACGTTATTATTTTTCATTTTTTTGTTGTTGAATTTTTTATTATTAATATAGTTTTCCTTGTATTTATTTGCATTGGGACATGTATATTTATTAATGAAATTTTAATTATTAATATAATTTTCTTTATATTTCTCTACATTGTGACATGTATATTTATTAATGTATTGTAGTTCGTATATATATTTGGTTGATGGATGAAGACAGTTAAAGTAATTATTATAATTTTAATTTTTAAAACTACCATAATGACCAACAATGAGGACATCAAAATTATTCTTTTGCTTTTTATGTGTCAGGTTTTTTCCTTAATATGTTTATTGTTTGGTTATTTAATTAAATGAGCTTTTTAAAAATATATATATATATATATATAAACGCACGTTTTTTTTATTAACGTAATATACTAAAAATAAAATCCAAATATTCCACACCCCCACCTCCCCACTTACTACGCTCTAGCTGCCTTACCAATTTTTCTTTTCTTTTCTTTTCTTTTTATTTACTTTTTCGCTCTATTTATTTTTATATATATTTCATTTATTTGCATTCCACTCACTTTTACTCCTTATTTTTCTTCATTTATTCTTAAAGTTTGCACACTTTTTTTATTTAAAAATATTTTGAAATTCTAAAATACAAAAAAAAAAAATCTAATTGTTTAATTTTTATTTTACAGATAATATAATTTATTAGATAAATTTACATGTAATACTATCTTTATAACTCTCTGCCAACATCTTTCTCTTGTAAATTCTGAAAGTCAACTCTGATATCCTTCTTATCTCACACTAAAACTGATTACAGTTTGATCAAAATCTCTAAGAGTCAACTAATACAATTCTCAGTTCATCATCGAATCACATGGCTATGCACTCAGGTATGTAAGTGTGCAACCCGCCTTTACAGTTATGTCATCTTAAAATTTAAGTTATTTCATCTTATTTTTATTTGTCTTAAAATTTTTCTTATTCTTCGTGCAGAAGTTGGATAAGAATAAATTTGAAGTTTGATTGGCTTGGTGCTTGGTTACAATTTTCTGTGGACTTATAGTTGGTAATTTGATTTAGTGTCATGCTTATTTAGTTAAAGGCTTATACTGTTCTTCGTCTTCTTAAAGGTTGTTTGTTGGTTTTTTTGTGTTATATATATATATATATATATATATATATATGTATAAATAATTTGTTTTCAATTGGCAAAACATCTTCCTACAAACAAAATTGGTATTGTTGTGCATGAGATGTTATTTTGATAGTCAAACACCTTTTTTTTTTTTTTTAAATTCTTTTATTATTTTGTTATGCCGGTAAATTTTGTTAAGCTACTTGTCATGATTGATCCGCACTGTCCAGCTACTCTTGAATATACCAGTGATCATTTTAGTTGATGATGATTCTAACCTATTGAGGTTAGCTGCTGTAGCTATGTGCGAGTATTATCGCAATACATAACATTGATGATCAAAATGAAGTTTTTATTATACTATTTGAAAACATAATTCACTATCATATATGGATGTGTGACAGTGAGAATATTGATGAATGCTTGTGCAATTAAGTACTTGTATCTATGACCTTTTTATGTATATGATTTATTTACTGTATTATACAAATAATGAGACGATTAAATTAATAATTAGTGCTACACTTTTTTTATTATTATTATTAAGACTTGGTATCCTCTATAGCATAGTATTTTTTCTTCAATTGTTTGATCATCAAATTCACTGTCTCAATTTCTTCAAAACAAATCAAAATAAATTACATTCCCAATTTTTTATCTCATAATAAATGATGTAAGCTAAATTTGTCAGAATACAGGAGAAATGATATTATCATACAATACTTGAAAATTGGTCTAGTTTTAGTTTGACCAAATGCTTTTTTTTTTGATAATTTATTTTAATGGAATGTTTTTTTAAATTATATTAAAATGATACCTATGATTACCGATGATAGGTTTATTTTCATCATTATGTCTACCAAAAAAGGAAATGGTCGAGGTGGATGGGCAAAAGCTCAAAGCATTTCACGAATATATGGTAAGAATTCGTCAAGTTTACTCACGGCCATGCAAACAACTGTACCTACCAAAGCACCAACCAAACACCAACAACAACCACAATACTTACAAACTCACTAACAATTTCAGCTGCGACCATACTTGCTTCATCAACTAAACATGCACCTGCAGCTAGACGCCCAATAGCACCAGCAAATATTATTTACTAAATAAATATAATAAAGAAACATTTGTGACTAGATATTATTTTTTTTGACATGATATTTATGTTTAAATGAATATTTCTATACTAATGGTACATCATTTATATTTTATTCTACGAATACCAAATGGGTTTAGGAATAAAATTCGTTACCTTTTAATGCTCTAAACAGTAGACACTAATTGTACTATTATTTTAGTGACCAAAGCTTCATAACTAATCATATAGCTCTTTAGTAAGGAAAAATAGATAGTTTGTGACAAACTTTACATTACTAATTTAAAGCACATTAGTGACCAATGACAATATATATATATATATATATATATTTTATTGCTACAAAACTTCTATTACAGAAGATCAACAAGAAAGCTTGGTTCAGGATTGAACCAATAAAATTTATCTTTAGAGGAAAAGGCTAGGGAAGCAAGAGAATGCATCGTTCCATTCCTTGAACGAGGAATGGCATGACAGTTGGAAACTCTCATGTCCCTAAAAAGAGCCTTGACATCATTAACAATAGGATCCACAAAAGAACTAGGAAAAGAGCTAAACACCCTAGCCACAACATTAACAGCATCTGACTCAACCCACTCAATAACCAGGCTAAACTCTTTAGCCAGCAGCAACCCCTCCCGCAACGCCAGCAACTCGCCAAGCTCAGCAGGAAAAAACCCCAAGAGTTATCTTCTCTTCTAGTCATTTGGTTAGGATGGTGCGATAAGTTGATGAGGAGATATCAATTATGGGGCAGGTGTGTTTTCGGATTTTTTTATTATTATTATTTTGTCTTAGGAACTGTTTTTGTTTATCGTTGTCTAGTTGACATATATAGGCAGGAAACCTAAACTTTCCTTACACGCATTTTGTGTTTGAAAGACTTAGATATAACAACGCTATGTACGTCTAGTCCGCATTTAGTGTGTTTAGTCTAGACTCAAAACATTTTTGAACCTTTATTTTTGTCATGTGTACACTTTCTGTTGAAACATAATTGTTAGTTTTTTTAATGAGTTTTAATTTGTTTAGGACCACTTAGATTTTTTTGTGCCATGTTTTGCACCGCATTGTGTTACACTCTGTTTATCATTTTGTGAAAATATGCAATGTTCGATCGATTAGGATAAATAGTTGAGACTTACCCAGTGAGTTTGTGAGCTTATGCTTTGTTATTTGAAAGGGTATTTTCGTTTCTACTCTTTATATACTTATCTTTTATTTTAATTGATTAGTTTGATCTCATTTAGGTTTTGCATTGAACAGTTTTGAACAACGTCTAGGATATCTTGTGTTTTACCCTATGTTGAGTTGGTTTTCCCTTTAGAAGTGATATAGGCTATGCATGTTGAGCTACTATAAATCCAAAAATTCATGCTATCCTTGTGTGTACTCCCATAACCATTTGAAGCCAGACATTTAAAAGCTTTTTCTTTCATCACCTACATAAATCCAAAACCAAGCTCTGTGTATGAAATAGCCTTACCTTTTTAGCTTGGATCATTTTAAGATGATAAGAAAAGAAAATAACTACATGGGTAAATTTCACAAGTCTATGCCAAGGTTGTATGTTGTTATTGAAAAAAAAAAGAATAGAAAAAAATAAAATATGGGAATTGTGCAAAGCCGTGTGTGAATAAGAGAAGAATAATAAAAGAGAATAGTTCATGTATTGAAAAATTCTAAGTAATCTCTTAATTTGATCGAAAGCTTTTTGCATTCCCTTTTTCCATTTCTTTCTTAACCCATCACCCAATAGCCCCATTACAACCTATATTAAGTCTTGTTGATCTTTTGGGGAGTCTTAACTTTATTGTAGAGGTTTTCATATTGATATCTTGTTCATAATGTTTGATTCTTTCAATGAGATGTATTTGCGACAAAATAGCATTTTTCAAATTGATTTTCAAATGTGATGTATATTCGTATTTCATTGAGCATAAATTCCTTCTGCATATGTTTGATGAGTGTGTTGCCTAGGTTCTGAGCAATTTTCTAGAGAATTATCTTGAGAGGTTTAGAGTCGAGAAGAATTCTATTCCGGTTATTTGAACTCAATTGTTTTCTTTTTAAGATTCTTAGACTGTTGGCATGTTTATGGCAAGTGGTGCAAAAATTTGAGAGTGGATGCTTTCGAATTTTACTTATTGTTTTTGCTAATTTTTATCTTAATGGATTATGTTTCATTTAGCAAATTAATTGTTCTTTAATGTTCAAAGATACGTTTGTGGGTATCGTTGCTGGTAAACTCTCACGAGACTATAACTCGTCCACCAGGGACACCTAGGGGTTTAAAGGCTTGTGGTACATGCTAAGTGTCATCATGTTACCTACGAAAGTATTTTAGGCTAGCTATTTATTTACATTTATTTTTTGTTTTATTATTTTTTTTTTTTGCATTTTTTGATGGCTTTATTTCTTGATCAAAAATGGGCCTCCATCTTTACCTATCATTACCTATTTTTGTTCCATTCCCGAGTAATTGTTGGTTGTTTTTAATGTTTTTTATCTAGTGCATAAGTAATAAGGTTTTGAGCTTAATTGAAGAGTTTTGGTGGATTAAATTGAAGATCTGAAGATTTATTAGTGCAGACCTATCATGTTTCGGAGGCCACCCTAAATTTCATAAGATGAACTGGGTTATAAGCCTTATAATTATGGAAATTGCAAAGCAAACTAAAAAGAATCTCTAAATAAAGTGAGACTAGGCCAAAGGTGAAAAACGGTAGGCGGTCAAATGGTACCAATCGTGAGTCGGGATATTGCAATTGACTAATTAGGTTCAATATTTCAAGTGTTGAATTGTCCCCAACAATGGCATATCAAATTATGTGGGTCATGTATTGATATTGTAAGTCTAATTAACTCCACCTATTGGTCCTAGAGTGAAGATAATTAAATATCCATTATTAGTTCCAATTCTGAGGTTGATTAAATATTTTCATGTCTTAATCAATCTATTCAATATTCTCTAGAATGATAATATAAACAAATATAACCTAATGATTTCTCAAATAGAATATAATTTTCTTATTAATTGTCATTCAACATTCATACAAACACTTTCGTAACGCAAACGACAAGAATAACAAGTTAATAGAGACAAATATCTAGAAAATAAAGTCTTGATAGTCCATTGACCTCCTACTATGAAATTAACTACTCATAACAACAATAGAAACATTAAAAGAAGAAAAGAATAAGATACAACCCATTCTCGAAGCATCCATGGTGAGAATTCCCGCTTTGGTCCGACTAGAACTTCATCTCCTTCGATTCTTCGTCTTCGCTGATGAATGATCGATGAATATCAAGTAACTAACTTCAATCTTGTGTGGAATGGTGTTTGAATGGTGTTTTTGGTGATGAACAATGGCCTAGGAACAAGCTTTCCGCCCCTTGGACGAACTAGGATCGAACCCCCTTCTTTTTCTCCTCTTTTCCTTTTATAGGTCGTAGAAATTAGGGTTTTCACGTCGCCGTTGTGACCGTGGTCGCGACTCTCGGTCGCAATGATCTGGTCGTAGTACTCACTACCAAAAAATTGATGTACCGTCGCGACCATTGTATCGCAACTCTCGGTCGTGCCACTGGGTCGCGCCACTCACTGGTCGAAATTGGCAGGACTGTGCACTGTTACTAAAACGAGCATAACTTCCTCTAGAAAAATCCAAATCACGAACCGTAAAATTCATTGGAAAGTAATATAGATCTTTCTAGACATATAAGGCTCACTACTCATTTTATCCTGTGGAATTTATGACAGCCTTCGGAACATGACCGGTCTACACTAAGAAATCTTCAATTCTTCCAACTTTGTCATGTTTTCCCTAATATTCCCCTAAGGCCTGCACAAACTCAAAACACACATTAAACCAACCAAATTACTTGAAAACAAAGTCAAAATATACGGTTAAAGGGGTGTAAAAATATAACATACACAGTCCGATCATGATGCACCCTATACTAGACCAGTTTAACTGACCTAATGTTGTGCACAACACAGTCCTACCTCTATTGAGGAAAATAAAGTCTGGGAGACCCAAGAAAAACATAAACAGAGCCCTGAAGAGCTCATAAAAATGAAGAGGAGTGGTGGTATAAAATGCGAGGGTTGTGGACAATGGAGTCATAATGTCAGGACTTGCAAGAAAAATGACAGTGGAACAAACACATCTGCTCAAGCTGGGGTATGGTCTATCAAACAATTTATGATTCTATAAGTTTGTGTGCATTATTAAATATATAATATAATGCATCTAACAAGATAAATCACCAATAAGTACTTGATTTTTACATGTAGACAAGAGGCAGTAGAAATACGTCCAACTCAACCATGTCAGCCAAACAAACTATAAGAAAAAGATTGTTTGAGGTAAATATTTACAAGTCTAGGAAGGTTGTCATCAATTCACTGTAGCACATTTATTGTTTTATTTTTTACTAACATTTACTTTTTATCATTTAGGCTAGCAGCTGCTCAAAATTAGTTGGAAAAAAAAGACAAGAGTTGAGGTTTACAAACATACATGTGGTGGCAGCATTGCTCAAAATGTCATAGACAATGCCTTATTATATTGTAACCCATGTCTATTGTCATCTATTTTCCTAGTGAATACTGCAACAACTTTTCAATCTATTGCTGCAAGTGCTCCATTATATTTAATTATGAAGCAATCAAATCCACTTGTATTAAGATCTATTCCACGTGACTTCTAGTTTTATTATACCATTGTAGTATATTGATTACTTCATGTTTAAACCGAGACTAAAATATACTTTTTTGGAAATTAGGGAGTATTGTTACCGGGTTGGATATAGACTGGAGCGGAGTTTTCTAAATCAACCGCAACACGATGAAGTACATGAATCATGGATTTTAGTACTTCATTTAGTAAAAAGTACTTTTATTTATTTATTTCAGGTTTTATGGTCTTTTTGGTGAAGTTTATTGCATGATCAAACTTATCGATGATTGGTGGGGAAGTATGAATGCATGCAGTGGAAGGGATTTTGTGCCTAACTGGTTTTTGACATAGGGCATAATGGTGTATAATACCATGGTGAATTGTGTGCATATTTTGGTGGAGAAGTATGTGGTTGATCGATTGTGGGTTCATATTTTGACTATGTTGAGATTGTATTTTGCTTTTAACATTTGACGAGGTTTGTGCTTATGCATAATAGGGTAGCTGAGTAAACCTTCAAACAAGTATTTGTTGCTTCTGACATTTTCTGCACAGGGTGGTGGTATATTTTGTTCAAATGGGTACAACTACGTATATGCTGGCTACAGTGTAGTGTGTTTCTGCACAAAGATCAGAATACTTGATTTTTTGCTTACGTACTAGATATACAGTACATTATTCAAACAGATATGTTGTTCAGTGTACCAGGAAAAAACTTGTCTACTACCTGTTACATATACAACATATTTTGTTGCTTATCTTTATCAAGTGTATTTGTGAACACTAATTATGTAATGAAAATCTATACAAATTTGAAAGTGATTGTATGTAAACTAATTTTAATCAGGGGACCAAAATGTGTAGTAGTTGCAATTCCCTTTCACGCAGTAGAAATATAATTTTGATGGATTTGCCTTTCTAAGATCCTCAAACCCGTTCTTTGATATAATCGTGCATACGCATTTGTTGAACTTCCTCAATAATGAGACACCCTCTAAACTAATATGCCGTTAATGCTAACGGATCCAAGTTAACAGTAAGAGGTGTTTCAGTTAGTTTATAACATCTGTTTGAATTTTTGCTTCAGTCAATAAACTCAGGGGAATTTTGTACAATTAATCCTAATATATATATATAATACCTGATATGTTAGAGAAAATCCTCTTGGCTTTTCTCTCGGCTTTTTCATTGTATAGTTCCAATTTCAACACTCCTTTCTGTGATAACCAAAAAAAAAAAAAAACATGAGATACAGTTAGGATCTTTATCAAAATATAATTAAGTAATTACACACCATAACCAAATAAAACTCAAAAGAAAAGCAACCAATCAAAGTTCAAACTAAGTTGTTACAAAGCAGAAGCAGGAAAATGTATCATGTACTCTGCATTCCTATAAATTACTAGTATATCCAATATATGAACTTTATATTGTATATAGTTCTATGGAATAGGGCTCTACTGTTAGTAACCAACAAAAAGGGAAAGGAAATGACCTAACTAATAATATAATAAGGTTTTCTAACACACCCCTCACATGTCAGACCGACAAGTTTTGACAAGTGGACCAATCCTAAATACAAATGCAGATTATAAAATAAATAATAAACATATAGAAACATGAGTTAAATATATCATATCAATAACCAATAGATATAAAAATGTAAATATTAGAAAAGTACCTAACTAATGATATAAGGCTCTCTGACATTTAGAACATATTTTGAGTGGTCTAACATGCCACGAGACATACGAATCATGTCTATTTAATTTTTTACTTTTAGATAAGGATTGCAATGAACTTGTAAATTTGTTAATTGCAGGATAATGCAAAAGTTTCCAATGGATATAGAATAAAGTGCTTATCATTTATTAAGTTCACATTCTTTGAAGCAATTTTTGTATCAGATTTATCATTTCAAATCTATGTTCTTTGAAAACCATGAAATAAAAAATGATAAAGGAGAAAGTACATTCTATACACATTAATTACACTGAAGATAAACTTGATGGCTCTACCTGTTTTGTGTCCATGTTTCTGTGCCAACACGAAACATACAGTGAACTACCAGCATTTGAAGATTCAATGCCAGAAAAGGAGCATCTCGTGAACTAGTGACATAATTAGGATAAAGTATGTGATGGTATTTTACTAATATATAATAATTCCTTTACTGTAGCAATTAGAAAGTTTTAGCTAGTGTTCTCGACTTATTTTCTTTTTGGTGTTGTGACTATTTTGGTATACCAGTAATTAGTGTTCTTCTTCATGCCCAGAATATAAGAAATGAGTTTTCAGGATGTTGATTATCTTTTAGGATGTTGATTAGGGATGGGGTCATGATTTTTGAATAAAATAAAAATTATATAAGTAAACAATCATGTAAAAGCACTTTCGAATAATTATGTTGAATTAAAGTAAATAATTCAATCATTAAATTCAACGGTGATCCAATACCCATAAATGTCACGTCTCCTGTGGGAGTTCGAACCATCTACTAGTTGGACTAGGTCTCACCTAATTGTTAACATAACAACTAGCATTTTCAATTTAGTCTTGTGATTGTATTAACAAGAACTCTTGGGAGAATATTAATAAAACCACATTGAGTGTGTTACCAAGGTATCGACCTTCAATAATAATTCCCTCGCGAAAATCCCTTCTTTGAGAGTAGATATAGCTCGAGTTAAATGTCTAGTCTATCCTTGTGAGGAAGTATATTGCTGAATTCCATTCATGGAAACTCTTTGGGGAGTTATCACACGAAACATAATACTCAACTAACCTTGGAGCTAGGCTAATTCATTTTAGTGACAAATAATGTTGTCGTACCCATTCGACACTTAAAGTTGGTATCTAAATATAATCAGTGACCACTAAATAAATTGGTTACTAATTATCCAAAACATTAGTGAGCAAATATTGTTGCTATTTGTTATCACGATTAGTGACCATTTTTGTCATCACTTAAAAGCAATATCTTTCGACACTTAAAGTTGGTATCTAAAGATAATCAGTGACCACTAAACATTTTGGTTACAAATTATCCAAAACATTAGTGATCACAAATATCATTACTATTTGTTATCACGATTAGTGACTATTTTTTGCCATCACTTAAAGAAATACCTTTCGACACTTAAAGTTGGTATCTAAAGATAATCAGTAACCACTAAAAATATCGGTTACTAATTTTCCAGAACATGAGTGACCACAAATATCATTGCTATTTGTTATCATGATTAGTGACCATTTTTGCCATCACTTAAAACAATGTCTTTCGACACAAAAAGTTGGTATCTAAAGATAATTAGTGACCACTAAAAATATTGGTTACTAATTATCCAGAACATTAGTGACCACAAATATTGTTGCTATTTGTTATCGTAATTAGTGACCATTTTTGCCATGACTTAAAGCAATACCTTTTGACACTTAAATTTGGTCTCTAAAGATAATGAGTGACCACTAAAATATTCGTTACTAATTGTCCAGAACATTAGTGACCAACAATATTGTTACTGTTTGCTATCACAATTAGTGACCATTTTTTCTGTCACTTAAATGCAATATCATTCGACGTTTAAATTTGGTCTCTAAAGATAATGAGTGACTAGTACAAATATTTGTTACTAATTGTCCAGAACATTAGTGACCATAAACAATGTTGGTGTCTATTATCACAATTAGTGTGCATTTTTTTTATCACTTAAAGTAATATAATTAAACACTTAAAGTTGATTTCTAAAGATAATTAATTATCGGTAAAAATATTGGTTACTAATTATCCAAAATATTAGTGACCGAAAATATTGTTGTTGTTGGTTATCATAATTAGTGACCAATTTTTCAATCACTTATAGTAAAAAAAATGGTTACTAAATCTATTTAAATTCAATATAGTTATATAGTATTAGTGAGAAAATGGTAACTTATAATATTTTTTTAGCAATAAAAATGTGGTTACAAATATATGGAAGATGATGTGGAAGATGATCGAAGCGCTAGTATCTTGAATTGCCTGGGGCTAGTTAATTCCCAAGCTCATGACAAGTATCTAGGCATTTCAACCATATAATTGCCGTGGTTTTGTTTATTGGTAATTATTATTGGCACATTTAGAAATAATTATATAAATATTGAATTGCATTTTGTTATAAATTGAATAAAGTTAATTCTCTAATATTGTATTATAATCCATATAATTAAATTTAATTATATTTTCATATTAGAGAATTCTCATTAATTTAATATTCCACAATAAATGTTAATATAAATATTATAACAATTTTGTGAATATTATTAATTTACCATTATCTAAATTTATATTAATTATATTAATTAATACTAAATATTTTCAAAATAATATTTATATATAAAATATTATATTTAAATATTTTTATTATAGTCAAATACAAATATACCTAAATATTTATATTCAATTTAATTGATAAAATATTTAACAATTAAAAAATACTTGTAATTTGTATTAATTATTTAATTTAAAATATAAATAATATATAATTAATTTTAAATGGAAATATTTGTACGGATATTTACATAAAAATATAAATATTAATTATATTTATATTAATTATACAAATAAAATATTAAATTATTTATTAATATATAAAAATAAAATATTAATATTTACATAATAATATTAATAATTATATTATAAGTAATTATTTATATTCAATTTGTATTAATTATTAAGTTAAATATAATAATTATATTTATATTCAATTTAATTTTTTGTAAATAATAGTATGAAATATACATAAAATATTTAAATATTAATAATGTAATATTTTTAAATATTTTTTAATTACAAGTATTTCAATTAATTTATATAAATATATTATGAAATTTATAGCTTAATTATATTAAAAATTTATAGCTTAATTTCATATATATCAATTATTTACAACATGTATATGATTAAAATATAATTTATATTAATTATTTAAAAATTATAATTATTATAAATTATTACATTAGTGATGATGAAATTAAGGCAGTTTTGTTCTGTTTAAAAGATAATAAAGCTCTTGGTCCGGATGGGTATAATACTGCTTTCTTCAAGAAAGCTTGGTCTGTTGTTGGTGATGATTTTCTTCGTGCTATTCGTTCGTTTTCTAGCTCGGGGAGATTGCTCAAGCAAGTGAATGCTACTGTGGTTGCTCTTATTCCTAAGGTTCCTAATCTTTCTAAGGTTGGGGATTTTAGGTCTATTTCGTGTTGTAACACTATCTACAAATGCATTGCCAAAATTATTGCAAATCGTGCTCAGATGGTATTGCCTGATATTGTTAGTCCTTTTCAGTCGGCCTTCGTTGCTGGTAGGAGGATTAGTGATAATATATTACTGTCGCAGATATTCATTATTCTATGAATATTTGTTTACATGAAAATAAGAAGATTATATTCCACGTAAGTATTAATATTATTTTATAATTATTATAAACAAGAGAACTCCATAAACATGCCGTAAAATTTTTGGGTCAGAAATTACTGTGAGTCACATAATGTATTCGGTAGATTCATATTATATTGGTCATTGAGGGAATGAATCTGTTATGTTGGTAAGTTTGTGTCAAAGCTTTATCAACAAAGATAAGAAGATCTTGTGTGTTTCTTAAATAAATGCTCTTACATAATAGGCTGTGACTGTTCCAGCGGAGTTCCCAGGTACTAACTTGATTAGCATTTCAAAGCTTCCATATAAGAATTCTCTCTTTGATTGAGCTCCAGAACCTGAAAACCAAAAGCAACATAATTGTTTCAACTGGTTATGAGAATTGATTTTGATTCATTCAATTGTTTGCTTTTTATGCATCATTTGGAGACATAATCAACCGCAACCAGAATATATTGGTTGTTGAACGACATGGGAAATGGTCCCATGAAATCAACTCCCCACAAATCAAATAGCTCGACCTCAATGATGGGGTTTTGAGGCATTTGGTTTCGGCGGCTGATTTGCCTGTCCTCTGACACCTATCACATGAATCAATGAAGTGGCGGGTGTCTTGAAATATTGAGGGCTAATAGAAGCCTGATTGAAGAACTATTGCGGACGTCTTTGAAGCGCTGAAGTGCCCTCCACACTCCAAACTGTGACAATGCAGGAGGATATCTCTGATTTCTGTTTCTGGCACATTCTTAGTCTACACAAATAATGTTTAATAAATTACAATATTATAATAAAGTACAGTAATATTATTTGTTGTTAACCATTTAATCGGACATATTATTTTTTAATGTATTGATCTTATAATTGGTATATATAAATTAGGAAGCCTAGCAAAGTGCTTGTATTCTAATGAATTCTTTTTGGACATATTACAAAGGTTGAATATAATGATAGATGTGGCATCGGCATTAGAGTATCTTCACTTTGGTTATTCAATCTCTATAGTTCACTGTGATGTCAAACCGAGCAATGTATTGCTAGACCAAGACATGTTTGGACACTTGAGTGATTTTGGCATAGCAAAGCTATTAGGTGAAGAAGAGTCTATGACACAAACCCTTGCCACAGTTGGTAATATGGCCCCAGGTAAAATGTTCCAAATTTTACTCATTGCAATATTATTTTTATTTTATTTTATTGATATTTATATTTTTTTAAATTAAAACTAATCAAGTCATTCACAGAGTATGGAAGAAAAGGAAGGGTATCTCGAGAAGGTGATGTTTATAGCTATGGTATCATGCTGATGGAAACATTCACAAGGAAGAAGCCGACTGATGAAATATTTACAGAGGAGATGAGCCCACGAATCCTGGGTTCGAATCCCTCCACGTGATTACATTTGCTTTTTTTTTTTTTTTAAATACCAAACTAGTCACAACACCAAAAGAAAATAACTTGAGAAGGCTACCAACATTCAAATTGCTGCAGTAAAGGAAATATTATTAGTAAAATATCATTGCATACCTTAGCCTAATTATGTCACTAGTTCACGAGGAAGGGGCGTCTTGCTACTTTTTTGGCATTGCATTTTGAAATGCTGGCAGTTCACTTTATGCTTCATGCAACCTCAGTAAAAGGGGGTATTTACTCTGCATTTGTTACAGTTGAGTAAAGAGACTTGATACAGAACAGCTAAAGCCATCAAGCTTATACTTCAGTACTGTAATTAATATATAGAATGTACTTCATCCTTTTCAGTTTTCTATTTCATGATTTTTAAAGAATATAGATTTGAAAACATAAATCAGATACAAAAATTGGTTCAATAGATGAACTTAATAAACGAAAAGAATTACCATGTCAAGATTGAACTTTTTGATTGCTGCATGAATTTTCAACTAAATGTTTTGAAGTAAACTAGAGTGAAAGTGTAATTAATTTCTCATGTACTCCTCCCAAAAGTTATGTAACTGAAGCTTGCTGATCAGATTCATCATGTTGTCTTTCCTCTTCCTAAAAATCAGAAGTTATTTTCGACTATTAAAATTTAGAATTTGCAGTTGGATTGTATCAATATGGGTTGTCATATTTGACAATTTTGGAAGAAAATGTTTATGATGTTGACAACAGGCCTATACTGCTTAGTGGAAGAACAGAAGATACCTTGACTAAGTATTGGCACTCTGCTCCATCTTGTCACTAGTAGAGCATCAAGTTGTGGAATTTCATGCAATTGATGTGAAATGTTTTCTATATGGGCTGCCAAATGAAATTTCTATATGATTTATGCACTTGAAATATCATCATTCCATATCCAACTTATTTATACCCATATCTCTACTTAGCATTATTTATACCCATGTATCACTCGTTTTTACTTGTGTCAATTCATCTTCCATATGGAAACTACTCGCTGTCTCTGTATTTTCATAGTTTTATTACTTCATTTTTTCATTTCTTGGTCATTAACCAACATTAGCACCGATGTAGATGCTCTTCTTGTCCTGAAAACTCGTATAGCTCATGATCCAAATACTTTAGTGGCCAATAATTGGTCCACGAGTGCATCTGTTTGTAGTTGGATTGGTGTCACCTGTGGTGTTCGTCACTATAGAGTCACGGCCTTGAATATTTCTTATCTTGGTCTTACATGGACCATCCCACCTCAACTGGGAAATCTTTCTTTCCTTGCATTGCTATCCATCAACAACAATAATTTTTACGGATCTCTTCCTTATGAGTTGATTCGTTTACATCGATTGAAATACATTAATTTCAATCACAACCAGCTTTCAGGTAACGTGCCCTCCTCCATCTTCAACATATCTTCATTGCAAGAGCTTAGTCTCAAACACAACCACCTCTCATCCATTGTCAACGTATCTAGTGCTGGATCTAATTTGATGTCACTTGATTTGTCTAAAAATGTTTTTGAGGAGAAATACCACCCTTTATATCAGAGTGCAAGCAGTTGTGATTTTTGAACTTGTCCTACAACAATTTCAGAGGAGGCATACCAAAAGAAATCGGCAACTTGACTAAGCTGATGACTCTATTAATTGGTTACAGCAAACTTCAAGGTAATTAGACTAATATTAATTGTTGCTTTCACTTGGTGAATAAGAGGATTTGATGAAATTATGTTTTGCAGGAGAAATACCAAAGGAGCTGGGGAATCTTGTAGAATTGGAGATCCTAATACTATCAAATAATGTTCTACTGAAAGGACAGATTCCTTCACTTCTTTTCAACATTTCTTCTCTATCAATTATTGAGCTTACAAATAATAGTATGACTGGTGACCTTCCTCACAACATCTGTTCGCATCAACATCCATCTGCTCTTAAGAGAGTGCTTTTGTCTGAGAATCAACTCACGGGTACAATCCCATACAATTTGTGGCGATGTAGAGAGCTTACTGATATTTCTCTATCATATAATCAATTCACAGGACGTATACCAAGGGATATAGGCAACTTGACCATGCTAAAACATCTAGCTATCGACGGTAACAACTTAGTAGGTAGGTATATCTTTTTAATCAATCAACAATATTTAGTAGAGTTTCATTTTTTCTATTGATCTGATCTTTAAATATGCTCACATGCAGGTGAGATACCTTATGAAATAGATAATCTTCCTAATATAGAGGGCTTAGGACTTGAAAACAACAACTTAGTTGGCCATATTCCAGCTACAATCTTCAACATTTCAACATTGAAACTTCTCACATGTAGAGACAACACACTCTCAGTAAGCCTTCCATCAATAATTGGCTTTGGGGTTCCAAATGTTGAGGAGTTAAATTTTGGAAATAACAATTTGTTGTTATTTGAATAAGAAAAGAAAACAAATATTGCTCTTGTAAAAGCAAATGAAAATCAGAACAACGTAAGTTTTATGCAAAGGGAACTCTGTTATTTTTCTTCAACAGAAACACTACAATTTAAAGCTTAATAATAACCCACTAGAATCATGGTCCTAAGATTATGCCATGATCTCAACATGAACAACAAATACCAACAAATCAGGAGCAATTTGAAACATTCAACTAAGCAATATTTATGACTCCACATCAGCAGTCCTAAACATGTCTTCTAACACTCCTCCTTGCTTTAGGAGCTGCAAACACCAAGTTTTGTTCTCAGGAATTCGAACTTGCCAACCGGCAATGGCTTGGTGAAAACATCTGCAACCTGATCTTCTGTTTTGCAGTAGACAAGAACAATAGCTCCATCTTTTTGTACTTCCCTTAAGAAGAATAACTTAATATTAAAGTGCTTAGTTTTCCCGTGAAACACAGGATTTTGAGAGATTGCAATAGCGGCTTGGTTGTCAACAAGGATCTCCGTATTTTCCTCCTGCTCCAGGTTAAGATCAATTAAAATCTTCCTCAGCCACAAAGCTTGATTAACAGTGGCTGTTGCAGCAATGAATTCTGCTTCAGCAGTGGACTGAGCAACAATTTCTTGTTTTTTTGAGCTCTATGAGAAAACACCAGAACCAAGTGTGAAACAGTAGCCTGAAGTGCTTTTCATATCATCAATAGAACCTCCCCAATCGCTATCTGAGAAACCAACCAGCTTGAACTCTTTGCTCCTTGTAAATTTAATACCAAAATCACATGTGCCTTTCACATATCTAAGCACCCTCTTTGCAGCCTTGAGATGCCATTCACTTGCACAGTCCATAAACCGAGACAAAATGCTTACAGCATTCAAAATGTCAGGCTGAGTTGCTGTGAGATACATCAAGCAACCAATCAGGCTTCTGAAATATGCCTGATCAATCTTCTCTGTTCCATCTTCTTTACAGAGCTTCTCCTTTGAGTTCATCAGAGTGCTCATTTCTTTACATTCTTCGAGTTTAAACTTCTTCAGATTCTCCTTGGCATATTTCTTCTGACAGATGAAGACTTCATATTCATTCTGTTTAATTTCCACTCCAAGAAAGAATGTCATCAAACCAAGATCTGTCATCTCAAAAACCTCCATCATCTCTTGTTTAAACTTCTCCACGATACTCGTTTTGTTTCCTGTCACGAGCAGATCATCTACATATAGTGAGATGATAAGAATGTCAGCTCCATTTTGCTTGACATACAATGTTGATTCAGATAAGCTTTTAGCAAATCCCAAGTTCCGCAAGTGTTCATCAATCCTGCTATACCAAGCTTTTGGAGCTTGCTTCAAACAGTAAATTGCCTTTTTAAGGAGATAGACCTTGTCTTCTTCTCCTTCCTTTACATAGCCTTCCGGTTGCTCTACATAAATCTCCTCCTGCAGAAAACCATTCAAAAACGCTGACTTGACATCTAACTGATGCACCTTCCAATTCTTTTGTGCTGATACAGCGAGTAAGAGCCTAATGATGTCGAGTCTAGCGACTGGTGCGAAGGTATCTGAGTAGTCCACACCGGGTATTTGAGCATATCCTTTGACCACGAGCCTAGCTTTATACTTGTTGATTGAGCCATCAGCATTAAGCTTGGTTCGATACACCCACTTGACTCCAATTACCTTTCTATTTTTGGGTCGATCAACCAACTCCCATGTTTTATTCTTTTCAATCATGAACAGCTCCACCTTTATTGCAGTAATCCAATTCTGATCAGTCTTGGCTTCTTCATAATTTGTAGGTTCACACACAGCAACATTGCATCTTTGGTAAACATCAGAAAGTGGTCTTATGCCTCTGATAGGTCTGTCATCCACCATTTCATTTTCCCAATCTTCAATGCTTTGATCTGCTGTATCCAAAATTGGAAAGTTGAGTTTTGGCTTTTTTGAGGTTGAATCCATCTTCTTTGCATCATCCCAGTTCCATTCTTCATCTTCCATAAAGTGCACATCCCAACTTATAATAATTTTTTCAGTTTGTGGCTGGAAAACTTTATAAGCTTTTGCAACCGAGCTGTAGCCAATAAAGATACCTGGAAGTGCTCTTTTATCTAGTTTGTCTCTCTTGATCTGTGGAACATAAGTGAAGCACAAACATCCAAATACTTTAAGGAAATTCAAAGATGGTTTATATCCATACCAAACCTCAAAGGGTGTTTTATCCCTCACTGCTCTTGTGAAAAGCCTGTTTTGTAAAAAGATAGCAGTATTTGCGGCTTCGGCCCAAAATTGCTTTGGCAAGTTTTTCTCATGTAGCATACATCGTGTCATTTCCAATATAAATCTGTTTCGTCTTTCACTAACTCCATTTTGTTGTGGAGTGTATGGAGTGGTTAACTGCTGTTGGATGCCTGCCTCCTCGCAAAAACGATTGAATGTTTCGGAGGTGTACTCCTTGCCATTGTCTGATCTAAGAGTCTGAATTCTACAGCCACTCTCGTTCTCAACTCTGACTTTAAAGTTCCAGAAGACTTAAGCCACCTCTGACTTGTGCTTCAAAAAGAAAATCCAACACATACGGGTGAAATCATCAATGAATACAACATAATAAAGACTACCATTCAGAGAAGGTGTTCTTTGTGGGCTTGCAATATCAGTATGAATTAATTGCAGCTTCTTTGTTGCTCTCCATGTTGCCTTGGGAAATGGTCTCCTACTTCGCTTTCCAAACTGACATGCTTTGCAATTTGGAATATGATCATCAAGTTCTAGAAGATCATTTGCCATCTCCTTGGATTTCATCTGCAGCAGCCCCTGATGATGATAGTGCCCAAGCCTTTTGTGCCATAAGTCGGTGATATTTTCTTTGATTTGGAAAGCAGTTTGCTCCTCCTCCAATAGATTTAGAGCAAAGCTTTTCCCTTTCATTTTTACTTTGAAAATATCTTTGCCATCTGCATCTTTAATTAAGCAACTTTTGTCTTCGAACACAACTTTATTTCCCTTTTCAATTAGCTGTCCAACACTTAACAGGTTTTGATCAATTTTAGGGACATACAACACATCAGAAATGAACTTTGTACCTGAACAGGTTGAGATTGCAACTGTTCCTTTTCCTTTCACAGCTATGTACTTGCCATTTCCAACTCGAACCTTTGATGAGTTTGCGTTGCTTAGTTCCCTAAATAAATCCTTGTTATATGTCATGTGGTTAGTACAACCACTGTCAATAAGCCAACTCTCACTTGATTCGATGCCAGAGAAACATGTAGCGACAAACAGATGATCTTCCTCCTCTTGATCAGCAGTCTTTGCCTCTTCACCTTGTTGTTGCTTTCTGTTGTTGCAGATAACAGCTTCATGCCCCATCTGATTGCATTTAGCGCACTTAGCATCAGGTCTTATCCAGCATCTAAATGGAGGATGGCCCTTCTTTCCGCAGTGTTGGCAAGGTGGATAGGATTTCTTCTGATTTTCATTCTTTCCTTTTACATTGGCAGCTGCTGTACTTGCACCATTTCCTTCAAAAACCTTCTTCTTTTTTTTTGTTTTTGGCCACATTTTGATGCTTGGCTGCTAAAGCTCCTTCGGTTGTTGTGTCCTGCCTCATTAGTCTTCTTTGTTCTTGTGCTTGCAATGAGTTAAGCAATTCTGCCAAGGAAATTTTTGACAAATCCTTGGTATTCTCCAAGGTAGTGATGGTTGCTTTATATCTTTCAGGTACTGTAACAAGAATTTTTCCTACAATTCTTGAGTCAGTAAATTCAGATCCAAGAAGCCTCACTTTGTTTGCAATACTAAGAAGCCTGTCGGAGTAATCTTTGATCGTCTCGGAATCTTTCATTCTTTGAAGTTCAAATTCCCTGATCAAGTTCAGGACTTGCATACCTTTAATTCTTTCATCTCCTTCATATTCGTTCTTGAGATAATCCCATATCTCTTTTGCTGACTTCAACGACATGATGCGAGTGAAGATGGTGGATGAGACTGCAGCAAACAAGCAGGCCTTTGCCTTTGATTTCTTTGTCTTCTTTTCTTTTTACGCTTTTATCTGTGCCATGGTGGGATTGTTTGGAAGTCCAGGAATTTCATAGTCTTCTTCCACTGCTTCCTAAAGATCCAAAGCTTCCAAGTATGTCTCCATACGTACTGCCCAAAGTTGGTAGTTGTTTCCGTCGAACTCCGTCATCGGAGCAAATTTGGAGAAACTGGCTTCGGCTTCCATGTCTTGTCCAATTCAAACACAGATCCCTTAAGAAGAAAGCTTTGATACCAGATGTTGTTATTTGAATAAGAAAAGAAAACAAATATTACTCTTGTAAAAGCAAATGAAAATCAGAACAACATAAGTTTTATGCAAAGGGAACTCTGTTATTTTTCTTCAACAGAAACACTACAATTTAAAACTTAATAATAACCCACTAGAATCATGGTCCTAAGATTATGCCATGATCTCAACATGAATAACAAATACCAACAAATCAGGAGCAATTTGAAACATTCAACAAAGCAATATTTACGACTCCACATCAGCAGTCCTAAACATGTCTTCTAACACAATTTGAGTGGGACATTTCCCAGCTTCATCACTAATGCTTCCAAGCTTCAGATTCTGGAGATGGGAAATAACTCATTCTCTGGCTTCATTCCAAGCACATTAGGCAATAGCTTAATAAGTCATGAGTGGCTTGGCTTAAGTGATAATTACTTCATATCTTCTACTCAAGATTTGACCTTCCTTACTTCTTTGAAAAATTGTAAGAATTTAAGAGGATGGTCTTTAGCAGGTAATCCCCTAAATGGTTTCCTTCCAAGTTCTATAGGGAATCTTTCTATTTCATTGAAAGTACTTGATATGGAAGAATGCAACATCAGTGGAAAGATTCCCCAAGAAATTAGTGGCCTGAAAAACTAGATGCATTTAAACATTCCCTAAAATAAATTGATAGGATCAATTCCTGCTGCACTCGGAAATTTGTAGAAACTTCAGGGTTTGAACATTCGATATAATAAACTAGAAGGATCCATTCCAAATGATCTTTGCCATTTAAATAACCTGGTTGATTTGTACATGGACGGTAACAAGCTTTCTCGAGCCATACCTGCATGTTTTGGTAATCTAACTAGTCTAAGGCACCTCTCTTTGTTAAATTTGCTATCTAACATACAAAAACATTGACATTTCCACAAACATCAAGCATAAACCATAAACATAGCAAAGAACTTTCTGCTGGAAAACATGAAAACTCTCAGCTGTTTTTCTTCGAAAATAAAAACATATTTCATTCATTCGTTCAATAAACATATATATGATAATACAAGTGAACTACAGCTGTATAAAAAGCTGAATAAACCATTACAGCAGCTCATACTTGATGGCCTGTTGATTTACATTAGAAAAAGTTCACCTAACTCCACTCACAATGGAGACCAATACAAGTAATCTAAAAGTACTTAGTCTAAAGCACCTAGTTACATTATAAACTAACTAGCACAACACCATTACATATTTAGTTAATTACAAAAGAACTAGAAATAAAAAGACATAAAAAAGACATGGAAACACAAGCTGAAACCACATCAGCTTGCTGCAACCTTAACAGCAAGCAAACATCTCAAAATAATTCAGCATGCCAAGGAGTGTCTAAGAGAAGCTTCACATACATCAACACTACTCCTTGAAGTTTCTTTTTGACACTCCAAACATTTCCCTTAAGATCATAAACTTGCTGCCCCTAATTGCCTTGGTAAATATATCTGATGTTTGGTCTTCAGACCTGCAGAATTTCATTTTTACTTCACCACTTGATTCAGCTTCCCTAATGGCATGATACTTAACATTTATGTGTTTAGTTCGGCCATGTTGGACAGGATTCTTCACCATTAATTGCTATGGCTGAGACATTATCACAAAATATAGGAGTAGGATCAGATTGTTTAAATCCCAAATTACCAAGCAACTTTCTTATCCATCTTGTTTGATTCACTGCTGCTGCTGCAATATATTCAGCTTTTGCAATGGATTGAGCCACCACATCTTGCTTTCTTGAGTTCCATGAGAAAGCTCCATCACCAAGTGAAAACACATAACCCATAATACTCTTGGAATCATCTATGGAGCCTACCCAATCACTATTAGTAAAGCCAACAAGTCTGTCATCTCCTCCTCCATACCAAATTCCATAATCTGCTATCCCCTTCAAGTATCTAAGGATTCTTTTGCCAACTCCAAGGTGTGTAAAACTTGGAGATTACATAAACCTTGAAAGGAGACTTGAAGGACACATCAAGTCGGGTCTTGAAGCTGTCAAATACAGCAAGCTTCCAACCAGGCTTCTGAACATACATGTATCAGCAACATTATCACCATCAGACTTGGAAAGTTTCACATTCACTGCCAAAGGTGTACTAATAGCTTTGCAATCTTCCATTTTGAACCTTTTGAGAATGTCTAAGACATATTTTCTTTGTGACAAGAAAATGCCTTGCTTGGTTTGTGAAATTTCCATCCCAAAAAAATAATTCAACTTACCCAAATCGGTCATTTCAAACACTGTCAGCATTCTCTTCTTGAAACCTTCCAATTCTTCAATCCAATCCCCTATCAATAGCAAATCATCAACATATAATGACAAGGTCAGCTTCTTTCCATCACAATTTTGCTTCACATAGAGAGTAGCTTCATTCAAGCTTCTCCTAAAACCATTTTCTATCAAGTGAGCATCAATTCTTCCATACCAGGCCCTTGGGGCCTGTTTCAATCCATATAAGGCTTTGTAAAGCCTATACACATCATCCTCATGACCTGCTACAAGGAAACCAGGAGGTTGTTCCATATAAATCTCCTCTTCTAAGATACCATTGAGAAATGCTGATTTTACATCAAGGTGAAAGAGCTGCCATTTGCATTGTGCAGCTAAGGCAATCAAAATTCTAATTGTTTCATTCCTTGCCACAAGTGCAAAAGTCTTTCCATAATCCACGCCGGCCATTTGAGCATAACCCTTAACTACAAGACGTGCCTTATGCTTATTCATACTTCCATTTGGGTTCAGTTTTGTTCTAAAAACCCATTTTACTCCAATTACCTTCCTATCCATTGGTTTGGAAACCAATTTCCATGTTTCATTTTTATGAATCATGTTCAACTCCTCCTCCATTGCAACTCTCCATTCCTTGAACTTTGAAGCTTTTTCAAAACTTATAGGTTCAGTTGCTACATAGTTACACCTTTTATAGACATCAGCTAGGCTTCTAATTTTGAGAATAGGTGAATCAGACTCTGCTACCATTCAAATCAGCTTCCATTTCAACCTCACTTTGTATTTTATTTGAAGCATTGCTTGAACCAATGTCTTCAGCTTCTGCAGTCCTTAAAACTTGACCATTTTCCCAATTCCAATAGGCATTTTCATTAACATTCACATCTCTACTAATCTCAAGCTTCTTGGAATGCACATTGTAAATTCTAAACCCCTTAGAATTTTCAGACTTGCCCAAAAAAATCTCTACTGCTGCCTTTTGGTCCAGTTTGGACCTCTTCACACTTGTAACATGCAAATAACACAAAGAACCAAAAATTTTAAGGTCTTTGACTGAGGGTTTAACACCAGACCATGCTTCTATAGGTGTCTTACCCTCCATAGCTTTTGTAGGCAGCATGTTTAGCAAATGCACTGCCTCCCCAGAATTTGTTTGGTAGTCTCTTCTCAGCAAGCAAGCACCTTGTCATCTCCATGATGGTTCTATTCTTTCTCTCCGAGACACCATTTTTTTTAGGAGAATATGGCACTGTCAACTCATGCTTCAAGCCATTTTCTTCACAAAACTTCTTAAATTCATTTAAGGTGTACTCGCCACCATTATCAGTCCTTAACCTCTTCATTTTACAATCACATTCAGCTTCCACCATAACTTTGAATTTTTTGAAAACATTAAATGTTTCATACTTACTTGACAAGAAATACACCCAACACATCCTAATCAAATCATCTATGAAAATCATGAAATATTTGCTCCCATTCAATGATGCTACACTCATTAAACCACATATATCTGAGTGTACAAGCTCTAACCTATTCTTACCTCTCATGGTAGAACCTGTAGGAAAGGATTTCCTATGCATCTTGCCCATCTTGCAAGCCTCACATACATCATCATCAATACACTCTACCTTAGGCATATCTCTCACCATATCATTTGCTTGCAAATAATTTAATGCATTTTAATTGAAATGCCCATATCTTTTATGCCATGTAGCAGAAATTTCATGCCTAGTTACAAGTGCCTTTTAATTTAAATGATTCCAATTAAGAGGGAAACTATTTCCTCTCATAGGCGTCTTAACTACCTCATTTCCATTTTCATTAACAATGTTACAGCCACCATTTTTAAATGAAATTGAGTAACCTTTTCTAATTAACTGAGCTACACTCAATAAGTTTTGATCTAACTCAGGAACTAAAAGCACATTATCAATTAATTTAACACCATTTGGAGTGGAAATGGAAATTGTACCTTGGCCTGCAGACTTGACAACTTCTCAATTACCAAGCTTAATGCTTGTTCTATCATTGCTGTCCATGTATGTGAAGAGACTCAAATCCCTTGCGATATGGTTTGTACAACCACTATCTATGTACCATACATCACTACCAGCCATTAAACAAGTGTGTGTGACCATAAAAAGATGATCCTCAACCTTCACATTGTCTTCAATGTAGTTGGCTTGCTGTGAGGATTGATTTTGGGACTAATTGTGGTTGGTTCTGTAAAACTGCTCCTTGTGACCCCATTTTTTGCAAAATTCACATTTAATATGCGGTTTACTCTTGTACCAACAGTCCTTTGCTAGATGATTGGTTCTTTTACATGTGGAACATGGTGGAAACTTAGGCTTTGAAGTAGATTCTATAGTACCACCTCTGTCAACCTTTGCTTTCCATTTCTGGTTTCCATTTTTATCTCCATGTTGAGTCTTCTTTTGGTCCTTCCAACTAGGTTGCTTTCCCTTTTGTTTTGCAAGGAATGCACCCTCCATATCATCATCTACCCTCATTGCAAGTCTCTACTCTTAAGCTTGCAGCTTGCTTGTGATTTCTGAAATTGTCATGGCTTTGAGATCACAAGATTCTTTGATAGCAGAAACCTTAGCTTCAAACTTATTTTGAAGACTCACCAGCATCTTCTCAACCACCTTATGCTCCTCCACAACTTCTCCAAAAAGTAGCATTTGATTGACCAAGTTAGAAAGCTTGTTGGTGTAGTCATTTACTGACTCAGTTTATTTCATTCTCAACATCTCATATTCTCTTCTTATTTTTAGCAACTTTACTGTCTTCACCCTCTCACTTCCTTCATATCTTTGCTTCAATTCATCCCATATCAACTTTGAAGTGTTAAGATGCATAATACTTGTGTAAATTGAATCTGACAACACTAAATGCAGACATGTAACAGCCTTGTCCCTATTCATCTTTTCTTCCTCATGCTATTTCATTTGAGCTATTGTTGGGTTAGCTCTTCGAGGAGGAACTTGCTTGTCTTCATCAACATAATCCTATAAGCTAAGTGCTTTCAGATAGGACTTCATTTTGATAGTCCATATCTGAAAATTTTCCCTAGAAAACTGAGGCACATGAAGGGTAGCATTGCTTGATGCAGCCATGCTTTCACTCATATGTGTTTGTCTCTCACTCTCAAGTGTTTAACCTCACTAAACTCTCAAAAAGAAATTGAAAAACAAACCTCACAGACCCTTAAAGAAGACAACTTCACAGACCCTTAAAGAAGACAACTCTGATACCACTGTTAAATTTGCTATCTAACATACAAAAACATTGACATTTCCACAAACATTAAGCATAAACCATAAACATGGCAAAGAACTTTCTGCTGGAAAACATGAAAACTCTCAGCTGTTTTTCCTCAAAAATCAGAACATATTTCATTCATTAGTTCAATAAACATATATATGATAATACAAGTGAACTACAACTATATAAAAAGCTGAACAAACCATTACAGCAGCCCATACCTGATGGCTTGCTGTTTTACATTAGAAAAAGTTCACCTAACTCCACTAACAATGGAGACCAATACAAATAATCTAAAAGTACTTAGTCTCAAGCACCTAATTATATTAGAAACTAACTAGCACCATTACATATTTAGTTAAAAACAAATTACAAAAGAACTAGAAATAAGAGGACATCAAAAAGACATGGAAACACAAGCTGAAACCACATCAGCTTGCTGCAACCTTAACAGCAAGCAAGCATCTAAAAATAATTCAGCATGCTAAGGAGTGTCTAAGAAAAGCTTCACATACATCAACACTCTTTAGGCTCCAATGAATTAACTTCTTTTATTCCCTCGTCTCTTTGGAGCCTTAGGGACATTTTGGAGATTAACTTGTCTTCAAACTCTCTAATTGGAACTCTTCCATTAGAATTTGGAAATTTGAAGGTTCTCATAGTTGTAGATTTGTCAAGGAATCATTTAACTGGTGACCTTCCAACCACAATCGGAAGCTTACAAAATTTACAACTCCTCTCGTTAAGATGTAATAACTTACAAGGCTCAATTCCTTTATCACTTGGGGGCTTAACAAGCTTGAACTTTTTGGATTTGTCCAATAATAATCTGTCTGGAGTTATCCCCAAATCTTTTGAGGCTCTCTCATACCTCAAATATCTCAACTTGTCTTTCAATTAATTAGAAGGAAAAATTTCAACACAAGGACCATTTGCAAACTTCTCTGCTAAATCTTTTATAAAGAACCGAACACTTTGTGGTTTGCCCATTTTGCAAGTCCCACCCTGCAAAACAAACAGTCATCCAAAATCTAAGATCACAGTTGTTCTAGCTATTACTTTGCCGCTGACACTTGTTGTCTGCTTGAATTTGATCATCATGATGAGAGAATATCGAAAGAGGAGGAGCTCACAACTAGCTAAGAATAATGATGTTGATGTATCACAACAAGCACTGTTGAGAAGAATTTCTTACCAAGAACTTTTTCGAGCAACAGAAGGATTTAGTGAAAGCAATTTACTTGGCAAAGGGAGTTTTGGTTCGGTTTTCGAGGGAAACTTTTAGATGGGATGGAGATTGCAGTAAAGGTGTTCCACGTGCAAATGGGAAGAGCACTGAGGAATTTCGATGTTGAATGTGAAGTGATAAGAGGTATTCGTCATCGAAACCTTATCAAAATTATCAGCAATTGTACTAAAAAGGATCTTAAAGCGTTGATACTAGAGTACATGCCTAATGGAAGCCTAACAAAGTGCTTGTATTCTGATGAATACTTTTTGGATATATTACAAAGTTGAATATAATGACAGATGTTACATTGACTTTGGAGTATCTTCACTTCGGTTATTCAATCCCTATAGTTCACTGTGACGTCAAGCCGAGCAATGTATTGCTAGACCAAAGCATGGTTGGACACTTGAGTGATTTTGGCATTGTAAAGCTATTAGGTGAAGGAGAATCTATGACACATACACAAACCCTTGCCACAATTGGTTATATGGCACTAGGTAAAATGTTCAAAAAATTTTGCTCATATAGTTTTTTTTTTCCTTATTGATATTGATATTTTTCATTTTGAAACCAATAAATTCATTCGCAGAGTATGGAAGAGAAGGAAAGATATCTCGAAAAGGTGATGTTTATAGCTATGATATCATGCTAATGGAAACATTCATAAAGAAGAAGCCGACTGATGAAATCTTTACGGAGGAGATGAGCTTGAGGCATTGAGTTGGTGACTCATTTAATCGTTCTATCATGGAAGTGGTAGATAACGATTTACTACAAATGGAGAATGGACATTTCTTAGCACAGGAACAATGTGTGTCATCTATCTTAAGTTTGGCCATGGATTGCACCACAGATTTACCTGAGATTTACCTGAGGAAAGAATCAACATAAAAAATGTTGCAAGTAGATTGATACAAATTAGAGCGGTATTTTCGCATGATACTTGAGAGCTTCATGTACTTGTGAGATGATTAAAATAAAACATAATAATTTAAATAATGAATTCTTCATGATTATTTTTTTAATTTATTGCTGCTGTTACTATTATTATTATTATTATTAAAATAAAGGGTAATTATTAATTTAGTTCCTAACATTTAGAAAATTATCAATTTTTTAATCCGGTTTCATTTATTGGTACACTTGGACCCTTAGTTTTCATAAATACATCAACTTGGTCTCTCTGACCAATCTTTTAACAGTCAAACTAACTGAAAATGTTAAAAAGACAGTTTTACCGTTAACTCTATTTAAATGAGTTAAAATTGTAATTTTACCCTCAAATTTTTAAAAATATTATTAATAATTATAAGGGTAATATGGTTATTTTATATTAATTTTTTTAAAAAAAAATTAAAAAAATTCTAAATAGATCTCTCATTTAAAAATATGATTTTAAATTTTTTAATTTTTTTTAAAAAATATAAATTTTAAAAATATTTAATGAGACGTTATGAATTTTTTAAAAAAATTTTAAATGTTTATTTAAAAAATTAATATAAATGATCATATTACCCTTCTAATTATTAATAATATTTTTAAAAAATTATTGGGAAAATTGTAATTTTAACTAATTTAAATAGAGTCAATGTTAAAACTGTCTTTTTAACATTTTCAGTTAGTTTGACTGTTAAAAAATTAGTTAAAGGGACTAAATTGATACATTTACGAAAACGTAGGGCCCAAAATACCAATAAACGAAACTGTTTTAAAAAATTGATGATTTTCCAAAAATTAGGGATCAAATTGATAATTGCCCTAAAATAAATTTTCAAAAGCAGGAGAAATTAGAAATTTATATAAGTTGATCTAATCGTAAACTAAAACTCCTAATTAGCAAACTTCTTTAATTTAATTGGGTTGATAAATATATATATTTTTTTGAGATATACAATTGGGTGTATGGCGATCGACTCGGACTTGAAACATTACTAAGATAAATGAGCACCATTTACCACCGAACCATATTGGATGGTACTTGATAATTCTTTTAGGTATTGTTTGTTTATAAAGCAACAATGAATTTATCATAACTATATATGGTACAAAACCAACGGCTTAAGTTAGCTAAAGCCGCGAAAGCCTTTACATATATAATATTCCAACAATAATTAAAGAAATATTATCTGCAAAATTGGAGTTTTTGAATGATTATCATTTGATGCATCAATAGTTGTTTGCTAATGCACCAAACATTTCCATGGTGAGCCGCGCGATCAGGGAGCATGACCAGACAGTCACGGCAAGAGGTCGCGCAGGCATTATAATGTGTGAGGTCTTGCGAGCATGGAATGAGTGTTTTGGCAGTGTGTGGCATGACCATAAGATCTCGTGCCAATCCTATTTCAATCAAGATAGTCAGTTTAGGAAGGATTTGTTTTCAATTCAAACTAGACTTTGTTTAGGCCTGTGAAACCTTGAACTTTAAATAATAGGTTGAGAATCAGTAGGGAAGAAGATAGTTGAGAGAAAAGAATTTCTGGAGAATTCTTTCCATTTTCAATTTCCTGATTTCATCAATATCACATTATCAAGAACAGTAACAAACTATATATTCAGCAGATTACACATACGCATGGCACAATAACACTGGTGTGTAATCTGTTGACTAGGCAAAGATAAAACTCAATTATATACAGATTTCCACAACACACTAACATACAACTTCACTGTTAATACTAATCTGCTGATACAAACAATATTAATTTTCTATTTTAACATTCCCCCTAAAATGAAACTGATATAAATCAGTGAATTTAAACTTGAGCTTAGAAAATTGGTCATCAGCAGATTTGTAGTTAGTATCACTGGTAGCCACACCATCATGCGTAATAAGCTCACTATTCCCCCTCAAATGAAATTGATTTTTATCAGTAACAAATTTGGTAGACAACAGCTGAAATTGAGAGATGGGAAGAGACTTTGTAAAGATGTCAGCAGTTTGAGCTGAGGTACGCACATACCGAATATGAAGTTAACCATTGGTAACCATATCTTGCAAGAAATGAAGATCAATCTCAAGATGTTTGGTACGAGAATGAAAGATGGGATTACGAGTAAGGGAATTTGCACCCACATTATCACAGTAAAGAACAACTGAAGGTGGAACAGCAAGCTAAAGTTCCTAAAAAAGATTCTGAAACTAGATAATATCTATAGCAGCAGAGGCAAGAGAACGATACTCTGCCTCTGTACTAGTCCGACCAACATTTTGTTGCTTCTTAGAGAACCAGCTGATAAGATTGTCGCCAAAATACAAGCAATAGTCTCCTATGGATTTACGATCATCAAGGCTGTTGGCCCAATCAGCATCAGCAAAGCCTTCAAGTTCAAGTTGGCAGTAGCAGTATAAGAAAGACCATAAGATAATGTGCCTCTCACATACCTCAACATCTTCTTAACAGCCTGCCAATGGACTTGAGAAGGAGCCGATAAAAACTGACTCAACTTGTTTACAGCAAAAGCTAAGTCAGGCCGTGAGAGAGTAAGATATTGCAATACACCAACAATACTACGATAAAGAGTTGCATCAGCAAAAGGCTGACCATCAGCTTAAGAGAGCTTGCTAGTATGAGCTAAAGGAGTTAGACAAGGTTTAGAAGTAGTTAAACCAGTTTTAAGAAGAAGATCCCAAACATACTTGGACTGTGTGAGAGTAATTCTATGACAACTCCTATAAGCCTCAAATCCAAGAATGTATTGCAAAGAACCAAGGGATTTAAGGCCAAAAGACAGATTCAAGTTATGAATAACCTTATTGATAAGCACATTATCACTACCTGTAATCAATATGTCATCGACATAGACTAGGAGGAGAATAAAAGAGGTAGTAGCCTTGTAATAAAAGAGAAAAGAATTAGCTTTGGAATTATGAAAACCTCAAGTGATAAGAGCAACCTTAAGCTTATCATACCAGGCCTTAGGGGCTTGTTTAAGTTCATACAAGGACTTATAGAGCTTACAAATAGTTGTGGGAGAGGCTGAATCAATAAACTCCTCGAATTGAGACATAGACACATCCTCCTTGAGTTCACCATTCAGAAATACATTATTAACATCCACTTGTTAGATATCCCAATTAAATGTGACAGCCAATGTAAGCATAACTTGAATAGTAGAACTCTTAACTACAGGACTGAAAGTCTCTGAATAATCAAGTCCAGGAGATTGAGTGAACCCCTTAGCCACTAAACGAGCCTTATGTCTATCTATACTCCCATCAGCCTTAAACTTAATTTGAAAAATCCATTTACAACCAACAACATTCAAACCCTTACGAAAATGAACCAAACTCCATGTCTTATTCTTATGCAAGGCATCAAACTCAGCCTGCATAGCTTGCTGCCATACTGGGTGCTGTAAAGCCTTCGTAACAGTTGAAGGAACAGAATTTGCAGTGGAAACAGTAGCTAGAGAAACAGCAGAGGTAATGGACTAATATACTTTGGGTTTGAAGATACCTTTTTCAGATCGAGTAACCATAGTGAGTGTTTAGAGGAGGGTTGGTAGGATGAAACAATAGAGGATTGACAGTAGGAGATTGAGAAGAATTAACAATATAAGACTGTTGAGAAGGATGAACATGATATAGGAGAGACATTGATGGAGATGGATCTGTACTAGATTACAGAAAAGAGGACTTGAGACAATTTGAGACTTGAAAAATGAAGACTAGGTAAGGAAGGCTGAGGGGTGTTGGATGGAAAAAGAGAAGAATAGGGATATTCAGTCTTATTTAAAAGAACATGTCTAGTGACATAAACCTTGCCAGAAGGACTGAGACACTTATACCCCTTGTATTAATTACAATAACCTAGAAATAAACACTTATAGAATAAAAATCGAATTTGTGTTTATTATAAGGTCTAATGTAAGGATAACATGAACAACCAAACACCTTGAAAGTGAGGTAATCTGGTTGTGTGTGATGCAACACAAAAAATGGTGAATCATTAGTGAGGATAGGAGTAGATAGTCTATTAATGGTAAAGACAGCTGTATGAAAAGCCTCCCACCAAAAATGTAAAGGGAGTTTTGTTTGAGCAAGAAAGGAAGGACCAACTTCAACTATATTCCTATGTTTTCCTCAGTTAAACCATTTTGTTGATACACATAGGGATAGCCAAACCTATGCATAATGCCATGAGCAGCTAGATAAGGCTAAAGAACTTTAAACTCTCATCCATTATCACTTTGAAAACATTTTAATTTGGTGTTGAATTGACACTCTACTAATTTGTGAAATTGAATGAAAACATATTTGACTTGAGACTTAAGAGTGAGAGGATAAATCTAACAAAACCTAGAATATTGATCTATGAAGCTAACATAATATCTAAAACCTTGAGATGAAGGTATGGGAGCCGGTCCCCATACATCAGAACACCCTAATTCAAGAGGAGCAGTAACTCTTAAAGATGTATGTGTGAAAGGAAATCTATGGCTTTTTTCCTAGTTTGCATGGATCACAAAGTAATTGATATTGAGAATTAGCAACATCAACATTCAAAGATCTCAAAATAGTATATAAAATAGAACAAGAAGGTTGCCTCAATTTATTATGCCAAGTATTTATAAGTTGTTATTTTGGAGCTGGGAGCAAACCAGATTGAACAGCAAAAGTATTACACTGAGGTTTAACAAGAAAATCAGAAGGTATGACATGTGATTTGATTGAAACACATGACTAGGTATAGTTGAGGACAGATAAGATGCACTAGAATTAAAAGTAGGAGAGACAGAGGACTTGAAGAAGAACCTGTCTCGAGAACTTGTCCTTAACAAGACAACAATGACCATTAAACTCAACTGTAATATTGTTATCTTTGATAAGTTGAGAAATACATAGCAGGTTTTTGGTAGTATGTGGAACAAACAAAATGATATCAAGTAAAATTTTAGGATGTAAAGAAACAATAGAATGAAAGTAAGACTTACCTATATGATAAATAGGAAGGGTTTGTCCATTACCTACTGCAAGAGTCTCATTACCTTTGTAAGCACTGCTGTTGATGGAAAGGTTGTTGATGTCAGAGGTAATGTGGTTTGTGGCCTTACTGTCTATATACCAATGAGGATCTTGTACCATTGAAGAAGTAGCAACCATAGCATTCATGTCAGAGGACTGAATTTGATAAGTAGGTGTTGATGGATATTCAACATATTGCTTAACCATGTTTCCTTGCATTGGCATTGAAGATCCTTGTTGTCTACCAAAATTGTCAATAGACTGATCATACCTATGGTAACAAATAGTAGCAAAATGCCTTAGCTTTCCACATAACTGACACGTTGGTCTGTAATTGTTGAATATGCCACTTCAACATCTGCCACTACCTCTGAATCTTCCTCTGAAATTTTGATTCTCTCTAAGAAAATTGGAAGGCAGCTCACCTTTATGAATTCGATGAAGTACATTTGTTTAAGCACGAGGTAACTCAATAATGGTAGAGTAGCAAATTGTTCCAATCGAGCTTCAAAACTCATTAACAGGAAATGTGCTTCCTGAAGAGTAATTTCACCTTTCTTTGCAGTAATAGTAGTAATAACTTGATCAAACTCTTAACCTAGACCTCCTAAAATGTAAGAAACTAGATCAAGTTCAGATATAGTTTGACCAGTTTCCATGAGAGAATCAACTATACCTTTCATTTTGACTACAAACTCTATGATACTCATTGCTTCTTTTTTAAGATTTTGCAATTGAGATCTTATATGCATAATCCATGCCATAGACTGTGTAGAGTATAACTGCACTAAATGATTAGTTACAGCTGGTTTGCCCTAACACAGATTGACTAAGAGTAGAAAATAGTCATGACACTAGCAATTGATCAATCTTCTTCCAATTTAGGTATTCATCATTATAATTGAGTATGATCTCACCAGAAGTTGCATCGGTGACCTGGACGAACTTGTCAGGACACTTGGTTGGACCGAATATAACTCCTCCATGTTAAAATCTCTAATAACTGGTAGGATTTGAGTCTTCTAGTAAATGAAGTTATTCTGATCCAGCTTGATTAGAAGATTATAGTTGAGGTTCTTCGAAATCAACTGAGATTGAACTTCTCTTTGTTTCTTTGTTAGAACTGGAGATCGATGTTCTGTGATTGCCGAAGTTGATGAAGAATCCATGGCTGCTAATCGAAGCTCTGATACCATGTGAAACTTTAAACTTCAAATAATAGGTTGAGAATCAGTAGAGAAGAAGATAGTTGAGAGAAAAGAATTTTTGGAGAATTCTCTCCATTTCAATTTCTATTTTCTAATTTCATCAATATCACATTATCAATAACAGTAACAAACTATATATTCAGCAAATTACACATACACATGGCACAATAACACTGGTGTGTAATCTGCTGACTAAGCAAAGATAAAACTCAATTATATACAGATTTCTACAACACACTAACATACAACTTCACTGATCAACACTAATTTGCTAATACAATTAATATTAATTTTCTATCTTAACAAGGCTGGCCTAGTAAATCAATATATATACTTTATGTAATGGTGAGTAATTGACTGGCAATCAAAAAGAAAAGTGAGAGTAAAAGAGAGAGTCTAATATAGTGGATTGAGTGCGGGTGCGCTTCGTGGATGTAGAAAATTTTTTTGAACCGTGTATAAATTGATGTCTTGTTATTTTTCTTGTTTCTTTATTATTGTTTGCCTGTGTGTTTTGTGTGTGAGTTTGGCTAATCGCGAACCATTTCGCTGCGTTGGGATTCGACGTAATTCCTAACATAAATCAGGGGAGAATAACCTTTGATAATCATAAGATGCCATGTAACTGTTGATCTATAAATGCATTCTTTTATATTGTGAGATGAGATGTATCAGAAGGCCAGCATTCTCTCGAAGGACAGTTCACACTTGATGAAGATCCTAAATCCACAGCACTCAAAGCACAAGCTTTACTGCTTGAGATGTCTTCTGATGCTCGAGGCATACAAATGTTGATTGATTTTTCAAGTTTGCTGGACCCGTCCGAAATTTGATTCATATAGGAGAGCACGACATTTCTAATAATTATATTAAAATGTTATGTAAAACCGAATTATGTATTATAATGGTGATTTCCCACTAATTTTTCTTATTATCCCTGATAAAAATGTTGATTTTTTCAACTGTTCCGAAATGATCCCAAACTTTATGTAAAAATACCGTGTAAAACAGCATTTTGTATTAGAATATGAGCCTTATAAGTTTTCCTGAATATTCTCTTATTATCTCCTCTATAAAAATATTGATTTTTCGATGGTCTTGAAATAGTTCCAAACTTAATTTCTAAACAGAATATAATATTTCTTCTAATTCTAAGCAGAAATAGTGTAAAATTCGTAATTTTCCCAAAATATCACCATATTATTTATATAAAAGTTCTTTGTCATAATAGTCCCAGATTTGATTCAGAGATAACACAATATTTCTAGTAGTTATATATAAAAATATTATTTAAAATCGTATTTTATATTATAATACATGCCTCATAGGTTTCCCTGAAATATCCACTTATTATTCCTATTTTCGACTATCTCGTAATAGGTCTCAAACTTAATTCATAGATACAAAAAAATAATTCTGCTAATTTTAAGACAAAATATTTTGTAAAATGACATTCTACATTAAAATATATGTTTTGCAATATGTTCCAAAATATCTCCTTATGAGGTGTTTCTTCTTAGAATAATGCTAAATTATCTAAATTTATGCTCAAGTGATGCGGCGTATGAGTTGTCAACACCACTTCACTTACCACATCATTTAATAATTTATGGTATGACAACTCAGATGCTATATTATTCGGGTATAAATTCATGTAAATTTTTTGAACAACCTAACGTTTCTCTACCTATCATAGTTGGAGATATGGATAAGCACCTGAAGTAATTGACAGAAAATAATTATAATAACTTTTTCGAAATATTATGGAGAGTTATGTTAAAAAAAATAAAAAATAAAACAAATTTGACTGTTGATATTCTCAGTCATCTTGGAAAAGTCAAAGTGCCCCCTCGAAGATTAATACTTGGGTCTACCCATTGTAAGGGTATATGGTTCCATAGCACATACCTTAATTTCTTCATGTGTTGTGTTAAAGGACTACTTTTCTTGTATTTTGTCTACCAGACATAGTGCAAGTCTTAATTTCTTTGTAAATGTTTAAATTGTACGGATACAGTTATTTCCGAAACTGTATCGGAGAGTTGGGACAATGTCGAAGCAGAAATTATGGTATGTTATACTCCGACGCTCAAGTTAATTGTTGCTGGACAGTTCACGTCATTGAATATTTAAAATTAGCCTCAACATCCAATCTTTCACCTTCACAGCTATAACATCTAATATATTCATAATGTGTAATTTGGGGCCCATTTTGTTGTGGGTACGATAGTGGTAGCTGGTCCCCCAAGTCTTGACTCGAAGTGTTTCTAACCGATGCAGATTAGTGAATATGAGGAGACGAAAAATATATATAGAGAGAAGATGTAATGTAAGTGACCTCATTTTTGTTTGCAGGGCATAAATACAATACAATAAAAGAATGTGGGGACTGCTCTCAATCCCATGTTAATTATTCTCCTCACTCTTAGCAGAAGAATTTGGTGAATCTGCATATCTCTTTCAATCCCAAGTAAATTGACATTCATGGGCACCATTTTTCATCTTTCTTGGCCTCATAATAGAGAAAGAGGACACCATTTGTACACAACCATTTTGTAACCCCATGTATATGATTTTCAACGGTTGCGACTAACCCGCCATAGCTTCTCTCTCTTTCTTTTCACTTATTTTAACATTCTTTTAAAATAATTATTATAAATTTAAAAGTTTGAGAGAAAATATATAATTTGAACTCATATTTCATTGATATGAATGTGACCGTTGTCTATATTACTTAAACTATGTATATATAATACTACTACTGTTAACGTAATATAAAGTCCATCATCCTATGATTTAAATACTATAGTTATGTCATTTCCTATCAGCGTAAGATTTTAGACCTAATGGTTAATGACAACTACTACTTAATTTTCTTCACATATTTATTATGTTATTTATTTGATGTCTAGTTGAAGCTGAAAAATAATTAAGCTCAATTTATTTGTTTTTTATTTTTTTAAGAGAAGGTTGAATTCATTTTTTTATTCTTAAATGTCATGCATTTACCTGAATTTTACATATAAAATTAGAAATACTAATATTTTAATTAGAAGAATATTCAAATGTATTATGTATGATATAACATGATGTTTGTTGTAACTACTAAAGTGGTTAGTGCTGTGAAAGTAATAAAGCAAGCTAATGGTACAGCTGTTGATGACAGTTCTCAAGCAACACAAGCACCTGCTCATAACTCAACTTCTCATGCAAAGGTGAGCGGGGACAGACTGCAGTTGATTCTGAGAGTGCTCGAGCAGCCTATCATGCTGGACATGAGTTAGTTAGAATTGTAGAAATTGTAATGTTATCAATGTAAAAGATGAAGTTAGTTAAGAGTAACTGAATTCAGTTAAAGATAGTTGAGCAATGTGTATAAATTACATTGCCTTCATTTCTCATAAGATCGATGAAATACATATCAGATTTTCATAGCTTTTCTCCTCTGTTTTTGCTCAACATTTCTGTTAGAGTTTTGTTTACAGTTTGTTATGAAACTTCACATGGTATCAGAGCTATTTGACTAGCGTCAATGGGTTCTAGCTCATTCAATGTTGATTTTACTTCATCTTCTACAAGTCTTGAAAAAGTAGACTATGCTTCCTTAGCAAAAACGCTGAACTCGAATCAGCCATTGAAGCTTGACAAGAGTAACTACATTTTCTGAAAAACACAGGTGCTTCCAGCAATTCGATCTATGGATCTCGAAGATTATATTGATTCTTCAATTTAACAACCTCAGAGATATGTTAAGGTACACACTTGCAATGAATCAGGTGAGATTATTACTCAACAACAACTGAATCTTTTCTATGTAATCTGGAAAAAGACATATCAAATTCTACTTTGCTGGCTTTTATCAACTGTTAGTCCTAGTGTTCTTGGACAAGTTACACAATGTAAAACTGCAATTGAAGCTTGGAGTAAGCTTGAACGTGTGTATTCTCAGCAGTCCATGGCGAAAATACTGCAACTTCGACAACAATTGCAATCAGTCAAGAAAGGAGCAGATTCTATATCAGATTTTGTTCTAAAAATTAAGAATATTAGTGATGCATTGCTAGGTGCAGGAGAAGAAGTAAATGAGAAGGATCTGTTGCTCAGTCTCATGAGCGGTGTTGGCCACGAATATGATCCCGTGGTTGTCCTCATAGCAAATCAGCACAAAACCATGTCTCTTGAATATGCACAGTTCATGCTACTCATGCATGAGCAGAGAATAGAACAACTTAATACTGCTACTCAGATCTCTGGTGGAGGTGCTTCTGCTCACTATGCTTCTTCTTCTAACAAAGGAAACAACAACATTAGAGGAGGTTATAAGAATGCTAAAGGAGGAAATTGTTCCCGATGCAGAGGAGGCATGTATGGTAATCGATCTGGTCAGAAAATACATTGTCAATTTTGTGCTAAACCACGACATAGTGCTTTACATTGTTACAGGAGGTTTGATTAGCAGTTTCAAGGCCCTAACAATCAAGGAAACCAGTCCGTTTTTGGCTCCAATCAGAATCAAGGAACCTCGCATGCACAAGGTCACTCAGCTGATGTAATGCAGTTTGATCAAACATCTCCGTATAATCAGCAAGTTCTTGCATACAATCAGCCAACATCAGCATTCTATGCAGCTCCTGAAACGGTGGCTGACCAACCTTGGTATGTGGATAGTGGAGCAACTAACCACATCACAGTTGATATGAACAACCTCTCTATGAGATCTGAATACCGAGGTAAAGAAAAATTGATAGTTGGAAATGGAAATCAATTTACAATATCACACATTGGAGACACTAAAGTGCACTCTCATACATTACCACATCAAGATATTTTGTTAAAAAAGGTGCTACATGTTCCTTTAATCACTAAGAATCTACTTAGCATTTCTCGGCTAACAAAGGATAACAATGTTTTTGTTGAATTTAATGACTCTGGTTGTGTCATTAAGGACAAAAGAACCAAGAAGGTGCTGCTGGAAGATACTCTTAGAAATGGACTTTACCAGCTGCAATTGGTTGAAGCCACACCTTAAAGCTTGAAGTTTCCCAAGACTGATTCTGGACAGTTGTCTTGTGTGAATAGAACTCATGTAGATACTTCTTATGTAAATAAATCTGCTGTTAATAAATCAGTTGTTGTCTCAAAACAATCACAGCGACATGCTGTTTATAGTTCTGTTGTAGTAGCTAAGAACAATGCCATCATTTGGCATGCTAAACTTGGGCATCCTGCCCCGTTGATATTGCAAAAAGTGTTGAAGACTATACATTTTCCTTATAATATTAATACATCTCATTTATGTGATTCTTGCAAAATGGGAAAACTGTATACACTTCCTTTTTCAAGACATACCATTACAACCAAGCAACCTCTTGAGTTAGTGTATAGTGATGTATGGGGACCAGCCCCTCTTCTCTCAAGTGAAGGATATCGATATTATATAATCTTTGTTGATGCATGTACTCGATTTACATGGTTGTATCCTCTCAAGTTAAAGTCAGATGAATTAGCTACTTTTTATTGCATTTCAAACTCATGTAGAGCTGCAGTTAAACAGAAAAATTAAGATCTTCCAATCAGATATGAGAGGCGAATATCAACCTTTCATTCCTTACTTGACTGTACAGGGAGTTCAAATAAGGTTCTCTTGTCGCCATACACATCAATAGAACGGTGTTCCAAAGAGAAAACACAAGCATGTGGTTGAAATTAGATTGACAATGCTCGCACATGCAGGTCTTCCATTGCAATTCTGGTTTGATAGTTTTTCCACTGCAGTATACTTGATCAACAATCTTCCTACAAGCTTGCTTCAATTCAGCTCACCATTTGAGAAACTTTTTCACAAGAAACCCAATTATAATTAATTCAAGACTTTTGGGTGCTCGTGTTTTCCCTATCTCAGAAATTACAACAAATACAAGCTTGATTTTCACTCAAGCAAGTGTGTTTTTCTTAGTTACAGCTTGGCACAAAAGGGTTACAGATGTCTTCATATGTCAGGGAAAATTTTTATCTCGCGAAATGTGGTGTTCAATGAGCTTGAGTTTCCCTACAAAGCTCTGTTTCCACTTTAGTTAACTCATCCTACACAGCAAGCAAGATTAGCACCACTGTCTACCATGTTAAATATCATTCCAAAACATCATTATTCTGCTCACTCGCCTTCTAATATTGTTGTTGATCTTCGACAGGTGCAGTCTCTTCCTTCACAACAGCTTCAGTTTATTCCTCCACAGCAGAACAATATTTTATCTGCTACATCAACTCAACAGCAGTCACTTCCTACATAGCAATCACCACCTGTTGTCACTGCACTAGCTACTTGTTCCACTCATCCTATGGTGACACGGTTGAAGAGTGGCAGTTTGAAACCACGAGTTTATTTGCTAGCTCAACAGCTTCCTGCAAGTTTCTTGGCCACAACAGAACCGAAGACAGTAATATAGGCCATGTCAGATCCTCACTGGCTTACAGCCATGCAAGATGATTATAGTGCCTTAACTACCAATAATACTTGGGAATTAGTACCTTGCTCTAACTATTTGAATGTAGTAGGATGCAAATGGGTTTTTTGTGTGAAATATAAACCCGATGGTTCCATATTGAAGTATAAAACATGCTTGGTGGCCAAGGGCTTTCACCAAACAGCTGGATTGGCTACTTTGATACATATAGTCCGGTAGTAAAAGCTTCTACAATCAAAGTGAATTTTTTCTCTTGTTGTGTTCTATGGTTGGGATGTGCAACAAGTGAATATTAATGATGCTTTTCTCAATGGAGATTTGCATGAACAAGTGTTTATGACTCAGCCAGAAGGCTTCATCAACCCCACTCTACCTCGGCATTTTTGCAGACTCAAAAAGGCATTATATGGCTTGAAGCAAGCCCGAGATCATGGTTTCACAATCCGGTCTTTCATGCTTGAACCAAACATATTGACATTGATACACACTTCATTCGCAAAAAGGTGGCATCTGGTATTATTGAACCACGTTTTGTACCCACTGAATTCCAGCTTGTAGATATCTTCACTAAAAGTCTTACCCGTGATCAATTTCAATTTTTATGCTCCAAACTAAACTTAGTTGATTCGCCTCAGTTCAGTTTGAGGGGGAATGTGAAAGTAATAAAGCAAGCTAATGGTACAACTATTGATGACAGTTCTCAAGCAACACAAGCACCTGCTCATAACTCAACTTCTCATGCAAAGATGAGCGGACAGACTGCAGTTGATTCTGAGAGTGCTCAAGTAGCCTATCATGCTGGACTGGCACACGTTGAAGAATCTGAAGCAGCTGATGATCAACATGATCATATATGGCATAGGCGAAAGAAGAAACGAAATCATGGAGAGGATATGTCAGCAGGATAGTTGTACTCTGTTTTACATGCACATGAGTTAGAATTATAGAAATTGTAATGTTATCAATTTAGAAGATAGAGTTAGTTAAGAGTAACTGAATTCAGTTACAAGATAGTTGAGCAATGTGTATAAATTACATTGCCTTCATTTCTCAGAAGATTGATGAAATACATATCAGATTTTCATAGCTTTTCTCCTCTGGTTTTGCTCAACATTTATGTTAGAGTTTTGTTTACAGTTTGTTATCAAACTTCACAAATGTACCTCCCTCCCACTTCAGTTGTGAGGGTTTAATTCGCACCATATACACTTACTAGTATGTGAGTAGTTTTCTCCCCTATTATGGGAGTAGATTTCTCCCGTTATGGGAATAAATATCCGGACCGCACGTTTAGTAATTGATTTCGATAGGTTCAGACAGTTAATAATATTATAATTGTATCCCCTTAAAAAAAACATAATGCTTGTCATCTTATCATTTGAGCTTCCAAGAAGAATAATAACCACTATATATATTATTGGCTGTCTCTTTATGTTATTACAGAAACTGAGTGGACCTTCTTTTTTCTATAATTACAAATAACTCCAACCATCTCATTTTCTAATGTCACTTTCTTCCCTTCCTTTTCATTTGGGTTTGCATCATATACGAAGCTGAGTCTAGAATATTCTTGCCTTATTATGTAAACTATTTACCTTTTGTTAATTTAGTGTCTTTTTTTTATTATAATATTAGACTTATATATTAATTTGAGAATCAACTTGAGATGTAATATTGTTTTTTTAATTATAATAAGTTGAGAGTTGAATAGGGGACATGACTGGATTTATATTTCATTGAAAAAAATTTACAAAACAGTTTTTATTAGTTGAAGAAAAATTGGAGATGATTACGTCATATGACAACTTTTTATTAGGTGGTATCAATAAAAATATTATTCACTAAATACATCGACTTTCATCTCGTGATATTATTTGTTAATTCAATTGATATATGGTAAATGAGATAAATGAAAATTAATGTGTATCCATATAGATAAGATGAGATTGGTTCATTATATGTCTCTGATATCTATATGACTATATCGTTGAGATTATAGGTTCGAATCGTACATCTCCCTTCAATTTTGAATTGATTGTGATAGTTAAAGTATATGTATATATATATGTGTGTGTGTATATATATATATATTCATGTAGAAGTTGGGATGTCATGTACTGTTGGAGTAAATAACTTGAACAACATATACATCTAGCTGGCAGTTTTATATTTGTCCACAATTGTAACTGTTATTTCTTGTTATTGAAACTGAGAATTGTATTTCACAGTCTGATTGTTGATTACATTGAAAGCCTATTTATAGATAGAAATACTAATATAATAATATACATGGAAGTAATATAATAATATAATATAGTACCACACTATACACTATATACATAATAGTATGGTAACATCCCCCCGCAAACTCAAGATGGTGAGACAGAAACAAGCTTGAGTTTGGAAATCAAATCGCGAAAACGTCCAAGATAATGAGCTTTGGTGAAGATATCAGCAGGCCGATCAGTGGAGGAGACGGAAAGGAGCTTAACAGTACCTTAGGTGACATTCTGGCGAACAAAGTGACAATCAAGTTCAATATGTTTAGTACGTTCATGAAAAACATCATTGTGAGTGATCTGAATAGCGCTACAATTGTCACAATGGAGAGGAGTAGCAGTGGACAGTTTGACTCCCAAATCACCAAGTAACCAGCGTAACCAGAGAAGTTCTTGAGTAGCATCAGCAATGGCACGATATTCAGCCTCAGTACTAGAACATGCAGTAACAGTTTGCTTCTTACTATGCCAGGAAATGAGAGAGTCTCCAAGAAAGAAACAGAAGCCAGTAGTAGATCGTCGATCAGTAGGATCACCGACCCAGTCAGCATCTAAATACGCTTGTAAATCTAGAGATGAATGAGCAGAGAAATGAAGACCATGAAACATAGTGTCTTTGAGATATTGGAGAATATGAAGAACCAAAATGAGTGGAGTGTGAAGTGGTCATGAACTGACTGACCACATGTACAGCATACACAATATCTGGTCGAGTCACTGTTAAATAAACAAGACTACCAACAAGTTGACGATAAAGAGTAGGATCACGGAGCGGTGTACCCCCTAAGGGTGTTAGTCTGACATTGGCCTCCAAGGGACTGGCAGTAGTCTTACTATCAGTCAAACTTGTTCGAGCAAGAAGATCATAAACATATTTGGCTTGAGAAAAATAAAAACCATTAGAATTAGAAGAAACTTCAAGAACAAGGAAAAAACTAAAATCTTTCATTTCAAAGTGTTGCCGAAGAAAGTTTTTGAGATCAGAAATACCAGCAAGGTCATCTCCTGTGATAATCATGTCATCTACATAAATTAACAAGAAAATGCAACCATGATCAGTCTTGCGGATAAATAATGCAGAATCATAAGAGTTAGAGAGAAAACCAGGCCCGAAGAGCTTGTTTTAGGCCATATAAATCGCATCGAAATCTGCACACTTTATTTGAAGGATGATCGTACCCTAGGGGAGGCTTCATGTAAACTTCCTCAGTAAGATCACCATTAAGGAATGCATTTTTCTCAAGATTGTAATGTAGGTATTGCTTGTTGCATGGATTGCTTTCATTTTTCTCTACCCAACAGAATTTGGTACTCAATTGTCTCAGAAATGGAATCGAGCCACAAGGGGAACTGTTTTTGGGATTACAGGTTGGCATCAATATTCATGTTCTTGGTACTTCTAAATATTGTGTTGTAATTGCTGTTTGTTTTTACAGTTAGTCTCAAGTTTGATACTCTCATGAATTGCATGAAGTTTTTTCTTGGCATTCAGTGGACCTATTCTAGTTATTGCATGTCTCTACATAGCACATCTTATCATATCTGGGGAAGAGCACTTGGAAAGGTATGTGATTTTTTAGTTACTACCAAGTGATTCTCATGATATCTGTTGTTTGTTGACATGGAATTTTTAATTTTGCTACACATAGGATGAAGACTTCAAAACATCCACGATTTAACTTGTGGACTTTCCCTGTGCTTGTAGAGGGACCATTTGAAGTTGTTTCTGCAGCTGAACTCATTGGAATTGTCCTCTTTGTTGTGTTTATTGTCATGGCTGTTTACGTCTACACCATAAGGAACTTCAATCTCTTAGAGGAGTTCCAGGTTCCCACTAAAGAACAAAGGTACAATTTGATTGCCCTCTTTAGTTGATTTTATTATAATTAAATACCTCACTGTTTAACTTTACTGTTTTGAAACCAATAGTTTTTATGAATTGATAAGTTTTCTCCATTTTCATTTTCATTTTTGTACTCCTCCTGTTAATCATTCTAGTTTCATTCCAAGTTTTCTCACTTTTACTGCTTTCTTTAGAGAGATTGCTATCATAATCTATAATTGAACTGCATATAGAGCTACTTTTACCTCTGATCAAATTAGCTAGAGTATGCTATTCTGTGTCTTGAAAACTTATGGAATGACCAGAATGCAATCTGAGGTCACTGGAAATAAATGGTACTGGAAAATATTATGCCATGCAGGAAATGTTTGAAAATTTCAGTCCTGTTCTACTCTAGTTCCAACTATGATCCAATCAGAATTTGAAACCTCAAGAGTGAGTGATGCAGCGCCACTAGACTCTGCATCCGAAACTAATAAAACAGAGAATGAAAGGATAGGTGTTCAGACCCGTGGTATATTGTTTACTTTTTTTTTTTTTATTAAAAAAAAATTGTCTTTTATTTTTCTTTAATTTTCTGCCTACTTGATGGTGCTAAATTTTCCAATCAGAATTTTAGATCCTTTCACTGTGATAGTTTGTATAATTTACTAGTTTTCAAAGTTCTTTTACTATTGAGGATCCTACAATTGGCTTATTTTTCCTGGTTTATTTGAAATTTCAGTGTGTCGATGTTGGAACTCACAGGACTTCGCTTTGGTATGATTGGACTCCTTTGCATGGTGTTTCTGTTTCTCCCAGTTGCTAGGGGTTCGGTTCTTCTCCGCCTCATAGATATCCCTTTTGAGCATGCTACAAGATATCATGTATGGCTGGGGCATCTTACTCTTTACTCTTCGTGGCCTATTTTATGTAATTGGATGGGGCAATTCAAGGGCGTCTCATTCACGAAGTGAGTTTTCATACTGTGGATGTTTTGCTTTCATGCATCAATTCAGCTATATATTTATGTATGGCATGTTTCCATATATCTATACCACGTTGTATTTCATGTAGTGAGCACAATTTGGATTAATTAGTATGATTTGTCCTCTTCAATAATTACTTATAGTTAATCAGTGATCTCCTTATATGATTATTGATGTCTTGGTTTTGTAGTTCTCTTCTACGGGACTTGTCTTGTTATCTTCATTTCATGCATGTAAAGCCCTATCCAGTTGCATTTAGCTCTTTCACTATAAAAACTTGCTTGTGAGCAAGCATTGCAGTTCCCAATCCCTAAAGTGAATGAACTATGCCAGATCAAGTTTACCTATAGCTCTTTCACTATAACAACTTTTTCCAGATAATGTTTCTGCAGTCATCAGTATCCTAGTGTTTCTAAAGGACAGTAATATTACTATTGACTGTTTTAGTAACTACTTTGGAAGCCTGATAGAGATGGTCTTGTGCTTATGTTTCAAAGCTCTTTTAGATTAGTAGAACGAATTTCTGAATGACATTGGCTGCACTAAACTGTATTTGACAGGTCCTTATACTGCTTGTATATTCTTTTCTTGCAACTGGTTTATGGATAACTTGTTCTTTATCTTGACTTTTTAGTTTTTATTGGCTTATAGGACAAGAAATTCTGGAAGCAAGGTGCCAATGTACATTGAATGAATGATTGGTTTCAATGAACTTACCTTCTCTTGTGTATGTCATCCTATGATTTATATATGACTTACTTGTCTAGTGGATGTTTCCACGATGGATGTTCCAGCTTTATGCTGTTACAGTACATCAGTAAGTGATGAACCTTTAGGGTGCATTTAGTGCGCGGGATTGGATTGGACTATTTCTATGGGATAGGATAGGATTGGATTGGACTGGACTAAATTAGTACTGTGATGTGTTTGGTGCAGTATGGATTGGACTAAAAATAGTATTGTCTCTTGTTTGGTACAGTATGGATTGGACTAAAAATAGTATTGTCTCTTATTTAATGTAGTATAGGATAAGATAAAATCATAATAGATTAAATTAATTTTTACATAAAATAAAATTATTTTAAAGTAAATTACATTCATTTTAACTTAAATAAAAAATAAAATTAATTTTAAATCAAATAAAAAATTATTTTAATATTAAATTATTTTTTAAAATAAATATAATTATAACGTGATATATTTTATCAAATAAACATAGCCAGCACTAAACATGATAAGTTTTAAATTTTTATGTTATGCGTCTGTACAATGAATTAACCCATAGAGCACGTGTAATATATATATATATATAAAAGAACAACAATAGCCTTGTAAAAACTTGTCATTTTATCAACATAACTTCAATAATAGTTTACATGTTATTCTTCCATGAAATAGAAGAATCGATGGAAGGAAGCAAAGTTTATTTTGTACTATCATTCACATGCTCTTTGGGTAATAATTTTACAGTTATTACAGTTGTAACCACAAAATATTTTTGGAGCAACCATCAAAGATGAATTGGAAAAAAAAAATACTAAACATCATAATAATATACCAGTAGTTATTGTCACTTTACAATACATATATTATATTTTTACATCATATGGTTTACTAGCTATTGACGCAAGTGACCCAGAAGTACATACATCGTTTATGGTTACCAATATACAAAAAAACTAGTCAATAGCTACCAACTACGAATACTAGTGTAGCTTTAAATGTTTGTAACCATCATGTACATAATATATTAAATTAGTCCAAAAAGTCATAATATGCACATTTTTAACTGATCCAAAAAGATAATTCAAAAAGTTATCATACATTTATCATAGACCATTTAACCATTAAATTCACCACTAAGAAGTGTTGCAACAAACTACAACTTCCGCTTCTCTTGTTGCTATGCCTTAAAGATCTCTAGGATTTCTGGTTTCTGTATAAACTTTTACATTACTCGTATTTGATCCGAGAGAGGAAGTTGTATTTTTTGCAAGTCATTAGCTATCACTCGATTTTCATTTGTCTTGTTTTTTGCTAAAATTTGAAAAAAACTTGTGCAAAGTGTCAGTTGTTTTGTTAATAGCATCTTTCATTACATTAGTAAATCTATTCATGCTGCGAACTATAGGATCTCCTGATCTGGACCTTTTCCTACTCCTCACTGATTGAGATAAAACTTAATTAATTCGTTGATTATAATCAGCTTGATTAATAGACATCGGAGAAAAGTTCCCGGGCATCTGATCAAATTAATTATCAAAGTTGTCATCCACATCTAAATCTGTTGCTAGGTTCTCAAGAGTATATGTTGTTTTTCCCGTAGCCGGTCTTTCCCAAAGATATTAGCTAGCTTTCATAAAGGGAAAAATGTTTATCTCTCCATCCTTCTGCCTGTTTATGATGCTGCAATAAAATAAATATATGTTAAACTACAAATTATTATAATATTTGACATGAAAATTGAAAAACGATAGTCTTACCTGTACATATGAATGCCATGCTTCATTGCTATCAATTTGGACACATTTTCTCACATCGTTCCAACCAAATCCACTAGTATTTATTATGTTATATATAACTCCATATTGTTTTTTCCAAGACTTGAGTTTAGACTCAATATGAGGATTAAATTTCAAACCACAGTTTGGTAGAACGTTTGCTAATCATACTTCAATACTTCTCAATGTTCCAGCTTTAAAAGAACCACAATTTGCATGATCATCAGCTGCTACAATTTCATCCATGATATTCAATAAAACCTCTTCTTCTTCTTTCATCCTTACACGCCTACTTCCTCTTCATTTTTGCTCATTTATTTGACTACAACCTCCAGTATCCATTCCTATATAATATAATCACAAAATAAATACAATGAACCAAATTATTATGTTCCATAACAAATACACCATAAATAAACATAGTAAAGAATATCTTAGCTATATATATAAATTAATAAGCTACAAAAGATAATATATCAGTAAATAATGTGCAACTAGTTTAAAATAATATGTAGTAGCCTGATGGCTTTATTAATCATAGCAGACCTTCCTTTGTGTGCCAATTACACAAGGCTCTTTGTGGTTTAAAGCAAGCCCCTTGGGCCTGGTTCAATAACTCGATAAGTGCCCTGCTTGGCTGGGGTTTCATGAACTCTAAGTCTGATGTCTCTTTGTTCTTCAAGACTCTTAATTCTCACCTTTTGTTGCTCTTGGTCTACGTTGACGATATTTTAATTACTGGCAGCAATTCAAAGCTGGTTCATCAAGTTATTGCAGATTTGAACTCTACCTTTGCACTCAAGACTTTGGATTCAATTGGACACTTTCTTGAATTTAAAGCTTTCATAAACTTTTCAAGGATGTTTCTCACTTAGCACAAGTATGCTTTAGATCTCCTTAGCAAGACCAACATGTTGTCCAACAAATGTTGTTCCACACCTGTCAGTGATGGTACCAAACGTTCTCTCTATGATGGTGAATTGTTTGCAGATCATACACTTTATCGAAGTGCAATTGGTGCCTTACAATACTTGACACATACTCGTCTAGATATCAGCCTTATTGTGAATAAATTGAGCCCGTTTTTTGTGGCCCCTATAGTTGTGCATTGGCAGGCATGTAAAAGAGTCCTTAGGTTTTCCAAAGGCACCTCTAATCGTGGGTTGTGGCTTAAAGCTTATGCAGCCCCTCTCCAGATTGAAGCTTTCTGTGATGCTGATTACGCAAGCTCAATTGATGACCGCAAGTCCACTAGTGGTAGCTGCATTTTTCTTGGAGGCAATTTGATTTCATGGAGCTGAAAAAAGCAAGCCATTGTTGCACGCTCTAGCACTGAAGCATAATATTACTCCCTTGCTTAGGCTTCAGCTAATCTTGTTTAGCTCCAATCCTTGCTTTCAGAAATTGGTTTCACCTTGTCTTATTGTCATGTGTTGTGGTGTGACAACACTAGAGCAAAGGCGTTGGCTGAAAATCCTATTTTTCATGCCTGTATTAAACACATCGAGGTGCACGTTCATTTTGTGTGAGATAAGGTGGCAGCTGGTGCTTTTAAAGTGAGATACATCTCCACCAATGATCAAATAGCTAATGTTTTTACTAAATCCCTCTCAGCTGATCATTTCAACTACTTGTGTTCCAAACTGAATGTTGTTCACTCACTCTAATTCAGTTTGAGGGAGGATGTAAAGATAACAGCTTCAGCAGCTTGCATGCCTCTTCAAATTGCAAACTACTCCAGTGCCTTGGCTGACAAGCAACAGCCCCAAAACATTTTGATGATAGAGTGTAGCTTGGCTCACGTGGTATCAAGCTCTCAGCATACTCGATCAAAGGTTCATGCTGATTGTTGGCCATCTTAGGATTCTTCTAAAAGCTTCCAAAACCTCGCAAAAGCTTGGAAGGTCAGCCATTTCCGGTTGATGCCAAACTAGCAGTAGTTAGTTATAATCTAACAAATCCACATTATTTGCATGGCAATTTACTTATGATCCAATTATTAGGATTGATCAGTGATTATTAGATTATCTTGTATAAATTTAGACTAACATTACGCTTCAAGATGCTCAATTCTTATTAATGAGCTATGAAGCTCGATTGGATTAGCAAACATCATCCAATTCAATTACTCTTGCAAATGCCTTTGCAAGTTATGTTCAGACTGGTAATGGTAGAGGAACATAGCAGTACAATAGAGGCAGAAGAGACCGTGGCAGAGGAAATAGAAGAGGCAAAGGAATTATTTGTCAACTTTATGGGAAAGTTGGACACTACTCAACTATTTGTTACCAAAGGTTTGATAAGAACTTCCAAGGCTTTAAGCCTAATCAGAATTTCAATGGTGGCTCAGCTGGTACTGGTGGAGGCAATCAAGTTCTTTTTAGAGGACATCCATCGAGCAATGGTAGCCAATGATAGTTTCAAGGAAATGTGTCACAGAATGGAGGAGGTTTTCAAGGAAATCTTTCTCATACAGACTCAGCTCTTATTGCCTCTCCTTCCACTGTAACTGATCCAGCTTGGTACATTGATAGTGGTGCCACAAACCACATCACAGCTAATGTCAACAATCTATCATTGAAGAGTAAATATATAGGTAATAAGAAAGTTGTTATTGGCAATGGTAATCTCCTTCCCGTCTCTCATTTTGGCTGTTCCATTTAAACATTATATTCACCATCTAGATCACTTTATCTTAACAATATTCTTCATGTGCCTCATATCACTAAAAATGTAACATCCCAGGTTTGACCCTATCGTCTACCCCCAGCCAATGTCACTCATAGGTACTGTCCGCTTTGGGCAATACCCTCACGGTTTTCTTTCGCCTCCCTCATCAGGATTTGAACTTGGTACTTGTCCATAAGTACCAATTCTTATCAAGTTGAGTACCAATTAAGCTACTAGCTTAATTGGTACTCAACTTGATAAGAATTGGTACTTATGGACAAGTACCAAGTTCAAATCCTGATGAGGGAGGCGAAAGAAAACCGTGAGGGTATTGCCCAAAGCGGACAGTACCTATGAGTGACATTGGCTGGGGGTAGACGATAGGGTCAAACCTGGGATGTTACAATAAAAGGCGCCTTTTATTGTGACATCCTAGGGGATTACTTACATCCACTTCCGGGATTTGCCTAAACTGGTCGATGCCAGGTTTGCCCCGCGAAGTCCGACAGCCCCAGCGATATCACTCAACGGTACTGTCCTCTTTGGCCACACATGGACCTCAAGGTTTTCTTTCGCCTCCCTCATGATTCGAACTTGGGACTTATCCATAAGTACCCAAACCTTATCAAATGAGTACCAATTGAGCTACGTAGCTTAATTGGTACTCAACTTGATAAGAATTGGTACTTATGGACAAGTACCAAGTTCAAATCCTGATGAGGGAGGCGAAAGAAAACCGTGAGGGTATTGCCCAAAGCGGACAGTACCTATGAGTGACATTGGCTGGGGGTAGACGATAGGGTCAAACCTGGGATGTTACAATAAAAGGCGCCTTTTATTGTAACGACTCGGGACGCTCTACGGCTCTTGCCCGACCCCGTTACTCACAGGTACTGTCCGCTTTGGGTCGCAACGGCGTTCTACCCCTCACGGCTTTCTTTCGCCTCCCCCACAGAGATTTGAACCTGGTACTTCTCCATAAGTACCAAACCTTATCAAAGTGAGTACCAATTGAGCTAGTAGCTCAATTGGTACTCACTTTGATAAGGTTTGGTACTTATGGAGAAGTACCAGGTTCAAATCTCTGTGGGGGAGGCGAAAGAAAGCCGTGAGGGGTAGAACGCCGTTGCGACCCAAAGCGGACAGTACCTGTGAGTAACGGGGTCGGGCAAGAGCCGTAGAGCGTCCCGGGTCGTTACAATATTGTGACGTCCACCACCGGGATTCGCCTACACTGGTCTATGCCAGGTTTGCCCCGCGAGGTCCGACGGTCACTCACAAGGTACTGTCCGTTTTGGGTCGTCCGGGGTTGCCCCGCCACAACGCCCTCACGGTTTTCTTTCGCCTCCCCCCAATCAGGATTTGAACTCGTAACTTATCCATAAGTACTAATTCTTATCAAGTTGAGTACCAATTGAGCTACTAGCTCAATTGGTACTCACTTTGATAAGGTTTGGTACTTATGGAGAAGTACCAGGTTCAAATCTCTGTGGGGGAGGCGAAAGAAAGCCGTGAGGGGTAGAACGCCGTTGCGACCCAAAGCGGACAGTACCTGTGAGTAACAGGGTCGGGCAAGAGCCGTAGAGCGTCCCGGGTCGTTACAAAAAACCTACTTAGCATATCACAATTCACTAAAGATAACAATGCTATAATTAAGTTTAATGCTGATTTTTGCATGATTAAGGTTCAGAATTCGAAGAAGGTTTTGCTCCAAGGGGCTCAGAAAGATGGGCTATATCATCTTGATGTGCCACCCGTTCTTTGCAGTCTAAGTCTAGTTATACTTTTATGCTCAAATCATGTTGTTTTTCTGATTTGTGTTGTGATAAATCTGTTGCTTCGAATCAGCAATTTGTAGCTGATTCTTGTTCTTATTTTGCATCAGTTGATACTTGTAATACTTCTAAGCATATATTCTCTTGTACAAATCCTTTGTTGTGTACATATTTTGCTAATAAAACTACTACAACTGGTGCTACTTGTGCTCATTCTCCTTGCTGTTTGTTTGCTAGCTTATCTGCTCAAAATCACTCATTGTCACATGTTAACTTGTGGCATAGAAAGTTAGGCCACCAATCTTCTCGAATTTTATCACAAGTTCTCAGAGGTCTTAAGATTAATTCATCTTATGATAAGTCTCTTGAGTTCTGTGATGCTTGTCAATGTGGCAAAGCACACCAACTTCCTTTTTCTTCTTCCCAAACCAAAACTTTTACTCCTTTGGAACTTGTTCATTCTGATGCTTGGGGACCAGCCCCTATTGTTTCCTCACATGGTTTTAAATAATATGTTCACTTCATTGAGACCTTTACTCAATTTACTTGGATTTACCCTCTCAAAACCAAGTCTCAAGTAAATGATGCATTCCTTCTTTTCAAAGCTTCTGCTGAATTGCTTTTTAACACCAAACTGAAATGCCTTCAAAGTGACCAAGGCGGAGAGTTTAAAGTTCTTCACATCCTCTTCCATCATCTAGGCATATTCTTTAGATACTCTTGCCCCCATACACATCAACAAGATGGTTTGGCTTAGAGAAAGCATAGGCATATTGTTGAAGTAGGCTTAACTCTCCTCTCTCAAGCCAAGCTACCATTACATTTTTGGTGAAAAGCCTTCTCTACTTCTGTGCACTTAATCAATCGACGTCCCACACCTTTGCTTTCTAATAAATCTCCATTTGAGTTTGTTTATCATGCCAAGCCTGATTATCTCTCTTTCAAGGTCTTTGGATGTGTTTGTTTTCCTCTCCTTTGACCCTATCAACATCATAAGTTTTCCTTCCATTCCTCCAAGTGCATATTCATTGGTTACTGCACTCAAGAAAAATTATACAAATGTTTACACTCTTCTGGCCGTATGTATGTATCTAGAAATGTTAAGTTCAATGAACATGAGTTCCCTTACTTGTCCATGTTTTCTCCTTCTCATATTGTTGTTTCTGATTCTCCTAGTCTTCTTATGTCTATATTGAATCATGTTTCCTTTGCTTACAAAAATCAACGATCTAAACTTGATCATGTAGCTGCATTATCACCTCATACCATGCCATCCTCTGATAATTCTGTATCTCATTCACCTTTACCTATTGTTGCTTCTCCTACTGCCATGCCCGTTATTGTTGATCTGCCCACTACAGATCCTATTGCTTAGCCACCTACAAACACTCACCCTATGCAAACTAGATTTAGGAGTAGTATTATCAAACCCAAATTATTTTCTACTAAAACTATTTCTCATCCCTTCAAACCTACAAATGTTAAACAAGCCTTGCAAGATCCTAAATGGCTAAAGGCTATGCAAGAGGAGTATACAGCCCTTATGCTAAATAAAACTTGGACATTGGTGCCTTGTACTAATGACATGAATGTGGTTGGCAACAAATGGGTGTTTCGAGTGAATTATAATGCCTTTAGCCCAGTTTTAAAATCAACTACCATTAGAGTTGTGCTTAGTCTAGCAGTTTCCATGCATTGGCATATTAAGCAATTGGATATAAATAATGCATTTTTGAATAGTGCACTTCAAGAAACTGTGTACATGGCACAGCCCGAAGGGTTCACTCATCATCAGCATTCAGATATGGTGTGCAAGTTTAACAAGTTCTTGTATGGCTTGAAGCAAGCTCCAAGAGCTTGGTATGACAAACTCAAGACTGCCTTCGTGAAATGGGGTTTTCACAATTCAAAAACTGATAGCTCTCTCTTTATTTTGCATCATAAGAGTGATCTTCTTCTAGTACTTGTGTATGTAGATGAAATTTTGGTCACAGGGTCTAGCTCAGCTCTTATTTCACAAGTAATCAACTATCTCAGCTCTACTTTTACTTTGAATACCATGGGAGCTGTCAGCTATTTCTTGGGATTTCAGATTCTAAGAACAAAACAGGGTCTGCATCTCTCTCAAACCAAGTATGCTTCTAATTTGCTTGAAAGGTCTAATTTGATGCACTCCAAGACCTGTCCCACTCCCATGGTATTTGGCTCGAAGCTCTCTCAGGTTGCTGGTGAGAGGTTTCCAGATCCCTCAATGTATAGGAGTGTGATTGGTGGGCTACAGTACCTCACCATCTCAAGGCCTGATATATCATTTGCAGTCAACAAACTGAGCCAGTATTTAGCAGTTCCTACCACCACACATTGTCTTGCTTGCAAGCGCAAATTGAAGTACATCAAAGGTACTCTTCAGCATGGCTTGTTCTTCGCACTTTCTCAGCAGCCCCTCACTTTAATAGGGTATACAGATGTAGATTGAGGCAGTTTTCTTGATGACATAAAATCCATTTCAGGTGCTTGCATCTTCTTAGGCAACAACCTTGTCACTTGGGGTTCTAAGAAGCAAAAGGTAGTTACACGGTCCAGCACTGAAGCTGAATACCGAGCTTTTGCTGAAGCTGCTACTAAAGTCTTATGGTTTCAGTCCTTACTTTCTGAATTGAAGCTGCCACTGTCAACAACACCAGTGATTTGGTGTGATAACACTAGTGCCATCTCTTTGTCCCATAACCCTACTTTTTATTCAATAACTAAGCATATTGAGCTTGACTTACATTTCATTCTAGACAAAATTGAGTTAGGGGTGTTGGTTGTTCGATATGTGCCTTCCTCTCACCAACTTGAAGATATCTTTACTAAACCGCTTCCAAGTGCTGCATTTCAATCTCTTAGAGACAAACTTGTCTTGGACAAATCCAAGCTAAGTTTGAGGGGGGATATTGAGGAGTCACCTAGCTGCGATGCTAAGAAACAAATGAAGAAGAATGGAGCTCAACATTCTGCTCACAATGCAACAGCTGCTGGACATGTATCAGCTCCAGCAGCTGATGACTTCTTTCACAGAAAGCCACACGACTACAAAGCTCAAGCTATTAGTTAATTTCAGCTCCTAACAGACTTGCCACATGTATCAATTGTATAGGTCCAGCTCAGCATGAGCAATTATTTTTGTCACAAATTCTCTTAGGATTTAACTAATGTATTGCATATATATTGTAGGGACAAAATCAAAAGTGGCCTAAAAATTATTAAAAAAATTATTTTTAACCTCAAATGAAAAAATAATTATTTTTAACCATTTTTAAGTGGTAAATTATTTTTTAATCCTTATATAAATAGGTAAGTAAAATTTGAGTTGACCCTATCATTATGTTTTAAGATTTGATTTTTCTCTTTCAATAAATTAGATTTTTCTCTCTCTAAAAAAAACCTAGAATCTGAAAGTTTTTTCTCCCTCCCCTCCCTCGCCGCCATTGAGCCTAGCCATCCCTTGCCGCCGTTCAACCTCGTCTCCGTTGTCGGCACCGAAATCCTAAGTATTCCAAACGTGATTTCTCCCTCGCCTTCTCTCACCGTTGTTTCCCTCGCCCTCCCTCCCTCACCACTGTTTTCTTTTTTAGTATAATCTACTTGGTATTCTTTTTTGGGTGCTTGTTAATTTGATAGGGTGATTTGATGAATTTTTGGGTTTGTTATTTTTCTTTTTATTTATCGATTTTCATTTTTTTTTTGAAGTGATATTTGATTGGTTATGAGATTTTCTTTATATGGTTATGTTTAATGTAATTCCATTGTTAATTCAATAAGATGATTAGATGAATTTGTGGGCTGTTTAGGGTTTTATCATTTTTGTGGTCTAAATCAAGCAAAAAAATTGGAAACGAATTCAATTAAGGGTATTAGTAATTTTTTTATGACAAGCATTTGTTATTTTGATTGGATTCAACTTATCAAATTAATGATGCAATATTTCAGCTCAAGTGTATACATGGGATGTTATGAGCTGCAATGCTTGAATGTACTTGTTTTTTGTCATGGGAAACGGGCAAGTATCCCCTGATATTGGTGGGGTGGAAAAAGAAAATTAGAATCGTGGTTTTTTTGGTAAAAACCTTAATTCTACTACCTATTATGTGTTACATTGTCCTGTAGGCTTAATTAGAGTTCCACTTTGTTTTATGGGAGGCTTTGTGTCAGGAGAAACTCTGCAGAAATTCTTGGGCAATGGCACTTAGCACCTTAATTTCTTTTTCCTATTCTTACTATTTATTTTTTTATTTTCATTTCCCTTTTCTTTCCTAACCTTATATAGTTCATACAGTCTCTAGATGATAACGGAGAGCACATATCAATCTATTCTCATTTAATTATTATCAATTTTTGTCCTCGGTGTCGTTAGCTGCATTATGGGAAAAAAACACAATTATTTTACTTCTGATATTTGTCCTTTTAATACTTCTCATACATTGAGAAACGAATATGCACCCATGTCAAGGTTGACATAATATCCATCTAACTCTTTGATCCCTGTTATTTGACTTATGGCATGATACATTCATCTTTTATGGTGCTCAAAGTTTTCTCTTTATTTATCTGGTCCGTGTCATTGCTCGTTTTATGACCCAATAATTAGGTTAATATAGTTATACTCCCATTTGCTTGTATATCTTTTGAAAATGTATTATTATTGGTTCAATTTGGGTACAGAACATCATTAGTGATGGTTCTCATACTCTTTTGGAGCAGGAAAGGATGCTTTGGTTAAAGCCAAAATTGGCACAGGAAAAACTGCAGCTTTTTTGGAACACTAGTAATTTTTTTTTTTTTCCCCTTTGGATTAAATAGTTTAGTGTATCATCTTTTTGTCATTGCTGCTATTAAATGCAAACAGCTTCCTACAATTGAAGCAGTTTTGAAGGCCAAAGTAGCAGTACCAATCAGCGGGTGCTTCCAATATTTGTTCTTATTCTCTGTCCCACAAGAGAGCTTGCTAGTCAGTTAGCAGCAGAAGTTATTGCTCTACTGAAGCACCATGATGGCATAGAAGTGCAAACACTACTTGGAGGCACACGTTTCAAAGTTGACCAGAAACGCCTAGAATCAGATCTTCTGTTATGCATATGGTTAAGGAACTAAGTGATGAATTACGAGCTTCTGAATATTAGACCTCAGGGACGACCTTCATACTTTATTTCCTACTGTCCTTCTAGCACCTCGTACCCGTACAGGATCTGTTGAACTGATATATATATATATATATATATATATATATATATATATTGAAATTTGTTAGTGGCTAGTTATTAACTAGAATGTGTAATATCTGCATAGGAGATGATGTAAATTTTGGTGTTGTCCAAATGTACGAATGGGCATTTATATTGTTGTATATTATGCTATTATTCCAAGTGTTATTTACATTTTAATGGATTAATGGAATAATGGTTGTTCTTTTTAATCTATTTGTTATGTGCTTATTATCTTGGTTATTTCTTTTTTTTTTAATGTAGTCGGTATGCTTGATGTAAGACACAACAGTTAGACTTACAAACATCAAAATTTTAGATGATCAAGCTTTACCAATCTGCTGAAAAACTGAAAGTTGCGATTTATGATTTGTAACCATGAATCTAAATCTTACTAATTAAAATTAAAGTAAAAGAAACTCTTGAGTTAAAGCTTCCGTCGATCTCCAGCAGTAGCTAGAAAAATGAATAAAGTTTAGTTAATTCTTCATTTAATAACTTGTGGATACTCACTAATATATCTTCAGTTTTTTTTATCCTCATCCATAATCAACGGTGTAAACTCGTGATCTCTATCCGATAACGGGACATATGCAACATGTCTGATATTTTGAAATACGGGAGGAGTTGAATCTAAATGTCGGCTACATCCGCCAGTAACTGAAAGCTGGGTTACAAATAGAGGAGAACATGCTAGAGGGGATGCTCGTAGTATCGATGCAGGTGCCATAGTAGGATCTCTAACATTGTTGTCCACAAATTCCACAAGATCTATATATACCTCCGGAATATGTAGTGCATCAAGCAACAAAATATAACATCATCGTCTCAAGCGATCGTGCTTATACCTATGTCATAACGTGTGCTGTCAATGTTAAACTTCCGATATATCAACTCAACCAACCTTGTAAGTTTCAACCTTTTAGAAACCAGAACCTCAAGCGGTGAACCACCAACATAATCTAGACCATCTCATTGTCCGTTATAGTTTAGTAAAAGCCTACAGGTATTCATTTCCTGAAATAAGAGAGAAATATTTAAAAGATGCAATATTTCACAAAAACATTAATAAAAGTGAATTTCACACATAATGTTTCACTCCAAACATTTCAGTAACAAAATTTTACTAAAAACAATTACACCTTAAATATTTCACTAACATGCATTTCACTTATATACATTTCACTTACATACATTTCACTAACCTACATTTCACTAATCTTTCACGAACCAACATTTCACTAACTTACATTTCACTAACATACATTTCACTAACCGACATTTCACTAACCTATAGTTCACTAACATACATTTCACTAACCTACATTTCACTAACTTTTCACTAACCAACATTTTACTAACCTACATTTCACTAATATACATTTCACTAACTTACATTTTACTAACATATATTTTACTAACCTATATTTCATTAACCGACATTTCACTAACCTACATTTCACTAACCTACAGTTCACTAACATACGTTTCACTAACCTACATTTCACTAACCTACATTTTACTAACCAACATTTCACTAACCAACATATCACTAACATACATTTCACTAACCAACATTTTACTAACATACATTTCACTAACCTACATTTCACTAATCAACATTTCACTAACTTACAGTTTACTAACATACATCTCACTAACCTATATTTCACTAACATACATTTCACTAACCTACATTTCACTAACCGATATTTCACTAACAAATATCATTACCAAACGTTTCACTAACCTACATTTCACTAACCTACATTTCACTAACTAACTTTTCACTAATATATTTCATAACCATTAAAATTTCACAAAAATAAACTCCAATATCACCCAAATTCTTTCAACCACAAAATAAACACAATATACAAATAAAATAAAACTTAAAAAATCTATAAAATACATTCTAAATAAAATACAAACAATTTCATAAAATTACCTTCAAGTTTTAAGTTGGTGAAGATAAATAAAGGTGACAAAACAAGATAAATATATTTTGATTTTAATGAACAAGAGAAAGTAAGAAAGAATATAATAAGAGAAAGGGAAAGAATAAAAAGTAAAAAGGTGTTTTAAAGTGTGAATGGGCTTTTTTGTAATTTATAATGGGTTTTTTTTTATAATTTTTAATTTTACAGGGTTATTTTATAATTATTCAGTAAGTGGGTAATTGAGAGTTGTTTATGTTATTTTTTTCTCCAATTGGCTAAAAACGATTATTTTTTCATTTGTGGTTAAAAATAATTTTGGTAATAATTTTTAGGTCATTTTTAACAATTTTCACTATATTGTATTGTACCTGATCAGAAAACTATTCATCAATAGAGCAATATTTTGCCTACTCTTCTCTTGATTCGTTTCCTCTCTAAAGCTAACAATGCTTTACACTACAAACAGAGTCTATGTGATCTCAAAATCTTTTACATAGCTAAAAAAGATTTTTAACCAATAAAATCAGCTAGTTGGTCCTCACTCTAGCTGGCTAGCCCACTTGAATAGACATTTTGTGTTTTACTTGTCAATTTTGTACGGCTTTTATTTTTGATTATAAGAGCATTTTCAACAATAATTTATCTTATATTATATATTTAAATTAATAGTACTTAATCTACCTGAGATTTGTTAAATTACATTTAAAATCAGAGTTTGTGAAAACTGACACTGACCTTTCTTCTCGTTAAGTTTGACCGTTAAAAATAATGGTTGACTGTCTAAAAATAATAAAAAGAACAAAATATCCCAAGTTAAAAAATTAAAAATATACTTTTTTTAAAAAAATTTATATAAATAAAAAATAAAAATAAATTTTATCTAAAAAAATGAATATAACCAATTTTTAAAAAATATCTAAAAAAATTAAAATATTTAAAAAGTCTAGATCAAATCTAGACCGTCCATCTAATCTCCATGATTGAAGCTCCATCTATGGAGATCTCTCCATGGTGGAGGCAATCCAAATAGTCCATCAGATATGATGGACGATCCAAATTTGATCTGGATTTTTATTGTTTTTTTAAATTAGTCCAGATTAAATCTGAATATTATTTTTACAAATCTCCATTTATTATTTTACAAATTTTTTAATTTTTTTATATTTTTAATTTTTTTAACTAAGAATATTTAATTTGATCATTTTACTGTTTTTAGATAATTAATTATTATTTTTAATAGTCAAATTTAATAGGAGCGGAAGTTATTAACGATTAACTATTGATACCAGTCCCTACACGCCCAACTGGCACAGTACCAATGCCTCCAATCCTGTAGACATACTGAAGCGGGAGACGGAGGGGCTTATCTGATGGCCTCTTGGGCTCATTAATCTGGTCAAGAGCCTTAAGAAGAGTTGGGCCCTCTCAATCATGTTGTCACCCTCAAATCCAGAAATGGGGACAAAAGGAATCTTGTCGGGATTGTAACCAACCTTCTTCTTAAGGCAAAAAGAGACTTCCTTCACAATTTCCTCATATCGCGCAATTTCATCACAATTTCATCTTGTTGCAGCAGCATATCATAATTTGCTTCACACCAAGGGTGAAGGCAAACAAAGCATGCTCACGAGTCTGACCGTCCTTGGAGATACCGGCTTCAAAAGCTCCGGTAGTGGAGTCACTAATGAGGACAGCACAGTCAGCAGCCTGTGAGGTATCAGTAATCATGGTCTCTAAAGATAATCAGTCACTACTACAAATATTTATTACTAATTATCCAGAACATTAGTGACCATAAACAGTGTTGCTGATTGTCATCATAATTAGTGTGCATTTTTTTTTCATCACTTAAAGCAATATAATTAGACACTTAAAGTTGGTCTTTAAAGATAATCAGTTACCAGTAAAAATATTGGTTACTAATTATCCAAAATATTAGTGATCATAAATATTGTTTGCTACTTGTTATCATAATTAGTGACTAATTTTTCAATCACTTAAAGTAAAAAATATGGTTACTAAATCTATGGTCACTAATGTTTCTTTATTATATTTATTTAATAAATAATTATTGTTACTTTCATAATTACAATAAATAATTATAAAAAAAGGTTTTCAATTATAATCAAGTCTCTTATTTCTCATAATATAAATACATATATACATTTTAGAATGTACTTATAAAAAGTCATAATGAAATTTAAAAATATGGTTACTCTCTCATTTCTCCTTCTTCCCATTCGTGGGATTTGGCTAAGCTTGATCAGGTCTTTGTGGCAGCGGATAGGGATTCTATTCTAGAAATTCCTCTGAGTTTTGGTGACTGTAATGATTCCTTAATCTGGCATTTTGATAAGAATGGGGAGTATTCTGTGAAGAGTGGGTATAGAGTTGCAGCGCAGGAAAAATTCTCCCTCAAAGGTTCCTCCTCGTGTCCGGATTCGAAATGGTGGCTTTCACTTTGGAATCTTAACATCCCCCCCAAAATTAAAATTTTCTTATGGAGAGTTTGTCTCAATGCCATTCCGTCTCTTTGTAATCTTTGCTCTAGGAAGATTGTGGTTGACCCGTGTTGCTCTAGATGTGGTGATGCCCCCGAAAGCTCAGCCCATGCCCTTTTTTGGTGTAGCTCCGTGCGCCCTATTTGGGAGTCCACTGTCTTCGGGGACATTCTCAATTTGCAGTGCCATATTTCTTGTTTTGATCTGATCTTGTGGGTTTTTGTTAGGGCTAAGAGAGCAGAGTTCGAGGAGTTCTGCATGATCCTGTGGGGGGTTTGGTCTGAAAGGAATGCTGTATGTCATTCTAAATCCCCCAGGTTTAGTGCTGATTTGGTTTCTTGGTCTCTCTCTTTGCTCCGTGAATTTCAGGGTACCCAGAAGGTCTTTGGCTCTCCTCTCCAGCCCCCCAGGCAGCCTCGCTCTCCTCCGTGGTCGCCTCCTCCCGCAGGCTCCCTGAAGTTGAATACCGATGCAGCAGTGTCGCCTGGTTGTTCTGTGATGGGTTCTGGTGCAGTGGTGCGTGATTCTCAGGGCAAGGTTGTTGCAGCTTCTGCTAAGCCCCTCTTGGGGTTTTTTCCTGCTGAGCTTGGCGAGCTGCTGGCTTTGCGCGAGGGGTTACTGCTGGCGAAGGAGTTCAACCTGATTATTGAGTGGGTTGAGTTAGATGCTGTTAATGTGGTGGCTAGGGTGTGTAATTCTCTTCCTTGTTATGTTATGGACCCTATTATTTCTGATGTTAAGGCTCTTTTTAGGGATGTGGGAGTGTCCAACTGTCATGCCATTCCTCGTTCAGGGAATGGAATGGCACATTCTCTTGCTTCCCTAGCCTTTTCCTCTAAGGAGGATTTTTGTTGGTTCAATCCTGAACCTAGCTTTCTTGTTGGTCTTCTGTAATAGAAGTTTTGTTTGAAATCAAAAAAAAAAAAAAAGAAATTTAAAACAATACAATTCTAAATAAAGAGCTAAATGATATAATTAATCAATTAATAATCACATCTAGAAACTAATTGAAGAATAAAAATATAACCAAAATAAATATTTAATTTCAACTGCGACGAAAAGATCAAGTCATTAACATAGGCCAACAATGACCAATAAAAAATCATTCCAAAATACTAACATGAAACTATAAAATATTCACATTAATACTTTTTTTACTCATAAATCTATGACAAAAAGATGCATATCCTTAGCATAACCAACATTCACCTATCTGCAAAAAACCAAGAAAATACATATTAATTTTTTATTATATTAAAATATGCATCTAACTACTACTTAAAAGAAAAATTAAAATTTGTATAATCAATATTCAAATTATTCAAATTAAATTACGAAAATGAAATCAAGACATACAATTAAAAATAATTTACAAATAATATAACAAAAACAATTGTAAAATAATGAAATCATGCATAACCACATTATAGCAAATTAAATATCATTGCATCCACTTTTACTTAAAATTGAAAGTATTCAAAATGAAGCACTAAAAGACCCAAAAAAAAAAAAAAAAAAGACTTGCTCCCAAAATAGTATATCTCAACTACAAATAATACCAATAGTTATATATATTGATATTATAGGGTATTAAATATACAAATGATAATAATGAATTTTCAACTTATCATTCAATCTCAATACATGTCATCCATTTTATTCAAACAACCTATTAAACAATATATTATTGAACTCATGAATTAATTACATGTGTATGTGTGTAAAGAGAGAAAAAACAATAGATGACCTATTTTATTAACTTAGTTGATGGAAAATTCTTAGTCACATCCTGCAATAAAACAAAATGTTGATTAAAAACTATTTCAAGTCTATATAAATAGGAAAAACAAACACATAAGCTTAAAAATATACATTCTCAATTTCAAAGAAGAGTTAAAACTATATTATTTATGTCCATAATCAACATATTGAAAATATATTTATTCAAAAAGCAACCAAAACAATATATAAATACAATCATTTCTCTTTTAAGTAAATATAAAAGTACTTTGTTTTTAGTATAAAGAAATTAATAGTACTAAAAGAAAAAAGATTTTGAAATTACCTCTAACCTGAGAATTAAGGTAATTAGTGCTGGCTTATTGTGAGGTTGTTTGGGACAATTATTTATGTTTCAGAGAGTTGTTATGATCTTATATATATTCTCTTTATGGGGCAATTATTTATGGCACAACTCATTCTTTTGTTTGTAGGATGATAACAGCTCACGCAGAACAATACAAATTTTGTTTGTAGGATGATGTTTTGGCCAATTGAAAAAAAATTATATATATTTGTGAATACAATAAGCACAGCCATAGAGAGTTTTATATTTTATATCTTGTATTATGTTATTGTATCAGAGCCCTACTGCTCTAACGAGCCACTTTATTTCTATTTGTTGATAAAAATTTTAATAATCAAATATGATAGAATATACACATTAATTATTTTAACTTTAATTGATTAGGTTAAAAATATAATTTTACCTTTTATTTTTTAAAATTTTAACAAATTAACTTTAACTTGTACATATAATAAGAATATAACATCTGTCACTAATTTTTTTGAAAACAATTAAAATAATAAAACACTCGAATTTTATAAGAAAAGTCCTTAAGTACAAAAAAAAAAAAAGAATTTAAAACCATCATTAAAAACCTTTTAAAATAAATAAATAAATTTTACAATAAAAATAATTTATAAAAATTCAATCATTTAAAACAACGCTTCAAATTAATATTAAAATATAAAAAATAAATTTTATGTATGAAAATTCATAGTAAATTAAAAATTTTAAAAAATAAACTATTAAAGTAATAAAAAAAATTAAAAATTTAAGAAATTCTCATAATTTTTTTTACTTTTTTTTATTTAAGTTGTTATCATTTTATTTTAGAACTAAATGTTTATTTAATAATTTTTTTCTAATTTGTTTTTCTTTAGTTTTTTAACCTGAATTGTTATTTTTGTGTGTAAAGATTGAAACACCTCTAAAAACTATTAAATTTGACTGGCTGCTTACTAACATAAAGACTAACAGAAAAATTCTTATGCCAACCTATCCATATATTCTCATGCCGTCTCTCATGGGGAAGAAAATTTTGTGCATTACCATGTTTGACTAAAATGAATTTGGAAAACCTATTCAATCGGTAATTCCAACTCGAAATCTATTTCCATTTAATACTATGTCGTATTTAATACTATATTATTAGTCAAGAGTCTTTGTCTACGTTGATTTAGACTCGTGAGTGATATTCAGCAAGTTGATGGAAATGCAATCCAGATTAATAAATTTGAAATCGAGAAAACAAATATCAAATGTCAATAAACAATATTGAAAAATATAAAACTGTACAAAATAAAATAAACAATGAAATAAAGTCGTGAGTGATTTTACCGTTTTAGTTGTGAGTGACTTAATTAGTTATAATATAAAAAATATTACTATCAATAAAATAAAATAAACAATATTGCAATTAAATTATTTAAATCTTTTTAATAAAATTATATTATAAGTTTATTAATTTATTATATAATATTTTAATTTATATTCACTTAAATTTTTTAATTAATTTTTCTCACATGATTTTATTTTCCTAATTTTTTATCAAATTTATTAACTAATAAAAATGTAATATTTTTCTCATACATTCACTTCAATTTTTTTTTAAAGAAATAAATATCTAATATTAGTCTCATTTTAAAGATTTAGATATAATTTTTATGATAATATGATATATAAATTATAATTTATTATACATTAATTGAATTTACTTAAAAAGGTAAAAAAAAAAAGATATTAATGCCCAATATTTATTTATAACTATGAACATAAAGGGTCAAGTGGAAATATAAAAAATTAAAAGTAAGTTTAGAGATAAAAAATTGATACTCTAAATTAAGAGAGTCATCTTGCAATACTCTAAAAAAATTTCTTAGAGATTATGGTAGTAAGTTATTATTAGAACATATGAAACTCTAAGATATAATATATAAGAATTAATAGCACTCAAACTATCTGAGATTTGTTAAATTACACTCAAATCAAAGTTTGCATAAACTGATAATAACCTCCGCTCCCATTAAGTTAGACTATTAAAAATAATAGTTAATCGTCTAAAAACAGTAAAATGACCAAAATACCCTTAGTTAAAAAATTAAAAAAATTGTAAAATAATAAATGGAGATTTGTAAAAATAATATCCAGATTCCATTAGATCGGATCTCTGCGTGATAGTTCAAGCCATCTCTGGGGTTCTTTCTTCATTAGCTTAATAGAGTTTCCTTTTCTAGAGTGATAATGGGCAAAAAGAAAATACATATTAGCATTGTGGTGATTGGTCATTTGATCTACAAGCTTGGAGGTATTGACAAGCATGTGATTGAGAGGTTTGAGAAGGAAGCTGCTGAGATGAACAAAATGTCCTTCAAGTATGCCTGGGTCTTGGACAAACTAAAGGCTGAGCATGAGCGTGGCATTACCATTGACATTGCTCTCTGGAAATTTGAGACCACCAATTATTACTGCACTGTTATTGATGCTCCTGGACGTCGTGACATCATCAAGAAAAATATTTTTGGTGAAGTGACAAAAAAAAATGGTGATAGCAAACTTGGTCACTAATATTCTGAGTAACAAATATTTTAGTGGTCAATCGTTATCTTTAGAGACCAAATTTAAGTGTCGAATAATATTGCTTTAAGTGATAGAAAAAATCGTCACTAATTGTGATAGCAAACAGTAACAATATTTTTTGTCACTAATATTCTGGACCATTAGTAACCAATAATTTTAGTGATAACTCATTATCTTTAGAGACCAAATTTAAGTTTCGAAATGTATTGCTTTAAGTAATGGCAAAAATGATCACTAGTCGTGATAACAAATAGAAACAATATTTGTGGTCACTAATATTCTGGATAATTAGTAACCAATATTTTTGGCAGTCACTAATAATCTTTAGATACCAACGTTTTATGTCGAAAGGCATTGCTTTAAGTGATGACAAAAATAGTCACTGATCGTGATAATAAATAGTAATGACTGTATCTAACCCACTAGCACTAGTGCCCACTGGCACTAGTGCATCATGTTGTGGAATTCAAAGCCCAAGACCATTGCCAGATATTCCACCATGACCTAAGTGCCAGACCAGAGAAGCCCACTAGCACTAGTGCATCTCACTAGTGTTTCGAGTTGATTTGGAAATCAACGAAGTCATTAACTACACAGTCAATTTTCTATTATGAGTGATTTGGAAATCAACAAAGTTACTCTACGGTTAATGGTCAATTATCTATTATGGGTTATCAGTGGCGTATAAATTGTCAATATCTAACTGTGCATGTCACTTCCTTGACTGACATTGTTGGATTTTTTTTCTATAAAGTCTAATTAGATTGCACATCATGTGGTGCATAATCCAATCTGATTAGACTACTAGATTTTGTTAATAAATAAAATCTAAAATAGAAGAAGTGTTTTATCATAAGTGTGATGGATAAAATCAAATATTATTGAGGAAATCAAGTAATTTGATTTTCAATAAAAATCAATAGCAATAATTCCTATTGCTATACGAATCTCTAATTGTATGAGTTCCGTATTTTTCCAATATAATTATAAATTATAGAGAATACAAAATGTATACATACAGGAAACAGAAAAGAAAACTCCCTCCCTCTGCTAGTTTTTCCATAGCGACTCCTGCGCTGTGGAATTATTGTGGTTGTTCCTGTAACATCCACACACAGTGAGCACAACAACCTTAAATATCGTGAACATACGCTTTGGAGCATACTGGACTGGTGCAATTGTAATTATAATCAATCAATTGTCCCAATCTATAATGATGTTTTCAAGGTAATACTCCAGCTTTCATTTGTTTCTTCTTCCATTTTTCTATTTCATGCTGTGGAATTCACAGGAACCCAAGACTCGATGGTGTTGTTCTATTTCAGGTTTGAATTATTATTTATATATATACCTATACAATACCTATTTAGAAGTAGTTTTATAAATATCTTGAAATCCCATTTGATATTTGTAGATTGCCAATCACCTCCTATCGTGTGAATTACGCTAGACAGTAATTAGTGGTGTTTCGGGTGGATTTAGAATTAATTATAATATATTAATAAGTGGTGTTTGCATTATTAATTATTTACACTTGCATTATTAATTATTTATACCCCATCTGTCATCACTTGCTTGTCTTACCAAAATAATATGAATTCATCTCTCATGGAAACAAATCACTCTCTCTGCATCATCATAGTTTTCTTCTTACTTCATTGTTACATTCTTTCTTGTTCATCATCATTAACCACTAACATTACCACAGATGAAGATCCCTTCTAGCTTTGAAAGCTAGTATAACTCATGATCCTAACAATTTATTGACTAATAATTGGTTGACAAGTAGCTCTACTGTCTGTAACTGGATTGGGGTTAGTTGCGGTGTGCCTCACCTTAGAGTCACATAATTGAATATTTCTTCGTTTGGTCTTGTAGGCACCATCCCACCTCAGCTAGGAAATCTTTTTTTCCATGCATTCTTAGACGTCAACAACAACAGTTTTTACGGCTCTCTTCCTGATGAGTTTGCTCATTTACGTAGATTGCAGGAGAAATTCCACAAGAGTTGGGCAATCTTGCAGAGTTGAAGACACTATCATTAACAAAAAAATGTCCTACAAAATATTCCCCAAGAAATCATTTTGAGACTCCAACTACAATGGGAGGCCTACAAAATCTACAGAATCTATCCTTAGGATATAATAGCTTACAAGGTGCTATTCCTAAATCTTTTGGGCGCTTAATAAGCTTGGAGTTTTTGGATTTGTCTAATAATAATCTCTCTGAAGTTATTCCCGAATCTTTGGAGGCATTATCATACCTCAAATATCTCAACTTGTCTTTCAATTAGTTAGGGGGAAGAATTCCAACTGAAGGACCATTTTCAAATTTCTCTGCTAAATCCTTTATAATGAACCATGCACTATGTGGTTTGCCCCGATTGCTGTAGTGGTCAACAATAGCCCATGGAAGAATTATACCCAAAAGACGGCCCAAGAGGGACAAAACAAGGACAATGTAAGCAGAGTGCTCAACATGGTCGTGCGCTCAACGATAATCAAGACGACAATCTCGAGGAAACCAAGTCGAGACCATCTGTCAACGCTCGACATACAGGATAGCGGTCGACATGGATCCTAGATACGTCGACAGGTCCCCCTAGCACTTGCAGCTGCCTTCACGACATTGACTCAATCAGCACTTTGACCAAGTCAAGTGACTGAGTCTAAGCACTATCTACTCAGCCTCCGAGATATCAGGAATCCCGAATATCTCGGGGCACAACATCCCTGAATATTGTTGGTTCTATTTCTTAATAAAAAATGGACCTTCACTAGTACCTTTATTCACCTACTTGTGTTCTATTCTCGGATAATTATCAATTGTTTTTAATGTTTTTATCTATTGTGTAAGTAATAAGGTTTTGTGCGTAATTGAAGAGCCTTGGTCGATTAAATTGAAAATTTGGGAGTGCACAACTGTCATATTTCGGAGTCCATCATAAATTCCACAAAATGAACTGGGTTGAGAATCTTATATTTCTAGAAAGATCAAGATGTCTACTTTCCCAAAAATGTCACGGTTCGTGATTCCGAGTTTTCTAGAGGAAGTTATGCTCAATTTTGTAATAGTGCGCAGACTCGCGACTTGTAAGTTGCGAGTCTAAGTCACGAGCGCCAATTTCAGCAGTTTTTGACCAAGAATCATGCGACTTAACTCGCGACTTGTCTAAGTAGCAAGTCTAAGTCGCGAGTATGCCTGGAAAGCACAAAAATAGGCTGTTATAAAAGGAAAACTTGAGGGAAACAAATGGGGTTTGACAAAAGCCCGGCTATGGCTGAAAATAGACCACCAAGAGGAGAAAAAGAAAGAGAAGAAGAGGCAAAGGGGGAGAAGAAGATCACCTTGGAAACAAGAGGATTCAGATTCAATCATTGAGCCATATTCTCACCATTAAGCTTGGATTTGAGAAAGTGGAAGCTAGGAGAACTCACAAACGGAGGAGGACGAAAGTTTATCGCACCTAGAGTTTTTCTATCCCTTTTCTTCTTTATTTCTTTGTTTGTAACTCTATTTATTAATTAGAAAACATGTTTGGTTGTATATCTTTGATTATGAACTAAACTTGTAAGTTAGGGTTTTGTTGGATCTTATTCTTTGAAGATTGAATGAATTGATTGTTTAATTTGTTGTGGTTGATTATTATGTTATTGAGTGGTATTATTATGCTTAATGCTTCTGAATGTAATGGCCTACATTTAGTTGATTTATTGGTCGTGTGTTATGTACTGAGAGGAGACGCCCACAACGTGCTCGATGTAATGTTCACCACAAGTAGAATTAGATAGAGATATACTAATTTGCTTGTGTGATCATATAGGGTGTTTATTGTGACTAATGCATTTTTATGCACTTGGATATACCATCGACAGATAGAATATTAGTGTATATGGTAATAGATTCGATTTACCTCAAAAGGGGACTTTGGATAATGTAGATAAACACGGTCATCAACATGAATATTAAACTACAATAATGTGCTGTCATGAAACTTAATTGGATGGATTACGTGAATTCAAATACCCTAACTCATCTCTCATATTGATTGCTGGCTTTCTTTTTATGTTTTAATATTTTTATCTTTTAAATTCTTCTTTTAAACCTTCCAATTATCCAAATAGAGGTAGACTTAGTTAATTTTAGTACTCAACACCTAAATATCCCTGTGGAGACGATAATTTACTCATCATTGTATTACTTATGCCGCCCCGTATATTTGCGGGTACAAAAAGGCCTAACAAATATCTGGGACATCAATCACCTCTCCAAACCCCTATAAATATAGTTCTTAGGCTTCATTTTTAGGGGCCAAGCATTTTACTCTAAAAAGACTTGTTACTCTATTTAAAAAACTCGAACACACAACAAGCTAGCCAACGCACAACGCAGCCTTCGATTCGCATTACCATTATCAACACTTTGTTGTAGTTTACTTAACATGTTCTAATCACTACCTGACGACACTTAGTACCTGTTACTGCATGACACACAGTCATATCAGGTATTACTTACTCTCCTTGCTCATTTCACAACCATATTCGTTATCTAACTTAGGCGTCGGAGGCTATTTGGCTAGCACTACCCCGGTGTCACAAGTGCACGACCCATTCTTTTATTTTGCAGATCGTCGTCCCCTCGATCAATCACGATAGACCACCAGATCATCAAGCGTAGATTTCAGCATCTACAATTGCAAGTCCCACCCTACAAAAAAAACACTCATCCAAAATCTAGGATCACGGTTGTCCTAGCCATTACTTTGCCGCTAGCACTTATTGTCTTTGCGACTTTGATCATTGTCATGAGAGAATATCGAAAGAAGATGAGCTCACAACTAGCTAAAAATAACAATGTTGATGTATCACAACGAGCAATATGGAGAAGAATTTATTATCAAGAACTTGTTCGAGCAACGAAAGGATTTAATGGAAGCAACCTACTTGGCAAAGGGGGTTTTGGTTCAGTTTTCAGAGGGAAACTTTTAGATGGGATGGAGATTGCAGTAAAGGTGTTTCACGTGCAAATGGAAAGAGCACTCAGGAGTTTCGATGTTGAATGTGAAGTGCTAAGTGGTATTTGTCATCGAAACCTTGTCAAAATTATCAGCAGTTGTACAAATGAGGACCTTAAAGCCTTGGTACTTGAGTACATGCCTAATGGAAGCCTATCAAAGTGCTTATATTCTAATGAATTCTTTATGGACATATTATAAAGGTTGAATATACTGATAGATGTGGCATCGGCATTGGAGTATCTTCACTTTTTATTCAATCCCTATAGTTCACTGTGACATCAAACCGAGCAATGTATTGCTAGACCAAGACATGGTTGGACACTTGAGTGATTTTGGCATAGCAAATCTATTAGGTGAAGAAGAATCTATGACACAAACACAGACCCTTGCTACATTTGTTATACGCCAGGAGGTAAAATGCTCCAAATTTTACTCATTGCAATATTTTTTTTTACGTTGTGGATATTTAAATTTTTGTTAATATTTAAACTAATTAAGTCATTCACAAAGTGTGGAAGAAAAGGAAGGATATTTCGAAAATGTGATGTTTATAACTATGGTATCATGCTGATGGAAGCATTCACAAAGAAGAAGTCGATTGATGAAATATTTACGGAGGAGATGAGCTTGAGGCAACGGGTTGGTGACTCATTTAATCGTTCGGTCATGGAAGTTGTGGATAACGATTTGCTACTAATGGAGGATACACATTTCTTAATTCGGGAACAATGTGTCATCTATCTTAAGTTTGGCCATAGATTGTACCATAGATTTACCTAAGGATAGGATCAATATAAGAAATGTTGTAAGTAGATGGATACAAATTAGAGCGACAGTTTAGCTTGGTACTAGAGGGCGTCATGTACGTGTGAGGCGATAAAAATAAGCAATAATGAATTATTCATGTCATAATAATAATAATTGGTGATTATTTTGTTCATTTAATATATACTGTTTCCATTGTTATTCTTATTAAAATAAATTAATTAGTTTTTCAAAATTTCATTATTAAATCTCTACCATCTTTATATATAAATGAAAGGGTGACAATATGGCTGCCCAAAAAATATGATTTATACATGCAATTTGTAAGTGACGAAGCGAAAGCGTAAAAATAGTTTAATCCACGGCTAAGTTTGTGCCAATACAATAATTTTTTATTAATGTAATCAAATATAATAATAAATAGTTGGGTCCTATCTTAAATAAAAAAAGGAAGTCGACTCTAAGAATTCAGAATTACTAAATTGACTAAAATTTCAAAAGAACATTTCTAAATGAAATAAATAAAAGATAAATTACTAAAAGCATCTGTTAACGTGCGAATAAGGTCAACAGAAATAACAGTGATTAACTATGATTTGAGGGATAAAAATTGATAAAAAGATCAACACATAAGATTTTTAAAGTAGTTCGGCTTAAGAGAATGTCTACATCCACTTTTGTAAAATTTATAATTTTTGTAAAAGTGATGATCCATCCCTTTTATAGTGTGAAGAGGCTAAAGGCATCATGTTTTACATGGAATCTAATTATATAAATTAGGGATGAAATTCTATCCCTAACAGTCATGATTTGAATTGAATACAATTGCTTGGATCAGGAAATTTGAGATTGATTGGGAGCCTGCTAGTTGACTGAATGCAATCCCTATATTCTCGGGATTCTTCCTTTGATTGGGGCTTCGAGCTGCGTGGCCTGCAATCTGAGTGTCATTTCATTTGCGACCAGACAGTTGGCGAGGGGTGGTACTTAACTCCTTTGTGTTATTCATGCAGGTCGTTCATATAGAACTACTTCCTTCGTGGTTATTGGGTCAGGACTTATTTAGCTACGCAACAATCCATTGACTCCCTTCGTCTGTTGGGCCTTCTTCGATATTTCAACATTTTTGGGCCTGATGTAATTTGACACATAACATTAGCCCCAGCTTTTAGCTTGATAATCCCATGGTGGAAGCTGATATGTTTTCCTCTAGCGGGCTGTCTTTTCATAGAGTTGTTGCGAGCCCGTTTGTGAAGAAGTTCATGAGTCGCTCTTCGAGGTCGTTGGTTATGAGTTATGAGTTACATAGGCGGTTACTCTTCTTATAAGTGGAGTCATGTCAACTGTCATGTCGTATATTGCATTAAATGTGTGTGTTAAATCAACGACTCTTCGAGTATCCCGACATATGCCCAAGTTGAATATCAACCATAGATCTTTCTTTAGGTTATTATTGTTTTGATATGATGGTCCGGGTTCCTTGATTATATATGGGGATTTTCTCACTTTTTCTTTATTCTTCATTGATTCTTCTAAACATTCCCTCTTCTTTTTCTTTGCCGATAATCTATAAAAAGAAAAGGGGTGCGCTTCAACTTCTGTTGGTCTCGATCACCGAAAATATCTTCGAGGCTTTCGTATGAGGGTGGGTTCGCCATTTTTTTTGCTTGATGCGCCTGTTGTCCTTCGCTTTCTTCGTAGTAAGTTTTTTGTTCTTTGCCGTTGTCCCTGTTGTAGCTGTTCTTCTTATCTTTTGAGTCTTTTATTTGAGTTTGTGTGTCTGGGCTTTCTTCGATTGTTTGGGAGTTATAACGTCTTTATCGAGTCAATTTGGGGCAATCGCAACCCTCTGGTGCCTCTGGCTCGAGCCCTTAGGTTGCGGTAGATGCTTAGGTTTCATTCTTGTTGTCTGACTTTAGGTTCTCATTTTGTTGTAGATGTCTAGTTCGAGTAGTCAGAGGCTCCGTAAGGATAGAGGGGCAGAGGCATCTATCTCCAGTTGCCAAGGGGTCACTAATCCTATTCTTAGCTCACTCATATTCTTTAAGATCAATTTGCAGATGTTTGTCAAAAAATGATTATAGCTGATGCAAATGGAAGTATAATGTTTTTCCTTTGCATTGATGATGTCAACCTCATCAACAAGTCAATTTAATGTGCTTTGCACGGTTATAATTTTATGGTAATCATTACTACTACGTTGCGATTATTAATAAATAATTATTCCATAAATGTTGTTAATGAGTTTAGATATTGTAACATCCCTAATTTCAAATAAATATGAAAAGTATTATTGAATTAATATTGAGAATGTGAATGTGATATTTATTATTTTTAAGGTTTCCAAGTGGACCAATTAAAACGGTCGAAAACAATGTGTTCCAAAACAGTGCACGAAGAAAAGTGTGAAAAACTGGACAGTGTGCATCGCGATCAACGCTCACGATAGTTGCTTGCGCTGAAGGTGGCAAATTCCACCAATGAGTGTTGCAATTAAAGACCGCGACCAGCACTCACGATAGATGCTCACGATGAAAGTGGCAAAACTGAACCAGTGAGTTCCGTGACCTAGCGGCACGACCATCGGTCACGATGGCTCAAAAATTATAAAAAAATATAACGGTGAAGCACTTCACATACAAAATAGAACAGATGAGAGCAAAGCTCTCAAACATAACAGCAAACAGAATAGAGCAAACGGGAGAGAAAGAGTAGAGAGAAAGAAGAGAGAGAAAGGAAAGAAGAAGAAGAAGAAGAAAAGGAAGAAGAAAAGAAAAGGAGAATCCAGGTTAGTTGTACACTCGTTTTCGAATTTTTCGTTTTCCATAATATTTCGGATTGATTGAATTTGATTAATTTTGAGTTATTTGAATTATATTGATTATAGTTTATAGTTTGAAAGTGATTTTGGAATGATTTGAATAGCGAATTCTCGAAATATACTTTATATTCGAAATATTGATTGCGAATAATATTATGAATTGATTTTAATACGTTTTGATGCTAATATTGTTATGGTAATATATTGTTGAAGGTGATTTTAATTATATAATATTTGTAAAATGTATCGAAAAATGATTTTGGGGCATTTTGATTCGATATGGAACTATGAAATACGTTTAAATATATTTTTGGATTGATTTGATGTGATTATTGATTTAGAAATATATTCGTATATTTTGTTTATATGATATTTAATGAAATTTGAATTTCAAATATATATATATATCGATATGAATCAAAATTGAATAATTTGAAAGTTGAATTTGATGATTCTGAAAGAAATGAAATATGTTGACATTGGATTTGAGAAAATATTTTGTGCAATGGCTCTGATGTGTATGAACATAGATATGGATATATGAGGTTGACATGTCAATTGGGTTTCTGTCTGAACGATATACTCTGATGCACCTCTCTATGGATGGTGCAAGCCCCAAGTGCCAGTTCTAGGGTAGGGAGCTTTGATCTGAATCTGTTTATGCCACCCTTTAGATAGTACAGGCCCCAAGTGCCGGTCCTAGGGTTTTGAATTCTGTTATGGGACATTTATAGCGGGTGATTCCATTGGTGTTCTATTCTGATCTGATGTTCGGCGGATAGCCCCGTTTGTGTGTCCGATGCCGAACAACCCGTAATCTAGTACGATAACTTATGTTATGTATGTCAGGAGCCCAATATGAAAACTGATTTGTTATATGAAAGTATTTGAGAAATTATGAAGATTTTGTCTGTTGATTGATTTTGAATATTGTATTTGTTGAGTATATGATTTGATTTGACATGAGCCCCATATAAGATGTAATTATATGTCATTTATATTTTTATCGAAAATAGATAAACTTATTTGCTATAGTATATTTAGATATAAATTTTGTGTACATCCACTAAGCAATCTATTTAGCATGTTGAGTTTTCTCACACGTAGGTAACAGAGGTTCCAAGGGAGATAAAGACAAAGAAGAGTAGAGACTGCAGGATCAGAATCCGGAGTTACATCGTTCCTACATATATTTTGGTAGTCCTTTTGTAATAAGTATATATGTTTTGATACAGCATGCATATACAAAAACTGTTTGTACATATTTGAAGAAGTTCCGCTGTATAAATATTTTATTATATGTTTATATTATTTGAATATTTATAAATTATATTGCAATAAATTGATTTGACAAGTCGCACTAACGTTGAAAGGGTGCGTAAAATTGATTTGAAAATGTAGAAATTGATTTTTATGAAATCTAATTGTAAACAGGTTTTGGAAAGTTAGTAAAGCAGAGAAAACTCTGACAAGATTTTCGAAAATTTATTTGGATCATTTTCAAATATTTTTAATATAGTTTTAAATTATGGTTATATAAAAGTAAAAGTTAGATTTCGGTATATAGTTTTGCCCCGTTTGGGTCAGAGGGTGTTACAGATATATAGGTCATGGTTGATTTGGATACGCATAGTATTAACGATGTCTTCTTCTTATAAAAATCGATGAGCATTTTAAAAAAAGATAACCAAAAAAGCTTTCCAAGTCAATGTAATAAAGTACTACTATGAGAGAAATTCACAATTGTTGTGTTAGCAATAAAGTCTCAATACAGAACTACAAACAAGGCAATGCAGTATGTAGCACAGCCAGCAGCAGTACGTTGACATGCAACAACATTTCCTACAACAGCATGTGTACGGCCAGCAGAGATGGAAATGATGCAATACATGGCAGCTCACCTTATTACTCTGGAATAGCTCTCTACAGCTCACTAACAAGTCCACATCAAGTTGATCATAATCATTACACCAAGTTGATCATAAATCAACTCGAGTTTGATAGAAAGTTAGTTAGGAAATTCTGTTATTTTGTTAAAAGTTTGTTGCGCAACTTGGTACATGCAGCCGAGTTTGTTAGGTCAGCCATGATCGATTTTGTTGATTGATCATCAGCTATATAAATTCATTGTAATGCTATTGGATTCATTATTCATAATAAATATAAATCAATCAATTATATTGATTACACAATTCTCTCTATTGATTGCTTTACACATGCGCAATCCTAATAGATTGTTCTTCACTATCATGAACAATTCTGCAATCTGATTTCTATAAGATTTTCACATGGTATCATAGCTATAAACCTGTTGATGTATGTCTTAAAGAAATCATATATATATATATATATATATATATATATATATATATATATATATATATATATATATATATTTTGGGGCTGTTTTATAATTTATATTTTGGATAGGCTTTATTGTAATTAGTAAAAAGTGTCTTAGTATTTAAATGAGTTATTATTAAAGCTTTTTACTAGTATAGTGAAAACAAGTGTGTAGAAAGCAACAAAGAGAGAAAACCCTAATATAGAGAGCTTGTGAGGTTGAAAGATTAAAATCTAGAGGAGAAGAGAAAGCTTGTGGAATAGAGGTAAACTCTTATAATTTGCTATTATCATATCTAGTGAAATCGATAACCTCCGTGGATGTAGCCATTTTTGGTGAACCACGTAAATTGCTTATGTTGTGTTGTGGTTTATTTGCTCTTGGTTTGCTTGTGTTATTTTATTATCTAGTATTATTTGTTATACTTATAAGTCCATTCAAATAAGATCTTGGAAGGTGTTTGTGTTTATTTAGGGAATTGCCTACAAAGTGTTTGATAAAAATTCCCAAGTGAGCACTAGTAGAGGGTGTTCTTGCACCAACAAGTGGTATCAGAGCCAAGGTTATAGAGGGGTTGTTTGCAATGGCCGAGAAGAGTAGTACGTCATCCAGAAGCTCCAGTGGGGTGAAGTATGAAGTGAAGCCATTTGATGGAAATCAAACTTTACAATATGGCAAAAGGAAACTGAAGAATATCCTCATTCAATAAGATCTCTATTTTACTATTTCGGGAGTTGAATCTAAGCCAACATATATGTCTCTGCAACCATGGAAAGTCTTGGATAAGAAAACTATGCGTTCTATAGAGTTGCATCTTTCCAATGAAGTGATATGCAATGTTATCGAAGAGAATAGCGCTAAAAGGACATGAGAGAAGCTTGAGAAGCTTTACATGGAAAAATCTTTGTCAAACAAGTTGATTATCAAAGACCAACTCTATGGGTTAAAAATGAAGGAGGGTGCAGATGTCATGGCACACTTGAATGACTTTAACTGGTGTATTAGTGACTTACTACGGGTTAATGTGAAGTATGAGGATGATGATAAAACTCTATTGTTGTTGAGATCTTTACCAGATTCATTCAAACATTTTCGGACTACTTTGTTGTTCGGCAAGGATACTCTCGAATGTGATGCGGTTATCTCCGACATCATTTCATATGTGCAAATGAATAAGGCTAGTGAGAGGAAAGCTCAAGGAGAAGGATTTTTGCTAAGGAGTCTAGTGAGCGGGGTTGAATAAAAAAAAGAAGTAAGTCAGAGAAGAACTCTAGATCCAAATCTAGAAAGGAATATGTAGAGTGCTATAATTGCGGTAAGTAAGGGCATTACATGCGAGAGTGTAGGAAGCTTAATGTGAAGATCAAAGAAGGAAAGAAAGTCGACACACGTTCTACGGATAATGTTGCACCGGAGATAATGATGAGCTCTTGGCGGTAGCTTCGACTAGTTATGCTTCTCGATACATGGATTCTTGATTTCGGGTGCTCTTTTCATATGTATGCAAATCATAAATGGTTTGATACTTATGAGTCTCAAAATGGAGGTGAAGTCGTGATGGGTAACAATGTAACTTGCAAGGTCATTGGGATTGGTACAATCAAAATCAAGATGTTTGATGGGATTGTGAAGACCTTGGGTTGTGTGAGATATGTTCCGACACTCAAAAAGAATTTGATATCTCTAGGCACACTTGAGTCAAATAGGTGCTCTTTTTCAACAAAATATGGCACAATCAAGGTGTCAAAGAGATCCATGGTGATGATGCGACGTACAAAATTGGGCAACAATCTTTACAAGCTTTCAGGGAACACAATTCTAAGTGGAGCGGCTATCTCCAGGGAAGAAGATAATTGCAAAGATGATACTCAACTTTAGTATTTAAGGCTAGGGCATATGAGTGAGTAAGCATTGCAAGAACTACATCGACGACAATTGTTGAAAGGTATTGGGTCATGCGAGCTAGAGTTTTACAAGTATTGTGTTATGGGAAAGCAAAGCAAGGTGAGCTTTAAAGTTCCAAGTAATGAAAATATAAGTAAGGGATTACTTGATTATATAAACTCCAATGTATGGGGGCCCGCACCAACTACATCAAATGGTGGAGCTTGCTATTTTATTACTTTCATGGATGATTTTTCTAGGAAAGTTTTGGGTTTACTTCATGGAGGAGAAATCCGAGGTCTTTAAAAAGTTCAAGGAATGGAAGGTGGAAGTGGATTTTAAGAGTATTGCTAATTATGCTAATTATGGTGTGCCTACAGGTAGTCTATATTCTTATAATAGACCAGCATTTTCTACACCCTTGATCAAAGACACAGGTTGAAGATTGTATACTCTGTTTTGTATACAGCTTGCAATATTCTAGATTTTTCTATTTCAACCTTAGGTGTCCTAATAAGGTGTAAAGTTAATATTTTGTCTTTTAGCTTTGTTTCTTTTATATTTAACAAGCTTGTATAGTATTCATTTTATTAAGAGAATATATACAAAAACAGAGCACAGGTCGAGCACCACAAATGGTGACTTGAACCAGCATTCCTTTTGTGAACTTTTCTCAAATAGTTCATCTTCTCTATTTTTGCTGATAGTTTTCATGGTATCAGAGCTCTTCAAGACTAATCGTCATGGAGTCTGATTCAATTAGCAACATTGCCCACTGAAATACTTCACCCATGGCTGACCCACCTCTTATACCTATTGATCTCACCTCTGTTGCAATAACCTTAAACTTTCACATCTCCATCAGACTCGATTCCAGTAACTATATCTACTGGAAAGCCCAAGTCTTGCTGGCGATTCGGTCACTAGAACTCGACGATTTCATCTCTGGAATGAAGTCTTGCCCACCAAAATTTATTAAAGGAGCTGCTATAAAAGATGGTGAAAAGACCATGGTCATCAACAGTACATATCTCTCATAGAGGAGAGTTGACCAACTCCTCCTCAATTGGCTTCTATTGACTCTCAGCGTAGCTCTCATGGGACAGGTAACTGAATGTATCACCTCTTTTGAAGGTTAGAATACCCTAGAGCAATTGTACTCTCAAAAATCCATGGCTAAAGTCCTACAACTCAAACAACAATTATAAAACACCAAAAAAAAGGGTCCATGTCTGTTAGTGACTATTTCTTGAAAATTAAAAGTTTAAGAGATGGTCTTAGGGCTGCTGGACAAACTGTCACCGAATTTGACTTTGTTCTCAATGTCATGAGCAGTCTAGGCCATGCCTATGACCCTGTAGTTGTTCTAATTTCTTCACAACATCAGTTCATCACCTTGCAAGATGTTCAGTATCTATTAATGGTCCATGAACAAATGTTAGAGCAACTCAACTCTGCTTCTAGCATTGACACCCTTGGAGCATCAACTCACTTTGCTTCCAACAATGTTGGAAATCTGTCTCGAGAAGGTTCTGCAAATAGAGGCTCTAGTTCACACAGAGGAGGTCGTGGCCGAGGCAAGTCAAGGAGATGGAATAACAACAATAGGCTGAGTTGTCAAATGTGCAACAAGACTAGTTATGGTAATCTTCAGTGCTACCAAAGATTCAATCAAGGTTGGCATGGAGCTGCTTCTAACTCGCAGACTCGTCAAGGTCAACAATTTCAACAGTAGCCTTATCCAATTCCTCGAAACAATTTTGGTCCACCCCAAACTCACTAGAACCATCAAGGTGCCTACTTTGCTTCTCCAGATACAGTACAATATCAGTCTTGGTACATGGACAGTGGAGCTACCAACCATGTCACCTCCGACCTTGGCAACCTGTCTTTAAAATTTGAGTATATAGGCAATGACAAACTCACAGTTGGCAGTGGTCAGCGACTTGGCATCTCTCACATTGGTAACTCATCTATTCCATCTCAATTTGCATAATCTAGACCTTTGCATCTTACTAATGGTTTGTATGTGCCTCATATTACCAAAAATCTACTAAGCATAGCTAAATTAACCAATGATAACCATGCATTTGCTGAGTTTTATAGTGATCATTTTTTTATTAAGGACAAGGATTTGAAGAATGTGTTGCTCCAAGGTCAACTTAAACACGGTCTCTATCAGCTTCAAGTCTATCCCTGCCCTCCATCCAAGAAGTTTGAAAAGTCCACTGGTCCTCTTTCAGTTTTTGTGTCTAAGTCTTTGTTTAATTCTTGTAAATATGCACCTAGGAGTGCTTGTCTTGCTTATAATAAAAATGGGGCAGCCTTAGTTAATTTTTGGCACCGCAAACTTGGTCACCCTTCATCTTCAATTTTAAAAAATGTGTTGAACTCTTTATGTATAAATGCTCAAGTCTCCAATCTTGAATTTTGTGAATCTTGTAAAATGGGCAAACACCACCAACTACCATTCCTTATATCCACCACCACTCACACCATACCTTTAGAATTGATCCATACTGACCTTTGGGGACCATCCCCGATGCTTAGTACTACTGGATTCCATTACTATATATCCTTTACTGATTCATTTATTCGATACACTTGGATTTACCCACTTAAACTCAAATCTGACACACTTCACACTTTCAAACTATTTCAAAAAATGGTTGAACTTCAATTTAACACTAAAATAAGGGCTATACAGTGTGACATGGGAGGAGAATTTATTCCTCTCATAGCCTACCTCAAAACTTTTGGTGTTTAAACCAGGATATCATGTCCTCACTCTCATCAACAAAATAGAGTTGCTAAGAGGAAACATAGACACCTGGTAGAAACAGGATTCACATTATTAGCATATGCCCATATGCCCCTCAAATATTGGTGTGAAGCCTTCTCATTAGTTGTCCTATTAATTAAGAATCTTCTCACACTAATCCTTAACCTCAAATCTCCTTTTGAAGTCCTCTTTCACAAAAAACCCAACTATCAGACATTTAAAGTCTTTGGTTGTGCTACCTAACCTTATCTTAGGTCATTCTCTAAACAAAAATTTAGTTTTCATACCACCAAATGTGTTTTTCTTGGTTTTAGTTTACATCACAAGGGTTACTTGTGCTTACACTCTAGTGGTAGGGTCTACATCTCTCGTAATGTCATCTTTAATGAGCATGATCTACCCTTCAAAACCATGTTTGATTCCTCTCACTCTACGTTGCACACTAATGCCATTAATTCTAGTCTACCTATATCTGTTCTTCACCCAGTTTCTCCGTTACATTTACACAATAGTGCATCCTCTTCTTCTAATTTTAGTCATTCACCTCATCTTGAACATCATGTGAACTCATTAGTGCATTCAACCCCCGCCATATCACCTACAAATCACACTACTATGCATGACAAACTACACCAAATATCAGCTCACCTCCAACAGTCGCCATATCACTTACAAATCACTCTACTGTGCATGACAAAGCTACCCAAAATATGAGCTTAGCTCACACAGCTCCAACAGCCCCTACAAATATTAGTCATGTGCATCATAGCACTACCCCTAACAGACCCATCACTTTGCACAGATCCAACAGCCCTACAGCGGTACATTTCCTTACCCACAACAGCTCCTTCAGACCCTAACCCTTTACTTGCTCCCTCACCATCTAAATCTATACACCCAATGGTCACTCGTAGCAAACTTGGCATCTTCAAACCCAAAACCTTATCTGCTACTTGCCAAAATCACATAAATCATCTCATTGAAAGTGAACCAAAAAGGGTCAAAGATGCTTCGCAAAATAGTAGATGGTTAGAAGCTATCCAAATTGAGTTTAATGCTTTGATTGCTAACCACACTTGGACCTTAGTTCCTTGTATAAAAGATATGCATATTGTTGGCAATAAGTGGATTTTCAGGATAAAGCACAGGCTCGATGGGAGTGTTCTCAAATACAAGGCGTGCTTGGTTGCAAAAGGTTTTCATCAAAGACAAGGGATTGACTTCTTCAACACCTACAGCCCGGTGGTGAAGTCTTCAACAATCCGAATTATTTTCAGCCTAGCTACAACTTTTCAGTGGGATATTCAACAAGTTTGTAAGGTTATTATTTTGTTGGCTGTGATTTCATGAACAAAACCCATTTTTATGTAATTCTTAGTTAGCTTTGTTAGAGTATGATTCGAGCGTAATGAAGATTCGAAGAAATCATACAAAACAAAAAGCTTTTAAGAAAACTCAAGATCGTACTTAAAGGTAAGTTTCGAAAAAACAATACTCTTTAGTCTTGAGATCAGATAAGATTCACACACACACTTTTAACATGTTCATGCATTTTCATTTGAGTGCTAACATATTGGCTTAAATATTTTACAAGTGTTTGAGTTTTATCATTTTTGTTTTGTCTAGTTTTGGAATTTAATTCTATGTTTTTGTATTCTTGAAAATTTGACCTTTGGATGCTTCGATGGACGTAACTTTCTATCAAGACATCCAATTGTTCTTTGGTTTTTTAGGAATGAAACTATACATGTGTATCTTTCCAACGGTATAAAGAACGAAAAAATCCGATGCCGTTTGGTTAGAGTTCGCTTGGCTCAAAGAGGAGTCCAGTGCAGTTAGAAACAGCTGAACGGGGAAACGAGGCAGCAAGGGATCACACGCCTTTGACGTGCGTCCCAGGCAGCAGCCTCATGCCTTGAGCATGGCCACATGCCTTAAGTGTGTGGGAGCTATCTTGGTTGAACCCTAAAGGTGCTACAATGTTGCCTTAAGTGTTTTGAGTCCCCTAAAGTCTTTCTACATGTGTTTAATGATTCCTTATCCATCAAGGATTAGTTTATTGAGTTTGGAAGCAAGAGATCTCCTATTTAATTAATATTCTAGTTAATAAGAAATATATCTCTTTATTATAGGAAAGTATCAATTACATTTTTTGTTGAATTAGAAAGCCTTAATTGAGTTTATTTCCTACTACAATTAGAATTAAGGCTTCTAATGTTCTCTATAAATAGTGAACTTCAATTTTGAGTCTCAATAAGATTAAGCAAAGTAAGTCTCTTTTACTAAGCTTCACTATTTGCTCTCTATGTTTCTTCATTGAATTATTTTATTCTTCTCACATGTCTTTGTAGTTTTGATGCTTCGTTGTTTTCATGTTATTGTGAGAGAAGAGAGAGTTATTTTATATAGGCTATTATCTTAGCATTGAGCGTAATTGCATAGCCTATTCATAACATGTCTGTGATCATGCATGTTATTTGATTGTTTATATTTTATTGAGCATATAGATCTGATCTCATAATAGTAGGGGTTATTGTTGCTTTGACCTTACAAAAGCTTCCAAGACCTTCAGCGCGAGGAGTCCCTAGGCAGCATCAACAGGGTTTGCTAGTAAAAGGCTTGCGGGTAGGTAGTATTGAGTTATAGCAAAAGTCGTGTGATTGAGGGGTCAATCAACATGAGTTGTAAACGATATACCAACTAGTGAAATTTGTGTTGATGTGTTAATTAGGCTACGAGTTGGTCCCGTGGTTTTTGACCTGTTGAGGTTTTCCACGCTAAAAATCTCCGTGTAATGTGTTGAATGGTTTATTGTTTTTAATTCCGCAAATATTTATTGATAAACCTATTCACCCCCCCTCTAGCTTGCCATAGTATACAAATCCACGTTTTTCAAAGTTGATGTGAACAACACTTTCCTCAATGGAGAGCTTAATAAGGAAGTTTTGATGCAACAACCCGAAGGCCTTATAAGTACTCAACATCCTCACTTTGTGTGCAAATTGAACAAGGCGTTATATGGCTTGAAACAAGCACCGAGAGCTTGGTTTCACAAACTTAAAACAGCCCTCCTCGGCTGGCGTTTTGTCAATGCAGCCTCAGATGTCTCTTTATTTATCAAACATGTTGGTTCTAATGTTCTCGACCTGTTAGTATACGTAGACGACATTCTCATTACAGATAACAACTCTCTCTTGATCAAACAGATCATCCGCTCTTTACATTTGACATTTGCTCTAAAAGAATTGGGTCTAGTAGACTAGTTTTTGGGTTTCGAAGCTTTTCACACCTCATCGGCCATTTGTCTTACTCAAGTCAAGTACATTTCGGACCTTCTTTTGAATACTCAATTACACAACTCCAAACCTTGCTCCACTCCTCTCAGTTCCAGCACAGTGTTATCTCTTTATCATGACTCAACGTTTACTGATCCAACCTTATATTGAAGCACAATTGGGGCACCTCAATACCTCACCCACACCCGGCCTGACATTGCATTATCCATTAACAAACTTAGTCAATTTCTCTCTGCCCCAACAGATGTGCATTGGATGGCTTGCAAAAGAGTTCTTCGCTATCTCAAAGGAACCATTGGCCTAGGCTTATTTTTCAGCAGCTCTTCTTTACTCTTCATAACCGCTTATGCGGATGCTAATTGGGACTCCTCCTTAGACGATAGACGTTCCACTAGTGGCATTTGTGTCTATCTTGGCTCTAACCTCATTTCATGGAGCTCGAAGAAATAGAATGTGGTGGCCAAATCAAGTACAAAGGCTGAATATTGCTCCCCCTTTCAAGCAGCTTCAGACGTAATTTAGTTTGTCTCTCTATTTAAAGAACTTGGTTTATCCATCAATCCTGTTCTTGTTATTTGGTGTGATAATATGAGTGTTGGAGCTCTTGCTCAAAACCCATTTTCCATGCTCGTACCAAGCACATAGAAATAAATGTACATTTTGTTAGAGAGAAGGTTGCAGCTAGTTTAATCAGGGTTCAGTTTGTTCCTACATAGCTTCTGAAAGCTGATATTTTTACGAAACCATTAAACACAACTCATTTTGGCTTCCTTCGAGGCAAATTGAACCTCACTCTTTCCCCTCGGTTCACTTTGAGGGGGGATGTTAAGACTATTACTAATTATGTTGATTGTGGTGTGCCTATAGGTAGTCTATATTCTTATAATGGACCAGCAATTTCTACACCCTTAATCAAAGACACAGGTTGAAGATTGTATACTTTGTTTTGTAAATAGCTTACAATATTCTAGATTTTTCTATTTCAACCTTAGGTGTCCTAATGAGGTGTAAAGTTAATATTTTGTCTTTTAGCTTTGTTTCTTTTATATTTAATAAGCTTGTATAGTATTCATTTTATTAAGAGAATATATACAAAAACAGAGCACAGGTCCCGCATCACAAATGGTGACTTGAACCAGCATTCTTTTAGTGAACCTTTCTCAAACAGATCATCTTTTCTATTTTCGCTGATAGTTTTGCAGTGGAAAACCAAACGGGAAGAAAAATCAAATATTTGAGAAGTGATAACATAGGTGAATAGTACAGCAAATTTCTTGAATTTTACAAACTTGAAGGCATCACCTAGACATTTTACCATGAAAAAAATTTCTCAACAAAATGGTGCCGCGGAAAGGATGAATAGAATTCTCTTGGAAAGAGCTACATGCATGACCTTCTTAGAGATTGCTATATAGTGTATGTCTAATAATGAGTCAAATATAACACACCCATGTAAACGTTAACATCGAATCGATTTTAGAACTAAAAAGTATTACGATCTAATTGCGCAATGTAGTGACTTAATACTTTAGTCTAAGAAAAATATGAAAACTAAGCTTGATCATTTATTAATTCAAACCATTATTATCATTTATCACAATATTTCATGATTAGACAACCCACTCCTAGTTCACAAATAACTTAGTGTGCACTATACATTAAAGATTTTAACTCGAAACTCATCATAGTTGATAGTGAAGCTGAGAATTGTATTTTGCAGTCTGATTAGAATATACAATAGTAAGTCTATTTATAAACTATATAAGATATCCTATACATGGAAACTATAATGATATAATATACACACTATGGTAACTGAAAATTTAAGTGCAACGGTCTAATATGAACCTAGATGGGGGGTGAATAGGTTCTTACCCAATTTTTTTATTACCAACAATTTAATTAGATCAATTCAACAATTATAAACACATAACAATTGCGGAAGAGATAAATAAAATCAACACAAGGATTTTAGCGTGGAAAACCCCTTCCAACAAGGGATCAAAAACCACGGGACCACTCTTGGCCACTTAACGGACAATCCACTAGTGATAAATGCAGTACACCCTCAAGTTGAAATTACAAGGACTCACTCCTCTTGGACTATCCCGCTCTAGTCTAACCGCGGGCCTTTTCCCTAATGATCTCCCAAGATCCACTAGCTGACTAAACGTATATCCTCAAGCTATCCTAGAATTTACACTCCTATTGACGTGAGCCTACACCTATTATCTCGCAAGAGCCAACTAGTGAAATTCCACACAAATGCAACTTTTGCACAAGAAGCAAGCCTTGACCTTGTTCACAAGACTTCACCAAAGTCACACAAGCTCTTCCAACAACACAAAAGATTATAGTCTAAGTGTTCAATAATGCATGAACATACAATTAGGATGCATGACCAATACAACATATGATGCTAAGTGAACTAGTGCCCACAATCTACTTAAATAACACTTAGCATAAACACATTTCAAGACCTAACAAATTTTTTAACAAATTCAACACTTTCAAGTCATGAAACAAACATATTAAATGCATGAACTCTATAAGGCAACCAACATATGAATTCAAATTTATATGAATGTGATTCTAACAACAAACAAATTATTATCACAATAACTAACACTCTTGATCCAACCTAGATTAGTACCAATCTACTAAACACATGTGAGCTAGAGGTTTAATTCATTCAAGCAAGACATGCACTCTAAATCAAAACATGAAGTTATCTAGGTACTAATTCAACTTCCTAAAACCCCTTATCATGCATTAAACATAAAACCCACAAGCTTTCAACGTCCAATCAATATCTAACTGTCATTCAAGAACAACAAAGAGATTTAAATGATATGAAGCATAAAACAATTTCAATATACAAGAAAAACACTTACTACAAGTCTCTAGTTTGATTCCATGGACATACAAGAGAGATTGGGTGAGTTTTGAGAGATTGGATTTGAGAGAGTATGAAGAGAGGGAGCTGCTAGGGTTCTTCTTTCTGATTTTATGATGAAAAAGACGAAGTGGCCTTTATATAGGAAGAGCCACGGGTCGGGTTGCCACACAAAACGGGTCAGGCGCAAGCGCACGTGTTGGGTCGGGTGCAGTTTTCTACACTGACATATGTTCGGTTTCAAGATAATATCTAGAGAAACACCACCTAGAAAATTCTAAAAAAATAACTGAAGAAAGTAGACACATATATGAATAACTTTCATGAAGACCACCATATACAATTCAGACAGGAAGGGTGACATATTGGACTACATACATGTCACACAAAAACTGTCTCCCCTGTTTTTCCAGCACTGACCTATGTCCGGTTTCTATCTAATATCTAGCGAATTGCCGCCCGGAAAATTGTGAAAAAATTATAGAAGTAAGAACACACATAGGTCAACAACTTTCATGAAGAACACGCTTTGCAATTCGAATAGGAAGGTGGAGATATGGGACCATCTATAGGATGCATCTGTAGAACATAACATATGAATGAAATACAATGAACTATGCACCATAGACCATGTCAATGATGAATGAGATGCCTAAAATGAATGATATGTTGTGAGTGTGTGAGATCCTAAAAACCTTCGTGAGATTGAGAGCAACTTACCAAATGAATCAATGATCTTGATGCCTTCAACAAAAGCACCTAAACACAATTACAACCAAAGAGTGTTTTGCACGGAATTAGCCAACCTAGAAAATACTCGACCTAACAGTAACAATAGTTTATGCTGAATACTAAGGTCAAGAAGCTGGATATGAACAAAAAGAAATGAACAAATTTCAACCATATTGATAATATCATATATATCTACCAAGAAATGCAAAAATAAGAAAAATATGAACATGCAGATAGAACAATACTCATTGACTCGGGTTTTAGAACTAAAAAAGCATTGGTTTTTTATTGTTTCTAACTCAATCGATATTTGACGGCATAGAAACCAGCATTCTTGAAAGGTTAACTGTCAAGATACGTTATGGGCATGAAGATCACTAATTACTGGTAGACTTTGATAGTCACAACACCAAAACAAAATAACTTGACAACACTAGCGAAAGCTTTCAAATTGCTGTAGTAAGTGAATTATTATTGGTAAAATATCATTGCATACTTTGTTGGGCCCCAAGCAAGCTCTATTACCAGTTGTTAAGAAAAAAAAATTAAGGGAGAACGTTGTCTAATATCCACCACAAGAACAAATAATATCGAAGCAAGCACGAATCCAACCACACAAACACAGGATTTACATGGAAATTCAAAACAGGGAAAAAAAACTACGGCCATTAGAACGATGAGAGAAAAATATCACTATGTACAAGATTGTTATAATTATACACTCAATATTTTTTTCTCTAACCTCAACCCCCAATTTCACTACGAGTGCGCATTTCAAAAATACGAGCCAAAACTTAACAAGCCTTAGCCTAATTATGTCACTAGTTCACGAAGAAGGAGCGTCTTACTGTTTTTCTGCAATTGCATTTAGAAATGCTAGTAGTTCATTGTATGTTTCACGCAACCTCAGTAAAAGGGGGTATTTACTTTGTATTTATAGTTGAGCAAATGGACTTGTTGGCACAAGCAACAGGGATCAGAACAGATAAAGCCATCAAGTTTATACTTCATTACTGTAATTAATGTATAGAATGTATTTTATCCTTTTCCATTTTCTATTTCATGGTTTTCAAAGAATATAGATTTGAAATAATAAATCAGATACAAAAATTGCTTCAAGATATGAACTTAATAAATGAAACTCAAGATATGAGCTTTTCCAAATAATTGTGTTAAAAATAAAGATACATAAAATGTAGACTAGTTTGATCATGCTGGTGAAAAACATTTCTAATAAACATGAGACGTTCTTAAAATTCAGAATTTGCAATTGGATGGTATCAATATGAGTTGTCATATTTGACAGTTAGGAAGAAAATGTTTATGATGTTGATAACAGGCCTATACTTAGTGGTAGAACAGAAGATACCTTTACCCAGTGTTAGCACTCTGCTCCATCTTGTCACTAGTAGAGCATCAAGTTGTGGAATTTCATACCACTTTCCTTGGCCAACATTTTCCAGACACAGTTGATGTGAAATGTTTTCTATATGGGCTGCCAAATGAAATTTCTATATGATTTATGCACTTGAAATTTCTATAAATTTCTATATGTTAAAAATAAAGATACATAAATGTAGACTAGTTTGATCATACTGGAGAAAAAACATTTCTAATAAACATGAGAGGTTCTTAAAATTTAGCTACTTATTTATTTATTTAGATATATATACACTTAATACTTGGCCATTATATTATTATTCTTATAAAATTGGTTTTTTTTTTTTAAAAAAAAAAAAAATTTCTACTGCTTTGTATATATGCATTCCTCATGTTGTGTCTTTTTTTTTTTTTTTTAAATCCCAGGAAACCCGCCTTTTGACCACTCATGTCATTGGGCTCTTATGTCCTAAGCTAACTTGTGGAGACGGTAAAATCCCTAGGCCCACCCTCCCAGCCTCATAGGAGGAAAATAAGGTAAGTCAGAAACTCGCGTAGCAGTGGTAAGATTCGAACCCCACACCAAGTACTTTCTAGACACTTGAGAGTGACCCCCTTACCACTGCGCTATCGCCCCCGGGGCCATCATGTTGTCTTTTCTGTACCTAAAACTCACAAGTTAAAATTTAGAATTGGAGTTGGATTGTATCAATATGGGCGGTCATATTTGACAAATTAGGAAGAAAATGTTAATGATGTTGACAACAGGCCTATACTTAGTGGAAGAACAGAAGATACCTTGACTAAGTGTTGGCACTCTGCTCCATCTTGTCACTAGTGGAGCATCAAGTTGTGGAATTTCATGCCACTTTCTTGGCCAACATTTTCCAGACGCAATTGATGTGAAATGTTTTCTATATGGGTTGCTAAATGAAATTTCTAAGCACTTGAAATATCATCATTCCATACCCCACTTTTGTTGACTTTGAGGCATGGAATTATTTATACCATATCACTACTTACCATTATTTATACCCATGTCTCGCTCGTTTTTACTTGTGTCAACATATGAATTTATCTCCCATATGGAAACTACTCACTCTCTCTGTATTTTCATACTTTTCTTACTTCATTTTTCCATTTCTTGGTCATTAACCAACATTAGCACCGATGTAGATGCTCTTCTTGTCCTGAAAACTCATATAACTCATGATCCAAATACTCTATTGGCCAATAATTGGTCCACAAGTGCATCCGTTTGTAGTTGGATTGGTGTCACCTGTGGTGTTCGTCACCATAGAGTCAAGGCCTTGAATATTTCTTTTCTTGGTCTTACAGGGACCATCCCACCTCAACTGGGAAATCTTTCTTTTCTTGCATTGCTATGCATCAACCACAATAATTTTTACGGATCTCTTCCTTATGAGTTGGCTCGTTTACGTCGATTGAAATACGTTAATTTCAATTACAACCAGCTTTCAGGTAACGTGCCCTCCTCCATCTTCAACATATCTTCATTGCAAGAGCTTAGTCTCAAACGCAACCGCCTCTCATCCATCGTCAACGTATCTAGTGCTGGACCTAATTTGATGTCACTTGATTTGTCTGAAAATGTTTTTGAGGTAGAAATACCATCCTTTATATCAGAGTGCAAGCAGTTGCGATTTTTGAACTTGTCATACAACAATTTCAAAGGAGGCATACCAAAAGAAATCGGCAACTTGACTAAACTGAATACTCTATCAATTGGTTACAACAAACTTCAAGGTAATTAGACTAATATTAATTGTTGCTTTCACTTGGTGAATAAGAGGATTTAATGAAAATATGTTTTGCAGGAGAAATACCAAAGGAGCTGAGGAATCTTGTAGAATTGGAGATCCTAATACTATCAAATAATGTGCTATTGACAGGACAGATTCCTTCACTTCTTTTCAACATTTCTTCTCTGTCAATTATTGACCTTACAAATAACAGTTTGACTGGTGACCTTCCTCACAACATCTGTTCGCATCAACGTCCATATGCTCTTAAGAGAATGCTTTTGTCTGAGAATCAACTCACGGGTCCAATCCCATACAATTTGTGGCGATGTAGAGAGCTTACTGATATTTCTCTATCATATAATCGATTCACAGGACGTATACCCAAGGATGTAGGCAACTTGACCATGCTAAAACAACTAGCTATCGGCGGTAACAACTTAGTAGGTAGGTATATCAATCAACAATATTTAGTAGAATTTTATTTTTGCTATTGATCTGATCTTTAAATATGCTCACATGCAGGTGAGATACCTTATGAAATAGGTAATCTTCCTAATATAGAGGGCTTAGGACTTGAAAACAACAACTTAGTTGGCCATATTCCAGCTACAATCTTCAACATTTCAACATTGAAACTGCTCACATGTAGAGACAACACACTCTCAGGAAGCCTTCCATCAATAATTGGCTTTGGGGTTCCAAATGTTGTGGAGTTAAATTTTGGAAATAACAATTTGAGTGGGACATTTCCCAGCTTCATCACTAATGCTTCCAAGCTTAAGATTCTAGAGATGGGAAATAACTCATTCTCTGGCTTTATTCCAAGCACATTAGGCAATAGCTTAACAAGTCTTGAATGGCTTGGCTTAAGTGATAATTACTTCACATCTTCTACTCAAGAATTGACCTTCCTTACTTCTTTGAAAAATTGCAAGAATTTAAGAGGATGGTCTTTAGCAGGTAATCCCTTAAATGGTTTCCTTCCAAGTTCTATAGGGAATCTTTCTATTTCGTTGAAAGTACTCGATATGGAAGAATGCAACATCAGTGGAAAGATTCCCCAAGAAATTAGTAGCCTGAAAAACTTGATGGATTTAAACATTCCCCGAAATAGATTGATAGGATCAATTCCTGCTACACTCGGAAACTTGCAGAAACTTCAGGGTTTGAACATTCGATATAATCAACTAGAAGGATCCATTCCGAATGATCTTTGCCATTTAAATAACCTGGTTGATTTGTACATGGACAGTAACAAGCTTTCTGCAGCCATACCTGTATGTTTCGGTAATCTAACTAGTCTAAGGCACCTCTCTTTAGGCTCCAATGAATTAACTTCTTTTATTCCCTTGTCTCTTTGGAGCCTTAGAGACATTTTGGAGATTAACTTGTCTTCAAACTCTCTAATTGGAACTCTTCCATTAGAGTTTGGAAATTTGAAGGTTCTCACAGTCGTAGATTTGTCAAGGAATCATTTAACCGGTGACCTCCCAACCACAATCGGAAGCCTACAAAATTTACAACTTCTCTCGTTAAGACATAATAACTTACAAGGCTCAATTCCTGTATCATTTGGGGGCATGACAAGCTTGGAGTTTTTGGATTTGTCTGATAATAATCTCTCTGGAGTTATCCCCAAATCTTTCGAGGCTCTCTCATATCTCAAATATCTCAACTTGTCTTTCAATCAATTAGAAGGAAAAATTCCAACACAAGGACCATTTGTAAACTTCTCTGCTAAATCTTTTATAAAGAACCATGCACTCTGTGGTTTGCCCCATTTACAAGTCCCACCCTGCAAAACAAACAATCATCCAAAATCTAAGATCACAGTTGTTCTAGCCATTACTTTGCCGCTTACACTTGTTGTCTGCTTGAATTTGATCATCATGATGAGAGAATATCGAAAGAGAAGAAGCTCACAACTAGCAAAGAATAATGACGTTGATGTCTCACAACGAGCAACATTGAGAAGAATTTCCTACCATGAACTTTTTCAAGCAACAGAAGGATTTAGTGAAAGCAACCTACTTGGCAGAGGGAGTTTTGGTTCGGTTTTCAGAGGGAAACTTTTAGATGGGATGGAGATTGCAGTAAAAGTGTTCCATGTGCAAATGGGAAGAGCACTGAGGAGTTTCGATGTTGAATGTGAAGTGATGAGAGGTATTCGTCATCGAAATCTTGTCAAAATTATCAGCAGTTGTACTAATGAGGATCTCAAAGCATTGATACTAGAGTACATGCCTAATGGAAACCTAACAAAGTGCTTGTATTCCGATGAATGCTTTTTGGATATATTACAAAGGTTGAATATAATGATTGATGTTGCATTAGCCTTGGAGTATCTTCACTTTGGTTATTCAATCCCTATAGTTCATTGTGACGTCAAGCCGAGCAATGTATTGCTAGACCAAAGCATGGTTGGACACTTGAGTGATTTTGGCATTGTAAAACTATTAGGTGAGGGAGAATCTATGACACAGACACAAACCCTTGCCACAATTGGTTATATGGCACCAGGTAAAATGTTCAAAATTTTTTGCTCATATAATTTTTTTTTTCTTATTGATATTTATATTTTTCATATTGAAACTAATAAAGTCATTCGCAGAGTATGGAAGAGAAGGAAGGATATCTCGGAAAGGTGATGTTTATAGCTATGGTATCATGCTAATGGAAACATTCACAAAAAAGAAGCCGACTGATGAAATCTTTACAGAGGAGATGAGCTTGAGACATTGGGTTGGTGATTCATTTAATCGTTCTATTATGGAAGTGGTAGATAACGATTTACTACAAATGGAGGATGCGAATTTCTTAGCACGGGAACAATGTGTGTCATCTATCTTCAGTTTGGCCATGGATTGCACCACAGATTTACATGAGGATAGAATCAACATAAAAAATGTTGTAAGTAGATTGATACAAATTAGAGCGGTATTTTCGCGTGATACTAGAGAGCTTCATGTACGTGTGAGATGATTAAAATAAACCATAATAATTTAAATAATGAATTCTTCATGATTTTTTTTAAATTTATTGCTGCTGTTACTATTATTATTATTAAAATAAATTGAAATATCAGTTTTTTCAAATTTTCAAAAGCAGGAGAAATTAGAAATTTATATAGTTGATCTAATAATTGTAAACTAAAACTCCTAATTAGCAAACTTCTTTAATTTAATTGGGTTGATAAATCTTTTTTTGTTTTTGAGATATACAATTGGGTGAATGGCGATCGACTCGAACTTTAAATATTACTTAGATGAATGAACACTCTTTACCACCGAACCACGTTGGACGATACTTGATAATTCTTTTAGGTATTGTTTGTTTATAAAGCTACAATGAATTTATCATAACTATATATGGTACAAAACCAACGGTTTAACTTAGCTAAAGCCGCAAAAGCCTTAACGTATATAATATTATAACAATAATTAAAGAAATATTATCCGCGAAAGTGGGGTTTTTTAATGATTTTCATTTGATGCATCAATAGTTGTCTACCTAATGGACCAAACATTTCTGGGGTGAGCCGCGCAATTAGAAAGCTTGACCCGGTGGTAGCAGCAGGAGGTCGTGTGGGCATTATAATGCACGAGGTCGTGCGAGAAGGGAAGGAGTGTTTTGGCAGTGTGTGGCGCAACCATAAGGTTGCGCGCCAATCATGTTTCAATCAGGACAGTTAGTTTAGGAAGGATTTATTTGAGATTCAAACTAGACTTTATTTAGGTCGACCCTAACCCTAATAAATCAGTATATATAGTTTATGTGATGGTGAGTAATTGACTGGCAATCAAAAACAAAAGTGAGAGCGAAAGAGAGAGTCGATATAGTGGATTAAATGCGGGTACGCTCCATGAATGTAGAAAAGTTTTCTAAACCACGTACAAACTATTTTCTTGTTATTTTTCTTATTTGTTTATTATTATTTGTTTGTGCGTTTGCGTGTGAGTTTGGCTAATCACGAACCATTCCGCTATATTGAGATTCGGCATAATTTCTAATAGAAATCAGGGTAGAATAACCTTTAATAATCATAAGATGCCATGTCACTGTTGATCTATAAAGGGCGAATTGTACTAAGCTATCCTGAGTTTATGCATAATTACACACATAATACCAGTTTATCGTTAATTGCACTTAAGTATCCTTGACCAAGTTGACTTCGTAAAAACTAACTGTTGACTAAACTTTTTTTAAATGACATAAATACCCTTATTAATAAATATAAAAATAATATTAAAAAATAGTAATTAATAAAAAAAATTAAATAATAATTAAAAATAATAATAATAATTCACCATCTCTACCATTATCATTTTCCTCAATCAATCCCTCATCTCCTCCATTTTATATTCATCACCACCACCCATCCATCTTCAACAATTAATCCATCAACCATCCACCTAAAAATTAAAAAGACCACATCACAACAATAAAAAAAATCGAAAGTACCCAGATCTGGAAATGGAAGAGATCTGGATTTTTTTTTTTTTAGATCTCTTCCTTAACATTAAAAAAAAAAAAAAAGTAACCAGATCTGGAAATGGAAAAGATTTGGAAAAAATTTCCAAATCTCTTCCTTAACATTAAAAAAAATACACATATCTAGAAATTGAAGAGATCTGGAAAAAATTTCCAGATCTCTTCCTTAACATTTAAAAAAATATATATATTCAACTCCATCGTAGATGGAGAAATAATCTAGAAAAATTGACAAAACACAATTACAGCTCTCTCTCTTCCCGTTCTCATCTCTTCTTCTTTACTTTTTGGTTTTTTAAACCAGTACCTGTACTAGCTATTGTTTTCCATTAAAGCAACTGATCTCCAGTATCTTTCTTGCTAGATTCTCTCTCTCTCTCTCTAAATTCTGAGCTTCAAATTATATTCCTCCTCTGATTTTTTTTTTCTCTCTTGATAATCCCCATATGCAATTCTCTTTATTTCTTTTTACACCTTTTTGCTTCTTCTTTTTTCCCTTTTAAAACACAACAACTCGGTTTGTTTTTCCAAAACACTAAACGCACTTTTTGTTCTCTCTTTTCTTGGTCTCTTTTGAATTGAAGAACCCACAGCCACAATGGGTTATGATTACTGTAAAAGGAGTGGAAAAATACATGCATTTGGAGGCTGGGACTATTCAAATAAGATGCCAATCCTCAGTATTTCGAGTGTGAGGGAGTGTCCGCTCCACTGGAAATTTTTTTATGTTTGTTGTTGTGATGTGGTCTTTTGATTTTTTGGATGGATGATTGATGAATTAATTGTTGAAGATGAATGGGTGGTGGTGATGAATATGAATGAGTTTAATGAATTAAATAGAGGAGATGGTGGATTGATTGAGGAAGATGATGATGGTGGAGATGGTGAATTATTATTATTATTTTTAATTATTTTTTTATTAATTACTATTTTTTAATATTATTTTTATATTTACTACTAAGGGTATTTATGTCATTTAAAAAAAAATTAGTCTAACTGTTAGTTTTAATGAAGTCAACTAAATCAAGGGTACTTGAGTGTAATTAACGGTAAATTGACATTATACGTGTAATTATGCATAAACTCAGGGTAACTTAGTGCAATTCGCCCATCTATAAATGAATTCTTTTATATTGTGAGATGAGATGTATGAGAAGGCCAGCATTCTCTTGAAGGACAGTTCACACTTGATGAAGATCCTGAATCCACAGCACTCAATGCTCGAGGCATAGAAATGCTGGAACACGGCATTTCTAATAATTCTATATTAAAATGTCTGTCGCGTAAAATATCCCTAGTAAAAATGTTGATTTTTTCGAGTGTTCTGGAATGATTCCAAACTTGTTTATAGATATAATATAGTATTTTTACTAGTTCTAAACAAAATTATTATATTTGTCACATTCTACATTATCCTTATAAAAATTCTGATTTTTCAACTTTGTTGGAATATTCTCAAATTTGATTTATATAAATAACATAATATTTTTAGTAGTACCTTTTATGTGAAAAATACTGTATGAAACCGCATTCTGTATTAGAATATGAGCCTTGTAAGTTTCCCCAGAATATTCTTTTACTATCCTCTATAAAAATTTTGATTTTTCGTCGGTCTTAAAATGGTTCCAAACATAATTTCTAGACATAATATAATATTTCTTCTAATTCTTAGCAGAAATAGTGTAAAATTCCGCATTAAAATATGTGCTTCGTAATTTTTTTTTTCTAAAATATCACCTATTATCGATATAAAAGTTCTGATTTTTCATCTTTGTCATAATAGTCTCAAATTTGATTCATATAGATAACACAATATTTCTAGTAGTTATATATAAAAAAACCATTGTTTAAAATAGTATTTTATATTATAATACATGCATCGAAAGTTTCCCTGAAATATCCACTTATTATTCCTATTTTTGACTATCTCGGAATAGGTCTCAAACTTAATTCGTAGATACACCAAAATAGTTCTACTAATTTTAACAAAATATTTTGTAAAATTACATTCTACATTCAAATATGTTTTGTAATTTGTACCAAAATATCTCCTTATGAGGTGTTTTCTATTAGAATAATATTAAATTGTCTAAATTCATGCTCAAATGATGTGATATATGAGTTATCAACAACACATCACTTACCACATCATTTAATGATTTATATGATATGATAACTCAGATACTATATCATTTAGGTATGAGTTTACGTAAATTTTTTTAACAACATGACTACCTTGAGCAAGATATGTGAAGTAATTGACATAAAATAATTATAATAAGTTTTTCGAAATATTATGGAGAGGTATGTTAAAAAAAAATATTTGACTGTTGATATTCTCAGTCATCTTGGAAAAGTTAAATTGGCCCCTCGAAGATTAATAATTGGGTCTACTGTTGCACGAGTACATGGTTCCTTAATTTCTTCATGTGTTGTGTTAAAGCACTACTTTTCTTGTATTTTGTTTACCAGACATAGTGCAAGTCTTAATTTCTTTGTAAATGTTTAAATTTACGGATACAGATATTTCCGAAACTGTATCGGAGAGTTGGGACAATGTCGAAGCAGAAGTTATGTCATGTGATACTCCGATGCTCAAGTTAATTGTTACTGAAGGTACAGTTCAGGTCATTGAATATTTGAAATTAGCCTCAACATCCAATCTTTCACCTTCACAGCTATAACATCTAATATATATTCATACTGTGTAATTTTGGGTCCATTTTGTTCTGGGTACGATAGTGGTAGCTGGTCCCCCAAGTCTTGACTCGAAGTGTAATTTCTAAAAGATGAAGATTAGTGAATATGAGGACACTAAAAAATCATTACCTAATCTTCCATTTCCACGTGACCACAGCCATAAGTTCTATTTGTATAGTTTAATTAACCTCTGTTGTTTCGGTTGAGGTGGTTGAATCTATGACTATTCTAGGAGGACTTCAGTTTACAGCGAAGAGGGTAAAGGACCGTTGGGGATTAAGTCAGATACGTCTTTTTTGGTTTCTCTCATAAATACTGGAGACCCTCCTCTATCGGATGTGGGGCTTAATATTTCTGATATTATTCAACTTATTTCTACTTTGTCAATTAAGCTTGTTTCGTTCACTTGTCGTTAAATGTAATGGTGTTACTCATGGGTTAGTTAGGTATTGCCTCTTGATTGAGAATTCCATGTAGTAGCTCCTGAGGATATGTTGAAGTATAAACTTGTTTTAGGCCCAAACCATTTGAAGGCCCGAACTATTATGGGAGCCCAAACCCAAGCCCAAATAAATTACAGTCCAAGTCCATAAATAAGGTCCAAGCCCTTTATCTAGAATTCTCTAGGGTTTGGTAATTAGGCATAAAAATCATGTGGTCAATTGGAAGGGTGTGGAAGGATGTAGAATGATGAGATGTGTGGTTATTATAATTTTGGATTAGTTTATTTGTGTGGTCTAAAATGATTTATAAGTAGTATAAATACCCCCTCCCCATTTTGGTTTAAGCATCAAGAAGAAGCAAAGTTTCTAAGTGAGTGAAGAAGAAGTAAAGAGTGAGTGAGTTCTTGAGTGAGAGTTTTTCTTGTAATATTTGTTTTGAGTTTAAATAAAAGTTGTTTTTGAGTATTTTATTTCCAACAAAGTGGTATCAGAGCCTGGTTGGAAGGTGTGCTCTATAGCATATCCAAATTGAAGTTCTCGACGAGACGAAGCCGACGCCGCAAAAATCGCCCCGATCGGAGTTCAAACGAGCCGCCACGGGCCGCCGGAAGTTTGCTGCCAGAGAGTGAGTTAACTCACCGAGTCCAAGCCGAGTTCAAGCCGAGTCAGCCGAGTTGGAAGTGAGTCCAGCCAAGTTGGAGCCGAGTTGACCGAGCCACTAAGCTTGTTGACCGAGCCGCTGACCGAGCCGCCAAGCCGTTGACTGTTGACCAGGTTAGGTTGACCGTTGACTTTGACTTTGACTATAAAAATCGATTTTTTTGTCTGAGTTCATCTTAAGGTTTTTCGACGTTCTGAGTTCATCCGTGTAGTCAGAATTTCGAAATTCTCACTATATTGAGAGTTATGGCTAATGGTATGGCGTCGTTTCAAGTTCCAACACTCAAGAATGAAAACTATGATAATTGGAGTATCAAGATGAAGGCTCTCCTTGGAGCACACGATGTGTGGGAGGTCGTAGAGAAAGGCTACACCGAACCAGAAGATGAGTCAACTCTATCCCAAACTCAAAAGGATAGTTTAAAAGACTCAAGGAAAAGAGACAAGAAGGCTCTCTATCTCATCTATCAAGCATTAGATGATGATGGTTTTGAGAAGATTTCGAGTGCAAGCTCCGCTAAGCAAGCGTGGGAGAAGTTGCAAATCTCTTACAAAGGAGTCGAAAAGGTAAAGAAGGTCCGTCTCCAAACATTAAGAGGTGAATTCGAATCCTTACACATGAAAGCATCTGAATCTATTTCAGATTATTTCTCAAGAGTAGAAGCTGTTTCTAACCAATTGAAAAGAAATGGTGAAAAGTTAGAAGATGTAAGAATAATAGAGAAGATACTCCGATCATTGGATCCCAAATTTGAGCACATTGTTGTGACGATAGAAGAAACTAAAGACCTAGAAGAAATGACGATCGAGCAACTCCAAGGATCATTGCAAGCATATGAAGAAAAATATAAGAGGAAGCAAGGGATCAACGAGCAACTCCTCAAGATGCAACTGAAGAAGAAGGAAGAAAGTCAAGGCCACGAGAGAAGCCAGCGTGGTCGAGGTAGAGGCCGAGGCCGAGGACGAGGTAGAGGTCGTGGTCATGGACGAGGTTGGAATTCTAACAGCAGCAACCTCAACAACTACGAGAAAGGAGAAAGCTCAACAAGAGGCCGCGGGAGAGGCAATTCAAACTCGAGGTACGATAAATCTCAAGTTCAATGCTATAATTGTCAGAAATTTGGGCATTATGCTTCGGAATGTAGAGCTCTCAGCAGTAAGGTTGACGAAAGGTCCAATTATGTGGAAGTCAAAACCGAAGAGAAGGAGACAGTGCTACTAGCTTGTAGAGACAATGATGGAGACCAAGAAAATGCTTGGTACCTCGACACTGGTGCAAGCAACCACATGTGTGGAAGAAGAAGTATGTTCGTAGAGCTAGATGAATCAGTGGCTGGCAATGTCTCATTTGGAGATGATTCAAAAATATCAGTGAAAGGAAAAGGTAACATTCTTATCCGCACTAAATATGGTAGTCATCAATTAATCTCAAATGTCTACTATGTGCCCAATATGACATGCAACATCTTGAGTATGGGTCAACTCTTAGAAAAAGGCTATGATATTCATATGAAGGATTGTAGTCTTTTTATAAGAGATGGCAAAGGAAATCTAATAGCCAAAGTAAAAATGTCAAAGAATAGATTATTTTCTTTGAACATTCAAAACGATGTTGCAAAGTGTCTGAAAGCCTGCTACAAAGATGCATCTTGGTTATGGCACCTTCGATTTGGGCATCTCAATTTTGGAAGTTTGGAGCTACTATCTAAGAAGGAAATGGTAAGAGGACTACCATGCATCAATCATCCTGACCAACTTTGTGAAGGATGTTTACTCGGGAAGCAATTTAGAAATAGCTTTCCAAAAGAGTCAGACTCAAGAGCCAAGAAGCCACTCGAGCTAGTCCATACCGATGTGTGTGGTCCGATCAAGCCAAGCTCTCTCGGTAACAGTAATTATTTCCTTATCTTCATTGATGATTTTTCAAGAAAAACATGGGTTTATTTCTTGAAGCAGAAATCAGAAGTCTTTGGAGTATTCAAAAAGTTCAAAGCAGCTGTGGAGAAAGTGAGTGGCCATAAGATCAAGGCACTGAGATCTGATAGAGGAGGAGAATTCACATCCAAGGAATTCCTGGAGTTTTGTGAAGATAATGGAATTAGACGTCCTCTAACTGTTCCCAGATCCCCTCAACAAAACGGAGTTGCAGAAAGGAAGAATAGAACAATCCTGGATTTGGCGCGAAGTATGCTCAAAAGCAAGAGATTGCCCATGGAGTTTTGGGCCGAAGCAGTGGCGTGTGCAGTATATTTGTCCAATCGCTCTCCAACAAGAAGTGTGTGGGGAAAGACACCTCAAGAAGCATGGAGTGGTAGAAAGCCCGGCATCTCCCACCTAAGAGTTTTTGGAAGCATAGCTCATGTTCATGTACCAGATGAGAGAAGAACCAAGCTTGACGATAGAAGTGAGAGTTTCATCTTCATCGGCTATCCCGCTTATTCGAAAGGTTACAAGCTATACAACCCGAACAACAAAAAGTTTGTGATCAGCCGAGATGTGATATTTGATGAAGAAGGAGAATGGGATTTTGGATCGCATGTAGACAACTCCAACTTCACTCCACAATTTGAAGAAACAGAGCAGACGCTAGTAGAGCAACTAGAAGAACCTCAACAAGAACCCACTACACCACCAGCATCACCAGCTTCAACAAATAATGGAAATTCACCACCATCATTTTTACAAGAAAGAGCAATGGAGCGAACAAGAGGTCTTCAAGATTTATACGAGGTAACTGAGAGATCTGATAATCTTACTTTTTTTTGCCTCTTTGCTGATTGTGAACCAGTAAGTTTTGAAGAAGCTGCTCAAGAAAAGAAGTGGAGAGATGCGATGGATGAGGAAATCAAGGCTATTGAAAAGAACAACACTTGGGAACTTGTTCCACTTCCAAAAGGACACAAGGCAATTGGTGTCAAATGGGTGTACAAAACAAAGCGAAATTCTAAGGGAGAGATTGAAAGGCACAAGGCAAGGCTAGTTGCGAAAGGCTACAGTCAAAGAGCTGGAATAGACTATGATGAGGTATTTGCTCCAGTTGCTAGATTAGAAACTATAAGACTAATCATTTCTATGGCAGCGCAAAACAAGTGGAAGATACATCAGATGGATGTAAAGTCTGCCTTCCTAAATGGAGTTCTTGAAGAAGATGTCTACATTCAGCAACCACTGGGTTACGAAGTCAAAGGCCAAGAAGACAAAGTTCTGAAGCTGAGAAGAGCTCTCTATGGGTTAAAGCAAGCACCAAGGGCATGGAATAGCAGAATTGACAAGTACTTCCAACAAAATGGCTTCACCAAATGTCCCTACGAGCACGCCCTATATATCAAGATCATGAATGGAGATATTCTGGTAGTATGCTTGTACGTGGATGATTTGATTTTCACCGGCAATAACCTAAGCCTGATTGAAGAGTTCAAGAAAGCAATGGCCAAGGAATTTGAGATGACTGACATCGGATTAATGGCGTACTATCTTGGTATTGAAGTCAAGCAAAAGGAAGAAGGCATCTTTATCTCCCAAGAAAATTATGCAAAGGAGATACTCAAGAAGTTCAAGATGAATGATTGTAAGCCGATAAACACGCCAGCAGAATGCGGAATCAAACTATCGAAGCATGGTGAAGGTGAAAGCATAGATCCAACATTCTTCAAGAGTTTAGTTGGAAGCTTACGCTATTTGACGCGCACAAGGCCAGATATTCTTTATGCTGTTGGACTTGTGAGTCGATACATGGAGAATCCAACAACCACCCATTTCAAAGCCGCTAAGCGAATCCTCCGTTATATCAAAGGTACAATTGATTTTGGTTTGTTTTATTCAATTTCTAATGATTACAAGCTTGTCGGATATAGCGATAGCGATTGGGGTGGAGACATAGATGACAGGAAGAGCACCAGTGGGTTTGTGTTCTTCATGGGAAACACAGCTTTCACATGGATGTCAAAGAAGCAACCGATTGTCACCTTATCTACTTGTGAAGCTGAATATGTAGCTGCTACTTCAAGCGTCTGTCATGTAATATGGCTTAGAAATTTGCTGAAGGAATTGGGTTTGCCACAAGAAGAGCCAACTGAGATTTGTGTCGACAACAAGTCAGCCATTGCCTTAGCAAAGAATCCAGTGTTCCATGATCGAAGCAAGCATATTGATACTCGTTACCACTACATAAGGGAGTGCATAGCAAAAAGGGATGTGCAAATGGAGTACGTGAAGTCCAAAGATCAAATTGCAGATATTTTCACCAAGCCACTCAGGTTTGAAGATTTTTCGAGATTAAGAAGTTTGCTTGGCATGGTAAAACAAGTTTAAAGGGGGGTGTTGAAGTATAAACTTGTTTTAGGCCCAAACCATTTGAAGGCCCGAACTATTATGGGAGCCCAAACCCAAGCCCAAATAAATTACAGTCCAAGTCCATAAATAAGGTCCAAGCCCTTTATCTAGAATTCTCTAGGGTTTGGTAATTAGGCATAAAAATCATGTGGTCAATTGGAAGGGTGTGGAAGGATGTAGAATGATGAGATGTGTGGTTATTATAATTTTGGATTAGTTTATTTGTGTGGTCTAAAATGATTTATAAGTAGTATAAATACCCCCTCCCCATTTTGGTTTAAGCATCAAGAAGAAGCAAAGCTTCTAAGTGAGTGAAGAAGAAGTAAAGAGTGAGTGAGTTCTTGAGTGAGAGTTTTTCTTGTAATATTTGTTTTGAGTTTAAATAAAAGTTGTTTTTGAGTATTTTATTTCCAACAGGATATTCCTCCTTGTATGGAAGATTTAGTCCAAACTGATTTTCAGTTGTTAAGTGATGCGGTTGAATTAACATTCTTTATTATCAAACCATATTAAATAGTGGTCTGAGTACGTCATTTTTAGTTCTTGCCGTGTAATTTTAGTTTATGGAGTTCAAGTGTGGGCATTTTGTTTAACATAATATACATAATTAATTAAGATGATTGATATATCATATACGAAGAATATATCCCTACATGTATTTGATAATGACATGTGTGGTGTCTAGACTTGTAGTTGTTGGCAAAGTGCTTGACACTAGTATTATATGTATACATACAGTTTCATGTTTGTGATAAGAAATAAGTGATTGTGGTTAAGTTGTAGCATCAATTCGTCAAATGTTACATCACTTATCTGATGCTACGTTGTTGCATGCACCCACCACCATTCACCATTAATGTTTCTTCAGCTTTCAGTATCTTTTTATCCTTTATATATACAACTGAATACCTTACAATACTATAAATACATATTATATATGAATTATTTTAATATTATAATATATGTCCTCTATATTCCACACTAGAACACCAATGATCAAATATATACAGAGAAGATGACGAGATGAGGTTAGTCCAGTTATTTATCCCTCACGTTTACACTCTAAAGGTTGTGAGTTCAAGTCGTAAGTATTTTTTAAAATTTTAAATTAATTGTAATTGATCAATATATATATATATATATTTATATATAGATATTGTAATGTAAGTGACCTCATTTTTGTTTGCAAGGCATAATTAATACAATACAATAAAAGAAGGTTGAATCCCATGTTAATTATTCTCCTCACTCTTAGCCGAAGAATTTGATGAATCTACATATCTCTTTCAATCCCAAGTAAATTGACATTCATGGACGCCATTTTTCATCTTTCTTGGCCTCATAATAGAGAAAGAGGACACCATTCGTACACAACCATTTTGTAACCCTATTTATATGATTTTCAGCTGTTGCGACTAACCCACCATAGCTACTCTCTCTCTCTCTCTTTCTTTTCACTTATTTTAACATTCTTTTAAAATAATTATTATAAATTTAAAAGTTTGAGAGAAAATATATAATTTGAACTCATATTTCACTAATACGAATGTGACCCTTGTCTTTATTACTTAAACTATGTATATATAATACTACTGTTAACGTAATATAAAGTCTATAAACCTGTGATTTAAATACTATAATTGTGTTATTTCCTATCAATTTAAGTTTTTAAGTTTAACGGTTAATGACAACTACTACTTAATTTTCTTCACATATTTATTATGTTATTTATTTGATGTCTAGCTGAAGCTGAAAAATAATTAAGCTCAATTTATTTGTTTTTTTATTTTTTTAAGAGAAGGTTGAATTCATTTTTTATTCTTAAATGTCATGCATTTACCTTAATTGTACATATAAAATTAAAAATACTAATATTTTAATTAGAAGAATCTTCAAATGTGTTATGTATGATATAACTTGATGCTTGTTGCGACTACTTACAGTAAAGTGGTTAGTGTACATCCCTCACACTTCACTGGTGAGAGTTTAATTGTCACCATGTACATTTAGTTTTCTCCCCTAATAGGGGAGTAAATATCTCCCTTATGGGAGTAGATATCCGGACCGCACGTTTAGTGATTGATTTTGACAGATTCAGACAGTTAATAATATTATAATTATATTCCCTTAAAAAAAAAAACATGATGCTTGTCATCTTATCATTTGAGCTCCCAAGAAGAATAATAACCACTATATATATATATATATATATATATATATGTATGTATGTATTATTGGCTGTCTCTTTATGTTATTACAGTCACAGAAACTGAGTGGACCTTCTTTTTTTTATCATTACAAATAACTCCAACCATATCATTTTCTAATGTCACTTTCTTGCCTTCCTTTTCATTTGGGTTTGCATTATATACGAAGCTGAGTCTAGATTCTTGCCTTATTATGTAAACTATTTACCTTTTGTTAATATATAATATTAGACTTATATATTAATTTGAGAATCAACTTGAGATGTAATAAGTTTGAGAGTTGAAGAGGGGACATGACATGACCTCAATTTATATTTCATTGCAAATTTTTTAGGAAATTTAGTAAAATGTCCAAAAATAAGTCAAAAGTTGTAAAACTACCCACTCATTACTAACTTTTACAACCTCTACCCAAAGTTTTTTTTTTTGGACAAAATTGTCCTTATTTTACATTGCCCACTCATCACTGTCTTCTTCTTCTTCATCTAGTCAAGGTTTCTTCACTCGGTTCTCTCTTCTTCTCTTCTTCACATTTTTTTTAATTTTTTCTCTCTTCTCTTTTCCATAAATTTCTTACCCAACCTAAGCCAAGAAAATCTCAAGTTATCTCTTGCAAATAAAAGAAGATCTCAAAGTTCTCTCTTAAAAAATTCTAGAGTTAGTGTTAAACTTTTTTTTTTAGTCAATGCATACTTTTATGGGTTTTGAATCAGTTGTAAGTATTTCACATTTGTTAATTCTCCATCAAAAAAATGAAGAACGAATTTTTATTAAAAAAATTTTATCATGCCGGCCCGATGGTTTTTGGTCCGATGATTTTTCTTCATGTTTTTTCATCGTTTTTGACCCGATGGTTTTTGACCCGATGGTTTTTGACCCGATGGTTTTTGGCTCGATGGTTTTTATCCCGATGGTTTTTGACCCGATGGTTTTTGGCCCGATGATTTTTCTTCATGTTTTTTTATGGTTTTTGGCCCGATGATTTTTGGCCCGATGATTTTTGACCCGATGGTTTTTGGCCCGATGGTTTTTGACCCGATGATTTTTGTCCCGATGGTTTTTGGCCCGATGGTTTTTCTTCATGTTTTTTCATAGTTTTTGACCTGATGGTTTTTGACCCGATGGATTTTAGCCCGATGGTTTTTGGCCCGATGGTTTTGACCCGATGGTTTTCATCATGTATTTTCATCATGGCGGCCCGATGGTTTTTGTCCCGATGGTTTTTAGCCCGATGGTTTTTGTCCCGACAGTTTTGATACTTTAATTGAATTGAATTTAATCTGTAATTTAAGTTTAATTTAATTTTTTTTTTGTTTATGCAGGAATGAGTATGGATAATGTGCAGTTGATAATTAACTAGGATGGACATTGGGTATGTGAACAACGGGTTTATTGGTATGATGGCAAGAAATCAAAATGGGTGTTATTTCCAATAAATGCAACTTTTGCTCAACTATTAGATAAAGTGTATGCCGTCACTGAGATTGACAGAAACTGCTTTCGAGTCATTATAAAGACGGTTGCTCATACCATCCGCCCAAGCATGCCTGTAGAGATAAGTGATGATGATGATATTGTTGTAATATTATTACGTCAAAAGAATGTTGACCCTTTAGTTTGCATAACCGTGTTTGAGATTGAGCATAGTGACCAACAATTGAAGCAGCAATGTTTTCCAGTGTTATCTAATCAACAACATCATCCCATCAATTTTCAGTTTCCTTCATCGAAGGGAAGTAACTATATTCGGGAGGGCTACACACCAAATTTAAATGATGTTACGGTTGATGATGAAGTTCAATTTGTTGATGATTTCAGTAACGAAGCCAGAGATAGTGAGAAGTCCCAAGATGTTCAATGTGTTGGAAACAGTAATGAAGAGTTGGTTCGAGCTACGTCTGTAATGTGTTCAATTAATGATGTTGAAGTAGCTTCGAGAGCTATGCCGATTCTGATTGCAAATGGGGAAGTCTTTAACAGTAAAAAAGAGTTGCACTCCCAATTAAGAGGGTAAGCTGCTGCAAATCGTTACAATTTGAAAGTGTGGAAGTCGGATACTACACGTTTTGAGGTACGTTGTGCTATTGGAGAATGCAAATGGCAACTACATGCATTCAAGGTTACAAACACTGATTTTTTTGGGATTACAAGATTTAACGACAAACACAGTTGCTCAATGGAGAAAAGGTTTTCATGGAATAGAAAGGCTAGTGCACAGTTTATTGGACAACATATCAAGGAGAAATTTCGTGATGGTCGTATCTACAGACCAAAGCAAATCATAAGAGATATCCAAAATGAATTGGGCATTACAGTAAATTACCACAAAGGATATCGGGCTAAACATATTGCTATGGAAGAGGTACACGGATCAGCTGAAGTTTCTTTTAGTATGTTACCTTATTATTGTCACATGTTAAAGGAAACAAACCCAGGGACGATGACGAACATTAAGACTGATGATGAAAATAGGTTTATGTATATGTTCTTCTCCATGAAAGCGTGCATAGATGGTTTTAATGCTACCATTAGACCAATTATTGCAATTGATGCCACGTTTCTGAAGGGTTCATATGGTGGCATCTTGTTTGTCACTGTATGTTAGGACGGGAACGACCAAATATTTCCTTTGGCATTTGGTATTGCGGATTCCGAGAATGATGCTGCATGGAGTTGGTTTCTATCTTGTCTGCATGATATCATTAGAGATGTTGAAGATCTTGTTTTTGTATCTGATAGGAAAAATAGTATTGTCAAAGCTATTGCAACGATTTTTCCAATTGCATACCACGGTGCTTGTTTCATGCATTTAGAACAAAATATGATTTCCATTTATAAGAAAAAAGATCTTTCCATACCATTTCGGAAGGCAGTCAAGGCCTACAGAGTTAATGATCACTCATTTTACATGCTACAGTTGTCCAGCATTAGTGTTGGAGCTCATCAGTATGTTGTTGATATTAGAGAAGAGAGGTGGTCCCGAGCCTTTTGTCCGAGAAAAAGGTACAACATTATGACTACTAATATTGCTGAGTCGATGAATAATGTAGTGAAAGATTTTCGAGAGTTACCCATTGTTGCTATGATTGACCGTATTCGAGATATAATGTAACGTTGGTTTCATGATCGACGTACAGTGGCTACTTCTTATGATACACAGTTGACAGAAAGGGTTGAGGCACTTATTGTGGTTAGTGATGAATCTGCGCAACATATGAAGGTGTCCCCAATTGCATTGTACCAGTTTGAGGTGCACGATGGAAAACATAATGGAATAGTTGATTTAGAAAACCGTACATGCAGTTGTAGAAAATTCGATCTTGATCAGATTCCATGTGCACATGCTTTAGCTGCCATAAAATATAAAGGATTGCATTACACAACATTCACCTCACCCTACTACTCGACTGCTTACCTGCTTTCAGCATACAGTGGTGAGATTCATCTAGTAGGCCATCAAGGTGACTGGTTGGTTCCAGCTGAGGTTGCAAATATAATTGTTCTTCCACCAGTGGCCCAACGCCCACCAGGTCGACCAAAGAAACAACGTATACCTTCGATTGGAGAAGAGGTTGTACGCAGAAGGTGTAGAAATTGTTGGCGCCACGGCCACAACAGCCAAACATGCAAGAATCCTAAAGTAGCTGAACCATCTGAGTGATGAGGATATGCAAGATATGATGTTGTTTTATTTATGATTTTCTGTTTTGTTGTATGTAATTGCATTTTTATTTTAATCATTGCAGGAGATGGACAATATAATTAACATTATTGTACAATTTGGAAGATATTATTGTACTATTTGAAATTGCTGTTTTGTTGTATGTAATTAACATTTTTATTTGGTTTTTGGTAGATATTTTAATCAATTAACTTATGAAAATTTATACACTTTATTTAATAGTTGAGCAAAAGTTGCATCTGTTGGAAATAACATCCATTTTGATCTCTTGCCATCATACCAATAAACCCCTTGTTCACATACCCAATGTCTATCCCAGTTAATTATCAACTGCGTATTATCCATGCTCATTCCTGCATAAACAAAAAAAAAATTAAATTACAGATTAAATTAAATTCAATTAAAGTATCAAAAACTGTCGGGACAAAAATCATCGGGACAAAAACCATCGGGTCAAAACCATCGGACCAAAACCATTGGGTCAAAAACTATCGGGTCAAAAACTATCGGGCCTCCATGATGAAAACCATCGGGCCAAAAACCATGAAAAACCATGAAGAAAAACCATCGGGCCAAAAACCATCGGGACAAAAACCATCGGGACAAAAACCATCGGGTCAAAAACCATGGGGCCAAAAACTATCGGGTCAAAAACCATAGGGACAAAAACCATCGGGCTAAAAACCATAGGGCCAAAAACGATGAAAAAACATGAAGAAAAATCATCGGACCAAAAACTATAGGGCCGGCATGATGAAAAAAAAATTTATAAAAATTCGTTCTTCATTTTTTTTATGGAGAATTAACAAATGTGAAATGCCTACAACTGATTCAAAACCCATAAAAGTGTGCATTGACTAAAAAAAAAAATTTAACACTAACCTTAGAATTTTTTAAGAGAGAACTTTGTGAGATGTATTTTCTTTTATTTGCAAGAGATAATTTGAGATTTTCTTGGCTTAGGTTGTGTAAGAAATTTATGGAGAAGAGAAGAGAGAAAAAATAAGAAAATGTGAAGAAGAGAAGAAGAGAAGAAGAGAGAACCGGGTGAAGAAACCTTGACTAGATGAAGAAAAAGAAGACAGTGATGAGTGGACAATGTAAAATAACGGCAATTTTGTAAAAAAAAAAGACTTTGGGTAGAGGTTGCAAAAGTTAGTGATGGGTGGATAGTTTTACAATTTTTGACTTATTTTTGGACAATTTTGCTAAATTCTCAATTTTTTACAAAACAGTTATTATTAGTTGAAGGAAAATTGGAGATGATTAGTTGAAGAAAAATAAAGTTGTCATATGTCAACTTTTTATTAGGTGGGATCAATAAAAATATTATTCACTAAATACATCAATTTTCATATCGTGATATCATCTGTTAATTCAATTGATATATGGTAAATGAGATAAATGAAAATTAATGTATATCCATATAGATAAAATGAGATTGGTTCATTATATGTCTCTGATATCTATATCGTTGAGATTATGGGTTCGAATATTATGGATTCGAATAGTTTATCTCCATTCAATTTTGAATTGATTGTAATAATTAAAGTACGTATAATATATTCATGTAGAAGTTGGAATGTCATGTACTGTTGGAGTAAATAACTTAAACAACATACGCCGGTAGCTGGCAGTTTTATATTTGTCCACAATTGTAACTGTTATTTCTGGTGAGTGTTTATTTCTTTTAAGCAATCACTTGGTCCTGTATTTTTCTGCTTTTCAATATATAAATAATTTTGGTTTGTAATTCCAGATTTTGATGTGTATAGTGACAAAACCTTAATGTACCTGGTTTCCACAAATTTTGGATTTTTTCCCTTCTTTTATTGTATTTATTTAGCTTCTGGCTTCTGGCTTCTGGGTTCACTCATTATAGTACTATGAACTGAAGTCTCTGTAAAAAGGAAAAATAAAATTTGTAGCCATGGCTGAACATTCAGCTAACGAGCCTCTTCTTCAAAATGAAGTTGCTGAAACTGTTCATGTGAAAGATACACCTCTGTTTGTATCATCACTGAATTGGGTTCTCAAGATTGTCATGTGGGTATTGCTTGTTGCATGGATTGCTTTCATTTTTCTCTACCCAACAGAATTTGGTACTCAATTGTCTCAGAAATGGAATCAAGCCACAAAGGGATCTGTTTTTGGGATTACAGGTTGGCATCAATATTCATGTTCTTGGTACTTCTAAATATTGTGTTGTAATTGCTGTTTGTTTTTATCAGTTAGTCTCAAGTTTGATACTCTCATGAATTGCAGGAAGTTTCTTCTTGGCATTCAGTGGACCTATTCTAGTTATTGCATGTCTCTCCATAGCACATCTTATCATATCTGGGGAAGAGCACTTGGAAAGGTATGTGATTTTGTAGTTACTACCAAGTGATTCTCAATGTGATTTTGTAGTTACTACCAAGTGATTCTCATGATATCTGTTGTTTGTTGACATGGAATTTTTAATTTTACTACACATAGGAAGAAGACTTCAAAACATCCACGATTTAGCTTGTGGACTTTCCCTGTGCTTGTAGAGGGACCATTTGGAGTTGTTTCTGCAGCTGAACTCATTGGAATTGTCCTCTTTGTTGTGTTTATTGTCATGGCTGTTTACGTCTACACCATAAGGAACTTCAATCTCTTAGAGGAGTTCCAGGTTCCCACTAAAGAACAAAGGTACAATTTGATTGCCCTCTTTAGTTGATTTTATTATAATTAAATACCTCACTGTTTAACTTTACTGTTTTGAAACCAATAGTTTTTATGAATTGATAAGTTTTCTCCATTTTCATATTCATTTTTGTACTCCTCCCGTTAATCATTCTAGTTTCATTCCAATTTTTTTGGGTTCTAAAACCATCCGCTTTTACTGCTTTCTTTAGAGAGATTGCTATCATAATCTATAATTGAACTGCATATAGAGCTACTTTTACCTCTGATCAAATTAGCTAGAGTATGCTATTCTGTGTCTTGAAAACTTATGGAATGGCCAGAATGCAATCTCAATATAGAGGTCTCTGTAAACAAATGGTACTGGAAAATATTATACCATCCAGGAGATGTTTGAAATTTTCAGTCCCGTTCAATTCTAGTTCCAAATATGATCCGATCAGAATTTGAAACCTCAAGAGTAAGTGATATGCAGCGCCACTAGACTCTGCATCCGAAACTAATAAAACAGAGAATGAAAGGATAGACGTTCAGACCTGTTGTATATTGTTTACTCGTTTTTATTCAAAAAAAAAAAAAAAGAATTTTTTATTTTTCTTTAATTTTCTGCTTACTTGATGTTGCTAAATTTTCAAAGGTTGCTAGATCCTTTCAGTGTTAGTTTGTATAATTTACTAGTTTTCAAAGTTCCTTTACTATTGAGGATCATACAATTGGCTTATTTTCCTGGTTTATTTGAAATTTCAGTGTGTGGATGTTGGAACTCACGGGACTTCGCTTTGGTATGATTGGACTGCTTTGCATGGTATTTTTGTTTCTCCCAGTTGCTAGGGGTTCGGTTCTTCTCCGCCTCATAGATATCCCTTTTGAGCATGCTACAAGATATCATGTATGGCTGGGACATCTTACCATGCTACTCTTTACTCTTCATGGCCTATTTTTTGTAATTGGATGGGCAATTCAAGGGCGTCTCATTCACGAAGTGAGTTTTCATTATGTGGATGTTTTGCTTTCATGCATCAATTCAGCTATATATTTATGTGTGGCACGTTTCCATATATCTATACCACGTTGTATTTCATGTAGTGAGCACAATTTGGATTAAGTAGTATGATTTGTCCTCTTCAATAAATACTTATAGTTGATCAGTGATATGATTATTGATGTCTTGGTTTTGTAGTTCTCTTCTATGGGACTTGTCTTGTTATCTTCATTTCATGCATGTAAAGCCCTATCCAGTTGCATTTAGCTCTTTCACTATAAAAAGTTGCTTGTGAGCAGCATTGCACTTCCCAATCCCTAAAGTGAATGAACTATGCCAGATCAAGTTTACCTGCATGAATAACTTTTTCCAGATAATGTTTCTGCAGTCATCAATATCCTAGTGTTTCTAAAGGACAGCAATATTACTATTGACTGTTTTAGTAACTACTTTGGAAGCCTGATAGAGATGGTCTTGTGCTTATGTTTTCAAAGCTCTTTTAGATTAGTAGAACGAATTTCTGAATGACATTGGCTGCACTAAACTGTATTTGACAGGTCCTTATGCTTCTTGTATATTCTTTTCTTGCAACTGGTTTATGGATAACTTGTTCTTTATCTTGACTTTTTAGTTTTTAATGGCTTATAGGACAAGAAATTCTGGAAGCAAGGTGCCAATGTACATTGAATGAATGATGGGTTTCAATGAACTTACCTTGTCTTGTGTATGTCATCCTATGATTTATAAATGACTTGCTTGTCCAGTGGATGTTTCCACAATGGATGTTCCAGCTTTATGCTGTTACAGTACATCAGTGAGTGATGAACCTTTAATGTTTATCAACTTATGAAAATATAAGTATGAAGGCATTGACATAGGACAAAGGACTTATTTGGTGTTATTTCACAATGAATTCTCCTTGTGCACAATATTTGACTCATTTATTGCATGTTTTAATTGTTTCTTGCAGATACTGGACTGGAAAAATATTGGTATTGCCAATCTTCCGGGAGTTATCAGCCTTTTAGCTGGTCTGATGATGTGGGTGACATCACTTCATCCTGTGAGAAAGCAATACTTCGAGTTGTTCTTCTACACCCATCAACTATACATAGTCTTTGTTGTGTTCTTGGCACTGCATGTTGGTGATTTTCTTTTCAGTATAGCTGCTGGAGGAATATTTCTTTTCATACTTGATCGCTTTTTGAGGTTTTGCCAATCACGGAGGACTGTGGATGTACTTTCAACCAAGTGCTTTCCATGTGGAACAGTGGAATTGGTTCTTTCAAAACCTGCAAGTAATTATGATTCTTCACAAATAATGTTTCCTCTGAAAGTTTTAGTCAAACATGTTTTAATATTTTATTTCAATAATGCAGATTTACGGTACAATGCCCTCAGTTTTATATTCCTTCAAGTTCGTGAACTATCTTGGCTGCAGTGGCATCCTTTCAGTGTTTCGTCTAGTCCTCTAGATGGTAAATATCATCTAGCTGTTCTTATAAAGGTTCTTGGAGAATGGACGGAAAAGTTAAGGGAAAATATTTTGAGCATATCGGAGACAGAACCACGAGAAGAGCTACCACTACTATCTCATACCAAGATAACAGCTTCTGTTGAGGGGCCATATGGGCATGAATTGCCATACCACTTGATGTATGTACTCTGTCAGCAGATTATATGCTTGCGCACTCTAGCTTAGTATCATATTGGTTTAGTGATTGTTTTGGTGAATAATTAAATAATTTTAATTTAAAACAATTTTAGTAAGTATGATGCAACTCCAAGGTGCACTATATTCTTAATACTCGGCAACATTGCAGTCAGCAAATGTAGTTACAATATAATTCAGTATATATTCTTTTTTTGCTGATGAATTGACTGTTCTATTTTGTTCTCTTAGGTATGAGAACCTGATTTTAGTGGCTGGTGGCATTGGAATTTCACCATTCCTGGCTATCTTAAGTGATGTTCTCCACCGCATAAGAGAAGGGAAACCTTGTCTACCGAGAAATATTTTGATTGTTTGGGCCGTGAAAAAATCAAACGAGCTTCCTCTTCTTTTGGACATTGACATGGAGTCAATATGTCCATTTTTCTCTAACAAATTAAATATTGAGAATTGCATTTATGTCACTCGAGAATCAGAACCTCCATTGGTAGGTTAAGTTTTAATACCTATATCTATTCCTTCCCTAAATATTTCTTCTTTTACTTGATGTTGAAATTGCTTCATTCGGTTTGTGACAGTTCATTGTTTTCTTCTGCAGGAAGAGGGTAAACTTCACGAGGCTGTGAACTCCTCTGTATGTCCTTTCTCCAACGGTTGTGGCATGTCGGTTTTGGTGGGTACAGGAAATAATATATGGTCTGGACTTTATGTTATCTCATCAACAGTTGGATTTATTATTTTAGTGGCTTTGTTGAATATCTTCTATGTGAACCCCTTTGGCATATCTTCATGGTGGTACAAAGGACTTCTGTTCACAGTTTGCATGGTTGCTAGTGTTTTGATCTTTGGAGGTCCCGTTATCGGTTTATGGCATCTTTGGGAAAGAAGAACTTCTACACGGGAGGATTATGGGGAGATAAAAGTTGGCCAAGCACAGAACAATGGAACTGTGGACCACAAGGATCCAAGCCAGAAAAATCAAAAGAATTCGACCACTATTCTCTATGGTACAAGACCAGATTTCAAAGGTATTCCTCCCTTTTTTTTTTTCTGCTTTTCCTCCTTTTCTTTGGAATACCACCATCATAGCATATTAGCATTACAGCAAGATATTTTATATCCTTTTATTGATGAGAGGAGTTTTATGGCGGCCCAAACCTGATCCTAGAATTTGTCTGGTTGAGCCACCATTTAAGATGTAGCCTGATAAAGATGAAGAATTAGTGCCGAATTTAGACCTGAATATCTGTCTTTACCAAATGAGTTTTAGGCCTGATTGAAGATATTTAAATCAACTGTTGCATATGGCTGAAGTGCAAATTAATAACCATAAACAATGATACAGTATCTTCAGAGATACATACATACATATATAGTTTTCAATTGACTTGATTTCTGGTCAAACAACGAAGCATTCTGTTAAATTCTTCAGATGTTTGCTGTTGTTGTTAAAGGCTTAAAGTACTTTATTAGTATTTTATGCTTCTTGCTATCTCCTTCCATTGTTCAATAAAATCTGCAATCTTTGAGAAGCATAGCTGGCGAGGCTACTGTATCAGAAGGGCTTGTTGCAATCTATAGTTAGCAGCATTTGTTTATCATCTTTAAGGAATCAAAGATACCAGCACATGTTTACGAATAATATCTATTATAGCAGTAAACACTTAAAATAAATAATGGTGAATATTCATATACGATAGATGTGTATAGGTGCAATAGAACGTTCTGAATTTTGATTTTATCTATACATAGAAGGTTTATTTGCATGAAGTCCTTTTTTTTTTTTTTTTTCTGGTGTCTAGTATTTTACTTATGTACTAGACACACAAGTTCGAGATTTTAGTTTGGAACGTTGAAGCATACTTTTGTCCATGAGATGCTGGTGCTTTTTTCGTCTAATCTCGCTTTTGCTTGGCTACAGAAATTTTTGAATCCGTATCCAAAAACTGGGGCCACGTTGATGTGGGTGTGATCGTGTGTGGTCCTCCAACTCTTCAGTCAAGTGTTGCTAAAGAAATCAGGTTTCACAGCTTAAGCAGACAGAACCACTATCCAGTCTTCCATTTCAACAGCCACAGTTTTGATCTGTAGCCACCCTTGTCAATATTGTCTCAAAATCATACTCATAATAGCTAAATAAGTAATTAATATTAGATATGCCCCTCCATGTGAGGAGTAGCTTTATATATGAAGTTGTATATATGTCTGGGATCTATAATTCGAAGCTGTTCCTATACCTGTAGAATGTACATATATATTATGGTTGTATCGTGAAACGTCAACCAAAGTTTCGAATGAAATATGGAATTACAATGTGGTATTTGTAATTAGTACCATGTGTTAACACTATATGCATGCAATTGAGTATAGCTGCTGGACTTATATTGCTTTTCCTGCTCGATTGGTTTCTAAGATTTTACCAATCACCAGAGACTACTACTTGCTCACCCAGTGGAGTTCTCAAATGTACTGATAATCATTTGAGAGGCTGGGAAGTTGACACGAGTAGATTATAGAACATGCATGTTTTGGAAAAGAAATGAGTGATTCTGGTCAAGTCTTGGTATCAGTGCACGTTTGGTACACTAGGGTACAAGGGAAATGTCAGTCCCTGTCCCTCGGGCCCAACTCAGTTGCAGAATTATTGGCCAATTCTTACTTGACTCCATTCTGATTCAACAATGTGCCAAAGTTCATTTGGATATTAACATTTTATATCATACATATCATACATATATTGTACATGAATTGATTTTAATATTCTATATCATCAGAAATATAAGTTGTCTTTCTCATTATCTCATTTGATATTTAATCTGTTTTTCTTGTTTATTTGTTTACAAACATTTAACTAACCCAACAAAAGGATTTTTACCAACAAATGCAATATTAGTATTCAATGATTAATATGAAATGTTCCTGATCCGAACGTACTTTAATAATACTCAGGTGCATACAAAATACATTATTGGCAGTCCGTTATCGTGAGTGCAGAGAGAACAATGTCCTGCCCTGTTGGATCCCACAAATTTTGAATTTATTTCCCTTTTTGTTGTATATATGTTGCTTATTTTGGCCATCTGGGTTCACTCATTAGTACTGTGAGCTGAAGTCTGTGTAAGAAGCAAAAAACTTTGTTGCCATGGCCGAACATTCAGTTCATAAACCTCTTCTTCAGAATGGAGATGCTGAAACTTTCCATGTCAAAAAGACACCTCTATTTGTATCATCAGTGAAATGGCTTCTCAAGTTCTTAATGTGGGTATTGTGTGTTGCATGGATTGCTCTCATTTTTCTCTATCCAACAGAACTTGGTAACAAATTGTTTGAGAAATGGACTCGAGCCACAAGTGGAACTGTTTTTGGAATAACAGGTTGGCATAATAAGCGTTCATGTTTTTGTCACTTCAAAATTTGTATTGTAAGTGTTGTTTTATTATTGGTCTCAAGTTTGATACTTCAAATTTGCAGGAAGTGTATTCTTGATGTTCAGTGGACCAATTCTAGTTATTGCATTTCTCTCCATAGCCCATCTTATCATCTCCCAGGAAGAGGACTTGGAAAGGTATGTGTAGTTAATACCAGTGATTCTCAGTTCATGAAATGTGTGGTTTGGTAACATTAAATTTTGGTTACGTATAGAGAGAAGATTTCAAAACATCCACATTTTCGCTTGTGGACTTTCCCTGTGCTTGTGGATGGACCCTTTGGAATTGTTTCTGGAGCTGAGTTCATTGGAATTATCCTCTTTGTTGTGTTTATTATTATGGCTGTTTATGTCTACACCATAAGGAACCTCAATCTATTATCTGAGATCTCGTTGCCTACTAAAGATCAAAGGTACAGTTTGATACCTCTCTTTCGTTGAGCTCATTGGAATTAAGTTCCTAAGTCTTATTTTTACCTTAATTTGACTGTTTTTAGCATCTTTCAGTCCCATTAAGTTTTTCAGGCTCTATATTCTTTTGCTGTTTTATATTTGTAGTAGGTTGGTTTAATCATTGTACAAGTTTGTGTGATAGATTAATATGATTTAAATGAATGTGCACTTGATTCACTGTAATAAATTTTCTGTTAGGATAAATGCACGTCAGAGTGCTTAAAGGCTATTGTTGGACCCTTTCCTATCTGTTTAAGCTTTTGGGTCTATTGGTTACTAGTATGGTATCAGAACCTTGTTATACCAAGAAATCTTGGGTTCAAGTCCCCCCACGTGTTTATATTTGAATTTTTTGTTGGTTAACTGAATTTGTTAAGTGTTTGTGTTTGGGCTTGAGCCATGTGGGAAGCCCATTGGTAATGCACGTGAGGGGTGCTTAAATACTATTGTTAGGCCGGTTCCTAACAGTTTAAGCTTTTGAGTACGTTGGTTACTAACACTATGCTTATAAGCTATTTTCCTACGTTGCATGTTTATTCAGTTTCTGTTCGTGTTGCGTGTGTAAGGAAAAATCATTATATGTATTGGTAATATTGTTTACTTTTTTCTTATTAAAAAAAAAAATAAAGGAGAAATCTTTATTATTTGTAAATTTCAGCTTGCTTGACAGTAGTAAATTTTCAATGGTTGCTTGATCCTTCAAAGTGGAACATTGCGTAATATGCTAGTTTTCTAAGTCTTTTACTTTTGAGGACCCATATCATTGGCTGAATTTCCTGGTTTAACTGAACTTTCAGTGTTTGGATGTTGGAACTGACGGGACTTCGCTTTGGTATGCTTGGATTACTCTGCATGGCATTTTTGTTTCTCCCAGTCGCAAGGGGTTCTGTTCTTCTCCGCCTCATAGATATCCCTTTTGATTATGCTGTAAGATATCATGTATGGCTAGGAAATCTTACCATTCTGCTCTTTACGCTTCATGGCCTATTTTATGTAATTGGATGGGCAATTCAAGGGCGTCTCAGACACGAAGTAAGTTTTAACTTGCTGTATTTTGTTTTCACATATCAATATATACATCTATTTATGTATGTATTTATGTGCGTGTGTGCTAATATTTCATATATCTACACTGCATCGAAGATTTTGAATGATCTTCTTACTTTTGCGTAGCAACATGAATGCTTTAATTTGTCATAAAAGATCCAAGGGTAAATGATATATTAAACAAGGAAGAAAGAATTATAGAATTAAAGAATAAATGGTAAGGCAGCTGAAAGAAGTATTCTAGTGTCTGTCATGATTTGGTCAAGTGTCATTGAACATGGACAGTAGTTTACTATTGACTTGTTTTATCTTTCGCTGTTTGTTTTTGGTGGTCTTCTACATTGATAGAGAGAATTTCTGAAGGATATTGTCTGAATTGAACTGTATTCAACCGATATTCTTTTCTTGCAACTCGTTTCACAACAAATTGAACTTGTTCTTTCTGTTTATTTCTTCATTCTCATCAGCCATAGAATACTATAAATTCTGCAGGAATGAACAGTTACTGAAACTTCCAGTTCTTGTGTATGTCATCCTATTTAGTTATATATGACTTCTTTGTCTGATGCATGTTTCCACGAGGATTCTCCATCAACTTTTTGTTGTAATATGTTAGTCATCAAGTGATGGCAATTGTTTAGAAATGTTTATAAGCACATGTAAATATGTTTATTATCATTATCATATATAACAAACGTTTCCTCTCTTCTTTTTTTTTCGTGACATTTTACAATAAATTCTCCCCATTTAGATTATTTCACTGTATATTTTAATTGTTTCTTGCAGCTGTTGGCGTGGAAAAGTACTGGTATTGCCCATCTTCCGGGAGTGATCAGCCTTTTAGTTGGTCTTATGATGTGGGTTACATCACTTAACCCAGTGAAAAAGCAGTATTTCGAGTTGTTCTTCTACACACACCAATTATACATAATCTTTGTTGTCTTCTTGGCAATGCATGTTGGTGATTTCATCTTCAGTATAGCTGCTGGAGGAATTTTTCTTTTCATACTTGATCGCTTTTTGAGGTTCTGCCAGTCGAGGAGGACTGTGGATGTACTTTCAGCCAAGTGCCTTTCATGTGGAACGGTGGAATTGGTCCTTTCAAAACCCGAAAGTAATTATGATTCTTCATGAAGTTATTGTTTCTTTATGACATCTTTTTAAGTATTTAATTTTAATTTTTAACAACACAGATCTGCGGTACAATGCACTCAATTTTATTTTACTTCAAGTTCGGGAATTATCTTGGCTGCAGTGGCATCCTATCAGTGTTTCATCTAGTCCTCTAGATGGTAAATATCATCTATCTGTTGTTATAAAGGTTTTTGGAGAATGGACGGCAAAGTTAAGGGAAAATATTTTGAGCATGTCAGAGGCAGAACCACTAGAAGACCTGCCTCTACAACATCATAATAAGATAACAGCTTCTGTTGAGGGACCATACGGGCCTGAGTTGCCATACCACTTCATGTATGTACTCAATCATCAGATTATATGCATCTGTATGCTTGCTAGTATTACCTTGGTTTAGTGACTATTTTGGTGAATTATTAAATGATTTCAATTTAAAATCATTTCTAATTCCTATATTTTGAAAGTCAGAAACATTTGCACTAGGACTAGAGAAAAACATTTGTCAATATTTCAGTAACAGGTTCAGCAAATATATTTACAGTTGAATATAGTAGAGATATTAGATTTAAATTTATAATCTCTTTCTGATAAACTGGCTTTTCTATTCTGTTCTCTTAGGTACGAGAACCTAATCTTAGTAGCTGGTGGCATTGGAATTTCACCGTTCATGTCTCTCTTAAGAGACATTCTTCACCGTACAAGAGAAGGGAAACCTTGTCCAGCAACAAATATTTTGATCATTTGGGCTGTGAAAAAATCAGATGAGCTTCCTCTTTTTTCAAATTTCGACATGGAGTCAATATGTCCATTTTTCTCTAACAAATTAAATATCAAGACTTGCATTTATGTCACTCAAGAATCAGAACCGCCATTGGTAGGTTACATTTTGATACTCATATTTCTTCCTTCCCAAAATAAATAGTAACAAATATTTTGATCGTTTGGGCTGTGAAAAAATCAGATGAGCTTCCTCTTTTTTCAAATTTCGACATGGAGTCAATATGTCCATTTTTCTCTAACAAATTAAATATCAAGACTTGCATTTATGTCACTCAAGAATCAGAACCTCCATTGGTAGGTTACATTTTGATACTCATATTTCTTCCCTCCCAAAATAAATATTTTTCATCGCTTCTATTTAAAATTGCTTCTAGTTCGTGATTTGTGAACATATGCTTGACTTGTCAGCAGGTGAAAGCTGAACACCAGGTTCCATCAGGATTGTTACAACCAATAGCAATACCTGAATGGAAATGGGATCGCATCACTATGGACTTTGTCACTGGATTGCCACTCACCCGGAGTAAACACGATGCAGTATGGGTTATAGTGGACAGATTGACGAAGTCGGCACATTTTCTACCTGTCAGAACTGACTACTCCCTGGATCGACTGGCAGAGTTATACATCAGAGAGATAGTCAGATTGCATGGAGTGCCTGTATCCATTATATCAGATAGAGATCCGAGGTTTACATCGAGATTCTGGAAGAAGTTTCAAGAAGCCTTGGATACTCGACTGAGTTTCAGTACAGCCTTCCATCCGTAGACAGACGGCCAATCAGAGAGGGTAATTCAAGTGCTTGAAGATATGCTCAGAAGTTGTGTAATTGAGTTTAAAGGCAGTTGGGCGGATCATCTTCCATTGATTGAATTCGCCTACAACAATAGTTACCAATCGAGCATAGCGATGGCACCGTATGAGGCACTGTATGGAAGGAAATGCAAGACTCCAGTGTGCTGGACAAAGTTAGGAGAGGACAGATTAGTAGGCCCAGACTTGATCAAACAGACTGAGGAGAAGGTGAAGATTATCAAGGATCGATTGAAAGTTGCTTCTGACCGACAGAAATCGTATGCAGATTTGAAACGGAAAGAGATAGAATACGAAGTCGGTGAGAAAGTATTTCTGAAAGTATCTCCGTGGAAGAAAGTGCTTCGATTTGGCAGAAAAGGTAAGTTGAGTCCTAGGTTTATTGGGCCATACGAAATCATTGAACGTGTGGGACTAGTAGCCTACAGACTAGCTTTACCTCCAGAATTGGAAAAGATTCATAATGTGTTCCATGTATCGATGCTGAGGAGATACAGATCTGATCCTTCCCACAGAATTCCAGCCGAAAGTATTGAAATCCGACCAGATTTGACATATGAGGAGGAACCAGTGCAGATTCTTGACCGGGAAATCAAAGAACTAAGAAATAAAAGAGTGCCACTGGTGAAAGTCCTCTGGAGGAACCATAAAGTGGAAGAGGCTACCTGGGAGAGTGAAGAAACGATGCGACAGCAATATCCCCAACTGTTTCACTAAGGTAAAATTTCGAGGACGAAATTTCTTAAGTGGGGGAGAATTGTAACATCCCGGATTTCGGGTAATGAATTTTTGATATATGTGAAATATGTGAAAATGAATTTTTACTATTTGAGGGGGTGTAAATGTAATTAAATGTATGTTTATTTTACGATTTCCAGCGGACCGGATTGAATAGTGAAAAAAATGAAAAATGAAAAAAAAAAAAAAAAATTGGAAAACTGGACCAGAGAGCATCGCGACCTGGTCACCGCGACCACAGGTCGCGATGGCTCGCTCGCGGTGAAAAACGCAAAATCTGGCAGTGAGTACCGCGACCACAGGTCGCGATGGCTTGCTCGCGATGAAAATGGCAAAACCTGGCAGTGAGCATCGCGACCAGCCACCGCGACCACAGGTCGCGATGGACTGCTCGCGATGAAAGTGTCAAAAACGGGCAGAGAGCAGCGCGACCACTCGCGCGACCAAGGCGCGCTCGCGAGGAAGGCGGTGCGCGCATTCCAGTGAGCATCGCGACCTGGTGCCGCGACCACAGGTCGCGACGACGGTCGCGGTAGCGAAAAAAATATAAAAAAAGAAGAAGTTTCTCGCAGCAGCGAGAAAACAGAACAGAAGAGAAAGAGAGAGAAAGAGCCGAGAAAAGAAAGAAGAAGAAGAGAGAAGAAGAAGAAAGAAAAGAAAAGAAAAAGAGGAAGAAGGAGAAAGGAAAAAGAGAAGGGAAAGAAACCGTGGAACCGCGGTTGGTCGAACGAAAAACGGTACCGAGGTTGGTGTACTTTCGATTTCGAAATCTTTACGAAAAGTATCTCGTTATTGTTTTCGTTTTCGTTTCCGTTTTCATTTTCGATTTCGTTGAAGTTTCACGTTTTCGATTTTCGTAAGAAACTTGTTTATTTATATGAAAAATTAATGATTTATATATATCTATTGTTGATTTGGAATGATTTTATGATAGATCGTATTTGGATCGTGTTTTCGAATATTCCGATTGTTACGATTTGTGAGGAATACTTGATTTAGTTGCTTGCATGACTATTGTTTATGATTTGTAATTTATTGCGAATACTTGAAAATCGTTTATTGTAACGGCCCTAGGATACTTAGACATAGAAATGGATATAGGAGGTTGGTATACCAGCTGGGTTTTACTGAGCAGTACTGCGCCGTCATTATTGTGTGATTGTTGTTGCGGGGCAATCTCGGACAATCACACCGATTTTAGTGATCGTTGTTGCGGGGCAATCTCGGACGATCACAATGATACTAGCGATTGTTGTTGCGGGGCAATCTCGGACAATCGCGATGATATTAGTGATTGTTGTTGCGGGGCAATCTCGGACAATCACGTGATATCAGTGACTGTTGTTGCGGGGCAACCCCGGACGTCACATTGACCCATATTCCAGTCCTAGAATGTTTAGTATTCTAGTGGGCCAGAATTGATTGAAATTGAAAAGTGAACCGAATGATTTTATTGATAGCATTCATTATCGACTTCATTATTGAAATTAAAGTAATTGGAATTGTTTAATGCTTTGATTTTCGAAATTTAATTGTTTTGAAATGCAATAGAAATGGAATTGTTTTGAAATATTTATATTGTGATTTATTTAATTGAATTTTTAGTACACCCACTAAGCTTTATGCTTAGCGCGTTAGTTTGTTTCTAACGCGTAGGTACCAGGAATCCAGAGGAGGCTAGAGACTGAAGGAAGAGCAAGTTGCAGACCGAGTCACAGAGATTGTACAGTTGGGTAGCTATATTTATGTTATGTGTATATATATTCTGAAAGCATGCATATACAGGGAATTTGTGAATATGTTTTGTAAAATGTTTTGTAATTAACTAGTTTATGACTTCTGTATTTTATTATCAAAATGATTGTAAATGTTTAAGTTCGATTTATTTTATTTTATAAACTGTTTTGATAAGTCGCACTAAACGGCAGAGTGCGCAACTGATTGAAATTGTTATAGAAGTGTTTGTGAAGATGTAATGTGATTTGATTTGTGTAAAAGCAGGTTTTGGAAAGTCCGAAAAACAAATGGTACTCTGCCGAATTTTCGTAAAAAGTGTAATTATTGTTTTTTATGGGCTCACAATGATTTTAAAACGTAAAATGAAGTTTTGAAAAGTTCTGAAATTCCGAGTAGCGCTCCCCGGGTCGGTCCGGCCGGGTCGGGTCGGGGGGTGCTACACATTCGCCTAAGAGTCCAGAATCTTGTAAAATGTCCAACGCATACTTTTTTTGTGACATAAAAATTCCTTTTCTGGAGCGAGAAAATTCAATACCGAGAAAGTACTTCAAGTTTCCAAGATCTTTGATACGGAAGCGTTTAAAAATGAATCTTTTGAGACGTTCCATTTCATGTAGATCATTTCCTGTGAGAAGTATGTCATCGACATATATAAGAATTGCTGTAAAAGAAGTACCTTGAGTTTTGGTGAAAAGGGAATAATCAGCCTTTGATTGTTGATAGCCGGCCTTTCTGATAGTATCTGAAAATGTGGAAAACCAATTTCTTGATGCTTGTTTAAGTCCATAAAGAGACTTGTTGAGCCGACATACAGTGTGCTCCCCCTGTCGGCGAAGACCAGGTGGAGGTTCCATGTAGATAACTTCATGAAGGTCGCCATGGAGGAAAGCATTTTGAACGTCCAATTGGTGCATGTGCCAATGGCGAGGAGCAGCGACAGTAAGAAGACAACGAAGTGTTGTAAGCTTTGCTGTTGGAGAAAATGTTTCTTGATAGTCAATGCCCTCAACTTGATTGTATCCTTTAGCAACAAGACGAGCTTTGTAGCGTTCAATGATGCCATCAGATTTGTATTTGATTTTGTAGACCCATTTGCAACCAATTGGTTTGTGGCCAATGGGCAAAGGGACTAAGCTCCAAGTGTTGTTGAGCTGCAATGCTTCTAATTCTGTATTCATAGCTTGTCGCCAATGTGGATTAAGGACGGCTTGAGCATAATTTTTAGGCTCAGTGTGATCTGTGATGTTAACTAGAAAAGTAGAATGGGAAAGTGAAAAACGTGAGTATGAAAGAAAATTAGAGAGTGGATATCGAGTACCTGGTATAGGACTTGCTGCAGAGGTAGATTGATGTGCCTGAGATGACATTAGGAAGTCTCTATGCCATGCCGGAGGTCGCTTAGGCCGTGTTGACTGTCTCGGAGGTGGAATGGTAGTAGTTTCAGAAGGAATATTTGATGGGTCTAAAAGTGGTGGTAAGGTTTCGGCATCTGGTGTGTTTGTGGAAGGTTGATCAATGCTGGAGGGAACAACAGGTGTGGGTGAGATGGGTTCATGTGTATTAGATGTTGTTTGCTCGGATTGGTGAGGATTGGTGTTAGAAGAGCATGGTGGTATGATAGACTGCATTTCTGTGGTCTCAGATATGAAATTAGGCACCACAAAATCAGAAGTGGATGGGGTTGAGATAGATGAAAAAGGAAAAATGGATTCATGAAATTTGACATCACGACTGACAAAAAATTTCTTGGTTTCCATGTCATATAGTTTGTATCCCTTTTGCCCAGTCGGATATCCAACAAAGATGCAACACTTGGCACGAGGTTCAAATTTTTGAATGGGATGTACAATAGTTGCATAGCATAGACAACCAAAAACCTTTAAGTGATCAAGTGATGGCGGGCGACTATATAGCATTTCAAAAGATGTTTTATTTGAGAGCAATGGTGATGGCAACCGGTTAATGAGATAAACTGTAGTTAAAACACATTCACCCCAAAAATGTAAAGGTAAATGGGATTGAAAAAGTAGTGCTCGTGCCACAGTGAGAATATGACGATGTTTCCTTTCAACGACTCCATTTTGCTGTGGGGTGTAAACACAAGTGCGTTGATATTCAATGCCATAAAGTCTAAAAAAGTTTTTCATAGATAAAAATTCAGAACCATTGTCTACTCTAACTGCTTTGACATATGCATGAAATTGAGTGTAAACGAAATCAATAAAAGATTTCAAAATGTTTTGAGTTTCAGACTTGTGCTGCATAAGGAATATCCATGTGCATCTTGTAAAGTCATCTACAATGGTAAGAAAAAATCGTGCCCCTGAGTGTGTATGAACTTTGTGAGGACCCCAGATATCATAATGCAATAAATCAAATGGAGCATGAGTTGATATGGAGCTTAATGGAAATGGAAGTCTTGTTTGTTTTGCCATGGGACAAACAGTGCAATTATTATCATAAGAAATATTGTTTGAAGATAATAAGAAAAAAGCTAATTTAAGACGTGATGGTAATGGATGTCCAAGACGCATATGCCATAGATTGGAAGGCTGTGAAATTTGATGACAGGTTGACATCCTTTGTAAGGGAGGCATGTAATAGAGACCACCATGTTGTTTACCTGAGCCAATCATCTTCCCCGTAGCCAAGTCCTGTAGAACACAAAAGGTGGGAAAAAAAAATGGCACAACAGTTTAGGGCATAGGTAAGTTTGCTTACAGAAATTAGATTTAAGCGAAAACTAGGAACACATAAAACATCATCTAAAGTGATGTTGGAATTAAAAGATACAGTGCCAGTTGAAGTGATTGATGTTGTAGATCCTGTTGGTAAATTAACAATAGGTATGGATGATGATTGTGTTTTGGTGAGAAGTGTAGAATCAGAAGTGATATGATCGGTGGCTCCACTATCTAAAATCCATGGCTTTGTAAATACAGAATTAATTGAAGTATTGGAAAATGGATACAGACCTGTCGCATTTGCATAAGTGTATTTATTACCAGCACCATGGTTTGAACTCATCATTGATGAAGACAAGAAAGCTGTTGAAGTTGCTCGATGAAAATTCTGTGCAAGACGTTGTCCAGATCAGAAACTTGGCTCTGATACCATGTAAAATAATGAAAATGTCTGAAAATATAATGAAAGAAATGTGTAAAATGATGAAAGTGAGAGAAAATGTAATGGAGGAAAAATGTACATCTATTTCATTAATCTTATGAGGTATATATACATGAAGATATAACACATAAAGTCTATCACCCACCTAATATTCACCTAACACTCACCCAACATTACATAAAGTCAAGAGTACACCTAACACTCACCTAACATTACATAAAGTCAAGAGTACACCTAACACTCACCTAACATTACATAAAGTCAAGAGTATACCTAACATTTCCTAATAGCCAAATATACATTTACGATTTACTAATAATTTTGAACCGGAGAAATCTCTCAGCAGTGGATTTGGACTCCCTTCTGTGCCTACCAGGTGAGTCATTTGTTTCCAAATTTACAATATGGGCTGTTTTGTGTTTCATGGCTTCTAGCTCCTCAGATTTTGATGATGCTACAAGCAAACAACTCTTTTTGGAGAGACAGGTTCTTAATCAACTTTGCTTTCTCTCTTGTTTTTATCATAAATCATAAGCTTGACATGTCCCTCACTTGTAGGAAGTACTGCATTGCTGTTGCACAGTGGTCCAATTCTCGTCATTGCACTTCTTGCTGTTCCATATCTTATCATATATGCTGAAGAGTAATATATATATGTATATATATATATATATATTTCTTACTATTGTCTGACATTTTTGGTTTCTCATATTTGCTTAGAAGAGTCTTTACTACCTGCAGAGATGATGGTATCGTATTGATGGGTACTGAGGGCTCCTGCTGGTCGCATGCACGGTTGCAGTAGGAAGTAGTGGCAGACAAAGATATATGCCAGGAATCTCTACATATTGTGAGAATCATGTATTATGGTTGCAGACCAGACTTCAAAGGTACATTTGCCTTTTGTTTCTTGTTTGAAAATTAATTGCATTATGAGTATTGCATGTTAACAGTGTTCTCAACACCATTTTCGTATCTCAGTTTCGGATCAACATGTCATCAAAACAAACACTAAATGGGTCCGACAAATTCGTGTCACATTCAGTGGTCAAAACCTCACAGAAAGAATTCAAGGGAAGCCAAAACAGAGCTTTGGTTGAAATAAACAGGAAAAAGACGGTGGGAATTGCTTTCGAACCTCTAATTTTGGTCATTATTATCCTTCATAATTGTGGTAGTCATCAAACATATGATTATTAGCAAGTCCATTATCTAGCCACTTCTAGCCACAATATTATCTGCTTGTGGTCAATGAAATTTTATTGTGGTTTTCATGATATTACTTCCACTTTTCACCTTCTGCAGAAATTTTATCAGATGATTTGTGTGTGGACCTCCAACTCTTCGGTCAGGCATTGCCAAAGTCACATAATCTAAGAAGAAGAAGAAAGAAGAAAGAGTCACCCAATCTTCCATTTTCAACAGCCTTAGTTTTGTTTTATAGTGGTCACGGCCAAAATGTCGTCCTTAACAGACTTGATAGCTCAATCTCAATAGGCATAAACTTGTCTCACTTCACTTCAAGATACTTTGGTGATTTTGATAGATGAATCAGACACTTAGTAAATGCTTACAAACGCAATCTTTTTACTTACATTTATAGTTATGTGGAGCAATTTTTGTGAACATGATCTTCTTGTTACAGCAGCATCACTCCATGGTCTAATTGTTCCCATCTGTAGATTGGATTGGATTGCTTTAATGTACTTTTGAGTTCTTGATGTACACATTTAACTGACAAATTACTTGTCCAAGTAATAATCCAATAGTTGGAGTTTCAGTGTTATTTTTGTTGGTCAGGAGTAGAAATCAATGTGAGAATGACAAAGTAACCGACAACTAAAGACATCTATTGTACATGTGTTACGTTTGCTGTAGATGGGCTGGGGATGGTGGTTGGTGGAGGAGAAGAGAAAGGACCGACCAAGTTTTGTGTTTTATTAGCATGATACAGATTGGGCTGATGGAGGTGACAAAAAAAAAAAAAATTACATTAAAAAACAAATTAGTAATCTAATAAATATACTCTCCATAATGCAAAAGCCAAAACACACACACATATAAATATTATATACAAAGTATAATGTTAGACTTAGAAATAATGTATAATATGATGAAAAAGAAAAAGGTGGGGGTCATATGCAAGTTACAGTTGGAAAGCATTAATACATAGCTTAAAGTGTCGGCAAACGTTTTGGTTGAAAATTGACAAAGGATGTGTCGGTGGCAGCTGTTTCTAGACTTGTAGTAAAATCTTTATAATGATGGTGCTAAAACCCTAACCAAAGCTGGTTCCTTTGTATGGTAAACCTTCGGGTGCAATTTCGTTTCAGTAATGTCCGAATTCAACTTTCAACAAATATAATTTTAATATTAGAGTGTATTTATGACTAGATCCTTATTAATTTTCTAGATGACGTAGGGATTAATTCTATATCAGTATACATGAAGATCACCTTATTGATTAAATAAATAAAAAAATATATAGTATGGTCGGAGTTAAATTTTACCGTTAAATTAAAATGGATGTGGTGATGAATTTTAATTTTGATATTGTAAAAATGGGAATTCTTGAATAAGGAAAATATTGATGAAAAATGGGGGGTTTTGAGTTTAGTTGCATTAAAAGGCAAGATTACTCACCACCAACCAGTAGTTAGAAGGAGGTTTTCATTACTTAACAGGAAGCTTGTTAAAAACAACAGCACTGCAGAAGATTACAAACACAATTAGCAAAACCAAACCAAACAATAATATATATATTTTTATAGTGAGAGATAGAGAGAGTGTCCCTGTCAATTAGTGGACTGGTTACTGTCATCAACAGGACCAAATTTTGTATAATATTCAATAAATAAAATTTGAAAAAGAATCCAAACCCACATGCTCTACCTTTACTTACTTCTTTCTTCACTCACCCACCAGACCCACAAGCTGAGAAAGTTCCTTCCTTTGTCTTTCTTTGCTTGCCTCGCTCTTCTTCCTCATCTGACTGAGAGGAGGAGATCTATTTGTCTATTTACCTGTGTATCTCTGAATCTGTGTGTCTTTCAAAATGAGTATGTACGGTCGAGATCCGTGGGGCGGTCCTTTGGAGATCAACACGGCTGACTCTGCCACCGACGACGACAGGAGCCGGAACCTGCAGGACTTTGACAGAGCGGCGCTGTCGAGGCCCTTGGATGAGACTCAGCAGAGCTGGCTTCTGGGTCCTACCGAGCAGAAGAAGAAGAAGTACGTGGATCTAGGATGCATCATCGTCAGCCGCAAGATCTTTGTCTGGACAGTCGGCACCATCCTCGTCTCCGCCGTACTCGCCGGCTTGATCACTCTTATTGTCAAGACAGTGCCACGTCATCACCGTTCCCATGCTCCTCCCGACAACTACACTCTCGCTCTCCACAAGGCCCTCATGTTCTTCAACGCCCAAAAATGTATGCTTTTTTTCTCAAATGTGTTCTTTTAGTATGTGGCTGGTCTTTATATCGTTGTTCAATGCCCAAAGATGTTTTTTTTCCCTCGAATCTCCTTATCTTTGTTTTTGTTAGTTAATTTAGTTAAATTTCGTTTGTGAGTGTTGTCTTTGGTTTGATGTTCAATGCCCAAAAATTTATATTTTTTTTCCTCATATCTCTTTCACTTCTGTCTTGTTCGTTAATTTAGTTAAATATAGTTTGTGGATGGTGTTTGAATTGTGTTGTTGTTGGTGGCAGCGGGGAAGTTGCCGAAGCATAACAATGTGTCATGGAGGGGTAACTCATGTATGCAAGATGGGAAATCAGATTCGTCGAGTATTACCAAGGATCTGGTTGGTGGATACTACGATGCCGGAGATGCAATTAAGTTTCACTTCCCTAAAGCATTTGCCATGACCATGTTGAGCTGGAGTGTCATCGAGTACAGTTCCAAATACGAAGCTGTTGGCGAGCTCAACCATGTTAAGGACATTATCAAGTGGGGTACTGACTACTTTCTCAAGACATTCAATAATTCTGCCGATTCTATTTCTAGGGTCGTTGCACAGGTAACTCACCTCTCTGGATGGACTATGTTTTTATTAAAAAAGATTGATATTTTCATCTTCTTTCCATATATGTGGATACTGTATTAAGTTATGAGTAATGATAGATTGTCCAAATAATGTGGCGTATGAGTTGTAATCATCTTGAGTTGTAACTAACACATCATCTTAAGATTAACATGATAGTTACAACTCACATGCCACATCATTTGTGCAGTCTAGCATTATTCCTAAGTTATTTAACAACGTCCAGATAAATAATGGGACTTTCCTGTCTTGTTGAGATGTTACTGCATAAAATTTCCCAATCTGTTGTTAATGTTGTGCATATGGAGGGATTTTTTTGTGGTACAGCTAGCCTGATCCATTGTTTTTTGATAGGTTGGTGTAGGGGATACGTCTGGGGGGAGTACAACTCCTAACGATCATTATTGCTGGATGCGTCCTGAGGATATTGATTATGACCGACCTGTCCAAGATTGCAGCAGTTGCTCTGATCTTGCTGCTGAAATGGCTGCTGCTTTGGCATCTGCATCCATCGTTTTCAAAGACAACAAGGCCTACTCACAGAAACTTGTGCATGGTGCCAAAACGCTCTTTAGATTTTCAAGGGAACAGCGTGGCAGATACAGTGCCGGTAGCGCTGATGCTTCAAAATTCTATAATTCCACAAGTTACTGGGATGAGTTTATTTGGGGTGGAGCTTGGCTTTATTATGCAACTGGAAACTCTTCCTACCTTCAGCTTGCTACTACTCCCGGTCTTGCCAAACATGCTGGTACTTTTTGGGGAAGTCTAGACAGTAGTGTACTTAGCTGGGACAACAAGCTTGCGGGTGCTCAGGTGAGTTTGTCCATCCACTTGCTACGTGTTCTTAACTTGTGTAACTAGCTTTGCAATCAGCTTTTGCATGCTTATATTGTGCATAGCATGAAATTCATGATGCCAAACTATTATTTGAACTTTTCCAGGAATATAAATTTGCATATCTGATAAATGAGGACTTTGACTTTGCTTAAGATTGTGATGTTATAATTTGCACTTGTTTAGAGCAATGTTTTTGGTCGAGTGGAGTGATGCACTTTTAATTTTGTAACATTAAAATTTTTAGTTGATGAGCGAGTCCTCAAATATGGCATTGTATTAATATTGTACTTAAACTTTCGGTAGCTTTACTTGTATAAATTGACATAAAACCTATTGATTTTTTCTTTTCTTTAGACTTATTGATTTCTTTGTCTTTTTGAAATAGAAATATTTTAATTTAGATTTACCGGCCCAGCATGATATCCAAAGAGTATTGCAATTATATATCTGTAGATAGTTCAATTTTAAAGCTTCCTTGGGATATTTTTGGATGCTGATTGCTGATATATCTTATGTGTCATTCTAGCTGCTCTTGAGCCGACTGAGATTGTTCTTGAGTCCTGGGTATCCATATGAAGAAATGTTGAGGACATTTCACAATCAGACCAGCATAACCATGTGCTCCTACCTTCCGTTTTTCACGAGCTGGAATAGAACAAGAGGTAATATTGTTCTAAATGACCATGTGGAGTTACATGGGGTGAAATATATATATATATATAATATTTTTTTTTGGAACCTAACTTTGATTATCTGGTCACCTTTCACAGGAGGCTTGATTCAATTGACCCATGGAGCTCCTCAACCTCTCCAATATGTCGTCAATGCAGCCTACTTGGCCACCTTATTCAGTGATTATCTTGATGCTGCAGACACGCCCGGATGGTACTGTGGACCCAATTTCTATTCAACTAAAGTCTTGCGTGAATTTGCCAAGACCCAGGTACATTGTACTTCTTTTACTTAATTTAATGACCTGAGGGTTACGGTACTGCCTTCATTTATAAATTATATAAGTAACTGTATTTTTCTGCTATCTTGTTGACAGATGGATTACATCCTTGGTAAAAATCCTCGGAAAATGAGCTATGTTGTGGGTTTTGGCAATCATTTCCCTAAACATGTTCACCACAGAGGTGCATCCATTCCTAAGAATAAGATTAAATATAACTGTAAAGGTGGATGGAAATGGAGGGACTCTTCAAAGCCAAACCCAAATACGTTAATTGGGGCCCTGGTTGCTGGTCCTGATAAGCACGATGGTTTCCGCGATGTTCGTACCAATTATAATTATACAGAGCCAACACTTGCAGGCAATGCAGGTTTAGTTGCAGCACTCGTGGCTTTATCAGGCGAAAAAGATGGCATTGACAAGAACACCATATTCTCTGCAGTACCACCAATGTTTCCAACTCCACCACCACCTCCAGCACCTTGGAAACCATAGGGACCTTCATCTTTTCTCCGTTACGTATGTTGTGTGACTTGTCATCCAGATGATTTTGCTGCAGTAGTAGTTTTTGAAACACGAATCACCTTGAAGGTAAATCCAAGGCAGAGATGAGGGAGATGGGCATAGTGGAGAACACTTATAGACAAAAAAATTTGTGAAGAATTAGTGCCGGGTTGAGAACCGAATTGGTGCATCTGGGCATGTTACTTTGTAATTTGTGATATACATAGTATATATGTATGATATGGATACTATATTCTTTGGAAACACGAGAATTTGAACAGCTTGATATTGTTTAACAATAAATTTGTCTTAATATCTTTACAGTGTTTTGCTATTTCATTTTCATGGGTTGTATGTTTTAAGGTGTGGGTGCAAGCAAGTGTGACAAAGAACGAAGCACTGTTGTGGGTGTTATAGATAGTTTTTGTATCATTTAGTATAAAAAGTAACAGAAAGCATGGTCTTTTATTTGCTTTTACACTCCTGAGAAATGTTAATCAACCAAGTCAATCCTGTTAAGTGATTCCTTTTAGCTAGTAGTAGCTACTTTGTGCTTTTCCTCTTATATACGCTGCTTCATTTTGTGCTTTACTTGCTGTCATTTATATTCTTTTCCTTCATCTTTTTTACATAATTATTCTTAACCACCTTCACAACCATCTCTTCCGTTCCATGTATTTACCTTGTTGAAGTCATATATGTTCATCATTTGTTGAAGGCACGTTTGCCTTCTTTTGCCACCACTAATTCATTACAAGGTATGGCAAAGGAGTCGTCTGACTCGAACTCTCTGGAGTTTACACCAACATGGGTGGTTGCTGTTGTCTGCTTTGTCATCGTTCTCATTTCTCTTTGTGCTGAACGTGGTCTTCATCGACTTGGAAAGGTATCAAACCAACGTGTTTTTATCAGCTGGATTCGATTTTTAAACGCATGTATGATTAGTTTAAGTTTTTAACTAAAAGAATAGGCTAAATTGGAGTGTATTAAATGTTGAATTATTGCTTGGAGCTTTGCAGTTTTCTTGGTCACTTAAAATCAACACGAGTCTTACATCCTCTTATGAATATAAATTTCTCTGTGGTTTAAAGTCTTATAGTACTATCGTATGATATAAGTTTCCTGAGTGAATTTGCTCTTTGTTGGTTTGATAATTCAGTGGCTGAAGAGTAAGAGGCAGGGTTCACTGTTCGAAGCCTTGCAAAAATTGAAAGAGGGTTCGCTGCTAGTCTCCCTTGTACCTTTTTCCATTCTTCTTTCTGGTTTATTATAGATAAAACTTTTTACCCTTTTTTTCAGTCAAGTCTTAGTTATTTTTCGTACTGTAACAAGCACATGTGCATCAAATTTCATCTAGTATCTCAAGGATTCTTTGTTAACAAAGTTGATGCTTTCTTACAGAGTTGATGCTTTTAGGGTTCATTTCCCTTTTATTAACGGTCTTTCAAGATGCAATTAGCCACATATGCATTCCATCTCATCTTGCATCCCATATGCTTCCTTGCAAGAAGGAGACTGTCTCTCACACAAATCATTATGGTCATGCCATAAACATTCGAAGACAGCTGTTATCTACAGATACTGGTTCAGAAAATTGTTCAAAGGTGGTATGCTACAGAGCTCTGTCTCTAAGAAATTTGTCAACATAAATGATTTTGCATTACCTTTTAAGATACTTGTAAATGGATATGCATGCATCCTCATTCAATCGATGGCTGGACATGTAATAACTTTATGTTCTGTATTTTTTCTCGTATGTGATCAAAGAAGAGAGAATAAAACCTTTCCATCCAATGCAAGTGGAATTTTTCCATGCAAAAGAAACCCTGAATATGCATCTTACTAATAATACTCTATATAAATCCAGCTGATGGTAACAATTCTCTTTCTCTTTCGATACTTAGGGGAAGGTTCCATTCTTATCAATGGAAGCATTACACCAGCTGCACATTTTCATCTTTGTGTTGGCAGTTGTGCATGTGATCTTCTGTGCCATTACAATGGTCCTTGGAGGAGCAAGGGTAATTTACCAATACTTTTTAGTATCTGTTAAACTGTAATTACATAATGTTCTCATAGCAGCTGCAGTACCTCAACGTTTGGTAAAAGATACTCAAATAGTTTGAAATCCATTATTGCTTGTTGCAATTAGACAACTGAACGATTTTCAGCAAATGTTGAATTTCATTCTAAGTTCACGGGCTGTTTTTTCATATGTAGATAAGCCAATGGAAGAATTGGGAGGATTCAGCTATGAATGGATCCAAATTGAATAAGGGTATCATGAAAATTGTTATCTGATATGCTGATCAATCGATGTTGAATAAAATTAATTGTTTTGTTTGCAAGGTTTAACATATGAAATTAATTTGTTGTGTAGTTTCAAGCAAGGACAATGCTAAACACCATCATTATTTGTTTTTAAGTGAACGTGCAATTGGATATTGGAGAAAATCAGCTGTTGTAAGTTGGCTGGTGAGTTTCACAACTATCTATATAGAAAATTTTATGCATTTTTATTCTCTTTACCTGTCTTGTTAAGATGAGTTGTTACTACCTTATAAATTGCTCACAGAGTAGTTTTATTATTTATTTTTTTTCTTTTACTTTACAAGTTTTAAATCCAAATTCTACCATAGCCCCTTCAACCCCTTTACCAAGTAAATGGTGCTCGCGAGAAACTTTCTTCTAATATGATGGCGTATTTCCAAACTAACAACAGCCCGTTTTCTATGCTTATTTGCAGATATCATTCTTCAAGCAGTTTTATAACTCTGTTAGCAAGTCAGACTACATAGCACTTCGACAAGGGTTTATAATGGTTAAGTTCATCACTAATCATCTATAGTAATATAATGATTTTTAAAAGTTTTTCATATGTTTTACATATATATATATATATATATATATTACTTACCTTTTCTTCGTGTTTGAATTAGGCCTATTGCCCTAGAAATCGTAAATTTAATTTTTACGAGTACATGATGCGGACAGTTGAGGCTGATTTCAAAAAAGTTGTTGGTATAAGGTAATCTTAGAAATATGGTTACATTTTACTTGTTGAAGTGCATTCAAAGATTTAAATGATCTTTGCTGTTCTAATAATGTCAACTAATATTAAATGATAGCTGGTACCTGTGGCTATTTGTTGTGATCTTTTTGCTGCTGAATGTGGAAGGTAATTTTCCTTTTATCTGAATCTACTTTCATATTGTCTTCTTGTTTCACAATAAAAAGATTTCTAAAGGTTCTATGTATGAATTTCAAACACAGGATGGCACACGTACTTTCTGGTTAGCTTTTTTACCGTTAATTGTAAGTGGATTAGCATCATTCGACATGATATTTACATTACGTTGGTCTTTACGACTTGGTTGGGGAATGGCATTAGCCTAACATTTTTGAGTTAAATGGAGTTACAGCTTCTACTTCTTGTGGGTGCAAAACTAGAACACATAATCACCCGCTTGGCTCAAGATGTCGATCAGGAAAGAATACAGCATCATCAATCAGACGGAGTGCATCCTTCTGATGAATACTTTTGGTTTGGTCGCCCTGGCATTGTCCTTAACTTGATCCACTTCATATTGTTTCAGAATTCATTTGAGATTGCATTCTTCGTTTGGATATGGGTATGTGCACAAAATGCACAGTTAACCGCCAACTTCTCTATGAATTTCTAGCCATACATACAGATAAAAGCACTCTCATCAAGTTCTTTAACTGCAGTGTACATATGGATTTGGTTCGTGCATCATGGAAAAACTGGGCTACATCATCCCAAGACTTGTTATGGGGTAACTGAAGATCACAGATGACTTCTTGCTACCTCCATTTTTAATTTTTCTTCTTTCTGTCATATTTCTCATTACATTTCTTGTTTATGTTATGTATGCAGTGTGATTGTTCAAGTTCTCTGCAGTTACAGCACCTTGCCTTTGTATGCTATTGTCACTCAGGTTAATAGACCAGTGTTTCTTTTATTTCACCACATGCACATAACTCATTAGCACACTGATATACTAAACACTGGAATTTTTCAGATGTTCATTCTCATTCTATTTTGTTTATTGTTGCCTGTTGTATGTTGTATGAAGATGGGCAGCAAATTCAAGGGAGACATATTTGATAAATTTGTAAAATTATCTTTGGATGACTGGGTTGAAGGAGCAAGAAGCAGAGCTGGATCGAGCAGGAGGGAGGATTCCGTTGCATCTGAGACACAGTCTCAGATACAGAAGATGACCAGAGAATCACATAAACATGATCAAGTTGCTGAAGAAATGGTTGTTATCGAAGCAGCAACAACTTTGATCACTGAGCTCCCTCTTGTAGCTCAAAGGCCTACACCGTCGTCGTAGGCCTCTTCAGCCATTCAGTTGCCCCTAGGATTCACACAATTTCACATATATATTTTTTTGCACCAACAACTACGAAGTATGCCAAACTTCATGTATCTCCAAGGGAACAATTAATATACAGTGGCCAATTTGTTTAGAAGTCTCTCACATCTCATACAACTTACTGCCAACAATTCTCTTCTTTTTTTTCCAATCCCTCTATTACATTTTTGCAGTTGCATGGATCAAACCTAGAACTAATAAAATTTAAAAGAAAAGAAAAAAAGTTACAAAGATGGATGTATCTAAACTTTATACAGGTACTACTATATATTATTTATATTCCATCAACTATCCGGGCTACAATGAGAAGGGCTATGGATTGAGCTGCTTGGGTCTTTCAGGTGGAAGCTTATTCATCTCGAGACTTCCCTCGTTGGAAGCCGAGGTATCTTCTTCAATGGCCTCTCCACTTTGAAGCTCTTTCAATGCCCTTTTTGCATAAAGGGTAAAAGCAATAGTGGTAACAACTGCAATTATGAAGGAAATAATGTTGTATACGATTTCCACTGTAGTCAGGTGATAGTTCCCATACTGCACATTTGCTAATGTCCTTATTAAACGACCACTGCACAAAAGTAAGGCAGAATAATTTAAAAACACAAGCCTGTACGGATAAGATTATATCAGCAACTGCCAATCTAGACTAGCTCAAATATCCAATTATCAATTTTTGGCAAATGAGACTGTATAAATATATAGTACCAACCATATCCTGCGGTAGTATTTATATGTATATTTCTCTTATACTGGTTAAGAGTAATCCAGATAACAAACCTGTATATATAAATGAAAGCTTCCGGCACCATTCCAGCAATTGATCCACATAGATAGGGCCAAAATTTCATGCTCGTCACCACAATTGCATAGTTGAAAATTGTGTATGGAAATGGGGAAACCCTAAACAGTGCAACCACCCGAAATTGATGGAACCAGCTACCTTCAACTGCAAGTCTAAGCATTGCAGCTTTCTGGGGCCATCTCTTTAACCATTGCTGGACATTAAACAAGAAACATATCAGAGACACAGAACTGCAAAAGTGGACTATAATAAAGTTGTCACACTTTGATAATTCATCTTCAGTTGAAAATCTTACATGGATGCGGTCACGGAACAGAAGTCCAATCCAATAGGGAAGGACCATTCCAATAGTTGTTCCAACCATAATTATAACAAACCCAAGGCCATAACCAAAAATCATACCAGCCAACCACATGGAGGGGCCAGAAGGTATTAACAATACAGGGAACAAGGCCAAAGAAGCAATGAGCACTACAGCTAGAAGGGGACGGCCAAAGGCAGTTGCTTCCCATTGCATGATTGGGAAGAGAACCTACAGTGAATTGAAAAAAGCTGCAGCATTATTTAAGCTAACATCAAGCACCTGTTAGCAGGGATAATTCTGTGAGAAAGTTACATGCTATTTTTGAGAAACTTTAGACATGGACAAAATTTGAAATCCCAACAAAAAAATAGTACATAGAATAATTTACATATGTCAGAATATTATATCTAATCAATTTTCTTTTTTCAACGATTCAATTTAATAATACAACAAATGATGCATTTCTAACGCATAAGTCATTTCATGGCATTTCCATATAAGATTTTCAGCTACTCTGTCAGAAAGATATCAGAGACTCCCAATACTCAAGACAACCCTGTGGCCCCAGCCTATGCCTATATATTTTGATTGTACTCCTGATCATTCGAATTTATATAAAATTTAAGGATATAACTTCTAATCTAACCAAACTAAGATCAAATTTCTCACAGTAGCATTGACTGGTCAACTAGTAAGTTTTTAACAGTTAAATCTTGTGCAATCCACAAATGAGCCTAGAAATTGAAGAAAGCGTTAAGTGCTATATGAAAAAAGAGTTGAATTGATGAAAAATCATGAGTTACATATGGAAATACTAAAAGTATAAGCAATAGCAAGAAAAAGAGCTGAGGATAGGAGGTACCTTCTCGAAAAGAAATGGGACTACCCATTTTAAAAAAATGAGAGATACTATAACAATAGCAATGCATAGTGCTAAAGCTTTAATCCAGGTGTAATATTTACTCCTTCCAGCCTCAGGTTGTAAGATTTCAGGTTCGGCTGCCCTTGGTTCATTGGATATAACCAGCCTAACATATTCACTATCTTCCTTCACATGATGCACAGTGCTCTCATTGTGCTGCCCTAAATCCTCAGTTGAATTCAGCATCTGTATTGAGACAACAGGAGGCTGCGATATCAAACAAAACTACAACACAAAAATCAAGTAATGAAAGCATATCAGATTACGCTTTTAACGTTTTCCCAAGTATGGGATTTAAGTATGTAATTCAAATAGACCTTGAGAGAATGAATTGGAGACTCTCGATTCAGACAAGGGGAATCTACCATTGGATATAGGAAAGCTGAGGATTGAAATTCAAATAGACCATGAGAGAATAAATGGGAGGCTCTAGAACCTGATGAAATTTTCCATAGCAACATAACAAAATAAGAAGCCGTATCCATGAACGATTTGACAAATTTGTTAGTTTGGAATTCTCGAATATCTGATTCAAACTTAGTGGTAGTTCCCAAGTGCAAAACTTTCCCATGATTCCAAATACTGAATAGCTAGTATTAGCAGAGTCCAATATTGAGTTGATAATAACAAACCTAGTTATTCTAATTTCTACCAATGATAACGCGTAGTATAACGAAAAGGAAACACTGCGTTCCCTCATAGATTTCTTATGAAAAAAAATGATAATAATGATTAGATTAGCGGACGTATACATTGAAAGTTATGACATAACAAGTTTACATAAGAATCTGGTTTCTCTGTCTGAACAAATAACGACATAGGCGATGAAGTAGATATGCAGGAATTGGGAGTAGTTTGGGATTTCAAATGAGATTCAATATGAAAACAACATATATGAATTCAAAGAAGAGAAAGGGTTAAGTTAAAGTGAGATTCAATTTGAATCAAAGCATATATAAATTTTCTTAAGCTACAAAGAAGAAGATTGCAGAATTACTTTACCTTTAGGGTTTTGCCCTAAACGGAGTTGGTCGATCTCTGTTGCACGTCAACAAAACACAGCTTCAATTTCTTCGTCTTCCACAAAACATAATCTATCTGAGGAGGATTTCAACTTTCAAAACTTTCAAAATAAAAAAAAAATATTATTATAAATTCGTTTTGATTTTTCTTTCTTCTTCGTTCAAACTTCATCAAACTATAGTATTAAAGAAATGACCTTTTTTGTAATTTCACGGACGCACAGTGTTGGGGTTTGCGCACCTGCCTTGGACTTTACTTTACACACTCAACTTCACGCCACCCATCATTCCATTTCTTTTTCTTATTCCCAATTTCATCATTCGTTTTATGGATATTTTTTTTTTAAGTCATAAATTTTGACGGAATTTATGGATTTTATAACTTCTACGTGGATTTTGTAAAACTTTTATATAGAATTTGTTGAAAAAATTTTATAGTTGAACTTATCCATATATCCATATGAAATAGAATGGACTTTTAATGATTTATTTTGGAAAAAAAAAATATTTAATTAATAATATTTTTAAATTTATCCAATTTTATAAAAATAAAATAAGATTTATTAAGTAACTTTTTATTTATATTTTTTATTTTAAAATCAACCAAAATTTATTCAATTCATCATTTAAATAAAATCTACAAAGCCTATGACTTTTTAAATATATTTAGATTTCGATAGATTTTTTAAAAGTCTGAATTCAATACATCTAAATTTCGATAGACTTTTTAAAAATTTATAAAAAATCAAATTAAATACACCTAGATTTTAATAGACTTTTTAAATATTTGTTAAAATCTGAATTAAAATACACTCAGATTTCGATGGATTCTTTACAAGTAAACCCAGATTTCGATGTACTTTTAAATTCCAACCAATTCTAGATTGAGTACACTCCCTTGTTCGGGGTCTTTTGAATAATAAAATTCTTCTACATTACATGCTTGTAGTATTTAACAAATACACAGAGTAATTATTATTCAATAAATATAATTTAAAAAATAATTAGACTTATGATTGCAACCACAGTTTCAGGGTATCAAGTAGATGATAATTGATAACATTCTGCACCAATTGTCCATTACTTCAACCAATTATTTTCCACTCCTTGTACTGCTACAGATTTTCCACTCCAATTGTCCAGTCAGCCAATAATTCTCTAATATAGCTCTGCAAAGCTCCATCTAGTAGCGATCATGTCACCTCCCTCAACTCAATGATTCCTTGACATGGCTGCTCAATTTCAGTATATGGAAACCATAATGTAATATATAATGTCACCCTCACTCCGTATCTGCAAAACAATCAGCACAACTTCATTAATGCAGGCTTCTAGATCACAAGGGTAACACGACATATATATATAAGGGTATATATATATATAAAATAAAAGAACGAGTGACAAAATAAATAACCCGTATAATTTATGCGAAGTCATACCCTCTGTATATTGAGATCATAATCAACATATAGTCGAAACAAGGACTTCACATTCTTGGCCAGTCCTTACCCAGGTCCTGTCAAACCATAACAATGTAATTATATAGGAACATCCACCATGATACAACAATGAGAATTTTAGGCTACAACAAACACATCTGCTCTAAATGTAATAGCTCACTAATCTTCTCAACTTAACAACTCTTGTTGGTGACACATAAACATCTTGCATGCAAGATGATGTTGAGGGAGAAAAGAAGTCGTTTAATAACAGTGCAGCAGGAGATGTGAATATCTATATTAGTTTGGTTCCACCCGTCATTAAATACCAAATGGTATGCACCATTGGTCGGAATAAGACCCCGTCAATGATGGGAACCAACTTTGACCAATTTACCCATGAAGAAACTAGCCTAATGGAACTGTATTTGTTGCTTGTCACTTTTTCCTGGATCTGTTTAACACTTAGCAGTTACGAGATATCTCACATGTTTGAATACCTCCATCAATATCAATATTATTTTGCCTGGTTTTTAAACGTATTCTCCCTCTGGTATATTTAAAAAAGATAAAAATAAAAGATAAGGGGCAAAAAGTTGATTATAATCCTAAAAAAAATATTAATAACAATACACTAAATAATCACGGAGTCACAACTTTATCTTACTACCAAAAACCAACGAACAGCCCAAGCTGTGCAGTGACTGGCTATAAAAATTACCTTGAACATATAAACCGACCATAAGGTCAATTTAATCTTTGGATCCGTACAAAAAATGGTTTCAGCAGCAACCACTGGTAATCTGGCACGAAAATTTTTATACATTTCCTGCAACCTACGAATATGTCACGAGGAAAAATCAGATGGGGAAAGAAATAACTGTTTCAGATGAAAGCAAATTCAGCTTCTATGAGGATCATCATGTTAAGCCAATTAAATACATTCAACCTTGCACATGAGGAGGTGTGTTAGAACTAAAATATTTATTTTTGAACCCTTACCTATTACTTAAGCTTTTATTATGGATTACTCAATTGTAACATGCGTCGACAAATAAATAAGATAGAACCTGTCTGACTGTTACCAAGTCATAAACTACTAGTTATCGAAAAAAAGAAGTCATAAAACTACTAAAACAAGAAAATTGATCCAAAAAATGTATTTGACCACAGTTTTTAACTTATTTTTTTCTGCGCCTTACACAGAAAACTAAAAATAAAAATAGTTATATAATAATTGCTTAAAGCAAATAGCAAATTATATCAAACTTATCACAATACACCAATTTCAATGTACTAAGGAAGCATACCATATGCTAAGCAGCATTTAAGAGCCCGCTATCAAGATGAGATATCGAACCATCTGCGATTAAATTGTTCAGATGCACGGTGAGTTTGGGTATTCCATAACAAGACCTCCCATTATTCTGCTTTTACTCATCTGTTAAATGTACTTTTTTTTGTATAATCCTTTCAACAATCTCTGGGCATCAACCTTCTTTCCTGGTCTAGCAAAGGTAGAACTGAAACACGAAAGACTATTTTCACAGGGGACAAATCCTTTCTGATTCATTTCCAAGAACAGCTTTTTTGCCTCAGCTCGGTATGACAATATCAATGATCTATCCAATTCAGGCTGATGAGATAGTTCGCACCAGCCACAAATTAGTATGTCGTAGGTCGAAGAATTGGGGGGTCTCCCTCTCACTTGCATCTCATTCATAAGCTCTCGAGCCTGGTGCATCTTTCCCACCTTGGCAAAATCACTAATAAGCACATTATAGGTGCTAGTTCTTGGAACAAAGCCTTTTGTAATCATTTCACAGTAAATTTGTATAGCTTCCTTCTTATTCCCAATCTTGGCATGGCCAGAAATCAAAGTATCATATGTGGAAGCATTTGGGTTTAAACCTCTTTTCTTCATTTCACCAATTATATCATCCACCTCTTTCCTCGAACCAGTAACCAAAAACATATCTATAAGGAGATTATAAGTAGCAATATTTGGTGAAACTCCTTCGTTTATCATCTCAGAATATGTAGCAAAGGCTTTCTCTAGATGGCTGCCAACATAATATCCACGTATAAGGGCATTAGTAAGTTATAGTATCCGCTTTTATGCCCCTTCCTCTCATTTCTATTAATACTGAAGTAGCTTTCTTGGTCATCCCTAACCTGCATAAGATTGTGATAAGAGAGTTATAATATTCCTGATTGAACTTAATTCCCATCCCTCCAAGTCGCACATGCATTTTTAGAATTGTGTCCGCCCTTCCATTCTTCGAAGATGCATCAAGCAGAATTTTGTAAGTGATTAAGGTTGGGCAAATCCCCATAATCAACATTTCATTCAAAATATCTAAAGCTTTTTCAGTCTCACCAGCTACACAAAGCCCTCCAACCAGAATGTTGCAGGTAACTGAATTTGGCATTACCCCGTTACTCTTCATCTCTCTCCAAAGTTTAAAAGCATCATCCCAGCTCCCCTGTTTGCAGCATGCTTTAATCATAATGTTGTACGTAGCAATGTTTGGAGCTAAACCCACATCTCTCATTCCAGAATAGACAGATTGTATTTCATATTTGCCAAGCCTTAAGAGACCATTAATTAAGACATTAAATGCAATGACAGTCAAATTTGATACCTTTTTCTTCCATTTCTTGGGCCAGGTTCAGAGCAGCGGACTCATTTTCCTCTCTGAAGAAGCCATCCATCAAAGATGTGTAATTAACAGAGTCAAGCACCATGCCGTTGGACCTCATATCTGTAACCAATCCCTGGGCTTCCTCCATCCTTCCATCTCTTTTCAAATTGTTCACAAAAACATCAAGTATAAAATTGTTCTCCTCCAATCCTATCAGTTTCATTTCATTATAAAGGTCAAAAGCAACTTCTTGTTTACCTGCCTTGAAATAGCCATCAATTAGTGTAGCATAAATAAAAACATTTGGCATGATATTCTGATCCACCATCTTCCTCATAACATTCATTGCTTCATCAAGCATTCCTTTCTTTGTATAACCATTTATGATACAAGAATAGGTAACAACATTTGGAACAGCATGTTTCTCCTCCATTTCTTGCAGCAAAGATTCTGCGCCTGCCATGTCTCCTAGCTTGCAGCGACCATCAATCAATGCTGAATAGGTGACATAATTTGGAACTACATTATGCTTTGAAATCATTCTGAACATGTCCTCTGCCTCACTGGGTTTTCCAGCCTTAAAAAGTCTGTCCATCAAAGTGGTCAAGATTACAACATCAAAGGCGATGCCTCGAACCACCATTTGGCTTTGAAAAGCAAAAGCTTCCATGGCACCCCCAGCTTTGAATAAAGAATCGATGAGAGTAGCATAACAGAAAACATTTGGATCCAGACCCATCTTCTCCATCTCCCTCAGAAGCATTTTTGCGTCACCCAGCTTCCCATGCTTGCAAAGACCATTCAGAATAGTACTATAACTAACTACATCTAGCAAGAACCCATTCATGACTATATCCCTGAACAAAGCACAAGCTTCTTCAAGTGCTTGCTGCTTACAGTATGCACTTATAAGTGTAGTATGCGTAATGAGATTTGGTTCCAACTTCAAAGTCTCATTTTGATTCTCAATATCTTGAATATTTGGGACATCATCATCTGTTTTCTTCCAAGACCCCAAAACCTCATCAATCAAACTGTTAGCCTTCACGAAATCACCCTTTTTACAGAACCCATTAATTAGAGTATTATAAGTTACAATATCAGGTAAAACACCCTCTGTCCTCATCCTCTCCATCAATTCAAGGGCACTACTCATTTCTCCACTTTTGCAGTAACCATCAATCAATATGTTAAACCCTATAACATTTCTAGGAACCCCGCCATTTACCAAGTTATCCATAACCCATTCTCCATGCCTAAGCCAAACCAATTCTACAAAACCCCTTAACTAATATATTACAAGTAAAAGAATCAATACAAATACCATTCTTGACCATTATTGATAACAAACCAAACGCCTGATTAGCTAATCCTTGCTTGCAAAACCCCCAAGTGACAGTATTATATGTTACATTATCGACATGAATATTAACATTTCTAAGAAAATCCATTGCAGAATTCAAGTCACCCATCTTACAAAAAGAGTGTACCAACACATTGATGGTGAAAACATTAGGCAAAATCCCACAAGAGAGCATGTGTTTGTAGACAACCCATACCTGAGATGACTAAGCCAGAGGCATTAAAATGGTACATAAGCTTGTTACAGAGAGGCAAACTGGGAACAATATTTAAGTCGGTCATTGCAAAGAAAGTGTCAGTAGCCTTAGAGAAGCGGCCACAGGTCAAGTAGAGGTGTATGAGAGTGCAAAAAAAAGAAGCATAGAGATGGATGTTTGCTGGGGCAATCTTGTTAACAGTGGATGTGTGATTGAGAAGAAGTGAATTTGGGAGATGGTTATGGGGTGGAAAGGGAGACGGGGGTGTTTGGGAGGTGGGAAAGCGTGAGAAAGCAGAGATTTTGCGGGAAAAAGAGAGAGTGAGAGGGGGTCTAGAAGGGTTTTTGAGGGTTTTGTTGAGGAGTAGAGGAGACCATGAAAATCGGTGGGTTTTGGTGGTCATTAGTGATTGGAAATGAATGAGAGCAAGCAGAGCCTCAGCACTAACAATCACCAACGACACCAAATTCAATAAGCTCTCACTCACAGAGTAAACAAGTCAAATTCGGTACCGGTGTCGCTGCTGTTGCTGCTGCTCTCTCACACCCCGAATGAATATCAAACATTCACTTAAATCATTTTATTATTGATTTTGTAATTAATTTTGTTATCAGTATCAAATTCCTATAAATGAAACCAAATTATTATTTAGGTTTTTTTTTTTTCCGAAATGATATTATTATTATTATTTTTTTTTAAAATAAGATTACAAGTTTGTTAAAATCAATCGAGATCAATTATTAAGCGCTCGGCTCGAATATCTACGCCTACAATAAAAAAAAGTACATATACTAATAAAGTTATGAGTAAATATACTATTATAGTTTTATTTTACATTTTCATTTTTTTTATAAATGTATAAAATATCCCTTCTCTGAACAATTTAGCTTATGCTAGATTTGAGCTTAAAATAGAGTTAAGTTAGATATCCTATTTTTGTATTCCAACTTAATCGTAACTTATAATAGGTCATTTGATAAATAAGATGATTTAATTCATTTACTGCATATCATATCATAACATAATACAATTATTACATTATGAATTATAATCAAGTTAGGATAAAAGATAGAATATCTACTATTACTCTTTTATAATATCCCGAGTTTAATTAATTTCGGAGTGGTGTCATTAGCACCCTATAGTTTACCCAAAAAATTTCACTAAAAAATTTTAAAATTGAAATTTTACTTGGAATAAAGTAAAGCTCCCCCAATCAATTTTTCATTCTAAAACTTTTAAAATTTACATTAATATTTATTAAATCGTATTAAATACTGTGTCAAAACTTATATCCTTCTCAATCTTTTTAGTTATTTATAATATTATATATTTGTTTTATTTATACTTCTAGTAAATTAAATTTTATTGTTTGCACTATAAGTAAGACTGCATTATTTTTTAAAAGAAACTAAGTATTGCCAACTACCATTAATTTCTTTGCTCTTTTTCACCCTTTGATTAAATGAATGAATATTGAAATCATAAATATAATTTAAAATTAAAAGTAGAAAAGGATAATTATATTTGAACCAAGTCAAAAGCCCTTGTCCTTTGAATATATATATATATATATATATTGGTACAGAAGAGGGCTCGAAACAAAAACAAAAAGAGACCAGAAACTTAACCAGGGACTAATCTAGCCATAGCTAGATTTCTACGATCATCCTAAAAAATAAAAACAGCCTGGGGAGGAAAAGTCTCCAGCGTATGAACACAAAGGGCTAAGTCATGACCCAGGTCAGCTAAAACATCCGCCAGCTTATTAACTTCCCTAAAAATATGCACAATAGAACACACCCAGTTGGCTTTCATCAAAGAGCAACAAGCATCCGCTAAGTTGAAACAAGAATGATTCAAGCAAGGACCTTTATTACCAAGGTTAACAATATCCATGGAGTCAGACTCCACCACAATAGATTTAAAACCAGCAGCCCAAGCAAATTTTAACCCTTCATATAAACCTCACAACTCAGCTTCCATAATACTCCCCATACCAATCTTGAGTATAAAACCCCCGTTTTTAGCAGATCTCATGGGCATGACCATAGATATTTATAAAAGAAGAAACAGATTCCTGAAGATTGCAGAACAGAAGATGTTGTTCAAGTAGATGATAACATTGCACAACAAAAGTGTGGAGTTAGCTTAGTATTTTTAATTTGTTATAATCAGATCTTGCAAATCGGTTAATATATGAATAAATAACACATTTTACAAAGACAAAAAAGAAGAGGACCTCATTACTTTACAGATTTTTCATGCACTCTGCAGTAAAACCTTAAAGCTAAAACAAGCCTCATTACTGATGGTCAATGCTTCTATTAACTACAGTCTCTTCCAAGTCGTCATTCACTCTGTTATGCACAGATAATTCTTTAATTTACAGCAGCCGAAAATCACAATTCCCCCATAGGTAGAAAAAGAACCAAATCTATAAACAAAGCTTGTCAAACCATGCTGATATCAGCTCTACCCGTTGGCATTTTTTAACCGGAAGCAGAAGATATTGCATCATCTGAGTCCACCTTTACCTGAAAATAAGAGAGGAGCAATGGACATGTCAAAAACCACAGTGATAATAGATTTCATCTGAAAGAGCTTTTATTATATTTACAACATACCAGCTTGAGATGGTTCAGCAAAGCATCATGTAGAAGCTTTTTCAGCTTATCACATTGATTGACCATGTGACCTGAATTGATTGATTCTTCGAGTTGGCACCATAGGCGCTCAATTGCTGTATATGGGAACCATACCGCAAATGGCCTTTTCCGATTAATAATGTCAGCTGGTCTCTGCAACAGGCATCATTTAGTAAACAGTCAGCAGGACATCATTAATACACACTTTCAGATTATTACACTAGCTACGCTGCTAGATTAACAGAACGAATAATGGTCGGATAAAAGAACAAATAATGGACCAACAGTCAGCATTATTGTAAACAACGACCTATACTCATTGAGAGCCTACTTTTGGGTGGATATAATATGTTCCTTCCAACCAAATACAGGAATATGTCCAATCCCCCTCCCCGTTGTTTACGTCACTTTCCTTCCATCATTTCTTACAACAAATATCATATCAATGCCATGAAAATGACTCTTAAGAGTATTCATATCAACTAGGGCCGTGTTACTGAAGATGGGACAACATTGGAATATTAATAACACATAGATAGTATGCAGAAGACAAAAGTTTTACATAAATCGTGAGAATGTGATCTTCAAAACCTTGTAGTCTTTAGGCCTTTCAAGTGATAAGATTTTTCCAAACGTCCATGCATAATGCATTGCTAAAAGCACAATTCTCAAAGAATGTTCTGTAAGACTTAAAAGGCTCCTGAGATTGCTTATGTCACAAGAACATAGAAAACGGCATACTGATATTGCATCAATAACATTTACATGACCATAAATGGATCCATAATGGCATAAAAACTATAATAATTTTAACAGGTATATAATAATTAAAAGAAAGAGAAGATAGCTAGGAATTCCAACTTACCATTGATGCAAAGGAATCAATGCACTCAAGCAACAAATTTGTAGCCTCTGTGTATCGACCATACTCAACATATAGTCGAAACAAGGATGCAGGACTTGATTCTTGGCCAGTCATACCCCAGGTCCTTTCTCTTTGACCATCCTGTTATATACCATGAGAATGTACTTAGGATGACGGCACAACTAACAACCATTACCAAATCATGGAATTTTTTGTTAGTTATTTTTATAGGAAACAAAAGAAGGATTGAAACCATGGAAATTAGGCTACAAGAAACAAATCCAGTCTTAAGTGTAAAAGCCACTAATCTTCTCAATTAGATAATTAACTCTAATTAAGGACATGGAATTATTTAAGTGTCTGGAAAAAAGGTAACCTTCTTAAATTCAATCACAATAAACATCTTGCACTGCAAGAATGATGGTGAGGACGAAAAGGAGTCAAACAAAGCCTAAGAGGAGTCACTTACTGATCTTACACTACGAGAATGATGTATTTACGAATCTTCCCTAATTTGGCTACCACCATCACCAAATACCAATGGGTATGTACTTTTGATTGGAAGAACTCAAGAATGGGTAGAAGCTTTGATGTATTTATCAACATCGAAGCTATCACCTTTTCCTAGATCGTTTTGCCCCTTGGGAGATCTTCTCAAGTGTTTAAATACATCCCTCAACATTAAACTATTTTGCATGGTCTTTCAATGTGCTCCCCATTTATTTATTACAAAATAAGGGCCGAAACTGTGGAGATACACCTATAAAATTTTTATAAATGATAAACAAAATAAAACATGGAACTACAACTTGGTTTCATCTTACTACCAAAAACCAAATAATTCACAAACTGTCCAGCATCTGGCTAGAACACTCACCTTGAACTTATGGACCAACCATAGAGGCAATTCAATCTGTGGATCCGTACGAAGAAGGGTTTCAGCAACAACTACTGGTAATCTAGCATGAAAATCTTTGTACTTTTCCTGCAATTTATGATTATTCCATGAGAAAAATTTGAAGGCAAAAAAAAAAATAAGCAGAAAAGGAAAGAGTCTGTACGGAAAAGAAGAATCTGCAAAGAGTGCCAGAACCTGAATTTGATAATACCACTCTCAACAAAAATATCAACTTGGTTTTTTCTCGCATTATCAATTCTTTAATGTAAATAAATAGCAGAAACAATTTGTAATCTAAGCTACTGAAGTTGAAGCACACAAAAGACACTTACAAGATACAGCTCGAGAGTTTCCCACTGACCACTCCCCTTGTATTGTTGAACAGGAGGAACATTATCAGGAGAACCATGAACGACCACTTCGTCTTTTGATGATTCCAACAAGAGACCGTGCGTCTTGAAATCATTGCTGAAAGTTGGTGAATAACATTATAAAAAGAGATGTGCATTAGATGCAAATGACAAGAAGCAAAGCAAACTAAGAGAAAACAGTGAGACTTACCCAGCCCTTAGGGAGCCTACTTTAATTGGACAACATTTTAATGACATTGCGGAGAAAACGCTCTCCAGTTCCCTGAGCAAAGAGTCCCCAAGTCATATACACTGAGATGTCTGAAGAAGCACACATGCCAATAAAGAAAATGTATTATGCAATCCAAATACAAAAATTCTACCTCTTTAATCCTGAGCCCTTCCAAAATTTCAAGAGGACAGTAAATGCCATATCATACAGATTTTCCTGGACCAAGAGACAAACCAAATCTGATGGGGTTTGGTCAACTCCTGGAAGAAATAGCAATAGACCAACATATGTTATATAGTATGGAAAAGAAAATCTAAGCAAGAAAGAAAGCTCCTAATCAAATCATTTGCTGAACAAAATCTTTAGAAGAAGATTCCAAAATTCTTGATAAAGATGGTTTTAAAATATTTTCATCATCAATTAGTTTGATGGTTTACAAACAAGAAGCAACGATTACAAGAAAAATTCAAAAATCGGCTCACAGATTCCTTATATCTCCTGGGAGTATCCATGTCGGATGGTTACTGATATGCTTTCTGGACATTTTTCAAAGGAAAAAAAAAACTACAAAACTAAAAAAATCTTTCCATGTCCCAGGAGTACTCATGTCAGAAACAATGTCAAAGAAAAACTAGTACAAGAGTTCAAGTAACTTAGCAGCATGACTCCTTGAGTCTAGGACAAATAGAGCTACACAAAATTTACAAATATTATAATATTTCCGCAATAATTTGGCATAGAAGCCAACAGAATATTACCAGTAAACTTCCATTTCACATTTGCCACTGAAAGTAAATATTCTGCTGAAGTCAGCACAAACTCTTTTTCAAGTTTCTCTACATCAATGTATGATTGAAGCCTTTGAGGGTGAACATCGTCGCCAATTACTGCAACAAAATTAGATATTATTGGCTTGAGTTAAACAGTATAAAATGTAATTTCAAAACCATAAAGATCAATTAAACATGGTATACTTAAGAGAACATCACATGGGATTCTGTTGAGGACCTAGGTCTAAATTCAACAACAAACTCTAACTTTACCAACAAACAATAAAAAGAACAAGATAGAAGTTTGAGTTTAGTCACCTAGGGATTCCTCACTCTCTAGCACTTAAGGTATTAGCTTTAGCCCTACCCCAAGTTAATCTTACACAAGAATGTAAAGAAAAACCGAATTTGAATCTTTGGAGAATTTCCACAAGACGAGAACTATTTGATTGATAATGATGATAGATAAAATACAACCCTAGAAATAGTATTCTATTTATACTAGATAGGAAAAGACTTAGAAAAGACCAAAATAGCCCCAGGAAATAAGTCTAACTTCAAATAAGACAAGTGCAGGAAATTAGGGTTTCAACCCGCTGCCTGAGTATCGCGATCGTGAGTCGCGACTGGGAGTCGCGATCTCGGTCGCAATGCTCACTACCTCAACTCATAATATATTGCCATGACTTGGGTCGCGACTTGGAAGTTGTGGTTATATTTTTCTCCGCCTTCCAATGAGTGGAGCGACCTAGGTCGCGCGACAGGGAGTTGCAGCCTAGGTCGCGATACCCTTCCATTTTTCTTTCCTCCGAGAGTAGACCTCATCAGATTCAAATTGAACATAGTATACATAGAGAACAATCACAAAAATCATAGCGTAACAAAAATATGCAAACCAAATTTGTTGGTCATTGTACTACTAACATTGTTCTTTCAACAACTTTTTAGCCCTTTTACTTGGATAATGCTCATTTATTGAAGAATTTCCACCAAGCAAAGGATCAATCCAAGCATATGCAGGACGAACAAGAAGCAGTGCATTGATAGCAGTAGAAAGCCCATTTAGCCTCTCATTAAGTGCCAATAAAATCTGATGGTGATCTTTTGGAACAGGTTCAGTTCTCAAACGAGCTGAATATAGGTATATGTAACTTGCTGCTCTTCTCCAGTTGTGTCGTTGCATTTCAAATGCATAAAGCAACTTATATGGGTTTGGCTTAGCCAAAACATCTGAACGCTCTGCCTATATAGTGCAAAAATGAGTAGGAAAATTAGCATGCAAGAAAGCATACTAAGAATATAGCCTGTAGCATTAAATTTCATCTCTGCAACTAAGGCATACCTTCCAAGCAAGCTCTCGCTCAATTTTATCAGCTAAACCAATGAAGGGTAGTTTACCATCACAAAGGAACTGCAGTAAAGAAAAATGGAAAAAGATCTCTTAGTCAGTAAAATGTAGATCCAGTTTGTCTACAGAGTGCCCTAGTAATCAAAGAACAAAAAGATTATTAATTGACACTACAAACTATGAATGAAAAACAATACAGCATTATAACTCTGATACTATGATAAACAAAAGGTACCCATATCTGTAACATAACATAGGCAAGGACCACAAACTTGCAAAGAGGTCTGACAGAATCAGTTTACCAACATCAGAGGTCAAATGCCAAAGCAAGTATGCTCATATTACTGTAAAGAGTATGCTTTGTTTTCATCACTTTTTAAAAGCAGAAAGTAACAACCAATAACAGTAACAAAAGTGAAGAACAAAAGGAAAATTACTGAATTAGTAAAGAACCTTTGTTGCTTTCCGCTCGTAAAGAACTATAATGAAACGCCTCAAGCAGATGTATTTGCTTTCCTCATCTGGATTTGAAATTATTGCACAGTATGCATCATGTAAGAGGTTAAGATCTAAAGTAAACTTGAACACATTTGCCCATAGCCGTCCTTTGAGAGTTGTCGTTGATTCATTGAGTGGATTTTCACTGCCGCAACCATCTTTCACACTAAGAGCTTCATCGACTTGCTCAAGTGCAGCAAGAGCAAATTGGCAAGCACCTTCACTAACATTATATTGCTCAAACATCTGCATTACCCATTGGTAGTACTGAAGCTTCCACACTGCAGATGATAGACAGCCATCTGGGTCCAAAAAAGAAAGAATTAAACAACAAATGAAATCATTGTTTTGTTCAATAGAACATAAAATTGTCTGTTCACAGAAAGAATTCATTCTCAATAAACTCACCAAAAACAAGATGTGGCAATCCTGCTTCGTGAGACAAACTCTGCAAAGCCTGGGAAGCTCCTTGTCCAGATGAAGCTCTGAACAGTTGCAATAAAATTTTAAACCTTAGTATAGGCATATCAGCAATAAGCTTACACAGTTATAATTAATGTGAAATTCAACTTTTGTTTCCAAAATAAAGAAGATAAAAGACTAAAGAAAAGTAGTATTTACATATGGTAAAAATAAATATAGCTGGAGCAACTTTTCTTAGACTATCCAAAGAATTTGACGCGAACACATTTAATTCTATGATCAAAGTAAATCATTTTGGTTATTGGATTCGGCTTGATGCCAGAACCAAGAAAATCATGTTCCAAAACATGAAAGCTAAGCTTCAAACAATGGCAGATTGCATCAAGTAATACAAAAAGGCTGCAGTTTTTGATAAATGTCCAACAAAGATCTGCAAAATATTCAAAGTTAATTTTGTATCTTAACATATTTCTAAGAAGCTAAACTAGTTCTAGCACAATTAGATAACATTGTGGCAGGTGAACAAGTTCAATCCATAATCATTTGAAGGAATGCTTGTATCAAAAGAGGGTCAGTACGAGTCCCTTCACAAATCTTAATAGCATTTCATACGTTTTGATGCATACTGATTTTGCTAAATGTTTTGCTTCTATTTCTTCTCAGGACTGGAAACTTGACACGGATAAAAAATTTTTGAACCACAAGAAAAATACTAGGTTCGCATTTTTTTCTACTGCTGGACAAGTGGTATATCCAGATTTGCCTTCATAGGATATGTAGTGGAAACAAGCATTTGACTATTGATTAGAAAATTTACAAAGATACCAGATACCTGAAGAAACTACGAACAGCTGCACAGACTTTCTTCTCTCTCAGAATGCCATGTAATCCACATTGTGCTTGGGCAAGAAGACAAAATCCCAGGAGATGTTGGAGTATACACCAATCACCACCAGCATCCTGGACACTTCTAAATATTTTCTCCTTTTGTGAATTTGCCTCCACAATAGTGAGTAGGTACTAAAATCATCACAGAAAAGGAATTGGTTCAGTAAAACTCTCTTAAACATGTGTAATCATGAATTAATGCACATGTAAGTGTCAGCATATGTGTATGCATGTGCGCGTGCTAGCATGTCTGTGTATGTGCATCTGTGGGTAAGTGCATATCTGTGTATTTGTGCGGACATGTGCATGTGCATGTGTTCTTCTCCAAAAGAGATTTTATTGTAGAAAGGAAAGGCACATAAGTACCTCAACAGCATCATACTGGCCATGCCGAAGCAGGATCAGTGCAAGCTGAGTTGAACGCCTCAAGAAAGAAGAAGATTCCTCCCCCGTTTCACCCCAAAGTATCCAGCTGGTAAAGCCATGGATTGAACTAGTAACATCTTGTGGATTAGGTAGAGATCTTAAAGACATTAGGCTAGGGTCTCCAGAGGAACCTTGAATATTTAGTTGAAGTATAAAAGCTAAGGTGAAATGACATTTGCCAAGGTTCTCACTCCATGATCTTTTGCCCATGTTGCTATCTGGACCATCGACAAATATTAGGATGATTGTCAAGTTAACGTTACATTACAGTCAAAACAGAAAACTTCTCAAGATTAGTACAAAGCATCATGCCAATTTAAGTGAATAAAGAAAGAAATAAGTATCTTGAAATTCCTTAGAAACAAATGCCTGGAAAAAGGGAAAGAACATTTCTCTAAGATACTAATAATCTCCTAGTCGTTAGAGAATCTTAAAAAAAAAATTCTCTCATTGTCTTCTTGTCATTTATATTTAAAAACATTGCTAAAGCAATACTCATCCAAAAGCACAGGACTCCGCTGAGAATAAAGACAAATATTACTCCGGAATAACCCACATCACCCTTTCTGCTTTGTAGAGTTAACCAACAAATTAAAAGCAATAGGACATTGAAGAAATAGATGATTAACGCGCATCCCATTTGTTCTACACATGACGAGAGAACAAGCCTTCTCTTTTATATAATGTCATAATTTTTCCCATGGACTACTGCTCAGAAGAACATTTGAATTTTGACTTTAGCTTTCCAAATCATTTCAATTTTCAACCACAAAAATTAAAGAGTAAGCTGAATCATCAATCAAGCAATTGAAATACAGTTTACACAAGACTTACTATGTATAAACCATCAATCACCATGAGTTCCTTTTATTCATTAATAAATAATAATCTCATAATATTACTATAATAACCCAGTAGCTCATGGGAAACTTCATTCGGAACAAATATTTGTCAACTCAACAAATTCCAATGTAAGATACATTGTAATAGAAAGTTTCTTTTGGTTTCAGAACAGCAATTACATTCTAAACTGGAAAAAAAAAAAAAAAAGACTACTTACCAATTTGTAACGATGAAAGTTGAGAGCTGAAATCTTCTATTGAGGGTGATTCAGATGGTGTGATGCCGAAGAAGAGAATGATAAGCCACTCAAAAACAATTTCTTGAATCATCGGAATTAACTCAAGCTGTATTCTGGATATGTCATCATGCAACATACTAATCTGCATGCAATAATGGAGAAGTCACATATAAAAATTTGATTAATGCAATCAAAAATTACAAAAATTAATTACTAATAGTAATAAGAACACATGAAAACATACACAAACAGAAATACATCATATCAGAAAAACATAACTTGATGATTTAAAAGTTCCTTTTTCAATTTGTATCAAATTCTCAGACCATAAGGTGGGAAACTACAAAATTGAGCATTTGGCCAAACAAAATATAACCCTTTTTTTTTTTTTTTTTTTTTTTTGTGGTCTTCCTGTTCAATTTTCCTTTGTAACTTCTTCCTTTTTTAGAAAAAAAGTGATTCTGATATAAAAAAAATAAAAAAAGAAAGCGAGAACTTCACACCATTTCCTCAAATAGATGATAATAATCTTAATATTCATATTTACAAGACTCCAGCTTGCAATATATAGGCAGGGAAAACAACAGACAAGGACAAATATTTTAATCAGCTCCTTCAAGAATCAAGATAATTTGGCATTTGACAATATCACACAATTAGACAAGGTCAATTTTTTTTTTTTTTTTAAATAAGAAACAACATTTTATTGCTAAAAAAAATACGAAAAAAAAAAAGTGAACCAGACAAAAGCTGTACCCTTAAAAAGTAAGAACCTAGAAAACAAAAATCTGACAAGCTCACTAGCTAAATAATAAAATTAACATATACAAAAGCTTATCACACATAAAAAAAGAGTACTAACTGATGTCAAGGTATAGATAATCACAATTTAATTCAGTTAGACATATATTGAATAAAGTGTATAAAGGTAGGAGAGAAAACCTGACCTGTCCACTGATGTTCACCAGATAGCTCAAGAATAGGAGAACGTCTAATGCAACCTCAAACATCACCTTTGCAATTTGAGAAGTAGCCTGAACCAAAATGGAAGTATTGACACTAAAAACTGCTTCAACATTCAAATGTTGGATGACTTTGCGTGGTACAAAAAACTGTAGATAGCTTTCAATGATATTCAGAACTTTATCCCATGATGCAGCCTTCTTGCTGAGAGTTTGAAGAGATATTAGCATGTCAATTGAGAATTTCCGAAGATTTTTGTGGTCTGCAAGTTCCTTCTCCCTAGAAACATCAGCTCCAAGATGTGGTATATTGAGTGCCGTTACTGAGGAACTGTATCCCGTTTCTAGAATCTTCAGCAAGCGAGAAACAGTTTCTTCAAATGTGACCATTGTCATGCCCACAAATGATTCGTAAAATATAGCAGAAGCTGTTTTACCCAATTGCTGGCTAATACTAGTGATACATCGGAGCACTTGAAAAAGAATCTCACGTTCAGAATCACCACCAGATAAATCTAATCCAAAGCTTGCAAGTTCACCAAATTGATCAGAAGGACCTAAAAAATATTCAAGCACTTAAAGCACAGAGAGAATACCAACAGAAATACTGGCAGATAGACACATACATAGAGATAGATAACAGAAAACAACAACAAAAGTAAATTGCCAAAAAAGCAAATAAATACAGAGTTTTTAGTTCTACTTCATATAAACATGAACTCAACATACCATCAGTAAGCAGCTCAATTTTTTCCAGACTACGAAATGCAGATACTGAATTCTTTCTAAGTAAACCAACAGCGCCTGTTGAAGACTGAACAAACAAACCAAATGGCTCATTGTTCTTGCACCAATGATGGAAATAACGAGTACAGAAACTCTTCCAGGCACAAAATATGGACAGGGGACTTTCAGCCGTATCCTAAAACAAAATACAAGAAACATCAGCTTGCTAACACCCACATGCCCCCTTCTAAACTTCTATATCTGTATATAAATCAAACTTTCAATATAATATTAATAACAGAGAACGTATTGAAAATAAAACTGCAATAAAAAAACCAGACACAACCTCATGTTCAATCAGTGAAATGATCTCCTTTCTGAGTCCATCAACAGTTAAGGACAGAAACTCGGAATCTGTATAGTGCCTGTTATAGTCTAGCAAAGTTGCACGCAGAACACTATTATGGTGAACCCCTGGATGAAGAATCCTGCGTAAGTAAATAGAAGATACAAATGGCACAATATGATCCTGCAACAAGGTGAAAGAAAAGGTCAAAGCAACACAACTTTTATAATGAGAACTTCTAGAATGACAAAAGTGAGAAGGAATTCAAGCGCAATTATATATAAACATTATACAATGCACCTATTGCATGGTAAAATATGGTTTATGAACTTGTTACACTATCATCATTCTTCAAAAGCCATCAAAATCAGCCAAGAATCCATCCATCTAAAACAACCTCAATGAATGGGAACAGGACAATATATATATATATATATATATTAAAATTTGTTGTAGAGTTCATTCTGTAAGATGAAAAAGATCCTATACCTATCTAAATGTGCAAAAGCCAAAAACCTACCTACAGCTCCACCAAAAGGTCCATAAATTTGTGGTAGTAATTATAGAAATTTTGACAAAGCAAAAAAAATATATATATATATATATAAAAAACAAAGTTGCTCCACCTTTGCAGATGTAACTATTGAACAGGTAATTGAAAGGAGATCATCAGATGAATGTTCAGAACTCTGAAACAGTTGGTCAGCCACAAATTCCTCCATCCATCTAAAACAACCTCAATGAATGGGAACAGGACAATATATATATATATATATATATATATATATATTGTTGAAATATGTGTATTCAATAGTTGGTGAGTGTCGAAATATGAGTAGTCAATGGTCGAAATATACTACCTAGCTTGGTGAATGTTGAAATATGAGTAGTCAATGGTTGGTGAGTTAGGTGGTAAATTAGTGGTTGGTGAGTTAGGTAAGTTAGGTGGTAAATTAGTCAATAGTTTTTTCTATTTTTTAGGGATTATGTTTTTCCCTTCTTTGTATATATATTCATTGTTTTGTATTCATGAAATATAAGAGAATTCACTCTTTTCTCTCAAATTCTTCATGGTATCAGAGAGTCTCTCAATTTGAGATTTTTTTTCCGACAGCCACCATAGTCGTCGCTGCTTATTCCAGCGATTTCCGCTGCTCATTCCGGCAGCCAAAATCCGAAGCTTTGTATGCTTCGTCATCACTTCCGCGAAGGAAATCATCAGCAAGCGGAGTATTATTTTGGTGATAACAGATTTGTTCTCCTCTCTTGGTGGTTTCCGAGACAAATCAGCCATCAAACCAGTATTTTTCGGCCTAAATCTGAGCTGATCTGTTTTCTTCTTCGCAGATCGGAGGATTCCGAAACAGTACTATTCACGCGTACTGTTCACGGGCTGTTGCGAGTCGGTTGACACCACCGGCACCAGAAAGTGAGAATAGTGCAGATTAGCAAAATCTTTCAAAGGTTCGTCGTCAACGGAGGCCGTTTGAGTAGTCAAAAGGCTAATCGAAATTTGCAAAAGGTGTTTTTGCCACCTCTGTTTTTTTTTTTCTCCTCCGATCTCGCCTATTACCGGCGAATATCTTCTGTTTAATTACAGTATTACCCTCAGTGGATTAATTACAGTTTCCGCCCCTGATTAAAAAAAAAAAAAATTCAGAAAGTCTCACGAATCCTCTTCCGAACTTGTCTCTGATTTAGATCCGATCAACTCAAACAACAATGGGGATACAGAGAAAAAAGGTTACACGACCTGTGAAAAAAACGGTGTTGGAACAGATTCAGTTGCACACATTCAGGAGCAATTGGATCAGCTACAGAAACCGTTTTCTGGTTTAAATACCTCAGTGTTTGGTGTTGGGTCTGTTGCTACTAAAGGTACCTTCTCCACTGTTTTGAATGTGCAAAAGATCTCAGGAACATGGATTGTGGATTCTGGAGCAACTGACCACATGACAGGTGATGCTAGGGTGTTTAGTACTTTTGAGCCGAGTCAAGGTAACTATAATGTCAAAATTGCAGATGGTTCTCTGTCCAAGGTCACATGGTGTGGTACTGTTATTATTTCAAAAACTCTAACCCTGCAGTCTGTGTTATATGTTCCTAATTTAGATTGTAATCTTCTATCTATCTCCAAACTCACTTATGATGAAAAGTGTGTGTTTAAATTTTTTCCCACTTATTGTGTGTTTCAGGACATGATTTCGGGAAAGATGATTGGAACTGCTGAGATACAATCTGGTCTCTATGTCATCAAGGCCGAAGCTTCAAAGGGTATACAAGGTCATTCTGCTAAATCTAATAATTTTTCTCTAGAGTCAATGTCTGAGTCTATGTCTAAGTCCAATAAAGAGAGTTCTATTATGCGTTGGCACTATAGGTTAGGACATCCTAGTTTCCTGTATCTAGAGAAACTGTTTCCTAACTTATTTCTTAATCACAGTCCAAAAGATTTTCATTGTGATTTCTGCGAGTTATCAAAACATACTCGTTCTGTGTTCCATCCTACTAGTTACAAAGCCTCCAAACCATTTGCTTTGATTCATAGTGATGTTTGGGGCCTTTCCAGAGTCCCTAATATTACTGGGGCAAAATGGTTTGTTTCATTTATTGACGATCATACCAGAGTCACATGGGTCTTTCTCATGAAAGAAAAGTCTGAGGTCACCAATATTTTCAAAAATTTTCATTCTTTGATCAAAAATCAGTTTCAAACAACTATTCAAGTATTCAGATCAGATAATGGGAGAGAATTTGTAAACCAAGGGTTGAGAGAGTATCTTTGTAGTGAGGGGATTGTCCACCAAACCTCATGTGTTGACACACCTCAACAAAATGGGATTTCTGAGAGGAAAAACCGTCACCTATTAGAGGTTACTAGATCTTTGCTGTTTTGTATGAGGGTGCCAAGTCGTTTTTGGGGTGCAGCTGTCCTCACTGCTGTACATCTGATTAATAGGCAACCTTCTCGAGTATTACACTTCAAAAGTCCATGTCAAACCCTACTTGAAACTTATCCTCATACCAAACTTATATCCACTATTCCTCTCCGCGTCTTCGGTTGCACAGTGTTTGTGCATGTTCAACCACATTACAGGGGTAAACTTGATCCTAGAGCTGTTAGGTGTTTGTTTTTGGGTTATTCTCCTACTCAAAAAGGATATCGATGCTACAACCCAGGCACCCGAAAGATTCATATTTCTCTAGATGTTACCTTTGTTGAAGATCAACCTTTTTTCCCACAAACTCAAATTCAGGGGGGGAGTGAGAATGAATTTCAGTTTTTTGATCATAGCTATAGTCACGTCTTTCATGAAATTCCTCATTATGAGTCTTCTAGTCCCAACAGTGAGTCCCATCATCCTAATGTGCCTGAAATTCCTCATTGTGAGTCAAATGTGTCTCCTTCTGACCCTCCAGACATGACAAATAAATTCAAAGCAGAACCTATTGTATATTCGAGGAAGCCGATTGCAACTAAAGATGGACCAGATAAGATTGTACCTCAACAAGACCAGGAGTCTCAACCGGAATTGGTCCACATATCTGATCCAAACACTGAACCCCTGAGTGATCCTAACACCAGCCCAGATACTAACCAGACAAGTGAGGAAGTTCCTTCAGATACTGAAATACCTATTGCCCTGAGGAGACCGGTAAGAATGTGTAGAGACAGACCCCTTTACCCTTTGAGTAAGTACATATCCTATGAGGGTCTTTCATCTAGTTACAAAACTTTTGCTCACAATATTTCTCTAGTGTCTGTTCCAGCAAACATCCAAGAGGCCATATCAATTCCAGAGTGGAAAAATGCAGTTATGGAGGAGTTAGGAGCCCTTCAGAGAAATAAAACCTGGGATATCACAGAATTGCCAAAGGGTAAGCAGGCTGTGGGGTGCAAATGGGTCTTCACAGTGAAGCATAAAGCGGATGGCAGTATAGAACGTTACAAGGCCAGACTGGTGGCTAAAGGATTTACACAGACTTATGGGATCGACTACGAGGAGACTTTTGCTCCTATTGCTAAACTGAATACAATCAGAGTTCTTCTGTCCCTAGCAGTTAATCTCAACTGGAAGCTTCACCAAATGGATGTAAAGAATACTTTCCTGAATGGAGAGTTAGCTGAGGAAGTTTATATGAAAGGTCCTCCAGGTTTGGAAAATGATTATGGAGACAAAGTCTGTAAGTTGAAAAAGTCTCTGTATGGGTTAAAACAGTCTCCCAGAGCATGGTTTGAAAGGTTCACGAAAGCCGTAAAAAGGTTTGGTTATACTCAATGTCAAGCTGACCATACCTTGTTTGTTCATCATGCCACAGGTGTTATTACTATACTCATTGTGTATGTGGATGATATAATTATGACTGGTAACAGTGAGGAGGAAATTCAGAAGTTAAAATCCTTTCTAGCCAAGGAATTTGAAATTAAGGATCTAGGAAGTATGAAATACTTCTTAGGAATGGAAGTTGCAAGATCAAAAGCAGGGATTTGCATAAATCAGAGGAAATATATCCTGGATCTTCTCAAAGAAACTGGGATGACAGAATGTAAGCCGGCTGATACACCCATGGACTATACGACGAAGTTGGGTCTCATAGAAGAAAGTCCACCTGTAGACAAAGGAAGGTATCAACGGTTGGTGGGGAAACTGATCTATTTATCCCACACCAGACCGGATATTGCATTCCCCGTGAGCACTGTTAGTCAATTCATGAACAGTCCGAATGAAGTGTTAGAGTATTTTATTTTGTAAGATATTTGTTGTATATAGTTGACAATCTATTACTTAATCTTAGCCATTAGTGTGGTAGGTGAGGACTTAATCCTAACCATTGGTGTGGTAGGTGAGGACTTAATCCTAGCCATTGGTATGGTAGGTGAGGACTTAATCCTAGCCATTGGTGTGGTAGGTGAGGACTTAATCCTAGCCATTGGTGTGGTAGGTAAGGAATTAATCTTAGCCATTGGTGTGGTAGGTAAGGACTTTGTATTTTTCTATAAATAGCCTCCATATGGAGAAGAATAAAATCAACAAACACTTTGTATTTGTTCATGGTATCAGAGCCCAAACAAATTGTTTAGGGTTCTTCATCTCTTTTCTCTACAATATATATATATATTTTCTTTCGAAACACAATCATAGTATTGTAATATAGAATTTTATTTCTAAACCTGCTAAAATCTTGGCTGCCTAGACTTCGATCTGCTTGTTTGGCTGCAACCAAGTCGTTTTCTACAAAACTACTACCTTGCTACCTCGACTCCTTGCTGGGTCCCTTTTCATTTATTTTTCTGGTGAAATATTACTACTAGAAGCTCTATACACCGTCGCCTTCGTTTGTGCGCTGCTGCCACCTAGTATTGACCCTTCAATCAAAAAAAAAAAAAAAAATTCCGCTGCTATTGTGACTACTTCTACTATGGCCATTGGCACTGCCTCTTTTACTTCATCCTCGGGCAACTCGTCTTCTACTCTCCAGGGTAACGTATGTGATTCTCAAATTCAATTCTCCAACTCAGGTATTTTTCATTCTGCTTTCAATGTTTCTACAGTTTCTAGTAATAATACTTGGATAATTGATTCTGGTGCAACGGATCACATGACTTTTAATTCTCAAAACTTCAGTCATCGTAGTCCAACTAAAACCAATAATGTGTCATATGCTGATGGTACACCCACCCCAGTTCATGGGGCTGGATCTATATCTCTAACACCGTCCTTAAATTTATCATCTGTTTTACACGTGCCCACTTTATCCAACAATTTACTCTCGATTAGTCAAATTACTAAATCTCAAAATTGTTCTATTACGTTCTGGCCTTCTCATTGTGTGTTTCAGGACATCACAACCAAAGAAACGATTGGAACTGGTAGGGAAGAAGGAGGGTTGTACTACTTTACAACAGACAGTGTTTCCAGTCATCCTCACAGAGTAGTCCAAGTTAAAGCTGACAATGAGAGTAATATCTTCCTTTGGCATAAGCGTTTAGGTCATTGTTCTTTTGGATATCTCAAGTTTTTATTCCCTTCTTTGTTTAAAACAATTGGACACAATAATATGCAGTGTGAGACGTGTGTTTTGTCTAAACATCATCGCACAGTTTTCCCCCCTAGTAATGATAATAAACGATCTATGCCTTTCTCTCTTGTTCATTCTGATGTTTGGGGTCCATCGAATATTGTTTCTACATCTGGTATGCGCTGGTTTGTTACATTTATTGATGATTGTACTCGCATGACTTGGATTTTTCTTTTAAAAAATAAAAATGATGTATGTGACATCTTTCAAAATTTTTATCATATGATTCTCACACAGTTTCATAAGAAAATTCAAGTTTTACGCTCAGATAATGGTGGTGAATATCTAAACCATAGTGTCAAAGCTTTTTGTTTGAAAAATGGTATTCTCCACCAAACATCTTGTGCACATACCCCTCAACAAAATGGTACTGCTGAACGTAAAAATCGTCATCTCCTCGAGGTTGCACGATCTTTACTTCTCGGTATGCATATGCCTAAATCTTTTTGGGGTGATGCAGTTCTATCTGCTGCATATCTCATTAATCGTATGCCATCCAGTGTTCTGTCTTTCCAAACTCCACTGCAATCCTTGTCTCATTACTGTGATATTAACTCTGCATTACATATTCTTCCTCGAGTCTTTGGATGTGTGGTATATGTACATGTGCATGCTCCTCATCGAGGAAAGTTAGACCCACGTGCTCTTAAGTGTGTTTTTATAGGGTATTCTAGCTCACAAAAAGGGTACAAATGTTATCATCCTCCATCCCGTAGGGTATTTGTGTCACAAGATGTCACGTTTTGGGAAGATGAGGCATACTTTACTCCCGAGACTTCTCTTCAGGGGGAGAATTCGAACTATGAAGAGAAGTCTCCTAAAACTGACAGTGGTATACCCATTAGTCTGAGAGGTCAATCTTCCGAGAGAGAGAATTTACCTTCTGAAAATGAGATTCCTGGTAGTCTCACGAAAAAAACAGAACCACCCTTGAGAATATATGAAAGGCAGAATAAAGGGAAAGAGAAACAGGGGGAGTCAGTTCTCATACAAGTAGTACAACCTTCCTCTTCTCCATCACCGGTTCGTCAATCAGACTCTGAGGTTGAAAATGCACCTGAGGTAACTCTTGAACCCTCTATTTTATCTGATGACTTGTCCAGTGAAAATCACACAGATCCTGACCCCAGTCTATCTACTAGACGGTATCCTAGTCGAGAACATAGACCACCTGTACGGTTTGGTTTTTCTCTCGAACGACCTCCAGCAAATAGTAAGGCCCTTTACTCTATTACTGATTACACCTCAACTCACAGACTATCTGAAACCTTTAAAGCTTTTGCACATCAATTATCCTCTGTATCTATTCCTAGTAAATTGCAGGATGCATTGACAGACCAGAATTGGGTCCGAGCCATGGATGAGGAGATGAAAGCTTTACAAAAAAATTGCACCTGGGAAATAGTGGATCTACCTCAAGGGAAGAAAGCTGTTGGATGCCGATGGGTCTATACCATCAAACACAAAGAAGATGGCTCGATTGAAAGGTACAAGGCTAGGTTGGTTGCTAAAGGGTACACTCAGACTTACGGAGTTGACTATCAGGAGACTTTTGCTCCAGTAGCAAAGTTAAACACTGTTAGGGTACTTCTCTCACTAGCAGCTAATCTGGAGTGGCCATTGAAACAATTTGATGTAAAGAATGCATTTCTACATGGAGAACTCAATGAAGAAGTTTATATGGATCTTCCCCCTGGTTTTGATTCTAAAACTGGTAAAGTCTGTAGACTAAAAAAGGCTCTCTACGGACTAAAACAATCACCTAGAGCCTGGTTTGGACGACTCAGTACTTCCATGAGGAAATTCGGATATCAGCAGAGTAACTCCGATCACACCTTATTCTTCAAACATAAGGGTGGCAAAATCACTATACTGATTGTCTATGTTGATGATATGATTGTTACAGGAAACGATGATCTGGAGATGACTAATCTCCAAAGACACTTGGCCACAGAGTTCGAAATGAAAGACCTGGGGGTATTAAGGTATTTTTTGGGAATTGAGGTAGCCCGATCAAAACATGGGATTTTCCTCAGTCAGAGAAAGTATGTTCTTGATCTACTTACAGAAACTGGGATGCTTGCTAGCAAACCAACAGATACTCCTATAGACCAAAATCACAAGTTATGTGAATGTCCAAATCACCCTGATCGAACCCCAGCAAACAAAGAAAGATATCAAAGGCTTGTTGGTAAGCTTATCTATCTATCGCATACTCGTCCTGATATTGCATATGCAGTGAGTGTAGTAAGCCAATTTATGCACGCTCCTACTGAGAGTCACATGGATGCAGTCCTTCGGATTCTGAGATACTTAAAAGGAGCTCCTGGTAGAGGATTAATGTTTTCTAAAAATGAACATCTAGATATCGAGGGATACACGGATGCTGATTGAGCTGGGAATGCTAGTGATCGGAGATCTACTTCTGGTTACTTCACCTTTGTAGGGGGTAACCTAGTCACTTGGAGGAGTAAGAAACAGACCGTGGTATCACGATCCAGTGCTGAGGCAGAATTTCGAGGGATTGCCCAAGGAATCACTGAATTATTGTGGTTGAAGAATTTATTGAGTGATTTGAGATTTCATCAAAGAGACTGCATGAGACTGTATTGTGATAATAAGGCTTCAGTACAGATTGCTAACAATCCTGTACAGCATGATCGTACTAAGCATGTGGAGATTGATCGATTCTTCATCAAAGAGAAATTAGAAGAAAAGATAATCGAGCTTCCTTTTGTTCCAAGTAAGGACCAACTTGCAGATATCCTTACAAAGGCCATTAATGGAAAGAGTTTTCATGACTCAATTAGCAAGTTGGGCATGAGTGACATCTATGCACCAACTTGAGGGGGAGTGTTAGAGTATTTTATTTTGTAAGATATTTGTTGTATATAGTTGACAATCTATTACTTAATCTTAGCCATTAGTGTGGTAGGTGAGGACTTAATCCTAACCATTGGTGTGGTAGGTGAGGACTTAATCCTAGCCATTGGTATGGTAGGTGAGGACTTAATCCTAGCCATTGGTGTGGTAGGTGAGGACTTAATCCTAGCCATTGGTGTGGTAGGTAAGGAATTAATCTTAGCCATTGGTGTGGTAGGTAAGGACTTTGTATTTTTCTATAAATAGCCTCCATATGGAGAAGAATAAAATCAACAAACACTTTGTATTTGTTCATGAAGAACATATGGGAGCAGTTTTGAGAATTCTAAGGTATTTGAAGATGACACCAGGACAAGGTATATGCTTCAAGAAAAGTGAGGATAGAGATGTTAGAATCTTCACAGATGCAGATTGGGCTGGTTCAGTGGTAGACAGGAGGTCTACATCAGGGTACTGTTCTTATGTTTGGGGTAATTTGGTCACTTGGCGGAGCAAGAAACAGTCGGTGGTCTCTCGTAGCAGTGCTGAAGCGGAATTTCGAGCAATGGCTCATGGAATTTGTGAGGGAATTTGGTTGCAAAGACTACTAAATGAACTCAAAGTTCCTATGGTTAAGCCAATGGAACTGTTGTGCGATAATCAAGCCACCATTAGCATCGCAAAGAATCCAGTTCACCATGACAGAACAAAACATGTGGAGATAGATCGGCATTTTATCAAAGAAAAAATAGAAGCAGGGTCTGTTAAGATAAGTTACACACCTACCAATTCTCAAACAGCTGATGTGTTTACTAAGGCTCTACCTAGAGCATCTTTTGAAGGATTGTGTTCCAAGCTGGGTATGATCAACATATACTACCCAGCTTGAGGGGGGGTGTTGAAATATGTGTATTCAATAGTTGGTGAGTGTCGAAATATGAGTAGTCAATGGTCGAAATATACTACCTAGCTTGGTGAATGTTGAAATATGAGTAGTCAATGGTTGGTGAGTTAGGTGGTAAATTAGTGGTTGGTGAGTTAGGTAAGTTAGGTGGTAAATTAGTCAATAGTTTTTTCTATTTTTTAGGGATTATGTTTTTCCCTTCTTTGTATATATATTCATTGTTTTGTATTCATGAAATATAAGAGAATTCACTCTTTTCTCTCAAATTCTTCATATATATTAAAATTTTGTTGTAGAGTTCATTCTGTAAGATGAAAAAGATCCTATACCTATCTAAATGTGCAAAAACCTACCTACAGCTCCACCAAAAGGTCCATAAATTTGTGGTAGTAATTATAGAAATTTTGACAAAGCAAAAAAAAAAATATATATATATATATATAAAACAAAGTTGCTCCACCTTTGCAGATGTAACTATTGAACAGGTAATTGAAAGGAGATCATCAGATGAATGATCAGAACTCTGAAACAGTTGGTCAGCCACAAATTCCTCCTGCAATGTGTAAAAGCTTGCTTCTTCCCTAGCAACAAGAGTTATTAAAATAAAATAAAAACAATTAGCTAGAAGGACGTTATATATTAAAAAGTAAGATATAACTCGACCGTTGATAAAAAATAACAATAAACAAATAAAGGAAATGTTTATACAGAAATATATAAATTCCGAATGGGTATAGGCTGTATAGCGAATAATGGAAAAGGAAAGCCACTTTGTAAATTTCGCATTGAATTTTCTAATAAAGCCACCAACAGGTTTAACATGATAGCTACAGCAAAATTATACATCATGTCAAAACTCGGCGAACAAAATCTTACACAGCAACATTTGCATGAAACAAGTTGTAAAACACTAATCCACTATCCTTCAATATCCATATCTTGTCTGAAGTAAGTTTGACATCAATGCATCCTCCCTACCAAAATCAGAGCAACATGTTTGAGCAATGAGTAGAATTTCCACTTAAATCTGTGTCTCTTTCTGTATCTGTTTTATTGAATGGTAATAGTTAAACCCATCAGAAAAAAATTTCAACTTGAATTCCTCAACTACTTTAAAATCAAGGCATTTTGTTTTTAATTACATTAATGTAATTTGAAAGGAAAAACAAGAGAAAGGGAGAGGGAATGTTGGCTAATTACCTCCAAGGAAATATTCTGCAATGATGACTCCAGTGACAGCATCAACCTGTCCCCAAAACTACATCGAAGACTATAGACACAGATTATCTCCATGCCAACTTCCTTCAGAAAAAAATTACTAGTGTTATAGCAAACAATGAAAGCATAACAAGAGAGTTATAAGAAAATCAGATATATTCATAAAAATAAACATGGAACACCATAAGCAATTATTCATCATTGAGTCAGTAGACCTGGTTCAGGCTTTATTCCAACATCTATTAAGCTATTAATGGAAGGAAAAGTGATGGAAGTGACCATTAAAGAGATTTCAGAAGAAACTCTTGAAGAAAGTAGCACGGAATTTTTATACCACAGTTGTAAGATTGAAAAAAAGCAGAAAGGGGTACGTGCCACTACTAGAGTGGCGGAGTCCTCTACAGATGTTTATCTAGCATCAAAAAGAAAGGTTGGAGCGATAAGCTATCAGGAATGAGGCTGCTCACTGCAATAGTGTCAAGGGCATTAATTTCTTAGCAGGCCTTAACAAAAAGCCTATTAAAAATTCAAATTTTAATCCGGTGCTAGGGATTCAAATGTGCTGGATTTGGATAAAACAGACCACATCTACAACAAAACCCATGAGACGGCTACTTCAGGGGTTAACTTCATCAATTCAAAGGCTGCATTGAGGAATGGTGTAAGGAATCTATAGGGCAAGGATGGGAAGGATATAACTTCATGTGAAAAACAAAAAATGAAACATTGAAACAAAGAAGTGTTTGGCAATATCAAGGAGCAGAAATTGGATTGTAGATGAAAATTGGGAGGTGGACAGAGAAGAGGAAGGCTAGCTAGATGACTCTCTTGTATTACACAGAAGAGAGGTCAAACTGAAATTGGAAGATCTTATTTTATAAGAAGGATTCTACGGACGCAAAAAGCTAAAGACTGAATGGGCTAAGCAAGAGGACAACAACACTAGGATGTTTCATAAATTGGTTAACGGAAGGAGAACCCACAAATCTATTAATAATTTGGAGATCAGAGATGGAGCACTTATAGAAGACAACAATAGAATTGAAGAAGAAATCATTATTTATTTCAAATAACTCTACTCAGATAGGGGGTGGTTTATCAGTGATCCAAGGAATCATTGGAGTCCTAATTCTCCTCAACTTTGCACTTAGCTGGAAAGACCTTTTTGAGAAGAAAAGGTTAGATATGCAGTCTTCCAGTGCTGTCTAGAAAAATCTCCTGATGCTGATGGCTTTTTAATGCCCTTTTTCGAAGCTTCTGGCATATCATTAAAGGTTTACAGGAACTCCCTTTGGCATGCAGTCATTAGGAGCAAATATGGATCTCATATAAATGGTTGAAACTCTAAGGTAGCGAGCTACAGGGGACCGCTAACAGTTTATCCAAAGACAACCAAACTCCAATTAAACAATGAAGCCACCTTTCCACTACTTTTAATTAGTTATTTGTATCAATGACAACAAGATGCAAATATATAATGCATGCTTCAGACATGCCCAGAAGTCTACATCAACAAATAGGAATTACAACATGTAAAAAATCACAAGATATCATAGGATAAAGATCTAATGCCACCACATATTTCATATTTTAAAGCCTAAATAAGGACTAAGCGTACCGAAGTGTGTCTATGCAAGATTGCCAACGGAATAATGCTTGAACTGCTGCTGGTCTCACCCACCCATAACCTTATAGATTCAGCTCCTGAAGTAGATAGTAGAGAATACATAATATACATATAAGTCTCAAGGTGAAACAGTTCAAAGTCTTAATAAACTTTTCAAGCACGAAAGATTCAGGAAATTGCCTTCCAATGTTGGACTGGTCATTGTATGACTAAATATTCGGGTGCGAGATGAAAGATCCCATACTCGTAAAGTGGACTCAGAATGAAGTACAAACAGAAGTTTTTTGCCTTGAACCTCTGCTATGACCAAATCCTTCACAGCCCCAACCGCTTTACCCCTGCAGGACATGAATTAACATTCATAAGCACACAAGAAGCAAAGTAAATATCAGAAATAACAGAATAGTCAAAATCACCTTGACATTAAACCCCAAAAACGACCAATTCCAGAATCATCCCGCAGTTGCTGCACAAATCCTAGAGATGAAAAAGCGCATAAGTAAAAGGGAAATTAAAATTGAAAAGATGAGAGCCAGTTGGAAGGAAACACATACCAGGATCAGTAGGGTGAAGCATGCCGATTTGGAAGGAAAAAAGGGAAGCATCATTTCTGCCAACCACAAGGCATCCAGGGGTGGCTGCTACACTTGTTATAGGTCCATACTCTTGCAAATTAAACTCTGACAAATGTTGAGAGGGAAAAATGGAAGAGGACTCGTAGGAGGAAAAGTCAGAAAGGTTGAGTACGAAAGCAACTCCGGAGACGGTGAATGCGCACAGCGAGTAACAATGGGTAGAAGAATTTTGAGAAAGAAAAGCAAATGGTGAAAGGGGATGAGGGAAAAGGAATCGCAAACCGAGAATGGGGAATGGTTGGGAAGAGGAGAGTTGGAGTAACTCGAGAGCATTGGGAAAAGTCTTGTGGATTCTCCAAATGAGATATACACAAGGATCTCCAACTACAAAACAAGATGCACAATCCTCAGTGAGAGGAGCAACAGCAGTCCAATCATTATTGCCATAAGAAGAAGAAATAGAAAGCTCGATCCATTTGACCGAGTCGCTGCCAATGATTGGAACTTCCGTCCCTGCTAACCTCCATTTACTTTCCATCCTTTCTTCTTATTCTTAAACCCTAGTGTTGTTGTTGTTCTTATTCTACTTCTAAAGCCACAGCCACATTTCAACCCCCTGTCAAAGGTTTAGATAATTCTAAGATCCAAAGCTAGAAGATATTATGTGAATTTATTCAGCAGTTTAGATAATGCTGCTTATTTAAACATAGATATACAATGGTTAAAAAAAAAACCATGATTGTTCAATTTTAGCTATGAGTAAAATGAAATTTGTTAGTATGAGTAACATAATTATTCATTTGCTCTCTTTGTGTATAAAAACATGATTGTTCCATTTTAGCTAGCAAGCTTACCGGCCATAAGAAATAAAGAAAACAAAAACCCAAGTCAAACAAAGTCCAATTATAGGCAACCATAAACGAACGAACCAGAAATAATATCAGAAAACAAAATTTAACTGATCACCAATCCATAAAGTGAATTAGTGGAGAGACTCGAGCGTGAGAGAGAGAACAAACCGGAGGTGGCCGAAGGGAGACTTGAGAGAGAGAGCCGGCGGCGAGATAGATAGTTGAAGGGAGTTGAGGGGGCAACAAGAAGCGAGGGAGGTTTCAGTTAGTGTATATTTCAAATAGAGTTTATATTTAGGAAAGAGTAAATATCATCTACGGCCTCGAGGTTTGAGTAATTACAGACATAATTAATTTTAAATTTATTGATAAAGACCTCCTCTCCCGTTAGCCAACTTTTAAGTTTTTTGATAAAGGCATCCATTTATATTTAACAAAATTTTACTAAGGATAGAAAAAATGTTTGTTAATATATAATAAATTTAATTTTATTTGTTGTTGTTAGTGTACACAAGAAAGTTTCATGCAATTAACTCTTTAATAAAATACTACCGGATTAATATATTGAATAGAAAATTATCCCTTAACAGTTAACACCACAAAGAAAATATAAAAAGAGAAAATAAAAAAAGTTTTGAAAAGCAATTAAACAAGAAAAACTGTGCCATGGTTTTACTTCACTTCACTTCTTGTATCACCGTCTCAGTGAGTGAAGATTGACCATCACTCGTTTTAATGTCGTTGATTATACTCATGGTGGATGTTTTTTTGGCACAATTTTATAGGTTATTATTTGAATTTGGTGGAATGGTTTTTTATTTGATTTTGTGGTTTTTTGTTTACATTTGATGGAATAGTTTTTAATTTAATTTTTGGCTTTTGTTTGAATTTGATGAAATAGTTTTTGATTTAATTTTGTAGGATTTTGTGAGTTTTAATTTTATGATTGGATATAATTGCTCAGCATCTGTGTTTAAAATTGAAAATGAAATTAAATGTCAACAATATAAATAATAAAATTGAATGTAAAATATAAACAATCCCATTAATTTCCTATAAATTTATATTCTAATTTTTCTAATAACTGGGAACTAATCGATTTGGACAGAATTCACATTCGAATTTTTTTTGGATTGAAATTTATCTGCACGGGACCCCATTATTTTTTGTCCAATTTTGATTCAGACCAAATCCGATTATCTGAACATAATCGCCACCACAAACCTGCATCTCAGTGGTATATATTGTAAAGGGTCCTCTAGTCAGGTCGGTCCTAGGAAAAAAAAATTCATAACTTTTGATTCTTAGCATCGTACAACCTTTTATAACGTTATGAAACTATTTCAAAACTAATTCTATAACGTTATAAAACCAAGGTTCGGAATTTTTTTTCAAAAACCGTCATGATTAGAGAATTATCTATTGTACAAATATATAAGTTTTAACATGACAAAATAGCCAACACTGAGGATGTCATGTCAGATACTACAACAACAATGATCAGTATTCAGTAGCTCTGCTTCAGCTTCTCTTTCTCGAAGCCCTGCAAAACATTTCCTTGATGTTCCGTGATTCTGTCTCCATTTTTGCCTTTTTGCCTTGCTTTCCACTTCTGATACACTTCCTCTCACTTCTGCTCTTTTCCTGGTAAATTATAACAAACATACATCAGCAGGAACAAACATCCATAGTCCACTTAGGTCCAAAATACATAAAGCCATATCCATCCTCTCCATCTTTACCTCTACAAAGAATAATCTAACAGAGAAGCAACCAGCATCAATTTTCATTTACTGGAGGAACCTTAAGTTTACCTGTAAGAGATCAGTAGACCCGTGGTTATCTTCCACATAACTTGGAAGGACGTCCACATCGGGTGCTTTTTTGGTTGCATTTGGTAGCTCTAAACTGCAAATGTTTTTAATACCAAAAACTTGGTTATTGGATCTGAAGAGAAAGCATTCTAAAATTATATTGTTTGATTTTTTATGCTCCCTTGGTATATAAGGGTAGATATCAGTCTTTCTGAATGTAAGGATTTAAGAAACTAGACAATACTTCAAGTGGCTGCACAAAAGCTTCAACCACGGCTCTTCTTTCACGTACTCCCCTAAGATTGAAACTGCATCAGACACTGCAATAGTAGAAGGAGAATTAAATCGAGAGAAAAATATACTGCGGCCCATTAACATAAATGTTGAAATATGTGTATTCAATGGTTGGTGTATGTTGAAATATAAGTAGTCAATGGTTGGTGAGTTAGGTGGTAAATTAGTGGTTGGTGAGTTAGGTGAGTTAGGTGGTTAATTAGTCAATAGTTTTTTCTATTTTTTAGGGATTATGTTTTTCCCTTCTTTGTATATATATTCATTGTTTTGTATTCATGAAATAGAAGAGAATTCACTCTTTTCTCTCAAATTCTTCATGGTATCAGAGCGTCTCTCAATTTGAGATTTTTTTCCGACAGCCACCATTGTCCTCGCTGCTTATTCCAGCGATTTCCGCTGCTCATTCCGGCAGCCAGAATCTGAAGCTTTATATGCTTCGTCATCACTTCCGCGAAAGAAATCATCAAGCGGAGTATTATTTTGGTGATAACAGATTTGTTCTCCTCTCTTGGTGGTTTCCGAGACAAATCAGCCATCAAACCAGTATTTTTCGGCCTAAATCCGAGCCGATCTGTTTTCTTCTTCGCAGATCGGAGGATTCCGAAACAGTACTATTCACGCACGTACTGTTCACGGGCTGCTGCGAGTCGGTTGACACCACCGGCACCAGAAAGTAAGAACAGTACCGATTAGCAAAATCTTTCAAAGGCTCGTCACCAACGGAGGCCGTTTGAGTAATCAAAAGGCTAATCGAAGTTTGCAAAAGGTGTTTTGCCACCTCTGCCGTTTCTCCTCCGATCTCGCCTATTGCCAGCGAATATCTTCTGTTTAATTACAGTATTACCCTCAGTTGATTAATTACAGTTTCCGCCCCTGTTTTTTTTAAAAAAAAAAAAATTCAGCATGTCTCACGAATCCTCTTCCGAACTTGTCTCTGATTTAGATCCGATCAACTCAAACAACAATGGGGATACAGAGGAAAAAGGTTACACGGCCAGTGGAAAAAACGGTGTTGGAACAGATTCAGTTGCACACATTCATGAACAATTGGATCAGCTACAAAAACCGTTTTCTGGTTTAAATACCTCAGTGTTTGGTGTTGGGTCTGTTGCTACTAAAGGTACCTTCTCCACTGTTTTGAATGTGCAAAAGGAGATATCAGGAACATGGATTGTGGATTCCGGAGCAACTGACCACATGACAGGTGATGCTAGGGTGTTTAGTACCTTTGAGCCGAGTCAAGGTAACTATAATGTCAAAATTGCAGATGGTTCTCTGTCCAAGGTCACAGGGTGTGGTATTGTTATTATTTCAAAAACTCTAACCCTGCAGTCTGTGTTATATGTTCCCACTTTAGATTGTAATCTTCTATCTATCTCCAAACTCACTTATGATGAAAAGTGCGTGTTTAAATTTTTTCCCACTTATTGTGTGTTTCAGGACATGATTTCGGGAAAGATGATTGGAACTGCTGAGATACAATCTGGTCTCTATGTCATCAAGGCCGAAGCTTCAAAGGGTATACAAGGTCATTCTACTAAGTCCAATAATTTTTCTCTTCAGTCAATGTCTGAGTCTATGTCTAAGTCCAATAAAGAGAATTCTATTATGCGTTGGCACTATAGGTTAGGACATCCTAGTTTCCTCTATCTAGAGAAACTGTTTCCTGACTTATTTCTTAATCACAGTCCAAAAGATTTTCATTGTGATTTCTGCGAGTTATCAAAACATACTCGTTCTGTGTTCCATCCTACTAGTTACAAAGCCTCCAAACCATTTGCTTTGATTCATAGTGATGTTTGGGGCCCTTCCAGAGTCTCTAATATTACTGGGGCAAAATGGTTTGTTTCATTTATTGACGATCATACCAGAGTCACATGGGTCTTTCTCATGAAAGAAAAGTCTGAGGTCACTAATATCTTCAAAAATTTTCATTCTTTGATCAAAAATCAGTTTCAAACAAATATTCAAGTATTCAGATCAGATAATGGGAGAGAATTTGTAAACCAAGGGTTGAGAGAGTATCTTTGTAGTGAGGGGATTGTCCACCAAACCTCATGTGTTGACACACCTCAACAAAATGGGATTTCTGAGAGGAAAAACCGTCACCTATTAGAGGCTACTAGATCTTTGTTGTTTTGTATGAGGGTGTCAAGTCATTTTTGGGGTGAAGCTGTCCTCACTGCTGTACATCTGATTAATGGGCAACCTTCTCGAGTATTACACTTCAAAAGTCCATGTCAAACCCTACTTGAAACTTATCCTCATACCAAACTTATATCCACTATTCCTCTCCGCGTCTTCGGTTGCAGAGTGTTTGTGCATGTTCAACCACATTACAGGGGTAAACTTGATCCTAGAGCTGTTAGGTGTTTGTTTTTGGGTTATTCTCCTACTCAAAAAGGATATCGATGCTACAAACCAGACACCCGAAAGATTCATATTTCTCTAGATGTTACCTTTGTTGAAGATCAACCTTTTTTCCCACAAACTCAAATTCAGGGGGGGAGTGAGAATGAATTTCAGTTTTTTGATCATAGCCATAGTCACGTTTTTCATGAAATTCCTCATTATGAGTCTTCTAGTCCCAACAGTAAGTCCCATCATCCTAATGTGCCTGAAATTCCTCATTGTGAGTCAAATGTGTCTCCTTCTGACCCTCCAGACATGACAAATAAATTCAAAGCAGAACCTATTGTATACTCGAGGAAGCCGATTGCAACTAAAGATGGACCAGACAAGATTGTACCTCAACAAGACCAGGAGTCTCAACCGGAATTGGTCCACATATCTGATCCAAATACTGAACCCCTAAGTGATCCTAGCACCAGCCCAGATACTAACCAGACAAGTGAGGAAGTTCCTTCAGAGACTGAAATACCTATCGCCCTAAGGAGACCGGTAAGAATGTGTAGAGAGAGACCCCTTTACCCTTTGAGTAAGTACATATCCTATGAGGGTCTTTCATCTAGTTACAAAACTTTTGCTCACAATATTTCACTAGTGTCTGTTCCAGCAAACATCCAAGAGGCCATGTCAATTCCAGAGTGGAAAAATGCAGTTATGGAGGAGTTAGGAGCCCTTCAGAGAAATAAAACCTGGGATATCACAGAATTGCCAAAGGGTAAGCAGGCTGTGGGGTGCAAATGGGTCTTCACAGTGAAGCATAAAGCGGATGGCAATGTAGAACGTTACAAGGCCAGACTGGTGGCTAAAGGATTTACACAGACTTATGGGATCGACTACGAGGAGACTTTTGCTCCTGTTGCTAAACTGAATACAATCAGAGTTCTTCTGTCCCTAGCAGTTAATCTCAACTGGAAGCTTCACCAAATGGATGTAAAGAATGCTTTCCTGAATGGAGAGTTAGCTGAGAAAGTTTATATGAAAGGTCCTCCAGGTTTGGAAAATGATTATAGAGACAAAGTCTGTAAGTTGAAAAAGTCTCTGTATGGGTTAAAACAGTCTCCCAGAGCATGGTTTGAAAGGTTCACGAAAGCCTTAAAAAGGTTTGGTTATACTCAATGTCAAGTTGACCATACCTTGTTTGTTCATCATGCCACAGGTGTTATTACTATACTCATTGTGTATGTGGATGATATGATTATGACTGGTAATAGTGAGGAGGAAATTCAGAAGTTAAAATCCTTTCTAGCAAAGGAATTTGAAATCAAGGATCTAGGAAGTATGAAATACTTCTTAGGAATGGAAGTTGCAAGATCAAAAGCAGGGATTTGCATAAATCAGAGGAAATATATCCTCGATCTTCTCAAAGAAACTGGGATGACAGAATGCAAGCCGGCGGATACACCCATGGACTATACGACGAAGTTGGGTCTCATAGAAGAAAGTCCACCTGTAGACAAAGGAAGGTATCAACGGTTGGTGGGGAAACTGATCTATTTATCCCACACCAGACCGGATATTGCATTCCCCGTGAGCACTGTTAGTCAATTCATGAACAGTCCGAATGAAGAACATATGGGAGCAGTTTTGAGAATTCTAAGGTATTTGAAGATGACACCAGGACAAGGTATATGCTTCAAGAAAAGTGAGGATAGAGATGTTAGAATCTTCACAGATGCAGATTGGGCTGGTTCAGTGGTAGACAGGAGGTCTACATCAGGGTACTGTTCTTATGTTTGGGGTAATTTGGTCACTTGGCGGAGCAAGAAACAGTCGGTGGTCTCTCGTAGCAGTGCTGAAGCGGAATTTCGAGCAATGGCTCATGGAATTTGTGAGGGAATTTGGTTGCAAAGACTACTAAATGAACTCAAAGTTCCTATGGTTAAGCCAATGGAACTGTTGTGCGATAATCAAGCCACCATTAGCATCGCAAAGAATCCAGTTCACCATGACAGAACAAAACATGTGGAGATAGATCGGCATTTTATCAAAGAAAAAATAGAAGCAGGGTCTGTTAAGATAAGTTACACACCTACTAATTCTCAAACAGCTGATGTGTTTACTAAGGCTCTACCTAGAGCATCTTTTGAAGGATTGTGTTCCAAGCTGGGTATGATCAACATATACTGCCCAGCTTGAGGGGAGGTGTTGAAATATGTGTATTCAATGGTTGGTATATGTTGAAATATAAGTAGTCAATGGTTGGTGAATTAGGTGGTAAATTAGTGGTTGGTGAGTTAGGTGAGTTAGGTGGTTAATTAGTCAATAGTTTTTTCTATTTTTTAGGGATTATGTTTTTCCCTTCTTTGTATATATATTCATTGTTTTGTATTCATGAAATAGAAGAGAATTCACTCTTTTCTCTCAAATTCTTCAATAAATATGCAACGGTCTTTTCAAGCCAACGTGTTCATGTCGGTGCGTGTGGTTTAGAGAGAGAACAAATCATGCAAAACAAGGTCAATAAATTGTTTCGCTTAAAACTACATATACATGTATTCTTCTCATCTTGAGCAGCATAGTTTTGGTCTAAGACTGGCAGCGTCTCTTTCAATTTGCAGACCTGCAAACCCAGAGACATAATAAACTTTATAACAACTCTATCTTACAAGTATATGAAATCTTACAAGTTTTTGGTTCAAATGTGGAATTTCACTAAAATTTGCACAAATTTAAAAAATACAACGAATGGCAAAACATTATCGCAACAAATAAGTAACGGATAATGGCCAAATGTTTATGCAATGTGGAAATACAATACTGTCAATCAGATCATTAGGAATCTAGGATCAGATGCTAAGGTGCACAGAGACAGGATCAACCCCTTTGGAGTTGTGACAAAATCAGGGCTTTGATGCACATAGTTTGGTTACATTACAGTAAAATCCAACAAAAAGAATAATTATCAAATTATCATGCATGCTAATAATACATCAAAATAAAGTTCAAATAGAAGGGGACAGACCTTGTAGTACAACCAAGCTAAAACCTTCGAGTCATCAAGCCTGAAGAACTTTGTTGATCCAATTTCTGTAGAAAGCGAACGAATCAAGTAAAAGAGAGAAAGGATGTGAACAGACTATTAAAATTATTCACTTAATAAATGTTGTCCTTTACTAACTAGCGGTATTAAATTATGCTATCATTTTAACACATAGTCTCAATACAAACACACACGCGCACGCAAAAACATTTTCAGGTGCAATCGTCCACAAACTTTTTGTGCAGACAACAATTTGTACCGCTATAAATTCACTGAAATTTCTCTTTTAGTGAAGTTGTACTGGTACAAATTGTCGTCTGTATATAATTGATCAGCTCTGTATATATATAGGGAACAATAATCAAAAGTGAACCAGCAGTCTACTAACGCGACTAAAAAGCCCAAAACGGAATTATTTAAAATCTATATATTGCAACAAGTCAATGGTATCTGGGCATCGCAATTATTAGTTGTCAACCTTTGATCATCTTTGTGTTAGTATCTTTCCAAAGATGACATAATGCTCAAGTATGTCATTTATTCTCTCTCTAAAAATCTGAATTAATAGTTTGGAATATATTCAAAGTCTCGACTAACTGAAAGCTAAGTACAAAGTCTAACCACCAGATAGAATGACATTATGGATTACTTACTACAGTGATCAAGAGACACTATGATTTAGGTTATTAAGTGCAAGAACCTAAGCATGATATAATATGCTTCACTTAATATGTTTTAGCAGGTTTGTCATTATGGTTTCCTATAGTAAAATACCAGTAGCAACTAACCTTTTATTTCACAAACAACTTGCATACTATTCCCAGCAACAGGTAATAGATGTTGATATCCAGGGTAGTCATTAACAAAAATTATCTCCTCTAATGGCCTGAATTTCCCAGGATCATCCCCCTTCTGCATTCATTCAAGGCACAAAAATGTTATTGCAGAAACTTTAATAACTGAAACCAAAAAGAATAAGGATCATAATAAATCAATGTCATTGAGTGCAAAATGAATGTTATAGTGTAAAATTTATAAATGTCTAAGTCACACAAATCTAAAAGCTAAGTTATAAATCCTTCTAAAGTTGCATGGAGGTTTTTTACCAGGATTTTAAACTAAATGTACCAGCTGTCGCTGACCCCAATAGTGAGAATCAAAGCATTGAGTGCAAGCAATGATTGTACCTTCATTCTTGCTTCTTCAAAAATTGGCAACAATATGAACACAGGATCAACTGGTGTAGCAGTATATATGCCTCCATCTTTTTTTCATGAACAGGAACAAAAGCAGAAATTATATTAATCACAGAGAAGTGACAAAGTATAAGTGAACAAGCTGCCACAAAAAGAATTCATCCAGGAAAATCTCCACAATATACAATATGAAGATTAATGAAAGCTCATGCAAAAAGAAACTAAAACCACCTTTCAGGCCACGCAGCCTCCAATTTGTCAGAAATTATATGCATCCATCAATGGAAAACTATCTTAAAAGAATATGCAAACAATTGACAATTTAATTTCATGACAGTGACATGGTCAAGTAATCACTAGCTTAAAAACCACCAGCCCAGCTGTACAAGCACAAGTATAGAAGACAGTCCTATAAAAAAGAGCCCTCACAAAAAGGCAAAATTAAAAATAAAAATAACGCACGCACGCACACACACACATACACAAAGAACCTCTTTAGTCATTTTCATAAAAGATAAAACAATATGGAAATGCCATACTATAAAAGAGTATGGTAAAATACATTCATTCTTCAGGTCCTCCAGTTGGTAATCAATAAAACCCCCTGAAAATACTAGAACATACAATATCACATTAACATAAAAGTGTCCACTTTTCCACTTGAAATGATATTCAAGAGATAACGTAGAGACAACTTGTTAAATTGAGTTAGATTTAAAGATTTATGTTGCCATGTTATATGTGTATACTGAATATATACATAGATACACATGATGTAGAAGAATTATAACAGCAAAACATATATTCCTGTCTTAACATTCCAGCAATAACCAGAAAATAATAATAATAATAATAGCAATAATAATAATTAACAACGGAACATAAATGTAAGTGACTTCAAATCAAGCATAGAGTTTTAAGAGTGGAACTCTCACAATCAAATAATACTTTCCACAACCATCTGAATTAGTCATCTACCTTCACTAACATAATTTCCCAAAAACCAAGATCTGTATGATTGCTTAGACCAATTAAGTTCTTGAAGCTCCCCATTAATGAACAGATAGCATGTTGTGTTTCCTGTAAAATAAAAGTTAAAAGAAACTAAAAAATGAGAAAAAATATTCAAAAGACAGAACAACTTTAGTAGCACAAGCAAACACATGTAAAATGTTGACTCGGCAACAAAAACACTCACACCCTTTGAGGAGGATGAGAAAATAGTTAATAAATAACAAGGGGCAACCGGGGGTAAATATAAAAGAATATTACCTGACTTGGGATGGCAAAGTGATAGTAAACGTCCCACATCACTTCCATTTGAACCAGAATCTGTGATGATAGCACGCCAAAATGTTAAGATACTTGCACAAATGCAACGGTTACATCACTAGGGAAATCATTGTACTTGAAAATGAGAATTTTAAGGATAGATTTATCAGAAAAAACTCATCAATATTTAACTACTTACTAAGAAAAGTTTTTCTGATGTCCTTCATAGTTATATTTAAAACTTATACTACGTGAATACAGAATCACATAGTTAAAAAAACTTATGAGTTTCCAGAAATTCTAAGAAAACATATGTCAAACATTCAAGCCGATAAGCAATAAAGCAAACATGAAAGAAACTGATAAACAAACAATAAAGTGCAGATCATAAGATAGAAAATTACCAGGTGCAATGAGAAGACGAGTTCCATCAAAACCTTCCCACCAAGCCATTTGGACCTTCACGTATCATTTATATATCCAATGAGAAAAAAAAAACACATAAAAAGGTATGTATTTATATACAAGAGAGGAAACAGTATAAAGAGAAGCATAGAGGAGAGGAATGATGGAGGTAATCTGTAGTAACATATGAGAATCCAAGCAAGGAATTTAAATTTTCATCCACTTCGAACAGAGAGCTTGGCTTAAAAATAAGAATCCAGAATTACTTTACCTTTCAGGCTTTGCCCTAGACAAAGTTGCCCGATCTCTGTGACTTGCCGTAAACAAAACACTGCTTCGTTGTGACTGGTTAGCACTCTCACCCTAAACACGGCCGAGTCGGATTATATATTTATCATTAAACACTGTTTTTCAAATAATTTGCAGATTTTCATAGCAACTATCTCTTGCTGCTTTTTCTTCTTCCAAAAATGCTTCAAAACTTCAATTGTTATCTTCATTTATTCACTCAACTAGGGGTTGGGGTGGGCGTTGCTAGGTTCGGGGTTAAGTTGTTTTTTAAAAAGTGACTCGATCCAACCAAAATTTTAAAGTTATCCAAATTAATCCAAAATAAATTGGATCGGTTTGATCTGATTTTGTTTGATCAGTTTGTGGACTTATTGGACCATACAAATGGGTTTGATTTTTACACTATTGTTATTCATATTTTAACACTATTCTTATTCATATTGAATGTACTAATTTCTAGTATTCTAACAAAATCAACCGATACGTACCTAGATAAAAACAGTTGTGAAAGCAAAAAGGGATTGTGGTCTAGCTGGACGGTAACCCACTACCTAGTGCCTAGGCCGTTTAAATGGAGATTAAACGAAATTAAGCGGCCTACCGGAAGTCGGCCAGCCGAAAGCAGATTGGATAATATTTAAAGTAATTTCAAAGTTCAAATAAAATCCAACCAAATCAATAAATTTCCATCCAAACTACAAAAGTCAATCAAATTCTAAGTTCAAACTAAATTCAATAACATTCAAGTTTGAAATAAGGCAACATCACAAACAAAGTAGTAAATAAGTAAGTTCATAAAGTACAAAAATAAATTTTTATAGCTCCAAGTAGTAAGTTCATAAGTTTAAAAAGTAGTAAACAAATAAACTAATAAAGTTCATAAATTTTTAAGTGCCAAGGTCATCATGTTCTTCTCCATTTATTTCCAACACTTGTTCTTCATCGAATTCGAGCTTAAAAATGACCTTCCTCCACCAGTTCATCTTTGGATTCGAACTCTTCTTCAAGAATTCTATTAACTCTATCACTTTTTCGAGGTTGTGTCATTTCATCCACACCGGTTGCTTCATCAACCAATTGCCAAGTAAGCCCCGTACTCGGCTCAACCTCTTCATCACCATCATCAGCTATCTATCCTTGTGCATTACTAGCATCACCATCACTTGCTAATAGCACATCTATATTGACCTCCTTATCCATGAATCTCTTACACTTATTCATCAATTTGGAATTAAATTGGACGAATACTAGGTTGTTCAATCGATCAACATTTAGTCTATTTCTTTTCTTCGTATCTATCTACATAAAATAAAAAATGTGAAATTAATTAAAAAAATAAAAACTAGCACTTGCTAATACCTCGTAAATAATAACATAATAAATAACTTACTCTCTCAAAAGTGCTCAAATTTCTTTTATACCCCGATGAACTTGTGGTTAATGCGATGATCCTTTCCGCCATCCTTTGCAAATAATGTGTTTGATGTCCAAACACAGACCACCATTGAACTACATAATAAGAGAATTAAAAATTAATAGTTTAAATTTTAAATAAATATAATAATTAATAATCACTAATTCACTATTAGTGAATACTTATTAGTTGTTATTATCTGAATCATATGTGCTATTGTTGTTATCGCATGCTTTTTGAGCCATTATTCTTGGTATACTTCACCAAATCGGTCATTAAAATCTTTGTTTGCTTGTCAATGTCATTGAGAAATAACATCTCCATACAAGTACATACCACATCCATTAGATCATCCTCTTTTGCAATCTGAGGATTTTGATGACAATAGAAGGGATTTAAGAGATAGACCGTCTTATGTAATGGAATATCGAGCTAATTCTTGGCTTATTATCAATGATGTCAAGGATTGACCGATAATGTAACACCCCCTGACCCGACCCAACTGGATCGACCAAAGGAGCGCTACCGGGTTTTCAAAATTTTCTAAATTCACTTTATATTTTTTTTAAACCAGTGAAAATCATATCAATTTGTAATTTAAAATATGTTTCTAGTAAGCCCATCAAAAATTATTTTTCAAAAATTTCGGCAGAGTTTCCTCTATTTTTTGGATTTCCCAAAAACCTGTTTCAATAAAACAAATATAAAACAATATACTTTCAACACTTCTATATCCACATTTTCAAATCAATGCACACTCTGCTGATTAGTGCGACTTCTAAACATTTTCAAATAAAACATATGTAATTCAGATTTACAAACATTTGAACAGAATATAAATCATAAAGCACATATTACAAAACATATAAATACATGTCAAATTACAGATTTCTGTATATGCATGCTTCACTAAATACAATATACAAATAATATTCAATTGTAACTACTCAAAAGAAACTGTGACTTTGGACCTTCAATCTGATGTTACTTCTTCTCTATCCTTTATTTCTTCCTGTGTCTCTGATACCTGTGCGTGATAAAATCAACGCGCTAAGCAATAATACCTAGTGGGTGTACACTCAACTCATGTATCAAAATCAACAATCATTTCATAATAAAAATATTCCAATCTGATCGTATTAAAACATTTCAATCTTTAACTTTCTCACTGAAAGAAATCATATATAAACAGTTTAATAAAAGCATCTAAATTAAATCAATAAGGCATATAACATTTAGTTTTCAATTCTTTTATAATCATTTTATTTATATAAAGATTTTTTTTCTTTTCACTTTCATTCTGTATTCTGGCCGTACACTCATCATACATTTCTATATCTGTACATCAGTGTAACGTTCACCTCCGGGATTCGCCTAAACTGGACCAAGCCAGGTTTGCCTCGCGAGATGTAACTGTCAGGGATGTCAGTACAATATCTATCTCCGGGATTCGCCTAAACTGGATTATACCAGGTTTGCCCCACAAGATATAACAGTTAGGGATACAGTGCACTGGCTATCTCCGGGATTCGCCTAAACTGAACTCAGCCAGGTTTACCCCTCGAGATGCAGCAGTCATCACTATCAGTACAATGGCTATCTCCGGGATTCGCCTAAACTGGAACTTGCCAGGTTTGCCCCGCGAGATGCAACAGTCATGGATACAGTGAAATGGTTATCTCCGGGATTCGCCTAAACTGGACTATGCTAGGTTTGCCCCACGAGATGCAACAGTAATAATTATTTATCTCCGGGATTTGCCTAAACTGGACTTGCCAAGTTTGCCCCGTGAGATACAACAATCTTAACTCATTATATTCTTTTTCTAATTAAGCAACAGTTTCACAACTCAAATTAAAATCCAAAAAAATCGACATATTCAATCAATATTAGTAATACATAATCCATACAGTTCATATCAAAACTTTCTGTTTCTTTCAAAATTAACAATTATAACTCTCAAATCTTAATTAAATTCAACAATATAATTTCCAAACAATAATCCTAATTCAAACAATATTCTCAAACACTTTTCCTTTAATATAATCATTATAAATCGAAAATCGAATTACGAGTGAAACAAAACAGTCAATTTAATAAACGGTAAACAATATATATCTATATATTTATATATATCAAAATATTCAAATAAACTTAAATTCAAAACTTAGATTCAAATAAAAAACACAAAGGTTTCGAAAAGAAGTGTACACCAACCTGGTTTCCGTTTTTCGCACAATTTTTTTTTCTTCTGGATTTTCTTTTTTCTTTTTCCTTTCTCTTTTTCCTTTTCTTTTCCTTTCTTCTTCTTTTCTTCTTCTTCTTCTTCTTCTTCTTCTTCTTCTTCTTCTTCTTCTTCTTCTTCTCTTCTTCTTCTTCTTCTTCTCTCTATTTTCTTTTTCTTTCTCGGTCTCTCTCTCGATCTTTTTTCTCTCTGTTTTTCTTCTCCTCTGTTTTCTGGAGATTTCACGTCTCCTATTTTTTTTATAAAATTTTGGTCGTCGCGACCTGTGGTCGCGGTGACCTGGTCGCGTTGCTCTCTAAAGCAACTCCACCGCCTTCATCGCGAGCACACCTCGCGGTGCTTTGGTCGCGGTGACCAGGTCGCATTGCTCACTGCCCGAAAATACCATGTTTCGCCGCGAGCAGCTCATCGCGACCTGTGGTCGCGGTACCCACTGTCTCAGTTTTTCAATCTTCTCTTCGTGCAACGTTTTCGACCGTTCAATTTGGTCCACTTGGAAACCATAAATTATGATATCCACATACTCAAAATTGATTACTCGAAATTTGGGATGTTACAGATAAGCATCCTTCAATAACTTTTCCGCGACCATATTGTTGGAGGCATTGTCGGGCACTACTTGAACAACATAATCTGGCCCAACTTATTCCATACATTTGAACACGTACTCAAAAATGTATTCCCCTGTGTGTGCCTCCTCGGAGCTTTCCTTGGAAGAAACAAAAGTGGTACCGTGCCTGCAATTCAGACACAAATTTACATTGCTCATCCTTTTCCTATCGGTCTAAACATCGGTCATAATTGAACATCCACCCATTTCACTCTTCTGTGAGGTTTAATCGTTAGAAAATTAGTCAAAGGGACCAGTAGGGGTGGGCACAAAAACTGATTCGAACTGTATTCGATCCGTATTCGAAATGTATTTTATAGTTTGAGTTTGTTTTGGGTTTGGATTCGGTTCGGTTCAGTTTCAATTTAAAAAAAATCGTAAAAGAAATGGTTCGGTTCAGTTTTAGGGGGTTCAAAACTGGTTTGATCCGTTGACCCATTATATATAAAGGAAAAAAAATAAACCGACTTATACCAATTCATCTGATTTATGAATTTCTTATTGCATATATGCCACAACTACACGTAAATCTGTTGATGATTTATAATGCCAACATATACCAATTAATATGTTGGATTTCTTTCATTATGGCTCTGTAAAATGCTGTTTCTTTTGTGTATATTTACAATTAAGTTGTCATTGTTTACTTGGTTGAACACTCTCTAAGGTTTTGTTATATGATCAACTTCTGGAAGGACTTGAGGTTGCTAATGTGCGTGAACTTGAAGACGTCCTTATCAATGAATGCATGTATGTGGTAGTTCTTCTTACTTCTTTCCTGGGATTTTCTTGAATTTTTAGTTATAATGCAAGAAGTTACCGCCAGTATGGTTTCTGTCACTGTTTATGATAATATTACAAACCATTTAAGATTTTATTCTATAAGGACAGCACATCAGTATAAAAACTATTAAATTTTAGTAGTTAAAAACATATTAAAAATTTGAAAATATGAAAAAGGCTCATTAGGCCCAAAACTGTATGAATCAAATCGAATCGAACCGTATTGTAGTAGCCAAAATATGTCTGGCCCAAAGACAAAGCCCATAGCTAAGAGTAGGGCTGCACTCTCATGTAGTACGACGGTGGCTTAGCATGAAGACCAAGACGCACGACATGGAGTACCTTCATGAAAACGTACCAGTTGGAAGACTATGTTGCACGACACAAAGCACTCGTGTAGTACGACGACGTACCAGTTGGAAGACTATGTCGCACGACACAAAGCACTCGTGTAGTACGACGACGTACTAGTTGGAAGACTATGTCGCACGACACGAAGCACTCATATAGTACGACGACATATCAGTTCGAAGACCTTGTCGCACGACATGTACCCTTATGTAGTGCGACCGTGCTACATCACCCAATCATGGTCCAGATTGACAAGAAACCTACATGTCGTACGACATAGCATCTCCGTCGCTCCGAGGGAGACCAGATTGTGATCTACTTAGAACGGGTCCTACAAAGTCATAATGACACTTGATGGCAGCCCAATCAAAAGAAGCACCCAGATGCTTTCTTAGTGGAAGACAGAGAAGAGAGAATGATGAGATCTCCCAAAAGGAAGAAGCATGAGTCTCTTATAAAGAGGAGGATAATCACTCATAAGAAGGGGGCCCCGAAAAACTGAGATCCAGAGATTAATAAGAAAAAGCCACACCCTCCGACCATTGTTCAGCTTCTCCGATCCCCCTCCGACCTTACATCTCCTTTGATCAGAAAAACCCCAACTGTGAAGAGAGCAGGAAGTATTTCTCACTCATCTCCATTTACAAACATTACACCTTTACTAGCACTCGCTAACTTGACCGTCGGAGTGACTTTGGCCGGCACCACCCCGGTGTCCCAGACGTCCTGCGGGTCACGTGCGTTCTGTCTTTGCAGGTTGTAGTGCCCCGTGTCCCCGAGCGATTTTTGAGGACTACAATTTGGCGCCCACCATGGGGCCCGACAATCTCTAAGCAGGCAAAGGTAGAACGCGGCAACCCCGACTATGTCATCTGACGATTTTCATCACGACGCGATGGAGGTTAGGGTACAACTCCTCATATCCCAGATGCAAGAGAATACCCAAAGGCTCCAAGCACTCGAACAAGAGAATCAACGAGTGTTGGCAGAGAACCAAGAATTGCAAAATAGGATCAATTCGCTCACTGTCGTACGACCATTTGGAGACGCTTCAACGTCCCAACCCTTGCCATTCGAGCAAGCCGCTCACGCTACTTATTACGCGTCAGTCCGCCCGGACGAACAAGGTACTACCGCGAGAGACCTCGATCCAACCCACGTAGGCTCAGAGCCTAACATTCGAGTTACGAATGGACCTCATATCGTCGCACGACATACGACAGAGAACATACCAAATGGGATGGGAGGACATCGATCAGACGACATGGCCAGAGCTACACAAGGAGTGCCGCCTATATCCACCCCCAATGGCAACGTCGGCTCAACCCAACCAACCATCCGGCTACAAGGAACGCCATCCGGCCCTTCGCATTCAGCGCCGTCAAACCCAAACCAAGTGAGTACCGAGCCGACCTTGGCCAACCGAGACTTGGCACGAAGGTTCACAGAGATGGAAGCACTCATCCAACGCATTCCGGGAATGCCCACTCCTATAAAGAAAAGTGCGGCCAATAGTTTTGCCGACTCCCCCTTCGTCGACACAATAGCATTGGTGGAGATGCCAAGGAAGTTCAACTTTCCAGGTATGAAGCAGTACGACGGTACGACAGATCCCGGCGAACACATTGCGCAGTATCGACAACGAATGTTCACGGCCGCCATCCCTCGTGACCTTAGGGAAGCATGCATGTGCAAAGGTTTCAGATCGAGCCTCGTAGGACCTGCCCTACAATGGTACACCAACCTTCCCAATGTTTCCATCAACTTTTTTGCTCAACTCACTGACACCTTCGTAGAGCAGTTCGCTAGTAGTCGGAAGTTAGAAAAACAATCCGACGACCTTTATGCAGTCAGCCAAAGGAGGAATGAACGCCTACATGACTTTGTTAGCCGTTTCAACCATGAAAAAGTGTCCATCCCTCATTGCAACCAGGCGACAGCCATATCAGCCTTCCGCAAGGGTCTGCTCTACGATTCCGACCTATACAAGGAGCTCACCAAGTACCCTTGTAAAACTATGGAAGACATCCTAGCCAAGACGTGGGCACAGATAAAATGGGAAGAAGACGAAGTAAACTACAAACCTAGTAGAGCGAACTACAAGGAAGATAAGTCGGAGAGGATGGTCGAACCACGAATCATCAACCGACGTAGCGGGCCATACCCAACAATACCCCGAAGGGACGGCCATATGAGGTACGAGCGACGGCACGACGACAGACCACCAAGGCCATTCATCCGGCCAAAGAATATAACGCCAGAATATAATTTGAACATCAGGCCGGCAGAGGTAGTCGCCATACTCAAAGGAATGGGTAGATCAGTTCGATGGCCAGACAAGATGATGAGCCCGCCGGATCAAAGAGACAACTCCAAATGGTGCGAATTTCACGGCGACCATGGCCATCGAACTGAGCATTGTGTGGCACTACGATTGGAAGTGGCCGAACTACTTAAGAAGGGTCACCTTAAAGAATTCCTGACTGACAGGGGTAAACAGACTTTTGTGAATAAAGACAGGTCGCACGACATTGTTTCAATCCCTCCACCAGAGCCTCCCAAACACGAGAGGACCGTAAATGTCATCTCTGGCGGATCAGAAGTAAATGGAGTAACCTACTCGGAGGCGAAGCGCCACTCGCGGCAGGCCGGTCGTACAGACGTCCAACGAACTCGTACGACAGATCCTACATATAACTACCTAATCAGTTTCAGCAGCGATGAGCATATGGATTTATTCAATCCCCACCACGACGCACTAGTCATCTCACTGACGGTGGCCAATTGTTTAATCAGATGGATCCTAGTGGACAATGGAAACTCAACCAATGTACTCTTCCTCGGCGCACTAAAAGAGATGCACATCGATGAACGTAACATCGTACGTCACTCCACAATTCTTGTAGGATTTAGTGGAGAACACAAGAACACTCTAGGAGAGATCACCCTTCCCGTTTACGCGAAAGGTGTCAACTTGAACACTCGTTTCCTCATCTTGGACTGTCCGTCGTCCTACAACATAATCATGGGTCGCCCGTGGATTCATGATATGAGGGCAGTCCCCTCAACATATCATCAGGTCATCCGTTTCCCTACCAGGTGGGGAGTCCACGAGATCCGAGGGCAGCAAAAGATCTCGCGCGACTGCTACCAGAACACTCTAAAAAATAGGCCGTCCGACTTATAGCAATTACAGAGCGAGAGTACCCTCACCAACAAAGACGGACCAGATATGGAAGAACTCAACGAAGTGTCCATACATCCAAATTTCCCAGACGACAAAGTTAGTATCGGATCCCGCCTTCCGCAAAATATCCGGGCAGAGCTACTCAGCTTCTTGACAGCACGACACGACAGCTTCGCATGGTCGCACGCAGACATGATCGGCATTAGCCCAGAAGTCCTAGTGCATAGGTTGCAAGTCGACCCGAATCATCCACCTGTGAAACAAAAAAGAAGGAAGTTCGCGCCCGAGCGCAACAAAGTTATAAATGAAGAAATCCAAAAGCTAATTGACATTGGCTCAGTGAGAGAAGTAAATTACCCAGAGTGGCTCGCAAACGTAGTAGTAGTGAAGAAAAAGAATGGGAAGTGGCAAGTTTGCATCGACTTCACAAACCTCAACAAGGCTTGCCCAAAAGATTCCTTCCCTCTTCCACACATCGACATGATGGTGGACGCTACAGCAGGCCACGAACTATTAAGCTTCATGGATGCATTCTCCGGTTACAACCAAATCCTTATGCATCCGGACGACCAAAAGAAGACTTCCTTCATCACGGAGCGCGGTATTTTTTGCTACAAAGTGATGCCGTTCGGCCTCAAGAACGCTGGGGCAACCTACCAAAGATTAGTCAACAAAATGTTCGCAACCATGCTCGGACAGACTATGGAGGTTTATATCGATGACATGCTAGTAAAATCATTAGTAGCAGATCAACACCTCGACCACCTCCGGCAGTCGTTCGACATCATCGACAAATATGGGATGAAGCTTAATCCAACCAAATGCTCCTTCGGAGTTTCATCAGGAAAGTTCCTTGGCTATTTAGTAACCAAGAGGGGCGTCAAGGCCAACCCGGATCAACTCCGATCCGTCATGGATCTGAGGTCCCCCAAAAGCATCAAAGACGTTTAAAAGCTGACCGGACGGCTCGCAGCCCTCAACCGATTCATCTCAAAGTCATCCGAAAAATGTAAGCCTTTCTTCGATGCTCTGAGAAAGAGCAAGTCATTTGATTGGAATCAAACAAGCGAGGATGCATTCCAAAACATAAAAAGGTACCTAGCAAACCCACCTCTCCTATCCAAACCTAAGGAAGGAGAGACCCTCCTACTCTACCTTGCTGTATCCGAAACGGCCGTTAGTGCGGTACTAATAAGGGAGGAGGATGGTAAACAACTCCCCGTATACTACATCAGCAAGACCCTACTCGACGCCGAGACAAGGTACACCCAACTTGAGAAATTAGCCCTCGCACTAGTCACAGCCGCAAGGAAATTAAGGCCGTACTTCCAATGCCACACTATTAGTGTACTCACTACATTCCCCTTGAAGAATGTCCTACATAAACCTGAACTATCCGGCCGTCTAGTGAAATGGGCCGTGGAGCTGAGCGAGTACGACGTCAACTACCAACCTCGCACGGCAATTAAGTCGCAAGTGCTGGCGGATTTCATAGCAGACTTCACGCCCGGGATTCTACAACGAGCGGAGGAAGAACTTTGCACCATGTCGTACGACACACCAAGGGAGGAGTGGAGTTTAGTAGTTGACGGATCAAGTAACACGAGAGGCAGCGGGCTAGGGATAGTACTTGCCTCCCCTGCAGGACACATCGTCGAGAGGTCCATCCGATGTGGATTCAAGACCACCAACAACAAAGCCGAGTACGAAGCCCTCATAGCCGGGCTCACCTTGGCAAAGGACTTACGCGTCGAGCGAATAAAGGTACGCAGTGACTCCCAATTAATTGTGAAACAATTGCAAGGGTCCTATCAAGCTCGGGACTTGAAAATGTCGGCCTACTTGACCTTGGTAAAAGAGCTACAAGCTTCATTTGAGTCATTCGACATCGAGCAAATACCAAGATCCAAAAACGCACATGCTGACGCACTCGCCAATCTTGGGTCCGCACTAGATACCGCGATTGAACGAACCATCCCCATGGTGTTTGTCCAATAGCCAGTGATCGGTCATTTATTTTCATATAATTACGACCCATAAACCGTATCTTTTAATTGCATTCTTGAGTATTTTTGGTGCTTTTGATGTGTTTGTTAAGTGTTTGTAGGTTTTAGGTGTTTCTCTCGGAACTGCGTGAAGTTTGGAGTTCTTGGTCTGAAACCGTGATTTTATGGCAAGGAGCGTCGCGATCTGTCCGTCGCGACCTACGGTCGCGCTGTGCTGATCGCGGTGGAGAATGTGGATCCAGGCAGAGAGCAGCGCGACCGCTCACCGCGACCACAGGTCGCGATGAGTTGGTCGCGGTGAGAGTAAGTTCCTTGGCAGAGAGCATGGCGAGCAGCCCATGATCGCGGTGATGGGATCGCACTGAATGATGAGGCCTTGGCAGTGAGCGCCGCGACCAAGCTAGCGCGACCTCAGCTCGCGGTGCAGCTCGCGATGAAACAGTCCAAGCAATCCAGTGAGTACTGCGACCAACCCAGCGCGACCACAGGTTACGGTGGTGATCGCGGCGAGGTTTTTCCAGCAAACCCTAAATGCTTCTATAAATAGAAAGTGAGGAGAGAGAAAGGGGATCTCGGAATTTTGGAGAAAGAAGACAAGGAAGAGAGAGAGAGAAGGAGGAAGAAGAAGAGAGAAGAGGGTCTAGGAAGCTAGCCATCGGATCGATTCTCCGGACGTCTTCAATCGCTCTACGGATTCGGATTCGTGCACGGAAAAGCTCTACCAATTCGGTTTCGACGAGAGTCAACCTCATTGAGTTTTTCTATCACAATCCTTCCTTTAATCTTGTATTAGTCATGTTGTTCTTGATATATAATATTATGTATTTTTGTTTTCTAGTGATGAACTAATTTATTACACTAGGGATGATGATGGAACTTGCTATCACTTTTGATTGAGATTAATGAATGTTGGATGAATTGAGTTTTATGATTGAGTGTTGATTTAATATTTAATTGATTGTATATTGATTGATCACCAATATTCGATATCTTGTTGTGGTGGATTAAGTACCGAAAGGAGACGCCCACCACGTGTTCGATAAATTGCCACAATGACCTAGAAACCAAATAGAGATATATTGGTGTAGGTTATTTGATCTAAATATGTTTCCATATTTAATGCATTCTCGTATATTGAGCATCCATCGAGAGATAGGGTGTTAGTATGTGTTGAATAGGTTCGATTTACCTCGAGAGAGGATTTCGGATAAATTGTTAACATGATCATCAATCATCAACTTAGACATCCATACATGATTATCTTATATCATTAGGATTAGTAAGTGAAATCGGATTCCCTAGTTCCCATATCCATTGATAAAAAGATATTTTACTTTCAAGTTTTCATTCATTTAAAATACAAATCACAAATCACAACCATTGAATTGATCATCTAGATAGTATTAAGCTTGGTAAATTTCAGTACTCAGTTTCTAAACGTCCTCGTGGGAACGATATTCGGACTTCACAAATCTATATTACTTGAGCCGACCCCGTATACTTGCGGGTACACAAAAGGCGTGTCAAGTTTTTGGCGCCGTTGCCGGGGAACGGTTTAGTCATAATTGATATTGATACCAACTTAGTCTAGTACTAATATGGATATTTTCTTCATTTTCTTCAATTTCTTGTTACATTTGTTTTCTTATTTGTGTGATTCTTTTTGTGTGCAGGAATTTTTATTTGTGTATGAGACAAACAAGACGTAGCAGTAGTTTAGAGTCTCTTGAAGCCCTTGATCCAGAAATCGAGCGAACACTTATTCAAAGGGTGAGGCAAGCACGACAGCAAGTTACAATGGAAGACCATGTGCAGCAGCAAAATGAGCAGCAGCAAGCACCTCCAGAAATTGCCAAGGCATTGAGAGATTATGCCATTCCTACCATGGTAGGAAATCAGTCGAGCATTCGACGACCTCCAGTTGCGGCTAACAACTTTGAAATCAAGCCCGCAATCATTCAAATGATACAAAATACTGTTCAATTTGGGTGTATGCCAATTGAAGACCCAAATAACCACCTGGAGCAATTTCTGGAAATATGCGACACCTTCAAACAAAATGGGGTGTCTGACGATGCAATTCGGCTGCGGATATTTCCCTTTTCGTTAAAGGACAGAGCTAAATTATGGTTGAATTCATTGCCACCGAACACTTTCACTACATGGGAAGGCCTAGCTCAAGCTTTCCTTGCCAAGTATTTTCCACCAGGGAAAACTGCGAAGCTTAGAAACGATATCGCTCTATTCGCCCAAATGGAGATGGAATCGTTATATGAAGTCTGGGAGAGATACAAAGATACTTTGAGAAAGTGTCCGCATCACGGCTTGCCCGATTGGCTTGTAGTGCAGACATTCTACAATGGGCTCACACTACAAAACCGATGCATGTTAGACGCAGCCGCTCAAGGTGCTTTAATGAGCAAACCAGCTGACGTAGCTCATCAATTAATTGAGGAAATGGCCATAAATAGCTATATGTGGGCATATGAGAGAGCATGTCCCAAGAAAGCAGTTGGGTTAGCTACAACTTATAAGGTTGATGAAATCACATCACTTAAAGCACAAGTTGCTTCTTTGTCGAGCCAAGTCAACAAATGGAATGTAAATTCCATACAGTCAGCAACTCCTGGATGTGAAAACTGTGGAGGACCACATGGCAGTGCTGAGTGCACAATGGGTAATTCTTCTTTTGCAGGTACAAGCAGTGCTGAACAGGTACAATATGTACAAAACTTCAGCAAGCCATACAACAACCCATACTCAAGCACTTACAATCCTGGGTGGAGAAATCACCCAAATTTCTCATGGAGAGATAATCAACAGAACAGCAATGCGAAACCTGGTCTGCCTGGTTTTCAGAATCAAGGAAATGTCCATGCAAATCAAGGAAATGCCCATCCGAATCAAGGAACAAATCAACAGGAGAGGAAACCAGCCCTAGAAGATATGCTAGTTAAATTCATGTCAAAAATTGACTCCAGAATGGATGGACAAGACGCAGCAATGAAAAAGATGGATGGCAAGATTGACCATGTGGCGCAGCAAAATCAAGCTGCCATTCAGAAGCTTGAGGTACAGATTGGCCAGATAGCTAGAGAGACACAAAACAGAGCTCATGGCACATTACCAAGCAACACTGAAGTCAATCCCAAGGAGCATTGTAAAGCAATCACTTTGAGGAGTGGAAAAGAAATAGACAATACTGTAGGAAGAGACCACTCTCAACAAGAAGCTGAAGCAAATGAAACAAGCATTGAATCACCTTCCACACCACCAGTTCGTCACAATGAAAAGAGTGATGAACCACTTCCACCGGTCCAAGTAGTCAAGGCATATGTGCCACCTGTACCTTTTCCGCAAAGGCTACAGAAGCACAAAGAAGATAAGAATTTTGCTAAATTTCTTGAAATTTTTAAGAAACTTCATATTAACATTCCTTTTGCAGAGGCTTTGGCTCAGATGCCATCATATGTGAAGTTCTTGAAAGAAATTCTATCCAAGAAAAGACGGCTTGAAGATCATGAAACCGTCGCCTTGACTGAGGAATGCAGTGCCATCATTCAGAACAAATTACCTCAGAAATTAAAAGATCCAGGGAGTTTTACTATTCCTTGCACTATTGGGAGTTCTGAATTTGTTAAAGCTTTATGCGATCTAGGTGCTAGCATTAATTTGATGCCTTTTTCTGTTTTCAGGAAACTAGGCTTGGGCGAAGTGAAGCCAACAAGTGTAACACTTCAATTGGCGGACTGTTCTGTCAAATACCCCTACGGAGTGATAGAAGATGTGCTAGTCAAGGTGGACAAATTCTACTTCCCTGTGGATTTCATTGTGCTAGAGATGGAGGAAGATAGAGATATTCCTCTCATATTGAGGAGACCATTCTTAGCAACCGGAGGAGCACTAATAGATGTGCAGCAAGGGAAGTTGACACTACGCGTGGGTGAGGAAGAGGCAGTCTTCAACGTGTTCAAGGCCACAAAATTTGTAACTACTGCAAACACGTGCCTGAGAGTTGATGCAATTGACTCTTTAGTTGAAGAAACCTTTGAGAAGAGCATTCCTGAAGAGCCATTGGAAGCTTGTTTGGCTCATGGAGAGACAAAAGAAGAAGAAAATGATAGCATATCTGAGTATGCTTTTCGTCTTAATTCAGCACCCCTTATGCCATACGGGGGCAGGAGATATGTTGAAGACTTAGGCCATGGGAAGCCTAAAATACTACCTTCAATCGAAAAGCCTCCTCAACTCGAATTGAAGCAGTTACCTGAGCATTTGAGGTACGCTTATTTGGGGGAATCTAACTCCCTCCCAGTAATAATTTCAGCTACCTTAAATGAAACAGAGGAGGAAAAACTTCTGGGAGTGCTGCGGCTGCACAAGTCCGCATTGGGGTGGACTATATCTGACATAAAGAGAATCAGCCCTACCATGTGCATGCACAAGATCTTGATGGAGGAGAATTTCAAGACTTCAATGGAGCATCAACGTAGGCTGAATCCGATTATGAAAGAGGTAGTCAGAGCAGAGATTCTTAAATTGCTAGATGCTGGAATCATATACCCTATCTCAGATAGTTCATGGGTGAGTTCGGTGCAAGTGGTGCCAAAGAAAGGGGGGATCACGGTAGTAAGAAATGAAAACAATGAATTGATCCCCACCAGAACAGTCACAGGTTGGAGAGTGTGCATTGATTATAGGAAGCTAAACACAGCTACAAGAAAAGATCACTTTCCGCTTCCATTTATTGATCAAATGTTAGAAAGACTGGCAGGGCACGAGTACTACTGTTTCCTAGACGGATACTCAGGATACAATCAGATACCTATTGCACCTGAAGATCAAGAGAAGACAACCTTCACTTGCCCTTATGGTACCTTCGCTTACAGAAGAATGCCCTTTGGCCTTTGTAATGCCCCAGCGACCTTTCAGCGATGCATGATGGCTATCTTTTCTGATATGGTCAAGCGTTTCATTGAAATATTCATGGATGATTTTTCTGTGTTTGGTTCGTCTTTTGATGTGTATTTGGCCAACTTGGCCTTAGTGCTTAAAAGATGTGAAGAGACGAATCTAGTACTGAATTGGGAGAAATGTCACTTCATGGTGAAGGAAGGCATTGTCTTGGGCCATAGAATCTCATCAACAGGGATTGAGGTGGACAGGGCGAAAATAGAAGTCATTGAAAAATTACCACCGCCCACCTCCGTAAGAGGAGTCCGCAGTTTTTTGGGACACTCCGGTTTCTATCGCCGGTTCATAAAAGACTTCTCCAAGATCATCAAGCCCCTCTGCAATCTATTGTCAAAAGAAGTAACATTTGAGTTCACAGAAGAATGCCATAGTGCATTCCAGAAGCTGAAAAAGGAGCTCACCTCCGCACCGATTATCACAGCCCCTAATTGGGAGTTACCCTTCGAATTAATGTGCGATGCGAGTGATTTTGCTGTGGGGGCAGAATTGGGTCAGAGAATAGACAAACGCCTTCATGTTGTCTATTATGCTAGTCGAACTTTGACAGATGCTCAAATCAACTATGCCACCACAGAAAAAGAGCTATTGGCAATTGTGTTTGCTTTCGAAAAATTCAGGTCATATTTGGTGGGGGCTAAAATAATTGTATACACTGATCATTATGCGATCAAGTATCTCATGTCAAAGAAGGATGCCAAGCCAAGACTCATTCGATGGGTCTTACTCCTGCAAGAGTTCGACCTAGAGATCAAGGACAAGAAGGGAACAGAAAACTTGGTGGCAGACCATCTTTCTCGACTAGAACGCAGCTGCAACGAAGAGAAGGTAAGTATTCCTATCGATGATTCATTTCCTGATGAGCAACTCTTTGTTTTGCAGGCTCTTATGACCCCATGGTATGCTGACTTTGTAAACTATTTGGTGAGCGAGATCATTCCACCAGACTTGACCTATCATAAGCGGAGGAAGTTCTTTGCCGACGTGAAATACTACATGTGGGAGGAACCATACTTGTTCAAGTATTGTTCAGATGGCATTATCAGGCGTTGTGTGCCAGAAACGGAAATCAGAGATATCCTCCTGCATTATCACAGTTTGGAGTATGGAGGGCACTTCAGTGCTTCAAAGACGTCCGCAAAAGTTCTTCAATCAGGCTTCTATTGGCCCTCAATTTTGCAAGACACCCGCCACTTCATTGATTCATGTGATAGGTGTCAAAGGACAGGCAATATCAGCCGCCGGAACCAAATGCCTCAAAACCCCATCATTGAGGTCGAGCTATTTGATTTGTGGGGGGTTGATTTCATGGGACCATTTCCCATGTCGTTCAACAACCAATATATTCTGGTTGCGGTTGATTATGTCTCCAAATGGGTGGAAGCCATAGCCACTCCGACAAATGATGCAAAGGTAGTGTTGAAATTTTTCAAGAAACATATTTTTTGCAGGTTTGGAACACCGCGGGCAGTTATCAGTGATGGAGGATCGCACTTCTGCAACCGGCAATTTGAAGCACTACTAAAAAGATATGGAGTGACTCACCGCATCACCACACCGTACCACCCTCAGACAAGCGGACAGGTGGAAATTTCGAATAGGGAGATCAAGCAAATTCTGGAGAAAACGGTGAATAGCTCCAGAAAGGATTGGTCAGTCCGGCTAGACGATGCACTATGGGCTTACCGGACAGCTTTCAAGACACCTATTGGGATGTCTCCTTATAGGTTGGTTTATGGGAAGTCATGTCATCTGCCAGTCGAGCTCCAGCACAAAGCTTATTGGGCAACGAAGGCGCTTAATTATAATATGCAGCTAGCAGGTGAAAAGCGTCTTCTGCAACTAAATGAATTAGAGGAGTTCCGGTTGGATGTGTACGAGAATGCGCGAATTTACAAAGAGCGCACCAAAAGATGGCATGACAAGCATATTGTGCGAAAAGAGTTGGAGGTGGGGCAGAAAGTTCTTCTATTTAACTCTCGCCTGCGACTCTTTCCAGGAAAATTGAAATCACGATGGTCCGGACCATTCGAGATTGTGAAAGTATATCCACATGGGGCTGTGGATATCAAGAACCTGAGTGGGGAAACATTCAAAGTCAATGGCCAACGACTGAAGCTTTACATAGAGGGAGTTGCCATTCCGCCCAAAACCTCGGTGGAGTTGCTAAGTTCCAAATGACAGGGCATACAGTCGAGCTACGACTATAACTAGCGCTTCTTGGGAGGCAACCCAATGTTCTTGAATTCTATTTGGACTATTTTGAATTGGTTTAAGTTATTTTAATTTGATTGTTTAATTTTGATGTTTAATCTTTAATTTTGTTGTTGATTTTTTTGATTTGATTTGGTTTGTTGTTTGTTGTTTGTGAATTTTCATGTTTGTGAATTGTGTTTCTTGACAGGTACAGGGGAGGAGAGTTTGTGCTCATCACAGTGAGCACCGTGACCTGCGTCGCGACCTATGGTCGCGGTGACGTAGTCGCGTTGCTCACTGCCTCACGAAGAAAATTTTGCCAAAGTTCACAGTGAGCAACGCGACCTCGCGTCGCGACCTATGGTCGCGGTGCGTAGGTCGCGGTACTCACTGCCTCAGAAGAAGAAAAAAAATGAAAACTTCACAGTGAGCAACGCGACCTCGCGTCGCGACCTACGGTCGCGGGGAGAGGGTCGCGGTGCTCACTGCCAGGGGAGTTCAGCGGTCAGCGCGAGTAGACCAACGCTACCTGTGGTCGCGGCGAAGCCTCGCGCTGGCCCATCACTTATCCAAATGGTGGCGTTTCGAGGAAAAATCAGCCACCGCGACCGCGTAGCGCTACCTGCGGTCGCGGTGAGGCGATCGCGATGAGGAATTGGGGATAAAATCCCTAGCGTGCGCGACAAACACAATCTCTCAACAGTTCTCGCGTCCGACTTTGTTCCAAAATCCTTTCAACTCCAAAGCCTCTCAAGAATCTAGGGTGCAAGGTAATTAATTCTTTTCCTTTCAATTAAGTTGTAGGGATCTATTGTGGATTGCTGTGAGTAGTTTTAGTGCCTAGAGATTGAAGTTTGTGGTGGGTGAGGTTTTTGCAGTTGTGTTTGGGAGAGATTGTTGAAGTATTGGGGTTTATTTAGTTGTTGTAGTATTGTTGATGTGGTTGTAGTATTGATTTTGTGGTAGAAGTTGTTAGGATTGTTGTGGAATTGTGGGGTCATTTTGAATTGTCGTAATTTGGTAGCTGTTGTTGAGTTGGTGGAAACTGTGTGGATTGTGGGGAAATGACGAGGTTGAAGCGGTTTAACGAAGAGTATCCCGACCGGTTTGCATCCTGTTCTTCAAAAGGAATAGGCAAACAAAAACAAAAAGGGTCTAAAAAGGCAAAAATTCCGGAGAAAGAAAAGTCGAAAAATGTGGGTGACCCGAACCCGAAATTCGACGATCGGTGGGCAGCTCAGAAGGGGAGAAACCTTCTCTTGGAGCGTGGTATTACCGTGGAGGAGTTGACTGCATCTGTTATCCCCGCCAATATTGACCAACAGGGTTGGGGTAACTTTATTCGGATGCCCAACAGGGCGAATGAGAGTATTGTCCGCGAGTTCTATGCCGCGATGTATCCGCCGCACTTCCATAACTACGGCACAGTTCCAGTCAGAGGAGTTCAGATTAGGATCACTCCAGAAGTGATCAATGCTCATTTCGGCACCACTCCTCAGCTAGACCTTCGTCTTGAATATCTAGAGCTTCCATTATTCTCAAAGCATAACTCAGATTTGGCAGGGAGTTTGCGGATGTCAGGATCGCAAGTTTGGGAGGACGGTACTGCTCCTATCAAGCATCATGAGCTTCATATAGACGCAGCATTCTGGCCGATATTTTCTGATTTTTCCCTGCGGCCAGTCCAGCATTGCACGACCCTTATCATGGAGACCGCCCGGTTGGTACACTGTATCCGGAGCGGCATTGCATTAGATGTTGTGTAACATCCCGGATTGCGGGTAATGAATTTTTGATATATATGAAATATGTGAAAATAAAATTTTTACTATTTGAGGGGGTGTAAATGTAATTTCCAGCGGACCGAATTGAATAGTGAAAAAAAAATGAAAAAAAAATGAAAAAATTGGAAAACTGGACCAGAGAGCATCGCGACCTGGTCACCGCGACCACAGGTCGCGATAGCTCGCTCGCGGTGAGAAACGCAAAATCTGGCAGTGAGTACCGCGACCAGTCACCGCGACCACAGGTCGCGATGGCTTGCTCGCGATGAAAATGGCAAAACCTGGCAGTGAGCAACGCGACCACAGGTTGCGATGGACTGCTCGCGATGAAATTGTCAAAAACGGGCAGAGAGCAGCGCGACCACTCGCGCGACCAAGGCGCGCTCGCGAGGAAGGCGGTACGCGCACTCCAGTGAGCATCGCGACCTAGTGCCGCGACCACAGGTCGCGACGGCGGTCGCGGTAGCGAAAAAAATATAAAAAAAAGAAGAAGTTTCTCGCAGAAGCGAGAAACACACAGAACTCAGACAGAGGGCAAGAAAGAGAGAGAGTGACCGAGAAAAAAGAGAGAAAGGAGAGAAGAGAAGAAAGAAAGAAAAAAAAAAGGAAGAAGAAGAAGAAAGAGAGAGAAGAGAAAAGGAAGTGTAGGAGGAAAGAAAAAGGGAAAGAAATCGTAGAACCGCGATTCTCAAACGAAAAGACGGTACCGAGGTTGGTGTACGTTGTTTTTCGAAATTGTTACGAAAAGCATTTCGTTATCGTTTACGTTTTTGTTTTCGTTACGTTTCTCGTTTTCGTTTAGTTTCGATTTCGTTAATTGTTTCCGATTTCGATTTCGTTAATTGTTTTCGATTTTGATTTTGTTAAATGTTTTCGATTTCGATTTTCGATGTGTAAAAATTGATGATTGATATACTCATGGTTGATTATGGAAAGATTTTATACGAGATCGCATTTGTTTGTGTTTCGAATATTTCCGATTTCGTTTTAAACAGTTGATTTAGACTTGTATGTGAATATTGTTCATATTTCTTGAAGTTTAGTATGTGATTTATATGACTATTGAATGATTATCGATTATTGAGGTAAATTATTGCGAATTGATTGTGATTTGGTTATCGAAACGGGCCCTAGGATAAGTAGACATAGAAGTGGATATAGGGGTTGGTATACCAGCTGGGTTTTATTAGCAGTACTGCGCCGATATTGATTGATGATATTGATGATATTGATGTACCCCTCTGGATTCGGTCCAGAGGTGGAGATATTACATCCTCAGGATTCGTACGGGGGTTGGGAGTTAATGTACCTTCCCAAGGATTCGTTCCGGGATAGGGAGATATGTACCTTCTAGGTTCCTTACCACGGTCCTAGAGTTGGAGACACGTACATCTCAGAATTTGTCTGGGGGTGGGAGCTTGAACCATATTTCAGTCCGTATATGTTTAGTATTCTTAGCGGCCAGCATTGATTGGAATTGAAAAGTGTATTGAATGTTTTTCTTGATCGAAAATTATATTGTGACCTCATTATTGAAGTTCAAGTGCTTGAAATTATTATATACTTGATTCTGCAATTTAATTGTTTTGAACATGATTTGAATTGATATATATACTTGTCCTGGGGGTTGAAAAGAGGTTGAAGGAGAAATGTGAGAAAAGATTGGGAATGCTAATTGAAGGAATTTGGTGGTCGTGAGAGAAATTATGCAAATTGAAATCTTCATGAAGTCTCTCAGTAGGTTTCCAAGTGCGTTGAGCCCGAATTCCGTTCTTTTTGAGCCAATCTCCCCAAGCCCCATTACAACCATATAAAGTCCTGTTGATCTTCTTAGAAAACTTAATTATAATATTTGACATGTATATACACGAATTTTTCTGTTCTTAGCATTTGATATCTTTCATGAGATCCTTTGTTAAATCTGTGCGTTCTTTCTAATTATTGATGCATACGACACATTTTGAAATTATTTGCTCATAAATTCCAGTCGTATGCAATTGAAGGTGTGATTACCTAGGTTTTGTGTGTCATTGAGTGAAAACTGGTGAGACTAGAGTCGAGGCGAATTATATCAGCAGTTTATTGATATGGAGATATCACTATTATCAATGCATTGTATGTCAGTTTCCTGTATGAGATAGGGTGTGTAGGCTTATCGGCAGCATTTTAGATTTATGATTATTGTGCTACTCTTATGCCTTTGCATGTGCGTTTATGTTTGATGTGATGTGTAGCTATGTGTGTGATTAGCTTAGGACGTTTGTGGGTATCGTAGCTGGTAAACCCTCACGAGACTTTAACTCGTCCACTAGGGCCACCTAGGGGTTTAAAGGCTTGTGGCACGTGCTAAGTGCCATCGTTGCATACTACGAAAATGGATATAGCTTAGTTTTTGTTTATTCTTAGTTCTAGCCTTCTTTGTTTTTGTTTTTAGTTGTGGTGTGTCCGATTTGCTTGAGGACAAGCAAAAGATAAGTTTGGGGGTATTTGATCGGTAATTTATTTTCATATAATTACGACCCGTAAACCGTATCTTTTAATTGCATTCTTGAGTATTTTTGGTGCTTTTGATGTGTTTGTTAAGTGTTTGTAGGTTTTAGGTGTTTCTCTCGGAACCGCGCGAAGTTTGGAGTTCTTGGTCTGAAACCGTGATTTTATGGCAGGGAGCGTCGCGATCTGTCCGTCGCGACCTACGGTCGCGCTGTGCTGATCGCGGTGGAGAATGTGGATCCAGGCAGAGAGCAGCGCGACCGCTCACCGCGACCACAGGTCGCGATGAGTTGGTCGCGGTGAGAGTAAGTTCCTTGGCAGAGAGCATGGCGAGCAGCCCATGATCGCGGTGATGGGATCACGCTGAATGATGAGGCCTTGGCAGTGAGCGCCGCGACCAAGCTAGCGCGACCTCAGCTCGCGGTGCAGCTCGCGATGAAACAGTCCAAGCAATCCAGTGAGTACCGCGACCAACCCAGCGCGACCACAGGTCGCGGTGGTGATCGCGGCGAGGTTTTTCCAGCAAACCCTAAATGCTTCTATAAATAGAAAGTGAGGAGAGAGAAAGGGGATCTCGGAATTTTGGAGAAAGAAGACAAGGAAGAGAGAGAGAAGGAGGAAGAAGAAGAGAGAAGAGGGTCTAGGAAGCTAGCCATCGGATCGATTCTCCGGACGTCTTCAATCGCTCTACGGATTCGGATTCGTGCACGGAAAAGCTCTACCAATTCGGTTTCGACGAGAGTCAACCTCATTGAGTTTTTCTATCACAATCCTTCCTTTAATCTTGTATTAGTCATGTTGTTCTTGATATATAATATTATGTATTTTTGTTTTCTAGTGATGAACTAATTTATTACACTAGGGATGATGATGGAACTTGCTATCACTTTTGATTGAGATTAATGAATGTTGGATGAATTGAGTTTTATGATTGAGTGTTGATTTAATATTTAATTGATTGTATATTGATTGATCACCAATATTCGATATCTTGTTGTGGTGGATTAAGTACCGAAAGGAGACGCCCACCACGTGTTCGATAAATTGCCACAATGACCTAGAAACCAAATAGAGATATATTGGTGTAGGTTATTTGATCTAAATATGTTTCCATATTTAATGCATTCTCGTATATTGAGCATCCATCGAGAGATAGGGTGTTAGTATGTGTTGAATAGGTTCGATTTACCTCGAGAGAGGATTTCGGATAAATTGTTAACATGATCATCAATCATCAACTTAGACATCCATACATAATTATCTTATATCATTAGGATTAGTAAGTGAAATCGGATTCCCTAGTTCCCATCTCCATTGATAAAAAGATATTTTACTTTCAAGTTTTCATTCATTTAAAATACAAATCACAAATCACAACCATTGAATTGATCATCTAGATAGTATTAAGCTTGGTAAATTTCAGTACTCAGTTTCTAAACGTCCTCGTGGGAACGATATTCGGACTTCACAAATCTATATTACTTGAGCCGACCCCGTATACTTGCGGGTACACAAAAGGCGTGTCAGCCAGCTGTATGGAAGCCAACAAAGCTCGAAATCAAACCAATTTCGGACGAGCTAACTTGGGTCACCCCGATCTACGACTACTTGAGGGACGACGCCCTCCCATCTGACAAAGTAGAAGCACGAAGAATTAAGATCAAGGCCGCCCGATTTTCTATAATAGTGGGTCAACTTTACAAACGATCCTACTCCGGGCCCTACCTCAAATGTATCGACCCAGTTGAAGCTCAGCAAGTACTCAAGGACTTACACGAGGGGCAATGTGGGAATCACTCGGCCGGGAGAAGCCTAGCTAATAGAGCAATCACGGCCGGGTATTACTGGCCCACAATGCGGTCCGAGTCGCACGACCTCGTCAAAAGGTGCGACCCATGTCAGCGCTTCGCCCACGTTTCACATCAACACCCGGAAAGACTCCACCCCATCTCAGCACCATGGCCCTTCATGAAGTGGGGCATGGACATAGTAGGGAAATTGCCAGTCGCTACCGGAGGCAAAGTCTACATGCTAGTCGTGACCGACTACTTCACAAAATGGGTCGAAGCCGAGTCATATGTGAGAATCAAAGACTCCGAGGTAAAAAACTTCATTTGGAAGAATGTCATATGCCGCTACGGAGTTCCAAAGGAAATAGTCACCGACAATGGCTCACAATTCATTTCATACGATTTCCAAGACTTTTGCGACAAGTGGAGCATCAAATTGAGCTATTCAAGCCCAAGATACCCTCAAGCTAACGGACAAGCAGAATCCACTAACAAGACAATCATGTCCACCCTCAAGAAGCGACTCGACCAATACAAAGGGAAGTGGGCCGACGAGTTACAAGGTGTGCTATGGTCTTACCGTACGTGTCACACCCCTCGACCCGACCGACCCGGGGAGCGCTATTCGGACTTTCAAAATTTTTCAAAACTTTATTTTATATTTCAAAATCATTGTGAGCCCATAAAACAGTTTAGAAATCCTTTTCAAGTGAGCCCATAGCAATAAATAAACTTTTTACAAAAATTCGGCAGAGTACCGTTTGTTTTTCGGACTTTCCAAAACCTGTTTTTTTTTTTACACAATTCACTTCAAAAACAATTCTCAATAGCACTTCAATATCTCATATTCAAACAGTTGCGCACTCTGCCGTTTAGTGCGACTTATCAATCACAATTTATAAAATAAAACAGTTCAAACTTTTATATATACAGACATTCAGAAATCAGAAAGTAATTAATTAAAAACATATTACAAAACATATTTACAACTCCCCTGTATATGCATGCTTTCAGAATATATATATATATATATATATATATATATATATATATATATACATAACACAATATAGCTACCCAACTGTACAAATCTCTGGGACTCTGTCCGCAACTCTTTATCTCTTCAGTCCTTAGCCTCTTCCGGATCCCTGGTACCTACGCGTTAGAAACAAACTAACGCGCTAAGCATAAAGCTTAGTGGGTGTACTAAAATCTCAAATATAAAACAAATCATATATATATATATATATAAATTTTAAATCGAAATAATATCACACAATATATTTTAAATCAACTCAATAATGGACATAAATCATGTTAATCTCAAAACCAAACCTTAAAGCAGATTCGATCACTTTGGTTTCAATGACAATATCAACATTTAAAAATCAATAAATAAAATCATTCAATTCAGTCAATACTGGCCCACTAGAATACTAAACATTCTAGGACTGGAATATGGGTCAATGTGACGTCCGGGGTTGCCCCGCAACAACAATTACTGATATCAACGTGATTGTCCGAGATTGCCCCGCAACAACAATCATTAGTATCATTGTGATCGTCCGAGATTGCCCCGCAACAACGATCACTAAAATCGGTGTGATTGTCCGAGATTGCCCCGCAACAACAATCACACAATAATAACGGCATAGTACTGCTCAGTAAAACCCAGCTGGTATACCAACCTCCTATATCCATATCTATGTCTGAGTATCCTAGGGCCATTACAATAAGCAATGTTCACAATCAGTACTCAATAAATATACATTTCTCACAATATTTTTCATGAATATCAACAATAATCATACCAAAGTATAAATCATGTATTTTTAACAAAATCGACACAATCGAAACACGATCAAAACACGATCTAACATAAAATCAGTTCCAAATCAACAATAGATGCATCAATCCTCAATTTTTCATATAAAGCAAACACTTTTCATACAAAAATCGAAATCGAAATCTTTTAACGAAATCGAAAACTTTTAACGAAATCGAAAACGAAAACATAAACGAGAAATGAAATCGAAAACTAAAACGAAAAAGTAAACGAACTACTTCTCGAAACGATTTCGAAAACGAGAGTACACCTACCTCAAATCCGTGTTTTTCGTTAGTTCTACGATTTCGTCTTTCCTTTTCACCTACACTTCCTTTTCTCTTCTCTCTCTTTCTTCTTCTTCTTCTTTCTTTTCTTTCTTCTTCTTTCTTTTTCTTCCCTTTTCTTTCTTTTCTCGGTCATTTCTCTCTCCTCTTGCTGTTTCTGTTTTTCTCGCTTCTGCGAGAAGTTTCTTCTTATTTTTTATTTTTTTTCGCTACCGCGACCGCCGTCGCGACCTGTGGTCGCGCCACCAGGTCGCGATGCTCACTGGACCATTCGCACCACTTTCGTCGCGAGTGCGCCTTGGTCGCGCGAGAGATCGCGTTGCTCTCTGCCAAATTTTGACAATTTCATCGCGAGCAAGCCATCGCGACCTGTGGTCGCGGTGACTGGTCGCGATGCTCACTGCCCAAAATTGCATTTTTTCACCGCGAACGAGCTATCGCGACCTGTGGTCGCGGTGACCAGGTCGCGATGCTCTCTGGTCCAGTTTTCAATTTTTCATTTTTCACTATTTAATTACATTTACACCCTCTCAAATAGTAAAATTTATTTTCACATATATAAAATTAATTACTCGAAATCCGGGATGTTACAGTACGATGGTCAGGACGTCAACAGGGGCAATTCTTAATCAAAGTTGTAGTGTGCAACTAAGCAGTTACGCACTCCAACTGGGGCAATTCAATATCAAAAACAACAAAGTCTACGACAAGACTCGACCACGACCCGCATTCAAGGTCACGGACCGCACCTACATTCACGGTCTCCATCTCCACACGGTCACACGACCCGCATTCAAGGTCATGGACCGCGACCTGCATTCACGGTCTCCATCTCCAAACGGTCACACAACCCGCATTCAAGGTCACGGACCGTACCTACATTCACGGTCTCTATCTCCAAACAATCACATGACCCGCATTCAAGGTCATGGACTCTCCATCTCCATACGGTCACATGACCCGCATTCAAGACTCGACCACGACCCGCATTCAAGGTCACGGACCGCACCTACATTCACGGTCTCCATCTCCACACGGTCACACGACCCGCATTCAAGGTCATGGACCGCAACCTGCATTCACGGTCTCCATCTCCAAACGGTCACACGACCCGCATTTAAGGTCACGAACCGCACCTACATTCACGGTCTCCATCTCCAAACAATCACATGACCCGCATTCAAGGTCATGGACTCTCCATCTCTACACGGTCACATGACCCGCATTCAAGGTCATGGTCCACGCCCTAACATTCAAAGTTCCCATCTCCAACGGATCACACATTCATAAATAGAAATCACCATCATAAAAGACTTACGACATCAAGGAAAATTTAACATACTTCATATATTAGAAATTGTGGTTGTTCGACAGAGCATACAATAAAATAAAATAAAAATAAAAATAAAAACGTTCGACAAAACATTTTTACAACCCCTTATGGGGCAAGATCATCATGCTCTCCAGTCGGCTGAGCAGCCAAGGCTACGACCGTCGAACCTTCTGGAGGAGAAAGGATAGGCTATTCACCAGGTTTATCATCGGCTTCATCCTCATCAAAGCGCGACAGCTCCTCGTGGTCGGCGATCCAGCTGTCAACCTTCCACTCGGTCGCACGACCGTCCCTGTACTCCCTCATCAAATCTGCGCGAGTCTTAATGACTGCATTGAGGACGTTATCCTCCGCCTTGTCGTACAGGGAGTCGTAGTCCGCCTCCTTAGCCTTCAGCTTGGCCTCCAGCAAGTCGACGCTCGACTTCAGCTTATTTAGCTCCAGAGTAGCCTCTACCGCACGACTCGAGGCCTCAAGAGCAGTCTTCTTGGCCTCAACATTCGAAGTTTTTAACTTGTCGTTGTCAGCCTTGAGGCTCTGATTGCTCACCTTCAGGTCCCTCACCTTCTTGAGGGCAACACCCAGCTCTTCCTTCAGATGAACGTGCGACTGAAGAGCCTACAAAAAATAAAAATACAAGTCAGAACAAATTCTAAAAAATTTTAAAAACAAAATATACAAATGTACAAGTCGTACGACCATACCTGGAAAAGGTGGCCAAGGCCCCAGTCAGCAGCTTGGGAAAGGCCCATCTCCCTGAGGCGACTCTTATCTTCTGGCAGCAGCAGCCGCTCGACCTGTGGAAGGATCGACCCTACATTAGAGTATGCAGAGGCATCCTGCGGGAAGACCAGGTCGACCGACGCATCGACCCCCGAAGATGAGTCCTCCCTCCTCCGTTTCTTTCCAGTCGAAGAAACGTCGAGGGAAGCCTTGGCTCGACTAGATGGAGGAGGTGGAGGAGTTGAGGCCGCTTGGTCGCTCGACTCAGCCTTCTTTTTTCCCTTCCTTTTCTCCCTCAGCCTCCTCATTGCATGGTCAGCAGCAGGCGCGGCGATCTCCCCAGCCATAATATCAACTGCAAATCGTCGCTCGACGTATGAGATGGGAGTCAGAAATCGTGTGCCGTACAGTCGCTCGACACAATGCCTGACCCTGACAAACTCCACTAAATTTTTGAAGGCAGGGTAGGGGGTACCTGGCTCGTTTATCACGCTAAACTTCCAAAGGTGACTCGGCCGCAAGTTTTCCTCCGCTAATATACTCCTCCAACTCCTCTCCTTGACGTCGTACGATAGCACCTTTTCCGTACGCGTCACACATGTCAATCCGACAACTGATTGAGGCGCTCCTGTGTTCACTGCAAAACAAAATAAAGAGTTAGTGAAAATAATAATAAAATACGATCGTACGACTCACTAAAATAAAAACCCACCAGCCTTGGACCATGTCGCACGAACAACAGTATCCCCGAGAGGCCAATCAACAAGTAGGCCCCTCGCGAAGAAGTACCTGTCCTTCCACAACCTGTCGTTCGTCGTCAACTCCGTGATCAGGTGTGTTCTGTTGGGCCGAAGGTTTAAATTATAACGCCCCTTTTCTGTGTCGTGCTCCCGCACGGTGTACGAATAAAACAGGTCAGGCAGCTCGAAAACTATCCCTTCCCTCGTACACAAAAGATCGAGCGCCAACAGGATCCTCCAACTATTGGGCATCAGCTGCCCTGGGGCAAGCTCAAAGTGATCAAGTACTTTCCTCAGTGGTCCGACTACTGGTAACCTAAACCCAACCCGCTGAAACGGGAACTCGTAGAAACAGGTCCATCCTGGGACGTCCCAATCTGGCCTCTCCTCCTTATATGGCGCCCTCAGTGCGACACCATCAGGTATGCCGTAGCTAAATCGAAGGCTCATGATGTCGTCCTCAGTTAGCACGCTTGCTGGGTTATTTAATAGCAAACCCAGCGGCCTACTAGGTCCCTCAGGTAGCTCGACTAACGGAATCCCCATGGGAATGTCGTCCGCCACGCGTGATGTACCCGCGAAAGAGACAGTCACAGTGTCGTACGACGCCACTGTCACCTCAGTACTCGCTGCCTCTGACTCTCCCCACGAGTCGTACGACAGATCTATGGGATCGTCGTATCCGCGCCCAGAGGTACTGGGAGGACTCTCGTCACCTCGACTCGACATCAAAACCTACAAGTCGAACGACAGTAGCCACGATTAGTAATTATAACCTAAACCAAAGACCTTGCATGACCTAATATCAGCTCCCAAGACTGTTAAGAAGGTCGTGCGACCTATACGTCTTGGCTACCATCGTGCGACCTAGACTCTACAAACAAGTTGTGTATAAACCTAAGTCTAATTTTTCGATCTAAAACACTTTTTTTTCAAGTTCTTCTCAAAAACTATTCGAAGAACACGAAAAAATACCCAGAAACCAAAATATGAAAATAAGAAATCAAAATAGCGAAGGAACCAGGAAAACTTACCAAAAAAGTAAGGGTGACCAAATGCTTCGCCGGAATGAACACGAAAATGGCCAAAGTGAGCAGCAAAGACGCCGGAAAAAGCTTGCACAGGCGACTGGTTTTTGAGAGAGAAAACGAGAAAGAGAAAGCAAAAAATTGAAAATGGAGAAGAAAGTGGAAGGGCGGCAATTAAAAATAAACATGTGCTTACGTGTCAACTTCTCATTGGACACACAAATCCATGACCTATCATTAGCCACGCATGCACACTGCCCATTATGACCACATTTATTTCGGCACAGATATCGAAGAGTCATTTGAAGATCAATCGTTCCTTCTCTAAATAACATCGTCGTACGACAATGGCAAAACTTACGCATTATCATCCATTCACCGACACTGATACACTCTCTCAAGAAGGACTAAGTCGTGCGACAATATCGAACCAACCTCTAAATTCACACATACATATCCATGACTACATGTCGTACGACGCAAACCCCTTGGCTTTTCTTAAATCCAATGAGTTTGGGGGCAAACTATAGTAGCCAAAATATGTCTGGCCCAAAGACAAAGCCCATAGCTAAGAGTAGGGCTGCACTCTCATGTAGTACGACGGTGGCTTAGCATGAAGACCAAGTCGCACGACATGGAGTACCTTCATGAAAACGTACCAGTTGGAAGATTATGTCGCACGACATAAAGCACTCGTGTAGTATGACGACGTACCAGTTGGAAGACTATGTCGCACGACACAAAGCACTCGTGTAGTACGACGACGTACCAGTTGGAAGACTATGTCGCACGACACGAAGCACTCGTATAGTACGACGACATATCAGTTCGAAGACCTTGTCGCACGACATGTACCCTTATGTAGTGCGACCGTGCTACATCACCCAATCATGGTCCAGATTGACAAGAAACCTACATGTCGTACGACATAGCATCTCCGTCGCTCCGAGGGAGACCAGATTGTGATCTACTTAGAACGGGTCCTACAAAGTCATAATGACACTTGATGGCAGCCCAATCAAAAGAAGCACCCAGATGCTTTCTTAGTGGAAGACAGAGAAGAGAGAATGATGAGATCTCCCAAAAGGAAGAAGCATGAGTCTCCTATAAAGAGGAGGATAATCACTCATAAGAAGGGGGCCCCAAAAAACTGAGATCCAGAGATTACTACGAAAAAGCCACACCCTCCGGCCATTGTTCAGCTTCTCCGATCACCCTCCTACCTTACATCTCCTTTGATCAGAAAAACCCCAACTGTGAAGAGAGCAGGAAGTATTTCTCACTCATCTCCATTTACAAACATTACACCTTTACTAGCAGTCACTAAGTTGACCGTCGGAGTGACTTTGGCCGGCACCACCCCGGTGTCCCAGACGTCCTGCGGGTCACGTGCGTTCTGTCTTTGCAGGTTGTAGTGCCCCGTGTCCCCGAGCGATTTTTGAGGACTACACGTATTATTTCGGTTTGGTTCGATTCGGTTTACACATTCAATTCGGTTCGGTTCAGTTTCAATTTTTCAAAAACCGTGTAAATTTTGAGTTAGTTCGAGTTTATCCAAAATTGTGTCAATTCGAACTGTGCCCACCCCTAGGGATCAGAATGATACATTTTCAGAAAGTTAAGGCCCAAAGATACCAATAAATGAAACTGCATTAAAAAATTGATGATTCTCTAAAAGTTAGGGACCAAATTGATAATTCCCCATTAATTTTTTTTATATATATTTATATATCGAGTCAATCCCGATTCCTAAAATTTTGAACCGAACCGATTTGTTTGGGACCTTTGAACCGATCCAAAACCGATTGGGTCGGTTCGATTCAACGGTTTTTTATCCACCCCTACAATTAACCATTAGAAACTTATATGGCATGTTTGCTTGACAGGATTCGACAATCCCAATCCTTTGTTTGGACAAATAGTCCACATAGAGCCTGCTTGTTGCTTGGGTTTGGTATGAGATTGAACTATTTTAGTCAAATTCCATATTTGGACAATCCAAGCAAATTGGACTATTTAGTTCATCTTTTTTTTTTTATCTCATTGATATGGTTAAATTCAACCCATAAACAACAATATCACTAATTTATCCTCCTCCTTTCCAATTTTTTTTTTCTTTTTCATCTCTCTCTCTCTCTCTCTCTCTCTCTAATTTCTCATATTTTATTAAACTATTTATATATAAAACTAAAATTTATTTTAACTATTTTAAAAGTTAATTAAATATACTAAAATATTTTAGATGATGTTATTTTATTGAAAAAAATTATATATATTATATATAATAATTTAATTCAAATTTTTAACCAAATTTTGTTTGCTTTAATTAAATTTAATTAATTTTATTTTATTCAAAAATTAATTTAATCTAATATTATTCTCACACCATATCAAATATAAACCAAAAAAGGGGCACAATTATTTTTACTCTAATCATATACTGCACTAAATACTCCACAGTACTAATTATTTCAATCATACCTAATCCAATCTAGTTCAATCGAATCTCATAAAAATAGTATCTAACATATCAAACGCAGCCATATAGTTCTGTCGTGGCGGGAAGCTTTAGATATTTAATTTATTTGAATCTAAAATATTTTATTAAATTTTTATATTTTATAATTTTCAATATTAATTAAAAATATTATTTTATATTTAATTTTAAATAGCCTTTTAAAAATAATTTAATATTTTTAACCAATATAATTAAAATATTTTATTTAATTCAAAAAATAGTTAAATATATTTTTAACCAAGATTAATTTAAAATAATTTATTTTTAATTGTGGTGGTAAAAAAAATGGTCCAAAATAGACCTAGGCATGCGACTGACTCAAAACACTTGAAACAAGCCCAAAAACCATATAAGCAGGTCAGTTCAAGTCGATATAGACCAAATCAAAGGAGACCAAGTCTAGATAATGCCTGCATAGGCCTATCCTATCCCCGAGATTTTAAGAATACTTGAGATCTCGGGACATGATTTCCTTAGCTGACCCTAACGGGTTCTAGAGAGATGATGATCCTCACTTCAATGATCGTTGGCACTTACAAAATCAAGGTGATAATAGAGAGATCATCACAATATATATATATATATATATATATATATAGAGAGAGAGAGAGAGAGAGAGAGAGAGAGAGAGAGAGAGAGAGAGAGAGAGAGAGAGAGAGAGAGAGAGAGAGAGAGAGAGAGAGAGAGAGAGAGAGAGAGAGAGATGTGGCTGGACACTCGCAGGAAACATGTTGTAAGAGAGAGATGTGGCTGGACACTCGCAGGAAACATGTTGTAAGTTTTCGACTTTTCTCTAATATTGTAGGAGAGAGAGATGTGGCTGGACACTCGCAGGAAACATGTTGTAAGAGAGAGATGTGGCTGGACACTCGCAGGAAACATGTTGTAAGTTTTCGACTTTTCTCTAATATTGTAGGATGTTTAGTTTTTTTAAAAAAAATTTGACCCAATAAAAAACAATAATAGTACATTTTATAACAATATATTAATTCTTTTTTTTATCTGTTGTTAATATGATATTTTACTGAGTAATTAGTAGTTTAAAAATAGTTTTAATTAGTAGTTAAGTGAATTAACTCAAATTCACTCTTGATTCTATTTTATTAATTACTCTCAACCATATAATATGCATATTATATACCTTAATTAACCATGTAATTGCGATAGCCTGAAATTTAAGAAAACAATAAAATAAAGTGAAAACTGTTAAAAATAACCTAAAAATTATTGACAAAATTATTTTTAATCGCAAATGTAAAAATAATCGTTTTTTAGCCAATTAGAGAAAAAAATAACATAAAAATCTCTCAACCACCCACTTACTGAATAATTATAAAAAAACCTATGAAAATAAAAATTACAAAAAACCCATTGAAAATTACAAAAAAAATCCATTCAATTTAACCTAAAAAATTATGGGAATTCCTTTAGCCGCCGTACACCCTTGCATTGAACTTTATACCTTTTATTAAAAAAATTTCTCTATCTTATTATATTCTTTCTTGTTTTGTTTTTTTCATTAAAATCAAAACATATTTGTTTCAAAAAAAAAAAATCAAAACATATTTATCTTTGTTTATCACGTTTCTTTGTCTTCACCAACTAAAAAATTGAAGGTAAATTTATGAACATTATTTATATTTTATTTAGAATGTATTTTATAGATTTTTAAATTTTTTATTTTATTTGTATATTGTGTTTGTTATGTGGTTGAAAGAATTTGGGTAATACTGACTACTGGGGTTTAGTTTTGTGAAATTTTAATGGTTATGTAATATATTAGTGAAAAGTTAGTTAGTGAAATATTTGTTAGTGAAATGTACGTTAGTAAAATATTTAGTAATAATATTTGTTAGTGAAATGTATGTTAGTAAACTATATGTTAGTGAAATGTTGGTTAGTGAAATGTAGGTTAGTAAAATGTATGTTAGTGAAATGTTAGTGAAAAGTAGGTTAGTGAAATGTATGTTAGTGAAATGTTAGTTAGTGAAACGTAAGTTAGTAAAATATATGTTAGTGAAATGTATGTCAGTGAAATGTATGTTAGTGAAATGTACGTTAATGAAATGTAGGTTAGTGAAATGTTGGTTAGTGAAACATAGGTCAGTGAAATGTAGGTAAGTGAAACGTATATTAGTGAAATATAGGTCAGTGAGATGTATGTCAGTGAGATGTACATTAGTGAAACGTAGGTTAGTAAAATATTGGTTAGTGTAACGTAGGTTAGTGAAATGTAGGTCAGTGAAACGTAGGTTAGTGAAATGTAGGTTAGTGAAATGTAAGTTAGTGAAATGTATATTAGTGAAATGTATTTAAGGTGTAATTGTTTTCAGTGAAATGTAGTTACTGAAATGTTTGGAGTGAATCATTATTTGTGAAATTCACTTTTATTAATGTTTTTGTGAAATATTGCATCTTCTAAATATTTCTATCTTATTTCAGGGAATGAGTATCCGTAGGCTTGTGGTCAACTGTAACGGACCATGGAATGGTCTAGATTATGTTGGTGGTTCATCACTTGGGGTTTTGATTTCTAAAAGGTTGAAATTTTTAAGGTTCGTTGAGTTGATATATCGAAAGTTTAACATTAACAACACATGTTATGACATAGGCATAAATACGGTCGTTTGGAACCATTTTAAATGTTACATGACTTTGTTTTTTCAACGAGTAGGGATCAATATTTGGCCCTTGCATGGATGTTATAATTCTACCCATGAAAATTCAAATGCTTTACTCATAGAAGGAAGTGCCCATAAAAAGGTCACATGTCATTTAACAAATAGATCAAAATCAACTTTTAAAATCAACTGCATATTTTAAGCATGATCATTATCTACAAGTACAAAAAAAGTGTCCTGTCTCATACAGATATCACCATTGCAATATATCCACTAGGAAAGAAATACAGTTCGAACTGGATTCATTCATGGAACAAAACCACAATAACTAGAGAATGCTGAAAAGTTTGCAATGGAAATCCATTAGAAGTCTAGTATTCCACCCGATAACCAGTGGCATGGCTCTGAATAGAGATTTTAATCCTTCCTGAATTCCATGTATTGACGATGAATACCATATGCATTTAGGACAACAATTTCAAGCCTGTCTCCGTGTTAAACATCACACGCAAGTTAGAAAAGAGTAAAACAATCTGTAGATGAAAGAACAACTTAGGCAAGCGAGCAAGCTCCCATGTTTTATTCTTCAATAAGGACTGCATTTCTTCATCCATTGTTTGCTTCCACCATTCACATTCTGAACTTCTTGCTGCCTCTCCGTAAGTGGAAGGTACATCATCATCTACAGTTGAAAGTGCATAGGCCATCATATCAGCAAATCAAGCAGGTTTTCGAATTTCTCTTCGTGGCCTTCTAACTGCAATCGAATCTTGTTGCTGCGGAGGCTTTTGGGTCGGAACCTCTTCTTTTATATTGCGTTCTTCTGTCACCTGAGTATCATCATCTGGCTCAGTGACATTAGCTGGGTCAATTGAAGTTGTCTCAAACTCCACCTGCTGCGAAATACTATCAGTCTGTTCTTGAGAATCTTTTTGCTTCAACATAGTAGATTCATCAAAAGTCACATCTCTATTCAAAATTATTTTTCTCGAATTTGGACACCAAAGTCGGTATCCCTTCACGCCAGTAGTTAGACCCATGTACAATGCTTTCTTAGCTCTTGGATCTAACTTTGATTCCTTTACATGAAAATAGGCTGTCGAACCAAAGACATGTAAAGAATCATAATCATTTGCAGGTTTTCCAAACCATACCTCCATAGGCGTTTTGCCTTCAATCGCAGCTGATGGCAAATGGTTAATAAGATGACACGCATATGTAACTACTTCAGCCCAAAATTCCTTGCCCAACCCAGCATTGGACAACATACACCGAACCTTCTCCAGCAAAGTTCGGTTCATGCGTTCTGCCACCCCATTCTGTTGTGGTGTATTTCTAACAGTGAAGTGTCGAACAATACACTCATCCTGACATACTTGCAAAAATGGATCATTCTTATATTCACCTCCATTATCCGATCTGAGTCGCTTGATTTTTCTGCCAGTATGAGTTTTAATCATCTTCTTCCATTTAAGGAAGACATTTAGAACTTCACTTTTATTTTGCATCACATACACCCACACTCGTCTAGAAAAGTCATCCACGAATGTGACAAAATAATGCATACCTCCCAAAGAAGCTACTTTGGTAGGACCCCAAACATCAGAATGAACATAATAAAGAGTTCCTTCAGTCCGGTGAATTACAGACTTAAACTTCACTCTCGTCTACTTGCCAAATACACAATGTTCACAAAAACTCAGTTTGCAAGTTTTTGCTCCTTTCAACAAGCCTTGCTTTATCAAACTCTGCAAAGCTTTTTCAGCAGCATGTCCCAACCGCATATGCCACAACTTGGTATCTTCTGAATCTACATCCTTTTCGGATACTGAAGCTACTGATCCAATAACTGTACTTCCCTAAAAATAGTACAAGTTATTTCTTTTAACACCTTTCATCACTACAAGTGTGCAACATCCCGAATTTCGGATAATTAATTTTATATATGTGAAAATAAATTTTGTGATTGGAAGGGGTGTAAATGTAATTAAAAGTATGTTTATTTTTATAATTTCCAGGTAGACCAGATGGAACGGTTCAGAAATGAAGCATGAAGATTGAAAACCGAGGCAGTGAGCATCGCGACCTGGTCACCGCGACCACAGATCGCGATGCCCTGCTTGCGGTGGAAAATGTGATTTTTGGCAGTAAGCATCGTGACCAGTCACCGCGACCACAGATCGCGATGAACTGCTTGTGATGAAAATGTCAAATTCTGGCAGTGAGCAACACGACCACCAGCGCGACCATGGTACCGTGAGGTGTGCTCGCTATGAAGGCGGTGGAATCGCTCCAGTGAGTACCGCGACCTGGTGGCGCGACCACAGGTCACGACGACCGAAAAATATAAAAAAAAAAATTTGGCTTCTCGTAGAAGCTACAGAAAACAGAAATGAGAAAAGAGAGAGGGAGAGACCGAGAGAAAAGAAAGAAAGAAGAGAAAGAAGAAAAGAAGAGAAGGAGAAAAGGAAGAAAAGAAGAAGAAGAAGAAAAGAAGAAGAAGAGAAAGGAAAGAAGAAGAAAAGAAAGAAAGAAAAGAAAAAGAGAAAGGAAAGAGGAGGAAACAAGGAAAAAAAGGGGAAAAAAAGGAAAATCCAGAAGGAAAAAGGAGTAGAAGCAGTAAAACGGTATCCAGGTTGGTGTACACACAGTTCTGAAACCTTTTTCATACTGTTTATTGATTTAAAGAATTTAAGTTTACATTTACGATTTTTGTTTAGTCGTATTTCGTATTTTGATTGCTATAATTATTTTCCGATTTGTGAAAACTGTCTGAACTTGCTTTTGAGATATAGAACTTGAGTTTATATCGAATCCATAGATTTCGTTTCTGTATTCAATTATTTCTACTTGTTGATGAGTATTAAGTTTGAAATTTGTTTATTGTAAAAGTGTTGAAAAGTGACTGTATATGTTTATTTCATGAATTACATTTTTTGGCCCTGATATATGTATAGGGATATTTGGATATAGGAGATTGACATATCAATTGAGTGAAGTTATAGCAGTACTGCACCGTGATGTATATTGTCACTGATTATTGACTATACGGATACCATTTCCTCGTGAAATGGGAAACCGACTGTTTACTACAGATACCATTTCCTCGTGAAATGGGAAACCGACTGTGAGAATACCCGGATACCATTTCCTCGTGAAATGGGAAACTGACTATTTATATAGGGATACCATTTCATATGAAATGGGAAACCCGATTGTAAAACCCGTAATCCAGTCCTGTACACCCTGTTATGTGTATCACGGGCCAAGTTGAGAATTTATGATTATAAAGTGTTATGGAAAACAAAGAAATGATATGAAACTGAATTTCTAGAACGGTTTGAAATACGGTCTGTTTACTTAGTTTCAGTATTTGTAAAACAATTGTTATAGATATTTCTATTTATGAAAATACTGGATTTAAGCTTTACTGTTTATATACACTTTTGATTTCTGAATTTACATATACTGTTTTATATTATATTACCATTTATTTTTAAGTGTACACCCACTAAGCAGTTTTGCTTAGCGCGTTAGTTTTGTTTCTAACGCGTAGGTAATTAAGATACCGAGGACGGAAAAGACTGAAGAGGCACCAGCTGCAGAAAAGAGCTCAGAGTCACAGCATCATTGGGGTAGTTTGTTATATAAGTATTTATGTATATTATACTTAGATATGCGTGCATATACAGAAGATTTTGTAATTATGTTTTGTAATTATGTGTTGTAATTAATTATTTTATGTTTTCTGTTTCGCATTTTTCAAAAAGGATTGTAGATATTGAATTGATTTATAACCTGTTTTGAAAGTCGCACTAAACGGCAGAGTGCACATTTGAATGGATTGGAATTTGAAGGGTTTGTGTGAATTGTTGGTGATTTGAGATTTTATTTGAAAAACAGGTTTTGGAAAATTCGAAAAACAAACGGAACTCTGCCGAAATTTTTGTAAAAAGTTTATTTTTGATGGGCTCACTTGAAAATATTTTTAAATTACAAATCTTATGGTTTTCAGTTTATAAACTGAAATAAGAAAGTTTTGAAAACCCGGTAGCACTTCCTGGGTTGATCTAGCCGGGTCGGGTCAGGGGGTGTTATAAAGTGCGCCTGAAGCAATCTTTAGAAATCCATCTCTCATCATGACAGTGAGACCCTTGGATTCTCAAGCTCCCAATGAGATAAGATTTTTCTTCAAACTCAGTACATACTGAACTTCTGTCAAGACTTTGATTGATCCGTCATGATTTTTCAACTGGATTGAACATATTTCGGTTGTTTTACATGTATTATCATTGCCCATGTAAACAACTCCACTATCCAGCTCCTTGAAGCTAGAAAACCACTCCTTATTCGGACACATGTGTAACATCCCAAATTTCGAGTCATTAATTTTGGATATGTGGATAAAAATATTTGAGAGTTGAGGGGTATAAATGTATGTTTATTTTATGGTTTCCAGGTGGACCAAATTGAACGGTCGAAAATAATGCACGAAGAGAGAGTGAAAACTGAGATAGTGAGTATCGCGACCTGGCCATCGCGACCACAGATCGCGATGAGCTGCTCGCGATGAAGAATGGTGATTTTTGGCAGTGAGCACCGCGATCAGTCACCGCGACCACAGATCGCGATGATTGGCTCGCGATGAAAAAGTGAAAATCCTGGCAGTGAGCATTGCGACCACCAGCGTGACCAAAGCACCGCGAGGTGTGCTCGCGATGAAGGCGGTGGAGTTGCTCCAGAGAGCAACGCGACCAGGTCACCGCGACCACAGGTCGTGACGACCAAAATTTTATAAAAAAATAGAAGACGTGAAGTCTCTAGAAAATAGAAGAGAAGAAAAACAGAGAGAAAAGAGACTGAGAGAGAGACCGAGAAAGAGAAGAAAAAAGAAGAAAAAGAAGAGAAGAAGAAGAAAAGAGAGAAGAAAAAGAAAAAGAAGAAGAGAAGAAGAGAAGAAGAAGAGAAAAGAAAGAAGAAGAAAGGAAGAAGAAAGGAAGGAGAAAGAAAAGGAAAAGAAAAGAGAAAAAGGAAAGAGAAAGGAAAAAGAAAATTCAAAAAAAAAAACTTTGCGAAAAACGGAAACCAGGTTGGTGTACACATCCTTTCGAAAACCTTTGTGTTTTTGATTTGAATCTAAGTTTATTTGAATATTTTGATATATATATATATATATATATATATATATATTGTTTACCGTTTATTAAATTGATTGTTTTGTTTCACTCTTAATTCGATTTTCGATTTATAATGATTATATTAAAGGAAAGTGTTTGAGAATATTGTTTGAATTAGGATTATTGTTTGGAAATTATATTGTTGAATTTAATTAAGATTTGAGAGTTATAATTGTTGATTTCGAAAGAAACGGAAAGTTTTGATATGAACTGTATGGATTATGTATTACTAATATTGTTTGAATATGTTGATTCTTGGATTTTAATTTGAGTTGTGAAACTGTTGCTTAATTGGAAAAAGAATATAACGAATGAATGACTGTTATATCTCGCGGGGCAAACCTGGCATAGTCCAGTTTAGGCGAATCCCGGAGATAAATATTGTACTGATGATATTGATGACTGTTGCATCTCGCGGGGCAAACCTGGCATAGTCCAGTTTAGGTGAATCCCGGAGATAGCCATTTCACTGTAGCCATGACTGTTGTATCTCGCGGGGCAAACCTGGCAAGGTCCAGTTTAGGCAAATCCCGGAGATAGCCATTGTACTGATAGTGATGACTGCTACATCTCGCGGGGCAAACCTGACTGAGTCCAGTTTAGGCGAATCCCGGAGATAGCCAGTGCACTGTATCCTGACTGTTACATCTCGCGGGGCAAACCTGGTATAATCCAGTTTAGGCGAATCCCGGAGATATGATATTGTACTGACATCCTTGACTGTTACATCTCGCGGGGCAAACCATGGTATAATCCAGTTTAGGCGAATCCCGGAGATAGATATTGTACTGACATCCTTGACAGTTACATCTCGCGGGGCAAACCTGGCTTGGTTCATTTTAGGCGAATCCCGGAGGTGAACGTCACACTGATGTACACATCTAGTAATGTATGATGAGTGTACGGCCAGAATAGAGAATGAAAATGAATAAAATGATTATAAAAGAATTGAAAATTGAATTTTGTATGCTTTATTGATTGAATTTAGATGTTTTTATAAAACTGCTTGTATATGACTTATTTCAGTAAGAAGGTAAAAGATTGAAATGTTTTTATATGATCGTAGTGGAATATTATGAAATGATGAAAATTGAAATGTTTTTATTATGAAATGATTATGGATTTTGATACTTGAGTTGAGTGTATACCCACTAGGCATTATTACTTAGCGCGTTGATTTTATCACGCGCAGGTATCAGAGACACAGGTGAAAACAAAGAATAGAGAAGAAGTAACAGCAGATTGAAGGTCTAGAGTCACAGTTTCTTTTGAGTAGTTACAATTGAATATTATTTGGATATTGTATTTAGTCAAGCTTGCATATACAGAAATATGTAATTTGACATGTATATATATGTATTGTAATAAATGTTTTATGTATAAGTGTTTGTAAATATTAATTATATATATGTTCTATTTGAAACTATTTGAAAGTCGCACTAAACGGCAGAGTGCGCATTGATTTGAAAATTTAGATATATAAGTGTTGAAATTATATTGTATTATATTTGTTTTATTGAAAACAGGTTTTTGGGAAATCCGAAAAATAGAGGAAACTCTGCCGAAATTTTGAAAAATAACTTTTGATGGGCTCACTAGAAATATATTTTAAATTACAAATTAATATGATTTTCACTGGTTTGAAATATATAAAGTGAATTTAGAAAGTTTTGAAAAATCGGTAGCGCTCTCTGGGTCGATCCAGTCGGGTCGGGTCAGGGGGTGTTACAACATGTGATAAGTGCAACCCGAATCCAGTATCCACTCATCAGAGTGATCTGACGAAGACAAACCGACCAAAGCAAAATCTGACTTAATATCTCCATGTTCCGCTACACAAGCATCAGAAGAAGTCTTGCCCTTATTTTTCTTCTGCAGCTTAGGGCAATCCTTTTTCCAATGACCTTTCTCGTGACAAAAGGCGCATTCATCTTTAGCATATCTCGATCTCGATTGAGATCTGCCTCTTCTTCCAGGTTTGTGGCTAAGTGACCGACCTCTTGCTGTTAATGCTTCTGCCGATGTGTCTCTGTGATCCTTTTTATCTCTTTTCCGGGTTTCATAGTTGTACAACGCAGAACATACAACATCAAATGATATATTATCCTTCCCATAAATCAAAGTAGTGCTGAGATGATCATATTCATCGAGAAGAGAATTTATCAGCAACAAAGCCTTGTCTTCATCTTCAAAATGTTCATCTAAATTCAACAAATCTGCCAATATCTTGTTGAATGCATTTATATGATTGTTGATGGACGTGCCTGGTGCATACATAAACCGATAGAGTTTATTCTTCAAATAGAGCCGATTTTTGAGGCTTTTCTTCATATACTTATCCTCCAGTGTCTTCCATAATTTCTTTGTGGATGTCTTCTTCATGACAGAATAATTCTGATCTTTAGCGAGACATAAACGAATCATACCGCATGCTTGACGGTTGATCTTGTCCCATTCCTTGTCATCCATCGTTTCTAATTTTTCATCAAGAACCAGATCCAGTCCTTACTGACATAAGAGGTCCAATACCTCACACTGCCACATACCAAAATTATTGGTACCATCGAATTTCTCTACTTCAAATTTTGCATTTGTCACCGTCGTCCTAGTTGATGAAGATTCTGCCATCTTTCTTTCAGCTACAAAACCCAAAAATACAACAGTACTGTATTTATGAACAGTACCCGTATACTGGAATAGTATCCGTAGTCGTGAATAGAACACCAGAAAAGTTCCCAGGAAAGAGAGGTGGGTCACAACGGACACCCTTAAATACCAAGTCTTTCCTTAGCCAGAACCTTTCCTAGACATGCACTTTCCACACCACCACACTTACTTCCAGCGATCACAAAATCAGTAAACTCAAGAACAATTCTTTTCTGATGTGGAAGATTAGATAATACTGCAACCACAGAGCATACTAAGAATTGCCTAGAGAATCTGACACCTTAGCAGCTTGGAATACAACCGAAGCTCTGATACCAATTGTTGTGCGGAAGCGTCGGTTTAGTAGCGACAACTTAACGGCAACTCAAACAGTAGAGAAATAATAAAAAAATAATGGACACAAGGTATTTACGTGGTTCGGTCTTGTGACCTACATCCACGGACGAAGACAGGAGAATACGTTTTACTAACAAAACAAAGTATACAAATTTTGAGTGAAACTCTCAAGCACCCAAAGCCCCAATACACCCAATAGATACTCTCACACTAGAGTAACTCCTAATGGCTCTCAAGATCACAAGTTCACTTTTCTCTCAAATGAATTCTCTCAAATTGATGAATTCTCAAATTGCTTGGATTGATTACAAATGAAGGGAATGGGGGTTTATATAGGAAATTTCTGGTTACTATTCACAATTACTGTTCACGCGTATACGATACTGTTCACGCGCATATGGCACTGTTGACGTCACTGCTTACTTCATTGTTCCCGTGTGGGACCCACGGCGGTGCCTATCAGTAATGTAATTGTTGGATCACTGTTCATCCATATGGCACTGGTAATGTAATTGCTTGAAACTGAAGTTCTCATGTATTAGTTATATGCCTATTTTAAGGTGGCAGACTTCAAATGCACTTCTATGGAAGACAATTTTAAAGAAAAAAGTACAATCAGCAAGTGTTTTGAAAACTCACCAAGTGCCTTGCAGCGAAGGAGGCAATACAGCGACGAGGGAGGGAAGGATAAGGAAAACAGCAGTGAGGGAGGAAGGGAGGTCGAGGTAAAACGGTGACCAGAGAGGGAGGCGAGGGAAAAGGAGCACGAAGGAGGTGAAGCCCGGCGACCAGCGAGGGAGGCGAGGAAAACAGCGCGGAAGGCGAGGGCAACGCCGGTAGAGGGAATCGAACGGAGAAGGAGAGAAAGGGTGACGAAGTTTGAACTGCGGTGGCGACGAAGTCTGAACGGCGGTGGCAAAGTTAATGGTAGAGGAAATCGAACGGCGAAGGAGAGAGAAGGTGAGGGCTGTGTGGCGAAAAGAGAGAGGCAGAGAAAAAAAAAGTTGTGTGCAATTTAGGTTTTTTTTTTTTTTTTTGAAAGAGAAAATGTTTTTTTTAATGTAATGAATTAAATGCTGGAAATATTTTTTGGGTTTCAATTGAAATTTTACCACTCTATATATATATTAGGACTAAAATATAATTAATTCGTTTTTTCAAGCTAAAAACAATTCTTTTCATAAGTTTTTGGTCACTTATGATTTTATCCCAACAATAAATCATGTAATTGCATGATACCAATGTTAAATTGTTGTAGGATTTGTAAAACGAAATGATTTGGTTGAAGCTCTTGCAGATGATCTTCCACTTTGGATGGTCCTAAGTATTGGACACTTCAAATCTGAAGGGATGGAAATCTCTATCAAATGACTTGTCTAACCCACTAGCAATAGGGCATCATGTTGTAAAATTCACAGCCCAAGACCATTGCCACTTATTCCACCATGACTGTAAGACAATTCAAGATATATATTCCACCATGACCTAAGTTAGTGCATCTCAGTAGTATTTCGAGTGGATTTGGAAATCAACAAAGTCATTAACTACATGGTCAATTTTCTATTATGAGTGATTTGGAAATCTTCAAAGTTACTCTACCGTCAATGGTCAATTATCTATAATGATTTATCAGTGGCGAGTAAATTGTCAATATTTGACAGGATGCAAGCCACTTTCCATGACTGACATTGTTGGACTTTTTCCTATAGAGCCTAATTGGGTCACACTCGGTGGTGTTGGTCGTATACTTGGGATTCGATTATGAAATGGAAAGTGAAGTCACAGGTTTGAATTATTATTTATACATACCTGTACAACACATATTTAGAGAGTAGTTTTATAAATATCTTTTATTATATATAGTTTTAATTGTAATTAGATTACCCAAATCCTTTGCATGATCTGTCAACCAAAAATTTATAAAGTACAATGTTTCAAATATGGTCCTTTTTTCTTTTTTGACCATATTCTTGAAATCACATTTGATATTTGTAGATTTCCAATCACCTCCTGTAGTGTGAATTACACTAGACATTAATTAGTGGTGTTTGGTGGATTTAGAATTTAACAAGTCAATAATTATTTATATATTAATTAGTGGTGTTTGCATTATTAATTATTTATACCCTAGCTATCATTACTTGTTAAACTCACCAAATTGATATTAAACTCACCAAATTGATATGAATTCATCTCTCATGGAAACAAATCGCTCTCTCTGCTTCATCATAGTTTTCTTCTTACTTCATTGTTGCATTCTTTCTTGCTCATCATTATCAACCAAAAATATTGTTACAGATGGAGAGGCTCTTCTTGTCCTGAAAGCTCGTATAACTCATGATCCTAACAATTTGTTGGCTAATAATTGGTCGACAAGTAGCTCTGTCTGTAACTGGATTGGGGTCACTTGCGGTGTGCGTCACCGTAGAGTGACACGCTTGGATATTTCTTCATTTGGTCTTGCAGGCACCATCCCACCTCAACTAGGAAATCTTTCTTTCCTTGCAGTCCTAAATATCAGCAACAACAGTTTTTACAGCTCTATTCCTGATGAGTTTTCTCATTTACGTAGATTGCTATACATTGATTTATATCATAACCAACTCTCAGGTACCGTGCCCTCCTCAATCTTCAACATATCTTCGTTGCAACAACTTATACTCAGAGACAACCAGCTCTCATCCTTCGCAAATATGTCCGGTGGTGGACCTAATAATTTGACGCATCTTAGTTTGACTACTAATATGTTTGAGGGAGAAATACCATCCTTCATATTAAAGTTCAAACAGCTGCAGATTTTGGGCTTGGCGAATAATAGTTTCAAAGGAGGAATACCAAAAGAAATCGGCAACTTGACTAAGCTCAAGGAGCTATATATTGGCTACAACAAACTACAAGGTATATATGATCATAGCTGCCTATCTGGCTAATTAAGCTTATGAAAGATTTGTCTGATATATATATATTTTACAGGAGAAATTCCACAAGAGTTGGGCAATCTTGCAGAGCTGGAGACACTAAAGCTATCAAATAATGTCCTAACTGGGCATATTCCTTCACTTATCTTCAACATATCTTCTATGCTGTTGATTAATTTTTCAAATAACAGTTTGACAGGTGACCTCCCTTATAAGATGTATGAATGTTATTGTCATCATCTTTTTAGAAAAAACTGTGTACATGTCTAACAATCAAATCATGACTGCAGGTACAATCTCAAACAATTTGTGGAAATGTAGAGAGCTTACTTATATTTACTTGAGGGATAATCAGCTCAAAGGACGTATACCAAGGGAGATTGGAAACTTGACCTTGTTAACAGATTTAATTCTTAGCTCCAACAACTTAATAGGTAGGTGCTTTATGTATCACTCTACATTATTTGATAGAATCTTATTTTTTTCTATAGTCTTCATCGTTAAGCATGTTTACATGTAGGTGAGATACCTAATGAAATTGGTAGTATTCCTAATCTAGAGCATCTAGAGCTTCATATCAACAACCTAGTTGGTCATATTCCAGCAACAATATTCAACATTTCAACGTTGAAATCGCTTTCACTTGCAATGAATAAACTCTCAGGAAGTCTTCCATCAAGCGTTGGCCTTGGGTTTCCAAATATTAAGGTGTTTAATGTTGGGGGAAATTATTTTAGCGGGACATTTCCCAGCTTTATCACCAATGCTTCCAAGCTTTATGCTCTGGAGATGGGATCTAACTCATTCTCAGGCTTTATTCCCATCACAATAGGTAATGGTTTAACAAGTCTTCAGAAGATCAGCTTAGCTAACAATAACTTCACATCAACTACTACGGAGTTGAGCTTCTTAACGTCTTTGACAAATTGCAAGAATTTAATAACAGCTGCATTTGATTCCAATCCACTAAATGGCTTCCTTCCAACTTCTATAGGAAATCTTTCTAATTCATTAGAAAGGATTTACTTATATTCTTGCAACATCAGTGGCAATATTCCTCAAGAAATTGGCAACTTGAAAAACTTGATGTTATTAGGCTTGGGCAAAAATGAATTGACAGGATCAATTCCTGCTACAATTGGAAACTTGAAGCAACTTCAAGGTCTTTCCTTCAAATTGAACAAATTAGAAGGTTCCATCCCAAATGACTTTTGTCGTTTGGATAAATTGGTTGAATTGTACTTGAAAAATAATATGCTTTCTGGAACTATACCTCCATGTTTTGGTAAGATGACTAGTTTAAGAACACTTTCGTTAAGCTCCAATAGGTTAAGTTCTGTTATACCCCTTTCTCTTTGGAATCTTAAAGATGTCTTGCACATTAACTTGTCATCAAACTCTCTCATTGGAACTCTTCCATTTGCTTTTGGAAATTTAAAGGTTGTCATAGATGTAGATTTGTCAAGAAATCATTTAACTGGTAAGATCCCAACTACAATTGGAGGCTTAGAAAATCTACAGAATCTCTCCTTAGGATATAATAGCTTACAAGGTTCCATTCCTGAATCATTTGGGAGCTTAATAAGTTTGGAGTTTTTGGATTTGTCCAATAATAATCTCTCTGGAGTTATTCCCAAATCTTTAGAGGCATTATCATACCTCAAATATCTCAACTTGTCTTTCAATCAATTAGAGGGAAAAATTCCAACAGAAGGACCATTTTCAAACTTCTCTGCTAAATCTTTTATAATGAACCATGCACTATGTGGTTTGCCCCGATTGCAAGTCCCACACTGCAAAACAAACACTCATCCAAAATCTAGGATCACAGTTGTCCTAGCCATTACTTTGCCGCTAACACTTATTGTCTCTGTGACTTTGATCATTGTGATGAGAGAATATCGAAAGAGGAGGAGCTTACAACTGGCTAATAATAACAATGTTGATGTATCACAACGAGCAATATGGAGAAGAATTTCTTATCAAGAACTTGTTCGAGCAACAGAAGGATTTAGTGAAAGCAACCTACTTGGTAGAGGAGGTTTTGGTTCGGTTTTTAAAGGAAAACTTTTAGATGGGATGGAGATTGCAGTAAAGGTGTTCCACATGCAAATGGAAAGAGCACTAAGGAGTTTCGATGTTGAATGTGAAGTGCTGAGTGGTATTCGTCATCGGAACCTCGTCAAAATTATTAGCAGTTGTACAAATGAGGATCTTAAAGCCTTGGTACTGGATTACATGCCTAATGGAAGCCTAGCAAAGTGCTTATATTCTAATGAATTCTTTTTGGATATATTACAAAGGTTGAATATACTGATAGATGTGGCATTAGCATTGGAGTATCTTCACTTTGGCCATTCAATCCCTATAGTTCACTGTGACATCAAGCCGAGCAATGTATTGCTAGACCAAGACATGGTTGGACACTTGAGTGATTTTGGCATAGCAAAGCTATTAGGTGAAGAAGAATCTATGACACAGACACAGACCCTTGCCACAGTTGGTTATATGGCACCAGGTAAAATGTTCCAAATTTTGCTTATTGCAATATTGTTTTTATTTTATTTTATTGATATTTTTTTTTAATATTAAAACTAATTAAGTCATTCACAGAGTATGGAAGAGAAGGAAGGGTATCTCGAAAAGGTGATGTTTATAGCTATGGCATCATGCTGATGGAAACATTCACAAAGAAGAAACCGACTGATGAAATATTTACGGAGGAGATGAGCTTGAGGCATTGGGTTGGTGAGTCATTTAATCGTTCGATCATGGAAGTTGTGGATAACGATTTGCTACGAATGGAGGATGCACATTTCATAGTACGGGACCAATGTGTGTCATCTATCTTAAGTTTGGCCATGGATTGTACCATAGATTTACCTGAGAATAGGATCAACATAGGAAATGTTGTAAGTAGATTGATACAAATTAGAGAGACATTTTTGCCCGGTACTAGAGGGCATCATGTACGCGTGAGGTGATAAAAATAAGCAATAATATATTAAATAATGAATTCTTCCAATCACAATAATAAGTGGTTATTATTTTGTTAATTTGTTATTGATGCTTCTATTATTATTATTCTTATTAATATAAATTAACCAGTTTCATTATTAAATCCAATCATATGATTTTTATATATAAATGAAAGGGTGCCGATATAACCACCCACAAAATATGATTTATGCACCTTATTCGTAAGTGACGAAGCAAAAGCATAAAGATATATAGTCGAATCCACGATCAAGTTTGTGCCAATAGAATGATTTTTCATTAATATAATCAAATATAATAATGAATAGTCGAATCATGTCTTAAATAAAAAAATAAAATCCAACTCCACGAAAATTCAGAATTACTAAATTGACTAAAATTCTAAAAGAGCATTCCTAAACGAAATAAATAAAAGATAAATTATTAAAAACATCCAATTAAGTTTTTAGTAGGTCCAATTTTAAATTTGAACAACTCTTGAGGGACCTTTACTTTATTTTTGTTTATAGAAAACCCTAATCCTATCTCGGTCATATTCTTTAAGACCAATTTGCAGATTTTGGATCACAGGACTCAAGCTCATTGGTAAAAAAAAATGATTATAGCACGGGTTAAAGGTAATACATCGTGGGGGAGTTTTCTTCTTATATTGCAGGAGTAGATGTCTCTCGGTTATATGAATAGTTATTCGGACCGCGTACATAGTGATTAATTTCAGTAGATTCCGATAGACTTATAATTAATCTTGTAATTATGCAATTAAAAAAATAGTTTATACAGACACAAAATTACATTTTTAGGTAATTTATCCTTCCATAAACTACTACAAGTTGATAGTATGAATTCATCACTTGTTTCTTCTTCCAAATTTTAAATAGCAAAAAGCGAATTTCATTGTTAGTCAAAGGATGTGTTGAATAATAGAGTGGTTAATTTGTGCTAAGTTTGCTTTTGTAGTATTTTCTTCCTTCTTCATCGGGCAAAGACCTCTCAACAAGTCATTATAACTTGTTTTGCAGGGTTATAATTGTTATGGTCCTTTGGATTTGGAGTATCTTCATTTTGGTTCTTCAATTCCTATAGTTTACTGTAACATCAAGCCAAGGAATGTATTGTTAGACCAAGATATGGTTGGACGTTTTGGCATTACAAAGTTATTAGGTAACAAAGAATCTATGACACATACACAAACCCTTGCCACAATTAGTTATATGTACTTTCTCTTTTTCGGTTTTTTATTTCATGGTTTCCAAATAGCATAAATTTGAAATGATAAATAAGATACAAACATTGCTTCAAAGAATATGAACTTAATAAATGAAACACATAGGCCATGTTAAGATTGAACCTTTTGATTGCTGCATGAATCTATGGCGCTAGAAACAAATTTGCCCAAAAGATTACATGATATATATAATATGAAGACTCGTATTATCACATTCCACGACGGGGTAGATACCGTTCTCACTTGCTTTTGGCACTGAAGCATTGCTACCAAGAGAATGCAGTTAAAACTATGAGGGTAAGTAGTTATATACCCACCAACAATGATCAGGAACTACCTGTAATTCTTGATGAAATAGAAGAATGAAGGGAACGAGCCAGTATCCGAGCAGCGGCACTCCAGCAAAGAGTCGCCAAGTACTATAATTCGAAGGCTCGTGTGAGAAGGTTTCAGATCAAGGATTTAGTTTTGAAAAAAGTAATACCGAGCTAAAAATATCCAATCGCTGGGACTCTCAGTGACAACTGGGAAGGTCCCTACCGAGTGGAATCTCATGCGAGAAAGGGATCCTACAGATTGAGTACTCTCGGGGTAACTCCATTAAAGAATCCTTGGAACTCCGAACACCTTAAGAAGTATTATCAGTGAGAAGACAATCAATCCTGATTAAGTGAATTTTGTTGTTGTATAAGCTTACTTGGGAGTTGATCGAATAATTTATTTTTTATCTACTTTTGGATATGTAATATTTATTAGGGATCAGTGTGATCATATGTTTACGTTTATAGACGATCAATAGTGATCAGATGCTATTATGATTATGAAGTTATTTATTTTGTTTAAGTAGACAACAGATCAATAGTGATTAGGTGTCCCATGGGATATACACCGAAAGTGACGACCTTCGATCGAAAACAAATTCTAAAGGAATTTCCAAAAGCAACAAGATAATTAATAACAAATTCCAAAGGAAACTCTGAGTACAATAAGTAATATTTATCGATAAAAAAACCAAATGAGGTTAACTTTCGAAAGACTAAAATTTCAGATAAAAACAGGAAAGAAAATAATAAAAGAAACCCCGAAGAAGGGAACTATTCCAAAGATATTACAAAATTAAAAAATCTAAATGCCCAATCAAACCCCCGAGGGATATCTTCATTCAGCTGCGGTCCCGACGGCTTCATCATCTGTTAGCTCCACCTCCTTCAGGTCGAGGGAGTCGGCCTCCACCATCTTCATTCTCTGGTGAAACGTTCTTAGCTAGCTCATTTGCCCTGATGGTCTCAAGCTTCTCCAGATCGAAAAATCAGACACCATCACTGCTTTCTTAATTCTTCATTTACGATTAGAGCCAAGGTATTATTCTCCGTTTTCTGAAAAAATTAACAGGTGCAAACTGTCTATATGTTCTATAGATTGATAGGTTAATTCTCGTTGGATTGCATGAAAAAACAATGTTATCGGTCTATACCACCAGAGAATAACAGTGTTGTTTTGTATGTAGGTCCAAAAAATTTGACATCAATTATCACCATGAATTTGTACACATGACATATGTGCTGATTGGCTGCGATGGAGCCAACTTTGTAGTTGCAGATGTTCTGGAGCTGAAACCGAAGAAGGTTTTCTCTTCATGTGCAGTGAGAGGGATATACAAATTATTCGCATGGCCATGGATTTCCTCCTGAGCTGGTCCGATCAATCAGAGGCACCACCTTGTCCGGAACAGTCCCTGTTAACGATAACCTGGTTTTCTGGTTCGTAGTTCAGAAATGGAAACCGAAAGGTATCTATACTGTAACCTATCAATAATCGAATAGTATTATATACTCCGTCTTGAAATTAAGCCACACGGTTTTGTTCCTGGATTTTCACTCCAATGTCTTCCTAGTAGTTTGATTACATTTTTTTTATATATATTGACAGATTCAAGGGTGTGGAAGGATCCTAGAGTTGATAAGAGAAATGACACTGGAAACAATCAAGGGGTTCCCAGCTCAAGAAATAGAAATGGTGAAAAACGGTGACCTTACTAGTTACTTCATTGTCATTCACTCATTTGAGGTAAGCACCGTGGCACTTAGTAGTAGAACGATTTCGAAAAGGAACCGTGACGGTGGCCGGAGACTCTGTGGTATTGGTTCGATGCCTGGCTCGAAAAATGCTGGCTAACCTCAATATGTATCATGACATGAAAGGAGTTGAAGAAGGAATTGATGAATATGTAAAGGAGAGGAGGATGAGATTGGTTCAACTGTCAACACAAACATATCTTATGGGTTCATTGGTGGACAGTTGGTCTTCCACTGTGAGATTCATGATAATTCTGCTCTTGGCTCTGTTTTTCAGGGACCCATTTGGTCACAATCCATACAATGTCGGCCGTCTCTAAGAATCGATCATCAGCCAGTTAAAAATCTTGGAATTTAGTGAGCTTATCAGTTTGATCCTAGGCAGTGTATGATAATTTAATTGAATGTACGTAAAAATGTAAACTTGTGTTACAAATCTGGACATTTGAGTCTTTGTTTTCACTAAGAAATTGGTGGATTATAGTAGGCATACTCCACATATTTTCACCTTGCAATTTAGTAATGGCCGTTGGCAGTCCGATCTACTGTGAAGACTACTTTTTCTAAAGTCGGCAATCTTTCCTGAGATACGCACTCATGTGCTTGTAATTGTGTTAAATGAAATGGCAGTAGATACTCCTGAAGAGATTGATCCAACTGATGAGATTGTTTGCAGTCACTTAGATTTAATTCTATTAAAAATAGCACAAACCTGATAACAGAGATGTTGGCAAATTCTTCAGCAATGCATCAACCCCTGAGTGACCAACCAGAAAGACAAAAGAGATGAAAGAGACTGTCAAATTAAAGAAGCTTAGCTGGGAGACTTACAATGGCTTTCCATTTCCCCAAATACTAACTTGAAAGCTGAATCATACCTTCAATTGACCAAGGCAACTCTTTTATAGATGTTCCATAGTGTCCAAGAATTCTGGAAAACTATCCAGTGAGAGATTCAATTGAAGATGGTAATTCTTCAATTGCAGTCTCATCTAAATATAAATAATTTGTGGGAACTTGGTTATATTGGAACAACCCCAGAGAACAACTTGTTACATATATCATGAGACTCCCACAATCTACTGCATTTGCCAGCTTCTTTGATTGGATATTGTTTTGCGAACAATACCCCAACATATTTCTTGTATAATATCATGAATTAGTAACTTATTTCTTGTAACGATTATGAGACACTTATCAATAAGAACATTTATTCCAATTTCTGTGGAAAAAACTACAACTATCAAATATAGTTGTCACACCATTTCTACTACCTCCTTTGAAGAAACATATAATATCAAAAAATATTTCTTTCATTTTATTATCTAATCCGTTATAGCTTATTCTTAACACATTTTGAATGTCCATATTCAGAATCTTTTCAAGCTTATTTAATGCACTTATCTAATCTCACTTACCCCTACCAAAAAGAAAGTAATCCCAAAATTTTAAGTGCTAATGGAATGCCTTTAACATAATATAATACCACTCGACTTGATAACTGGGTATAATTATTAGTAGGTGGTTTTGTTCAAAAGCATTTAAATTAAAGAGATAAAAAACTTCATGGTAATTTAATTCCTTAAGATAATAAAATCCATCGACATAGGTGTTAAGCACTTATTTATCTCTAGATGTTACAATAATTCTATTTTTCAGGACAAAACCGACTCTGGTCTCCAATTAAAACTTCTAATAGCTGTGAATTGTCAACATTTTTAAGAACAAGAAGGACCTTTTTATAGCGAAGTGTTCTTTGTAAAAGTCCTATTCTTAGGAGTGCCTACATTTAGATTTGCATCCTCTAACAAATACCAAAGGAGAGCCTTTTGTAAACAATTCAGTACATATTTAGCAGATTCGTCCCTAACTTTTGCTATAATACAACAAACTTGAAATTGATTGGCAATTTGGGCGAAAATAGCTCTTGCAATTGTTGCCTTGTCTTACCTATCCAACCCATGCCCCAAATGCCATTGATGCGAACATATAACAATCCAAGGCATAACAATGATTGAACTCTTTCTATGTGGTGATTCTATACCAACCAAGTTATGCAAATCACTTGGGGATCTATTATTCAATTTTTCTTCTGAAATTGAATTCAGAGAAAAAAAGACAGAACAACAAGGCATTTGAAGAGTAAATTGTTTAACAAGGTAATGGGGTAAAGTCAAGTAACAACTAATAGTTTTTGGAAGAGTAGAAGACAAACACACACGCCACAAGATTATGAGTGTACATCCACTCATGGTTCAACTGGGTGGTACGTCTTCCTCCCAATTCAGTTTTAAGGGTTCAAGTTTTACTATATCCATCCACTTATGGTTCAACTGGGTAGTACATCTTTCTCCCAATTCAGTTTTGAGGGTTGAAGTTCTGCTATATCCATTTACCAATATGTGTAGGTAGTTTTCTTTATTCATTGCGGAAGTAGATGTCTCCCATTCTCGGATTAGATATTGTAGGAGTAGATATCTCCCGTTATATGGGAGTAAATATTCGGACCGTGCATTGGATGATTGATCCTGTCAGGTCTCAATAAACTCATTATTAATAGGGATAAAATACCAAAAAATTATGAAAATAATTATTTTTAGCAATTTTCACTTATTTAATATTGTAATTCTCCCTTAAAATATATATATATATATATATATATATATATATATATATATATATATATATATAAAAGTTTTGTTTCGAGAAAATGAAAGTAAGTCGAGCCCACTTACTGTGATTTTGAATATATGAAAATGGCCCACTTCTCTATTAGTTTCTCTAGTCTATTGTAGGTTAAATAATGGGTGGCAAAGTGCGATAGTTCATTGGTTAATTAACATTCATATGGCATTTCATGTATGCTAATTTTACTCCCTATGTACTCTCTAGACAAATTCCATGCATGAAGCAAGACATATTTTATGGATTCATGCAAGTGAAAAATTGCACTGATTGCTGCAAGAAAAATATAAAATTTGAAGTAGTTATGTTGGAGAAACGTATTTAATGGTTTCCGGTGTGTTCTAAATTTATGTCATTCATGACCTATTATCCTTTATTATGCTTTATTTATAATGCATATGTCTTCTCAATGTATTTATGTTATATCAAGGGCCAACATTAAAGTTATTTCTAAAAACAACTTCAACCAACATCAAAGTTATTCCCATACCAACTCAACGTCAAATAAGAAATAACAACTTTGATGTGCGTGAAATAATGTGTTAATATAAATCAGAAAAAACTGAGATACTCAAAAATGCATCTTCATGCTTGTGAAATAAGCTTCAGTAATGGCTGAAGGAACCAGATTTCTAGAGAAAGAAAAAGCTGCCCATTCTCATTAATTAACCTAGAACAATAAACATTAAGAATATATACAAAGACAAGAATAAATCCTAGCCAACCATCTCTGAAGATCAGGACAAGGATTCAATCTAAAAGGCTGAGAAAGAATGAGAGCTGCTAGTAACAGCGGTACAAATACAGCTACAGAATTGTACAATCTGTTGAGGCAGCTTGGATGACAAGGTGGCAGTTTGTTACAGCTGAAATTGAAGCAAAATTACACATCATCAAATGCATTATAAAGGCCACCTGTGTTTGCTACTATAAGCCTTGCTTTGCAAGGCACTATTTCAAAATATTGCACCACCAACATTGCTCTGTTTAGTGTTGTTGCAGCTGATCCATATTGATTAAATTGCATTCTTTACTATGATCAACATAATCAATATCCTTTACAGTGCCATGGGAATATCTTTAATGATCAAACCGAAGTTAAAATTATTCTTTAAAGTAACTCAACGTTGGTAAGAACTTCAATGCCGGTGGAAGAATTTTTTAACCATCTAACCAATGTTAAAATTATCTCCAAAACAACTCAATGTTAAACAAAAAAAATAACTTCAATTTTTGGGAAAAAATTTAACGTATTAATTGTTAATAAGTAGTAGATAGTAGTAGCAGTATTTTTAGTAATGTTATTAATTATATCAATAATACTTTTGTTATAAAACTATTTTCGTCCATTCCAACGCTGCTGACAATAGATTGAGGAAATTGAAATAACTAAATAAAAAATATAATAAATAATTTACATAACAAAAAAAAAATAGGACATATAAAAAATAATTTCCTTTTTACACTATTGGACATAAACTAGTTCAAAATTAGATTTTCCACATAAATTGAACAATCTTCTAACTACACAAAATCGTCAGTAAAAGACGGACCGAATTTTGCTAGGCCATATGTAACCTATTAGTCAATCTAGGAACATAGGGTCCAACTACAATGCCAGGATAAAAAAGTGTGGGTATTATACCCACACTAACCACATCCGTTGGATGGATAAAATTGCTTATCCAACGGTTAAGAAAAAATAGTATATAGAAAATAAAGAAAACAGACAACTGAATACACCGGATACTTGATTAAACCAAATAAACCAGTGAAAATTTTGTTTTCTCATTTTCTCTCCTCAAACTCTTCGCGAACTCACCTTCTCTCTTCACCGAAACATCGGTCATGTCGCTTTTCACCAACGACATCCACTGACCAACAGTATCGGTTGACTGCCACTTTGCCAGCGACACCCACCGGCGTTGAACTAGTTTGAAAGGTGAATTTTGATTTTCTTTAGTTTTTTTTTTTTTGAATGACTTTTGTTTGATTTGTATGAGTTTTAAACAAAAGTTGTTTGATAAAAAAATGAAATTTGTAGTGAATTTATTTTTGACTGGGTTTGATTTTGTTAAGTGGCCACAATAAGGTGCACTGGATCTGACTCAGCCTATTAATCACACGAAGAAAACTCATATAAATACTCGTTCTTGTATTTTCTTTTGCCTATAACAATGCTCCATTCTTTTTGCAACATCGTATGTGGGTTTTGATTTCTTTTCTTTTTGATTTTTTTTTATTTGGATGGATTTGTTGTTGGTTATTGGAATAGTTTCTGATTTTTTTATTTTTGTTTTTTGTTTTTAGGGTTTCTTCTTGTTTCAGATTGGGAAGGAAGAGAGAGGAAAAAGATTGTAAATTTGAAGGGAATGAGATCAATTCACGAGTTTCACGAGTTGACTGTTCAGTGAACTCTTTGTAGACTCTTGTTTGTTTGTTTTTTTTTTCCTTCTTCTCTTCCTTTTTGATATTTTAACTCTTCACAAATCCATAAAAAACCACAAACAAACAAGCTCAAAATATCACCAATTTTTAATAGCGATTACGATTTACTGGTACTTTTATGGCAGCTTCTTCATAATTAAGGTGAGATGTTTTCCTTTTACCGCACGTCATTGCTGATCATAATTAAAAAGCTGCGTTTTGAGCTTCTTGTTCTCTTTGTCAGATTATCGGTTTTGTTTAATTTGAATCGTGAAATTATCATCAGTTAAGGATAATAAGTAATTTGATTTGACAAGTTCTTCAGTTTTTCTTCTTCTTCTTTGACAATTTTTTTTAGTTGTTTATCTTTAAGTTTTCTCAGCAACCAAATCATATTGTTAGCAATTCGAATTTCAATGTTATTCAATTACTGTAGAAAACACATTTTGTTGTTAATTATTTGATGCAAATTCGATACATGCGCTGTAGATTGAAGTCTGTTTTGAAGAAAAACAATTGGCATTTTATATAGATTCTAATTTGTGTTATTTTAATCTGAATAAAGTGAGAAAATCGTAAACCTAAGTGAGGGTTATGAAATTGAAGTTTGTGGTGAAGAGACTTTGATTGGCTGATGTTGATACTCTGAAATGGTCAATGCTCCAGATGCTGATCCTACGAAGAGTAGTAATTAGAAGGGACACTGGCGTTTTGCCGGTAGCCACCATCAGAAGCTTAAGTCAGATGATGAGATTTATCACTATAAAAAACAAAGCAAGAACATGGAGTATAAAGGATAGAGAAGAATGATACCTGATATCGACCTTATGGCTCCTTTTATAATGGGAAAATCATTGTTTTCTGATTTATATCTGTAGTAGTAAAAAATAGCCCAAACTCAGAAAATGCTCAAACCTATACAAAGGTCCAATCCATAAGCGCTTATAAAGCACAAAATCCAACTAGAAGCGACTCTATCAGATATGTCGTTCGACCATATGAGGTATCCTTGCTCGACCTTAAGCAAGTAAACTCGACAGAACGTCAGCTGCCTAAACAAAGACACCGTAGCTCGACGCGCATACTAATGTCTTTTAACTACCGTACCTACTGGCTTCAGCATCTCCCATTACTCAATGCCATGGTTGGACCCTACACATGGCTCAACACAACACGTGACCCAACTATGTCGCTCGACATAGCACCTTAGTCTCAGGATGCCTCACCGTGAGGCTTAATCCAGGCCAACAAGACATCTTTGTCGTTCGACCATAAGACAAGATGATAGATCTCTCGACCATCTTTACGCCTTAGCCGAGACTACCAAGTCAAAACCTTATCAGGTTTTTGAACTCCGAAAGACTGGGTCAAAGGAGGGAATCATACTCTCCTTGATCCGCTCCGTAAAATCCGGGATAGGGTGATCCACCTACCAACGGGTAAGTAACTGCCCCATATAAACCAACCCTCACCCAGAGTAAGAGTTCACGAAATTCTCTACTTTAAAGCACTCAGTAGCATTTGCTTACTTCACATCACTCCGGCAAATAATCACTTAGGACTTCCGTCTATAGACGATTTCCAGCAATCGGCCAACACCTTCCACTGTAAACTCTGTCGTCTCCGTTCGACCTCCGTCGTCTACCATTCAAAATCAGGAAGTTATTTCTTTCTTTGTTCTTCGTTTGTTATATCTTTTTCGACCCTTAGACTAACTTGATCGTCAGAGTTTCTTTAGTTGGCACCGCCCTCGTGTACAAGTGCTTCGGTCGACTCGTTGACTCTTGTTTTGCATGTTGTAGTGCCCCGATCCTCGTCCTACCTAATTTCGTGGTTTACAATTTGGCGTCCACCGTGGGGCACGACGGTTATGATCAAGGTGCAACGAAGGCTAGGTTGCAACTCATTCTATCCCAAATGCAGAAGAACAACCAAAGGTTGTAAGCTTTGGAAGCGAAGAACCAACAAGTGAGGGCGGAAAACTAAGAGCTGCATGTTGAGGTCAACTCTCTCTCGGGCGCACGACCTGTAGGGAACACCTCGACCGCTCTTGCACCGCCTTTCGATCAGGTCGCTTCCAACCCGTACTACCCCATCGCACGACTAGAAGACCAAGGTATGACGATGAGCGACCTTGAGCCTACTTATGTAGGTGGTGAACTTGGTTCCCAAGCAATGGGATGAGGTGTTAACATAGCTCCACCACCAATGTTGAACCCTCAGAATGGAGCGACGGCTTCGCAGAATGATGACCCGCCAAGGGCAACCCAGGTGGTGCAAAATGTTTCGACCCCAAACGGCATCAACGGAACTTCGATTCAACTTGTCGCACTACCTCAAGGAACACCCTCAGGTCCATCGTACTGGACCCTATCAAACCCCTAAATGGTAAGCTCCTACCTCATGTTCGTTAATCCTGATTTAGCGTGCATGTTTGCTAAGATGGAACCCTCATTCAACGCATTCCTGGAATTCCCGCACCCATCAAGAAGAGTGCAGCGAACAGCTGCGCTGACTCCCTGTTTATTGACGCAATCACGTTGGTCGAGATGCCTCAAAAATTTAGTTTCCCACACATAAAGCATTATGACGGCATGACCGACCCAGACGATCATATCGCGCAATATCGCTAGAGGATGTTCACAGCAACAATTCCGTGCAACCTACATGAGGCGTGCATATGTAAAGGTTTTGTGTCGAGCTTGGTAGGACCAACATTACAGTAGTATACCAACCACCCCAACGTCTCCATCAGTTCCTTCGCCCAGCTCACGGACACCTTCGTGGAACAATTTGCTAGCAGTCAAAAGCTGAAAAAGCAGTCGAACGATCTATACACTATCAGCCAGAGGCAAGGCAAATGGCTACATAGGAAGATTCAACAAGGAGAAGGTGTTCATCCCACATTGTAACCAAGCAACGACCATATCAGCTTTCCGAAAAGGCTTGCTCCATGATTCTGACCTCTACAAGGAGCTGACTAAGTACCCATGCAAGACTATGGAGGACGTATTGGCCAAACCTTGGGCCCAGATCAAATGGGAGGAAGACGAAGTGAACTACCGGCCAGCTAAGCTGAGTACAATCGACAGCAGAAGCAGCAATAAGGTCGAACAATGCTTGACCGATAGGAAGGCGGAACCATATCCTACATTCTTGAGGCGAGACAGGGGTAGAGACATATGTCGACAGGTAAACCAACTATCGAGTCCAATCGAACAACCTAAAAACAGGTTGCCCGACTACCACCTAAGCATCAAGCCAGAGGAGGTCATAGCCGTCCTCAAAGGCATAGGTAACTCAGTGAAGTGGCCATCCAAGATCAGAAGTCCTCCCGACTCGAGAGACAACTCCAAGTGGTGCAAGTTCCATTGTGACCATGGTTACAAGACCGAAGATTGCACGCCCTCCGTATGGAGGTAGTCGAGTTTGTAACACCTCCTGACCCGACCCGGCTGGATCTACTCAGGGAGCGTTACCGGGTTTTCAAAATTTTTCCAAATTCTGTTTATACTCTGAAAAACCAAATAATTTATAATTTAAAATCATTTATAGTGAGCCCATCAAAAATCAGTTTTTCAAAATTTCGGCAGAGCTTCCTCTGTTTTTCTGATTTTCCAAAACCTGTTTTCAACACTTCTAAATCAACTTATAATCATTTGCACACTCTGCCGTTTAGTGCAACTTTCCAAATAATGTTAAAATAAAACATATATAATCAATGTTTACAAACATTTGGAAAGAAAATAGAAATCATAAAGCAATTATTTACAATCCATAAATATACAACATATTTCTGTATATGCATGCGTAACAGACTATAATATACAAAAAATTATATGACTACCCAAAATGTAGTGACTCTGAATCTCTGTCTGCAACTCTCAAATCTTCAGTCTTTTTCTTTATCTCCACTGATATCCCTGTTACCTACGCGTGATAAAAATCAACGCGCTAAGCATATATCTTAGTGGGTGTACACTAAACTCATTATGAAAAACAATAAATAAATTTCAATATAAAATATAAACAAGATATAATACAAGAACAAATTACTGTTTAACTCAATTTACAAATTAAACCATACAAAATCAATTTTCAAAATTCATTTATAAACAATTTTATCAAATTTTATTTCATTCCTGGCTCTTTGGTATACTCAACATACTATCAGGACTGGAATATGGGTTTAATCTCTGTATATCAATGTGACGTTCGGGGTTGCCCCGCAACAACAGTCACTAGTATCATTATGATTGTCCGAGATTGCCCCACAATAATAATCACTGGTATCGATGTGATTGTCTGAGATTGCTCCGCAACAACAATCACTAGTAATAACGGTGCAGTACTGCTGAAATAAGCCAGCTGGTATACCAACCTCCTATATCCGTTTCCTATATCCAAGTATCTTAGGGCTATTTTCATACAGTTTCACAAATCACAGACTTTATACTAAATCATTTCATTTCCAAAGCATATATCCAAATTGATATTCATATTCAATAATACCGCTTCATACAATTTCTGAAAATCGTATGTAATCAAAATGTTCAAATCAATAGCTATATAAAAAAAAAAAATCATCAAAATATTCAAATAAGCACAGTATCAATTAAAACATAACATAAAATCACAAAGGTTTAAAAAACGATCGTACACCAACTTGGATACTAGTTTTTTTTTTACTGTTTCTTTCCTGAATTTCGTTTCCCTTTTCCTTTTCTCTTTTTCTTCTTCTTCTCTTCTCCTTCTTCTTCTTCTTCTTTCTCTCTCTTCCTTTCTCTCTCTTCTCTTTCTTTTTCTTTTTCTTTCTTTCTCCTTTCTCTTCTCCCGGTCTCTCTCTTTCTTTTCTGGTTGCTTCTTCATGAAGCTTCACTGCTTCTTATTTTTTTTTTTTTTATAAAATTTCGGTCATCGCGACCGCTCATAGCAACTTGTGGTCGCACCACCTGGTCGCGGTACTCACTGGAGGAATTCCACCGCTTTCATCGCGATCAACCATCGCGGTACCTGGTCGCGTCGTTGGTCGCCATACTCACTGCCCAAAATTCACATTTTCATCGCGAGCTAGTCAGCGCGATCCCTGGTCACGGTGACTGGTTGCGGTACTCACTGCCAGAAATCACCATTTTTCACCGCGAGCGACTCATCGCGATCTCTGGTCGCGGTACTCACTGAAAACTTTTTCCTTCTTTTTCATGCATTATTTCTGGACCGCTCCATCTGGTCCACCTGGAAACCATAAAAATATACATACATTTAATTATATTTTTCACCCCTCCAATCATAAATATTATATCCACATATTCAAAATTAATTGTTCGAAATTAGGAATGTTACAGAGTTACTAAAGAGGGGGCACCTGAAGGAGTTATTAATCGACAAGGGAAAGAACACCATGGCCCAGCGTGATGATAGGCAGCGAGACGGTCGCTTGACACCTCCCTCATAGCCTTCTTGACATGAGCGAACTATCAACGTCATGTCCGGATTAGATTATTTTAATCAAATTCCATGTTTGGCCAATCCAAGCAAATTGGACTATTTAGTCCATCTTCTTTTTTTATCCCATTGACATGGTTAAATTTAACCTATAGACAATAATGTCTCTAATTTATCCTCCATTTTTCCAATTTTTTTTTCATCTCTCTCTCTGTAACACCCTCTGACCCAATCCACTAGGACCGAATCAGGGAGCGTTACCATAAACTGAAATCTCTGTTTTACTTTTTATATAACCATAATTTAAAACTATATTAAAAACATTTGAAAATGGTTCAAATAAATTTCCAAAAATTTTGCCAGAGCTTCTTCTGTTTTTCTGACTTTTCAAAATCTGTTTTCAGTAAAATCATAAAATCAACACTTCAAAATTCTCAAAGCACTTTTGCGCACCTTTCCAAATTTAGTGCGACTTGCCAAATCAATTTATCACAATATAATTCATAATTATTTAAATAACATAAACATATAATAAAATATCTACACAGCGGAAGTTCTTTAAATATATACAAACATTTTATGTGTATGCATGCTATATTAAAATATTTATACTTATTACAAAAGGACTACCAAATATCTAGGAACGATGTGATTCTGAACTCTGTTCCTGCAGTCTCTACTCTCCTTTGTCTTTGTCTTCCTTGGAACCTCTGTTACCTACGTGTGAGAAAACTCAACACGCTAAGTATATTGCTTAGTGGGTGTACACAAAATTGTATATACAAATATGCTATATCAAAGAATTCTATTTATTTATCGAAAATATAAATAACAAGTATATAAACAATATATGAGGCTCATGTCAAATCAAATTATATATATTCAAAAAGTATAGTATTCAAAATCAATCAATAGACAAAATCTTCATAAGTTTTCAAATGCTTTAATATAACAAATTAGTTTTCATACTGGGCTCCTGATATACATAACATAAGTTTTCAGACTGGATTATGGGTTGTTCGGCATCAGACACCAACGGGGCTACCTGCCGACCATCAGATCAGAGTTGGACACCAACGGAGTTACTCGCTGTAAATGTCCTATATCAGATTTCCAGATTCAGATCAAAGCTCCCTACCCTAGGACCGGCACTTGTGGCCTACACTATCCATAGGGTAGTGCATCAGATTATATCAGCACAGTACTGTTTAGAAAAATCCAATTGACATGTCAACCTGCTATATCCATATCTATGTTCATATACATCAGAGCCATTTCACAAATCACTTTCTAATATTCAAATTTAACTTTCAAATATTTCAAATCCATAAATATAGTTTTGAAATCCAAATTTCATTAATAATCATATATAAAAGAAATATACAAAATCATGTACGAATATATTTCTCAAATCAATAATCACATCAAATCAATCCAAAAATATATTCAAATATATTTCTGAAACCAATATTCACTCGAATCAATTTAAAATCATATTCGAATATATTTCACAAACCCATATTAATTTAAAATGCCCCAAAATTATTTTTCGATACATTTCACAAACATTATATAATCAAAATCACCTTCAACTATATTCCTCATAACAATATTAAAATCAAAACGTATTAAAATTAACTCATAATATTATTCACAATCAATATTTTAGATACAAACTATATTTTAAGAATACGTATCAATATAATTCAAATTATAAACTATAATCAATATAATTTAAATAACTCAATATTAATAAAATTTAATCAATCCGAAATAATATGGAAAACTGAAAATTCGAAAACTAGTGTATACCAAACCTGGATAATTCCTCCAACACTTTTCTTTTCCTTTTCCTCTTCCTTTCTTCTTCTTCTTTTTTTTTCTCCTTCTTTCTCTCTTTGGCCGATCTCTCTATTTGGTCTCTGTGTGTTTGTTTCTAATGTTTTGCTGGGTATGTTTTTGTTTGACTATGTGTTGTTTTTGTTGTTTGGACAAGTGGAATGTGGAATTCCACTTGTCATGTTCTCTCTCTCTCTCTCTCTCTCTCTCTCTCTCTCTCTCTCTCTCTCTCTCTCTCTCTCTCTATATATATATATATATATATATATTATATCTTCTTAATTGCAAATTGCTCCCTTGAACTTCTTAAAATCCTACAATGATAATAACTTCATAATTAATTACATGTGATTTACCAATCATCCTTGAATTATCAAACTAATCCACCAATCACACTCCATCTCAATAATATTCCCAAAATATTCCACACTTATCCAATCACCAAATTGACTTTACCAATATTCAATTGGACCCATTATGATCCAAATGCATCATGAAAATAATATATTTAATGTGAATTAAATCGGTTAAAAATCATTACTCATTCATACACCATATACCAAATATATACTTTTCACCAAGCTAAATCACATGTTTGACTGTTGCATGCTTAATAATAATTATTAATAATACTTTTCATAATTATGAAAAATTAGTGGCATTACACACACACACACACTCTCTCTCTCTCTCTCTTTTTTTTTTTTTTAATTTCACATATTTTATTAAACTATCTATATATAAAACTAAAATTTATTTTATCTACTTTAAAATTTAATTAAATATACTAATATATTTTAGATGATGTTATTTTATTAAAAAAATTATATGTTATATATAATAATTTAATTCAAATTTTTAACCAAATTTTATTTTATTCAAAAATTAATTTAATCTAATATTATTCTCATACCATATCAAATATAAACCCAATTATTTTTTGTTCAATTCCATACAATGCCAAAAAAGGGACATGATTATTTTTACTCCAATCATATACTGCACTAAACATTTCACAATACTAATTAGTTCAATCCTACCCCATCCAATCCAGTTTAATCCAATCCTATAAAAATAGTCTAATCCAATTTCGCGTACCAAACGCACTTATATAGTTCTGTTGTGGCGAAAAGCCTAGGACTATTTGTGCCAAGCTCTTAGATATCTAATTTATGTGAATCTAAAATATTTTATTAAAAGTTTTATATTTTATAATTTTCAATATTAATTAAAAATATTATTTTATATTTAATTCAAAAAATAGTTAAATATTTTTTAACCAAGATTAAATTAAAATAATTTAATTTTTAATTGTGGTGGAAAAAAATGGCCCAAAATAGAGTCCAAGTAGATATAGACCAAGTCAAAGGAGACCAAATCCAGATGACGCCTACATAGGCCTATCCTATCACCGAGATTTTAGGAATGCCTGAGATCTCGAGATACAGTTTCCTTAACCGACCCCAATGGGCTCTAGAGAGATGATGATCCTCACTTCAACTAGAGGATCATTGATCATGCTAATTGACATTGGCTCTTACGAAATCAAAGTGATAATAGAGAGATCATCACAATATATATATATATATATAGAGAGAGAGAGAGAGAGAGTCCTGGGCCGGGGGCACCAAGGGCGACTGCCCAAGGCCCAAGGCCCAAGTAGCCCAAAATTGTTTATTTATTTATGTTGATTATTAAACCTTTTAGGCCCAATTTTATTTTCTTTCAACTGTTACTGTTGGGCCCTATTTTTTTTTTCTTTTTCTAGGTTTAATTCTAAGGCCCAATTTTTTATTTTATTTTTTTATGTTTGTATGTATATGCATATTATTATTATCATCTTATTCTAAGTTTTTAATCATTTGGGTTGGTTTTGTTTTCTTCTTTTGCAACTCTTTCTTTGTTTTTCTCACACACAGCTTTTATGGGCATTCAATTCTTTGGATTAGAGGAAATTATAGTAATTTTTGTGTTGGAGGTTTATATCTTCTTGTTGTCCTTTTTTATGAAAATTTTCTTGAAATTTTTAGTTGAGTTCCAGTGAATCCCACCAAAGAAGATGAATTATTTGAATTTGTATTTTATTCTTTAAACATCAAAATCCTATTTTTTATTTTCTTTATATTGAATTCTGAGGCCCTTAAGAGTGACGAAGAAACTTTTAAGTAATTATCAAAACTCAATGCAAGTAATTTTATTCATTTATCAAAATTTAAAATTATTGTTGGTTAAGAACAACCAGTATAATAATTAATTTTTGTAATTTTTTTTCTTTCCTTTTCCTCTAGTTGATTTTTTCATGTGCAGCATTTGGTGTACTTTAAAAATTGAATTCATCGATAAAGATTTAGTCTAACATTTTGGTGACATTTATACAAGCTTCTCACTATAAATTTGTGCTATGTTATGAAAATTAAGTTTATTGGTGCATTCAATTATTTCTCAAAATATACGTGTATAAAATGAAACAAAATTTTGGAAACATGGCATTTCTTGTGGTTTTTTTAGACATAATGTAACAAAAGTCTTCGGTATTCTTCTCACGGTTCTCAAAATTAAGCCCCTTACTAGAAAAGTTTCAAAAAATAGTTCCTTGAAAATACATTGCACATGAAATTAAAGGCGTGATGGTCTAGTCTTTCATTGAGTTCTAGCCATAAAAAAAAAATATGTCTACCAAAATTTTATATTTATTAAAATTTATCGAAGTATAACATATTAGAGCCTCATTTTAAATTGAATCCCGGGTCACCAAAAAGTCAGGGCTGGCCCTGAGACAGAGGTGTCTAAAAATGGATGTAGATGAAGATATAGACATAGTAATAGTTGGTGGAGGGATAAGTGGGTTGGCCTCTGCCCTTGCTCTTCACAGGAAGGGTATAAAGAGTGTGGTGTTCGAAAGATCAGAGGAGCTTAGAACAACAGGAAGCTTGATATTGATGTTCAGGCCAATGCACTCTCCTTCATGGGTACAACTTAACAATCTCTCTCTCTCTCTCTCTCTCAAAATCCACCCTTCAAACATTATTATGTATACACACACTTCACTTGCATGTCTGTCTATATATATATTAGGAAGAACCAGTCAAAATTAAACATATATAAAAATGACCTGACCAGATCAATTTTGTATTTGTGTACATTAAATTTGATCTATATATGTACACTATTTGTATATAAAAATTATTAATATTCTATTTGTGAAATTATTTCGATCCACCGCAGGGTTAGAGACATGTAGCTCGACACTCGTAGGAAACAACTCATCGTAAGTTTTCAACTTTTCTCTAATATTGTAGGATGTTTATTTGTTTGAAAAAATTGGACAAAAAAAAAAAAACCAATAATAGTACATTTTATAACAATATATTAACTTTTTTTTTTGATCTATTGTTAATATGATATTTTATTGAGTAATTAGTAGTTTAAAAGTAGTTTTAATTTTTTTTTTTTTGAAATCTGACACTTTTACGAGTTAGATGACTACCGGGACCAACTGAGAATAAATCATACAAGTATGGTACAGACAATTACTCTCAGTAACGGGAGACGAGAACTATCGGGACTAACGGTCCGGACAATTACTCCTAACAACAGAAGGAGTCTACTCCCAACACGGTGGGAGATCTACCCACACAATTGCATTTTTATAGACAATGGTGGAAATATATATTTACATAGCTACATAAGGATTTGAATCTTATTGGCTTGGAGAATTTTGAGGCCTTCAACCATCAAGGCAAGGAACTTGTGTAAAAGTAGCTTTAATTAGTGGTTAAGTAAATGAACTCAAATTCACTCTTGATTCTAGCTATTTTATTAATTACTCTCAACAATATAATATGCATATTATATACCTTAATTAACCATGTAATTGCACTAGCCTGAAATTTAAGAAAACAATGAATCATGTAATTAATACTAATGTTAAATTGTTGTAGGATTTGTAAAACGAAATGATTTGGTTGAACCTCTTGCAGATGATCTTCCACCACGAACCATACGCTTTGGATGGCCCTAAGTATCGGACACTTCAAAATCGGAAGGGATGGAAATCTCTAACAAATGACTTATCTAACCTACTAGCACTAGTGCATCATGTTGTGGAATTCAATGCCCAAGACCATTGCCAGATATTCCACCATGACTCTGAGACAATTCAGGGTATTCCACCATGATTTCGAGTGGATTTGGAAATCAACAAAGTCATTAACTACATGGTCAATTTCTATTATGAGTGTCTTGGAAATCAACAAACTTAATCCACAGGTTAATGGTCAATTATCTATTATGAGCTATCAGTGGCGAATAAATTATCAATATCTGACAGGATGCATGCCACTTTCCTTGACTGACATTGTTGCACTTTTTTCTATTGCTATACGGATCCCTAATTGTATGAGTTATGTATTTTTCTAATATAATATAAACTATAGAGAATAAAATGTATACATACAGGAAACTGAAAAGAAAACTCCCTCCCTCTAGTAGTTTTTCCATAGCTACTCTTGCACTGTGGAATCATTGTGGTTGTTTGAGTAATGTTCACACACCGTGAGCATAACAATCCGGAATATAGTGAGTCTATGCTTTGGAGCATGCTGGACTGATGCAATTGCAATCATAATCAATCAATTGTCAGAATCTATAAATTATCAGTGACATGTAAATTGTCAATATCTGACAGGACGCATGCCACTTTCCTTAACTGACATTGATGAACTTTTTCCTATAAAGCCTAATTGGGTAATACGTGGTATGACGTATAACCCAATCTGATTAGACCACTAGATTTTTAATAAATAAAATCTAAAATGGGAGAACTGTTTTATGGTAAGTATGATGGATCAAATCAAATATTATTGAGAAAATCAAGTAATTTGAATTTTAATAAAAATCAATAGCATAATTCCTATTGGTATACGAATCCCTAATTGTATGAGTTATGTATTGTTTTAATATAATATAAACTATAGAGAATACAAAATGTATACATACAGGAAACTGAAAAGAAAACTCATTCCCTCTATTATTGAGGAAATTGAATAATTATTTGTATATTTAGAGAGTAGTTTTATAAATATCTTTTATTATATTTAGTTATAATTGTAATTAGATTACCCAAATCCTTGTATGATCTATTAACCAAAAAGACTATTAAACTATACCATTCAATCTAAAGTACAATGTTTCAAATATGGTACTTTTTTTTTTTCATATTCTTGAAATCACATTAATTTGATATTTGTAGATTTCCAATTACCTCCCCTATAGTGTGAATTACAATAGACATTAATTAGTGGTGTTTCGGGTGGATTTAGAATTTAACAAGTCAATAATTATTTATATATTAATTAGTGGTGTTTCGGGTGCATTTAGAATTTAACAAGTCAATAATTATTTATATATTAATTAGTGGTGTTTTGGGTAGATTTAGAATTTAACAAGTCAATAATTATTATATATTAATTACTATTTATTAATTAGTGGCGTCTGCATTATTAATTATTTATACCCTATCTACCATTACTTGCTTGTCTCACCGGATTAATATGAATTCATCTCTCATGGAAACAAATCGCTGTCTCTGCATCATCATAGTTTTCTTCTTACTTCATTGTTACATTCTTTCTTGTTCATCATCATTAACCACCAATATTGCCACAGATGGACGTGCTCTTCTTGCGCTGAAAGCTCGAATAACTCATGATCCTAACAATTTATTGGCCAATAATTGGTCGACAAGTAGCTCTCTATGTAACTGGATTGGGGTCACTTGCGGTGTGCGTCACCGTAGAGTGACACGCTTGAATATTTCTTCATTTGGTCTTGAAGGCACCGTCCCACCTCAACTAGGGAATCTTTCTTTCCTTGCAGTCCTAGACATCAGCAACAACAGTTTTTACGGCTCTCTTCCTGATGAGTTTGCTCATTTACGTAGATTGCTACACATTGATTTCAATTATAACCAACTTTCAGGTACTGTACCCTCCTCAATATTCAACATTTCTTCATTGCGACAACTTAGACTCAGATACAACCAGCTCTCATCCTTTGCCAACATGTCTGGTGGTGGACCTAATAATTTGACATATCTTGTTTTGTCTGAGAATATGCTTGAGGGAGAAATACCATACTTCATATTAAAGTTCAAACAACTGGAGATTTTGGATTTGGCGTTTAACAAGTTCAAAGGAGGCATACCAAAAGAAATCGGCAACTTGACTAAGCTCAAGGAGCTATATATTGGCTACAACAAACTACAAGGTATATATGATCATAGCTGCCTATCTGGCTAATTAAGCTCAAGAAAGATTTGTCTGATATATATATATATATATATATATATATATATATATATATTTTACAGGAGAAATTCCACAAGAGTTGGGCAATCTTGCAGAGTTGGAGACACTAAAGCTATCAAATAATGACCTAACTGGGCATATTCCTTCACTTATCTTCAACATATCTTCTATGCTGTTGATTAATTTTTCAAATAACAGTTTGACAGGTGACCTCCCTTATAAGATGTATGAATGTTATTGTCATCATCTTTTTGGAAAAAAATGTGTACATGTCTAACAATCAAATCATTATTGCAGGTACAATCCCAAACAATTTGTGGAAATGTAGAGAGCTTACTTATCTTTACTTGGTGGATAATAAGCTCAGAGGACGTATACCAAGGGAGATCGGAAACTTGACCTTGTTAACACATTTAGTTCTTAGCTTCAACAAGTTAATAGGTAGGTACTTTATGTATCACTCTACATTATTTGATAGAATCTTATTTTTTTTTATAGTCTTCATCGTTAAGCATGTTTACATGTAGGTGAGATACCTAATGAAATTGGTGGTATTCCTAATCTAGAGCATTTAGAGCTTCATGTCAACAACCTAGTTGGTCATGTTCCAGCAACAATATTCAACATTTCAATGTTGAAATCGCTTTCACTTGCAATGAATAAACTCTCAGGAAGTCTTCCATCAAGCGTTCGTCTTGGTTTTCCAAATATTGAGGTGTTTAATGTTGGGCGAAATTATTTTAGCGGGACATTTCCTAGCTTTATCACCAATGCTTCCAAGCTTTATGCTCTGGAGATGGGATTTAACTCATTCTCAGGCTTTATTCCCATCACAATAGGTAATAGTTTAACAAGTGTTCAGTGGCTCAACTTAGCTTACAATAACTTCACATCAACTATGACGGAGTTGAGCTTCTTAACATCTTTGACAAATTGCAAGAATTTAATAAGAGCTGCATTTGATTTCAATCCACTAAATGGCTTCCTTCCAACTTCTATAGGAAATCTTTCTAATTCATTAGAAAAGATTCACTTAAGTGCTTGCAACATCAGTGGCAATATTCCTCAAGAAATCGGCAACTTGAAAAACTTGATGTTATTAGGCTTGGGCGAAAATGAATTGACAGGATCAGTTCCTGCTACACTTGGAAACTTGAAGCAACTTCAAGGTCTTTCCTTGGAATTGAACAAATTAGAAGGATCCATCCCAAATGACTTTTGTCGTTTGGATAAATTGGTTGAATTGTACTTGGAAAATAATATGCTTTCTGGAACTATACCTCCATGTTTTGGTAAGATGACTAGTTTAAGAACACTTTCGTTAAGCTCCAATAGGTTAAGTTCTGTTATACCCCTTTCTCTTTGGAATCTTAAAGATGTCTTGCACATTAACTTGTCATCAAACTCTCTCATTGGAACTCTTCCATTTACTTTTGGAAATTTAAAGGTTGTCATAGATGTAGATTTGTCAAGAAATCATTTAACGGGTGAGATCCCAACTACAATTGGAGGCTTAGAAAATCTACAGAATCTCTCCTTAGGATATAATAGCTTACAAGGTTCCATTCCTGAATCATTTGGGGGCTTAATAAGTTTGGAGTTTTTGGATTTGTCCAATAATAATCTCTCTGGAGTTATTCCCAAATCTTTGGAGGCATTATCATACCTCAAATATCTCAACTTGTCTTTCAATCAATTAGAGGGAAAAATTCCAACAGAAGGACCATTTTCAAACTTCTCTGCTAAATCTTTTATAATGAACCATGCACTGTGTGGTTTGCCCCGATTGCAAGTCCCACACTGCAAAACAAACACTCATCCAAAATCTAGGATCACAGTTGTCCTAGCCATTACTTTGCCGCTAACACTTATTGTCTCTGTGACTTTGATCATTGTGATGAGAGAATATCGAAAGAGGAAGAGCTTACAACTAGCTAATAATAATAATGTTGATGTATCACAACGAGCAATATGGAGAAGAATTTCTTATCAAGAACTTGTTCGAGCAACAGAAGGATTTAGTGAAAGCAACCTACTTGGTAGAGGAGGTTTTGGTTCGGTTTTTAGAGGAAAACTTTTAGATGGGATGGAGATTGCAGTAAAGGTGTTCCACATGCAAATGGAAAGAGCACTAAGGAGTTTCGATGTTGAATGTGAAGTGCTGAGTGGTATTCGTCATCGGAACCTCATCAAAATTATTAGCAGTTGTACAAATGAGGATCTTAAAGCCTTGATACTGGAGTACATGCCTAATGGAAGCCTAGCAAAGTGCTTATATTCTAATGAATTCTTTTTGGATATATTACAAAGGTTGAATATACTGATAGATGTGGCATTAGCATTGGAGTATCTTCACTTTGGCTATTCAATCCCTATAGTTCACTGTGACATCAAGCCGAGCAATGTATTGCTAGACCAAGACATGGTTGGACACTTGAGTGATTTTGGCATAGCAAAGCTATTAGGTGAAGAAGAATCTATGACACAGACGCAGACCCTTGCCACAGTTGGTTATATGGCACCAGGTAAAATGTTCCAAATTTTGCTTATTGCAATATTGTTTTTATTTTATTTTATTGATATTTATTTTTTTTAATATTAAAACTAATTAAGTCATTCACAGAGTATGGAAGAGAAGGAAGGGTATCTCGAAAAGGTGATGTTTATAGCTATGGCATCATGTTGATGGAAACATTCACAAAGAAGAAACCGACTGATGAAATATTTACGGAGGAGATGAGCTTGAGGCATTGGGTTGGTGACTCATTTAATCGTTCGATCATGGAAGTTGTGGATAACGATTTGCTACGAATGGAGGATGCACATTTCATAGTACGGGAACAATGTGTGTCATCTATCTTAAGTTTGGCCATGGATTGTACCATAGATTTACCTGAGAATAGGATCAACATAGGAAATGTTGTAAGTAGATTGATACAAATTAGAGCGACATTTTTGCCCGGTACTAGAGGGCGTCATGTACGCACGAGGTGATAAAAATAAGCAATAATATATTAAATAATGAATTCTTCCAATCACAATAATAAGTGGTTATTATTTTGTTAATTTGTTATTGATGCTTCTATTATTATTATTCTTATTAATATAAATTAACCAGTTTCATTATTAAATCCAATCATATGATTTTTATATATAAATGAAAGGGTGCCGATATGACCACCCACAAAATATGATTTATATACCTTATTCGTAAGTGACGAAGCAAAAGCATAAAGATATATAGTCGAATCCACGATTAAGTTTCTGCCAATAGAATGATTTTTCATTAATATAATCAAATATAATAATGAATAGTCGAATCATGTCTTAAATAAAAAAAATAAAATCCAACTCCACAAAAATTCAGAATTACTAAATTGACTAAAATTCTAAAAGAGCATTCCTAAACGAAATAAATAAAAGATAAATTACTAAAAACATCCAATTAAGTTTTTAGTAGGTCCAATTTTAAATTTGAACAACTCTTGAGGGACCTTTACTTTATTTTTGTTTATAAAAAACCCTAATCCTAGCTCGGTCATATTCTTTAAGACCAATTTGCAGATTTTGGATCACAAGACTCAAGCTCATTAGTAAAAAAAAATGATTATAGCATGGGTTAAAGGTAATACATCGTGGGGGAGTTTTCTCCTTATATTGCGGGAGTAGATGTCTCTCGGTTATATGAATAGTTATTCGGACCGCGTACATAGTGATTAATTTCAGTAGATTCCGACAGATTTGTAATTAATTTTGTAATTATGCAATTAAAAAAATAGTTTATACAGACACAAAATTACATTTTTAGGTAATTTATCCTTCCATAAACTACTATAAGTTGACAGTATGAATTCATCACTTATTTCTTCTTCCAAATTTTAAATAGCAAAAAGCGAATTTCATTGTTAGTGAAAGGATGTGTTGAATAATAGAGTGGTTAATTTGTGCTAAGTTTGCTTTTGTAGTATTTTCTTCCTTCTTCATCGGGCAAAGACCTCTCAACAAGTCATTATAACGTGTTTTGCAGGGTTATAATTGTTATGGTCCATTGGATTTGGAGTATCTTCATTTTGGTTCTTCAATTCCTATAGTTTACTGTAACATCAAGCCAAGCAATGTATTGTTAGACCAAGATATGGTTGGACGCTAGACTGATTTTGGCATTACAAAGTTATTAGGTAACAAAGAATCTATGACACATACACAAACCCTTGCCACAATTGGTTATATGTACTTTCTCTTTTTCGGTTTTTTATTTCATGGTTTCCAAATAGCATAAATTTGAAATGATAAATAAGATACAAATATTGCTTCAAAGAATATGAACTTAATAAATGAAACGCATAGGCCATGTTAAGATTGAACCTTTTGATTGCTGCATGAATCTATGGCGCTAGAAACAAATTTGCCCAAAAGATTACATGATATATATAATATGAAGACTTGTATTACCACATTCCACGAAGGCGTAGACACCGTTCTCACTTGCTTTTGGCACTGAAGCATTGCTACCAACAGAGAATGCAGTTAAAACTATGAGGGTAAGTAGTTATGTACCCACCGACAATGATTAGGAACTACGTGCAATTCTTGATGAAATAGAAGAACGAACGGAAGGAGTCAGTATCCGAGCAGCGGCACTCCAGCAAAGAGTAGCCAAGTACTATAATTCGAAGGCTCGTGTGAGAAGGTTTCAGATCAGGGATTTAGTTTTGAAAAAAGTAATACCGAGCTAAAAATATCCAATCGCTGGGACTCTCAGTGACAATTGGGAAGGTCCTTACCGAGTGGAATCTCATGCGAGAAAGGGATCCTACAGATTGAGTACTCTCGGGGTAACTCCATTAAAGAATCTTTGGAACTCCGAACACCTTAAGAAGTATTATCAGTGAGAAGACAATCAATCCTGATTAAGTGAATTTTGTTGTTGTATAAGCTTACTCGGGAGTTGATCGAATAATTTATTTTTTATCTACTTTTGGATATGTAATATTTATTAGGGATCAGTGTGATCATATGTTTACGTTTATAGACGATCAATAGTGATCAGATGTTATTATGATTATGAAGTTATTTATTTTGTTTAAGTAGACAACATATCAATAGTGATTAGGTGTCCCATGGGATCGATATACACCGAAAGTGACGACCTTCGATTGAAAACAAATTCTAAAGGAATTTCCAAAAGCAACAAGATAATTAATAACAAATTCCAAAGGAAACTCTGAGTACAATAAGTAATATTTATCGATAAAAAAACCAAATGAGGTTAACCTTCGAAAGACTAAAATTTCAGATAAAAACAGGAAAGAAAATAATAAAAGAAACCCCGAAGAAGGGAACTATTCCAAAGATATTACAAAATTAAAAAATCTAAATGCCCAATCAAACCCCCGAGGGATATCTTCATTCAGCTGCGCTCCCGATGGCTTCATCATCTGTTAGCTCCACCTCCTTCAGGTCGAGGGAGTCGGCCTCCACCATCTTCATTCTCTGGTGAAACGTTCTTAGCTAGCTCATTTGCCCTGATGGTCTCAAGCTTCTCCAGATCGAAAAATCAGACACCATCACTGCTTTCTTAATTCTTCATTTACGATTAGAGCCAAGGTATTGCTCTCCGTTTTCTGAAAAAATTAACAGGTGCAAACTGTCTATATGTTCTATAGATTAATAGGTTAATTCTCGTTGGATTGCATGAAAAAACAATGTTATCGGTCTATACCACCAGAGAATAATAGTGTTGTTTTGTATGTAGGTCCAAAAAATTTGACATCAATTATCACCATGAATTTGTACACATGACATATGTGCTGATTGGCTGCGATGGAGCCAACTCTGGAGTTGCAGATGTTCTGGAGCTGAAACCGAAGAAGGTTTTCTCTTCATGTGCAGTGAGAGGGATATACAAATTATTCGCATGGCCATGGATTTCCTCCTGAGCTGGTCCGATCAATCAGAGGCACCACCTTGTCCGGAACAGTCCCTGTTAACGATAACCTGGTTTTCTGGTTCGTAGTTCAGAAATGGAAACCGAAAGGTATCTATACTGTAACCTATCAATAATCGAATACTATTATATACTCCGTCTTGAAATTAATCCACACGGTTTGGTTCCTGGACTTTCACTCCAATGTCTTCCTAGTAGTTTGATTACATTTTTTTATATATATATATTGACTGATTCAAGGGTGTGGAAGGATCCAGAGTTGATAAGAGAAATGACACTGGAAATAATCAAGGGGTTCCCAGCTCAAGAAATGGAAATGGTGAAAAACTGTGACCTTACTAGTTACTTCATTGTCATTCACTCATTTGAGGTACCGAGCACCGTGGCACTTAGTATTAGAACGATTTCGAAAAGGAACCATGACGGTGGCCGGAGACGCCATGCACGTAATGGGTCTGTTCATTGGACAAGGAGGCTCAGCCGCGATGGAAGACACTGTGGTATTGGCTCCATGTCTGGCTCGAAAAATGCAGGCTAACATCAATATGTATCATGACATGAAAGGAGTTGAAGAAGGAATTGATGAATATGTGAAGGAATCGATCATCATCCTGTTAAAAATCTTGGAATTTAGTGAGCTTATCAGTTTGATCCTAGGCAGTGTATGATAATTTAATTGAATGTACGTAAAGATGTAAACTTGTGTTACAAATCTGGACATTTGAGTCTTTGTTTTCACTAAGAAATTGGTGGAGTATAGTAGGCGTACTCCACATGTTTTCACCTTGCAATTTAGTAATGGCCTTTGGCAGTCCGATCTACTGTGAAGACTACTTTTTCTAAAGTCGGCAATCTTTCCAGAGATACGCACTCATGTGCTTGTAATTGTGTTAAATGAAATGGCAGTAGATACTCCTGAAGAGATTGATCCAACTGATGAGCTTGTTTGCAGTCACTTAGATTTAATTCTATTAAAAATAGCACAAATCTGATAACAGAGATGTTGGCAAATTCTTCAGCAATGCATCAACCCCTAAGTGACCAACCAGAAAGACAAAAGAGATGAAAGAGACTGTCAAATTAAAGAAACTTAGCTGGAAGACTTACAATGGCTTTCCATTTCCCCAAATACTAACTTGAAAGCTGAATCATACCTTCAATTGACCAAGGCAACTCCTTTATAGATGTTCCATAGTGTCCAAGAATTCAGGAAAACAATCCAGTGAGAGATTCAATTGAAGATGGTAATTCTTCAATTGCAGTCTCATCTAAATATAAATAATTTGTGGGAACTTGGTTATATTGGAACAACCCCAGAGAACAACTTGTTACATATATCATGAGACTCCCACAATCTACTGCATTTGCCAGCTTCTTTGATTGGATATTGTTTTGCGAACAATACCCCAACATATTTCTTGTATAATATCATGAATTAGTAACTTATTTCTTGTAACGATTATGAGACACTTATCAATAAGAACATTTATTCCAATTTCTGTGGAAAAAACTACAACTATCAAATATAGTTGTCACACGATTTCTACTGCCTCCTTTGAAGAAACATATAATATCAAAAAATATTTCTTTCATTTTATTATCTAATCCGTTATAGCTTATTCTTAACACAATTTGAATGTCCATATTCAGAATCTTTTCAAGCTTATTTAATGCACTTATCTAATCTCACTTACCCCTACCAAAAAGAAAGTAACCCAAAATTTTAAGTGCTAATGGAATGCCTTTAACATAATATACCACTTGACTTGATAACTGCGTATAATTATTAGTAGGTGGTTTTGTTCAAAAGCATTTAAATTAAAGAGATAAAAAACTTCATGGTAATTTAATTCCTTAAGATAATAAAATCCATCAACATAGGTGTTAAGCACTTATTTATCTCTAGATGTTACAATAATTCTATTTTTCAGGACAAAACCGACTCTGGTCTCCAATTAAAACTTCTAATAGCTGTGAATTGTCAACATTTTTAAGAACAAGAAGGACCTTTTTATAGCGAAGTGTTCTTTGTAAAAGTCCTATTCTTAGGAGTGCCTACATTTAGATTTGCATCCTCTAACAAATACCAAAGGAGAGCCTTTTGTAAACAATTCAGTACATATTTAGCATATTTGTCCCTAACTTTTGCTATAATACAACAACCTTGAAATTGATTGGCAATTTGGGCGAAAATAGCTCTTGCAATTGTTGCCTTGTCTTACCTATCCAACCCATGCCCCAAATGCCATTAATGCGAACATATAACAATCCAAGGCATAACAATGATTGAACTCTTTCTATGCGGTGATTCTATACCAACCAAGTTATGCAAATCACTTGGGGATCTATTATTCAATTTTTCTTCTGAAATTGAATTCAGAGAAAAAAAGACAGAACAACAAGTCATTTGAAGAGTAAATTGTTTAACAAGGTAATGGGGTAAAGTCAAGTAACAACTAATAGTTTTTGGAAGAGTAGAAGACAAACACACACGCCACAAGATTATGAGTGTACATCCACTCATGGTTCAACTGGGTGGTACATCTTCCTCCTAATTCAGTTTTAAGGGTTCAAGTTTTACTATATCCATCCACTCATGGTTCAATTGGGTAGTACATCTTCCTCCCAATTCAGTTTTGAGGGTTGAAGTTCTACTATATCCATTTACCAATATGTGTAGGTAGTTTTCTTCATTCATTGCGGGAGTAGATGTCTCCCGTTCTCGGATTAGATATTGTAGGAGTAGATATCTCCCGTTATATGAGAGTAAATATTCGGACCATGCGTTGGATGATTGATCCTGTCAGGTCTCAATAAACTCATTATTAATAGGGATAAAATCATAAGTGGCCAAAAAATTATGAAAAGAATTGTTTTTAGCAATTTTCACTTATTTAATATTGTAATTCTCCCTTAATATATATATATATATATATATATATATATAAACCAAACAAAACTTTGAAAAGTATTCTTACGAGAAAATGAAAGTAAGTCGAGCCCACTTACTGTGATTTTGGATATATGAAAATGGCCCACTTCTCTATTAGTTTCTCTAGTCTATTGTAGGTTAAATAATGGGTGGCAAAGTGCGATAGTTCATTGGTTAATTAACATTCATATGGCATTTCATGTATGTATACATGTCTAGGTTTTACTGGATGCTAATTTTACTCCCTATGTACTCTCTAGACAAATTCCATGCATGAAGCAAGACATATTTTATGGATTCATGCAAGTGAAAAATTGCACTGATTGCTGCAAGAAAAATATAAAATTTGAAGTAGTTATGTTGGAGAAACGTATTTAATGGTTTCCGGTGTGTTCTAAATTTATGTCATTCATGACCTATTATCCTTTATTATGCTTTATTTATAATGCATATGAATAATGGATTTGTACCAATTCTCTTCTCAATGTATTTATGTTATATCAAGGGCCAACATTAAAGTTATTTCTAAAAACAACTTCAACCAACATCAAAGTTATTCCCATACTAGAAGAGTAATGCTGCGGATACTTCTGTTGTTGCTACTGTTTTACCAGTCTCGGAGGTGGTGGTGCAGCAAGAGTATGTTCATACTGTTTCTTCTGTAGGGGGAAATGTGGTCACGTCTGATGTTGGTGATCCTCCCTCTTCTGTTTCAGTTCTGCCTGTAGATGTGAAGTCTAATGTGGTGAATGATAGGGTCTATGTTGGTTCTGACAGTAAGGAGAATGTAGTTAGCAGCTCTGTTGGGTGTGGGAAAGATTCAGTTTATGAGGCATTTTCAGCTAGTGGTGCAGATTCAGTTTCATTCTCATTTGATCCTTCTTTTGTTGAGGAAAGTCAGGTCTGTGAGTCTGCAGCTCTCTCGGCTGTTGGTAATGTAGATTTGGTTCCTGAGGTGGGTGAGGTTTCCAGCCCAAGGGTTAAACGCTGGAAAAGATTTGCTAGAGATAAACTGAAGGGTAGGCGATTGGAGGAAAGTTTGTCAAATCTGGGTAAGCGTGACCCTGAGGATGTTTTGGATTTGGTTCAGGAATGTAAGCGAGGGAAAAAAGAGATTATTGTTGATCTGTTGGTGGTTGCTGGAGTCCAGCACCGCCGACAATAATGAAATGCCTATGTTGGAATGTTCGGGGTTTGGGGAATCCCCGGACATTCAGAGCCCTCAGGGAGTTGGTGGGCAGAGAAAATCCCTATCTTGTGTTTCTCTTTGAAACACGTCTTGATCGTGGTGCTGCTGATAGTATTAGAACTGGTTTGTACTTTGATAACTGTTTTGTTGTGGATAAAATTAGTTCGGGTGGTGGGCTCATACTTTTATGGAAGAATGAGTTAGATGTAGTTATTAAATCCTATTCTAAGGGCCATATCGATTCGGTTGTTAATGATTGTGATGGTTTGATGTGGAGGTTTACGGGTTTCTACGGGGAGCCAAAATAGGCCCTTAGAGCTCTCTCGTGGACTCTTTTACGTAGGTTGAAGGGGCTCCTCTCCTTGCCTTGGCTCATAGGCGATGATTTTAACGAGATTCTGAAGGATGATGAGAAATGTGGCGGTCTATGTCGTAGTTTCAGTGCGATGGTTGATTTTCGTAGTGCGGTTGATGATTGCGGTCTGATGGATCTTGGTTTTAGAGGCTGCTCTTTTACTTGGTCTAATCGCCAAAATGGGGTGCATTTCATTCAGGAAAGGATCGACAGATTTCTGAGTGATATCCAATGGAGATTCCTTTTTCCTTCGGCTTTGGTTAGACATCTAGAAAGATTGGGTTCTGACCATAGTCCTCTCCTCATTAGTGGGATTTGTAAATCCTCGGGTCTTACTAATGATTTGGGGCACTGGAATTCTCGATTCCATTTTGAAGAAGCTTGGACAAAAGAGGAGGAGTGTGCTGCTTTAGTTGACAGTGCTTGGAAAACAGATCACTGTGTTGATGCTGTTAGGGGTGTAAAAACTAGCTCCTTGGCAGTAGCTAAGTGCTTTAGTACTTGGAATTCTGCAAAAAAGAAGGAAAGGGCTGCTGAATTTAAAAAATTGAGAGACGAGTTGCGTTTTTTGGAAGACAGTGGCAGTTTGGGGCAGTAAAAAATCAGGGAGGTTGAAGCCAAAATGAATTTATTTCTTGAGAAAAAAGAGATGTTTTGGAGGCAAAGATCAAGGGCTCTATGGCTCAAAGTGGGAGATAGAAATACAAGATTCTTTCATGCAAAAGCTACTGCTAGACGTAAGAAAAACAGAATTAATGGCTTGATTGATGATTTGGGCGTGTGGCGTGATAGTGTTGAAGGGGTGGAGAAGGTACTCACGGATTATTATAGTTCTCTATTTTTTTCCTCCTCCCCGTCCCTGGAAAAGATGGATGAGTTATGTGGTGCTCTCCGAAAGTGTGTTACTGCAGAAATGAATGATAAATTGGCAGCCAAATTCAGTCCGTCGGAGGTGGTTACAACCCTCAATCAAATGGCCCCCCTTAAAGCCCTTGGCCCCGATGGTCTTCCAGCCATCTTTTACCAAAAGTATTGGGGGATTGTGGGTCCTAAGGTCACGCGCGCAGTATTAACGATTCTTAATGATGGGGCTGCCTTTGGTGAGTTTGGAGATGCAGTTATGGTGCTTATCCCGAAAGTCAAGACCCTTGTAAGAGCTTGTGATTTCAGGCCTATAAGCCTCTGCAACGTGACTTATAAAATTGTGGCTAAGGTGATTGCAAACAGATTAAAAAGTATCCTTGATGTCATTATATCTCCGAATCAAAGCGCCTTTGTTCCTGGTAGACTCATATCGGATAATATAGTTGTTGGTTTTGAATGCCTTCATACTTTGAAGAATAGGAAAAAGGGGAAGGTGGGTCAGATTGCTCTGAAACTTGATATGAGCAAAGCATATGACAGAGTTGAGTGGGCTTTCCTTCGCAGGGTGATGGAGTGTTTGGGGTTTGAGCCTCCATGGATTTCCAAGGTTTTGTGTTGTGTCTCCTCAGCTTCGTATAGCTTTCTTATCAATGGGGAAGCTAGAGGTAGAGTTGTTCCTTCGCGTGGTCTGAGACAGGGATGCCCCCTATCCCCTTACCTGTTCCTGTTATGTGCTGAGGGACTCTCGGCCTTGCTATCTCAAGCTAAAAGTAGTAGGCTTATTCATGGTGTTAAGGTTGCAAGGTCGGCTCCTGCTATATCCCATTTATTCTTTGCTGATGATAGTCTAATATTTGCTAGAGCAGATCCTGTTGAATGCAGGCGCCTCAAAGATATCCTCCAGCTGTATAAAGATGTTTCGGGACAGGCCATCAATTTCTCGAAATTTGCTTTGTCCTTCAGTCCTAACTCTCACGGAGGCATTAGAAATGACATTAAACTCATTTTTCAAATGGATGTGGTGTCGTGTCACAATAAGTACCTTGGTCTTCCCTCATCGATTGGTAGGAATAAAAGGCAAGTTTTTGGCTCCATCAAAGACCGTGTGTGGCAAAAACTCCAGGGTTGGAAACATAAGCTCTTTTCGGGAGGTGGGAGAGAAATCTTAATTAAAGCTGTAGCACAGGCAGTATCCACATATAGTATGAGCTGCTTCCGCTTGCCATGATCTTCATAGACTTTTCTCGGATTTCTGGTGAGGGCAATCAGGTTCCAAGAAGAGTGTTCACTGGTGTGCTTGGTGGAAGATGTGTATCCCTAAAGAAAAAGGTGGGATGGGTTTTAGAGATATTGGTGCTTTTAACCAGGCCATGATCGCTAAGCAAGGTTGGAGAATTCTTAATTATCCGTCCTCACTCATGGCTAGGATTCTCAAGTCCAGGTATTTTCCTAACTCTTCATTCTTAGAATGTAAGCTGGGTAATTTGACATCCTTTATATGGAGGAGTATCCTTTGGGGTCGTGAGGTAATAAAAAGAGGGATTAGGTGGAGGATTGGTGATGGAACAAATGTTTCTGTCTATAATGATCAATGGGTGCCAAGGGAGTCTACCTTTCGAGTTGTTTCTCCCAAAATGCTCCCTGTTGATATGAGAGTGGCTCAACTCATGGTGCAGCTTGGTGTATGGGATGTAAATCTGATAAGAAGCAGTTTTGTACATGATAAAGCCGATGCTATTTTGCAGCTCCCTCTCAGCATTAATCCGATGTGTGATTCCATCCTCTGGCACTATGATAAGAGAGGGAATTTTTCTGTGAAAAGTGCCTACAAGTTAGCTTTCCAACTGCAATTTGGTGATATCCCCTCTTGCTCCAATGGCCCAAGTTTTGTTTGGAAGTTTATTTGGAACTTGCAAATTCCTGCGAAGATAAAAATATTCTGTTGGCGTGCTTGTAGGGATATTCTTCCTACCAAGGATCTGATTTTTAGAAGAAAAATCTCAGTTTCCCCTTATTGTGAGCTGTGCGGCCTCATCCCTGAAACAGTGGACCATGCACTGTGAGGCTGCTCAAAAATTCAGCCTAGCTGGAGTGGTTGCCCTTTTGTTGCTGACAGCTTGAAAATTGTTTGTGCTGATTTTGTTGACAGGTTGGCTTTTGTGTGCTCTGTTGTTGACAAAAAATTGGCTTCCCAATTATTGTTTCTGCATGGTTTTGCTGGAATAAAAGGAACCAACTGGTTCATGGTTCCAAAGGGTTGGCAGAGGAATGTTTTTGGTCGAAGGCTGAATTTTATTTGAATGAGTTTATGCAGAATGATTTTGTGCAGAATGGAGGTATTTCCTCCAGTCATATCCTTGCCAATATGTGTTGGAAGCCCCCTGATGGTTACTGTTTGAAGCTCAATGTTGATGCTTCTGTCAACAAAGCTGCTGGTAAGATTGGAATTGGAGTTGTGGTGAGAGATTCTGCTGGACAGTTGGTGCTTGCTGCTGGTTTGAGTTGCTCTTTTGTAGTTGATGTTGCTGTAGCAGAGGCAAAGGCCATCCTCTTTGGTGTCCAGCTTGCTGTGAGTAGGAAGTTATTCCCTTTGCTTATTGAATCGGATGCACTCAATGTTGTTAATTTGTGTAAATCTGGTACTCCTTCTAGGTGTGATTTAGGAAACATCATCCAGGATATTATTGTTGTTTGTAGGAGTGATGGTGTTGTTTCTATTGATTATGTTCCTAGAGGTTGCAACTCTGTTGCTCATAGGATCTCTAAGTGGGCTCTTTGTTTCAATAGCTCCACTGTTTGGGATGTAGCTTTCCCTCCTTGGCTGAGGAAGCTTGTTGTTTCTGATTTTGTTTCTTTGTTTGCCCCTTGTGGAGCTTGAATATATTTTCTTTTCAAAAAAAAAAAAAAAAAGTTATTCCATACCAACTTAACGTCAAATAAGAAAGAACAACTTTGATGTGCGTGAAATAATGTGTTAATATAAATAAGAGAAAACTGAGATACTCAAAGATGCATCTTCATGCTTGTGAAATAAGCTTCAGCAATGCTTGAAGGAACCAGATTTCTGGAGAAAGAAAAAGCTGCCCATTCTCATTAATTAACCTAGAACAATAAACATCAAGAATATATACAAAGACAAGAATAAATCCTAGCCAACCATCTCTGAAGATCAGGACAAGGATTCAATCTAAAAGGCTGAGAAAGAATGAGAGTTGCTAGTAACAGCTGTACAAATACAGCTACAGAATTGTACAATCTGTTGAGGCAGCTTGGATGACAAGGTGGCAGTTTGTTACAGTTGAAATTGAAGCAAAATTACACATCATCAAATGCATTATAAAGGCCACCTGTGTTTGCTACTATAAGCCTTGCTTTGCAAGGCACTATTTCAAAATATTGCACCACCAACATTGCTCTGTTTAGTGTCCTGTTGCAGCTGATCCATATTGATTAAATTGCATTCTTTACTATGATCAACATAATCAATATACTTTACAGTGCGATGGGAATATCTTTAATGATCAAACCAAAGTTAAAATTATTCCTTAAAGTAACTCAACGTTGGTAAGAACTTCAATGCCGGTGGAAGAATCTTTTAACCATCTAACCAACGTTAAAATTATCTCCAAAACAGCTCAATGTTAAACAAAAAAAATAACTTCAATTTTTGGGAAAAAATTTAACGTATTAATTGTTAATAAGTAGTAGATAGTAGTAGCAGTATTTTTAGTAATGTTATTAATTATATCAATAATACTTTTGTTATAAAACTATTTTCGTCCATTCAAACGCTGCTGACAATAGGTTGAGGAAATTGAAATAACTAAATAAAAAATATAATAAATAATTTACATAACAAAAAAAAAAATAGGACATATAAAAAATAATTTCCTTTTTACACTATTGGACATAAACTAGTTCAAAATTAGATTTTCCACATAAATTGAACAATCTTCTAACTACACAAAATCGTCAGTAAAAGACGGACCGAATTTCGCTAGGCCATATGTAACCTATTAGTCAATCTAGGAACATAGGGTCCAACTACAATGTCAGGATAAAAAAGTGTGGGTATAACCACATTCGTTGGATGGATAAAATTGCTTATCCAACGGTTAAGAAAAAACAGTATATAGAAAATAAAGAAAACATACAACTGAATACACCGGTTACTTGATTAAACCAAATAAACCAGTGAAATTTTTGTTTTCTCATTTTCTCTCCTCAAACTCTTCGCGAACTCACCTTCTCTTTTCACCGAAACATCGGTCATGCCGCTTTTGACCAATGACATCCACTGACCAACAGTATCGGTTGACTGCCCCTTTGCCGGCGACACCCACCGGCGTTGAACTAGTTTGAAAGGTGAATTTTGATTTTCTTTATTTTTTTTCTTTATTTTTTGAATGACTTTTGTTTGATTTGTATGAGTTTTAAACAAAAGTTGTTTGATGAAAAAATGAATTTTGTAGTGAATTTATTTTTGACTGAGTTTGATTTTGTTAAGTGGCCACAATAAGGTGCACTGGATCTGACTCAGCCTATTAATCACACGAAGAAAACTCATATAAATACTCGTTCTTGTATTTCCTTTTGCCTATAACAATGCTCCATTCTTTTTGCAACATCGTATATGGGTTTTGATTTCTTTTCTTTTTGATTTTTTTTATTTGGTTGGATTTGTTGTTGGTTATTGGAATAGTTTCTGATTTTTTTGTTTTTGTTTTTTGTTTTTAGGGTTTCTTCTTGTTTCAGATTGTGAAGGAAGAGAGAGGAAAAAGATTGTAAATTTGAAGAGAATGAGATCAATTCACGAGTTTCGCGAGTTGACTGTTCAGTGAACTCTTTGTAGACTCTTGTTTTTTTTTTTTTTCCTTCTTCTCTTCCTTTTTGATATTTTAACTCTTCACAAATCCATAAAAAACCACAAACAAACAAGCATCGACAAGTAAGCCAACTATCGAGTCCAATCGAACAATCTAAAAACCGGTTGCCTGACTACCACCTAAGCATCAAGCTAGAGGAGGTCATAGCCGTCCTCAAAGGTATAGGTAACTCAGTGAAGTGGCCATCCAAGATCAGAAGTCCTCCCGAATCGAGAGACAACTCCAAGTGGTGCAAGTTCCATTGTGACCATGGTTACAAGACCGAAGATTGCACGCCCTCCGCATGGAGGTAGTCGAGTTTGTAACACCCCCTGACCCGACCCGGTTGGATCTACCCAAGGAGCGTTACCGGGTTTTCAAAAATTTTCCAAATTCTGTTTATACTCTGAAAAACTAAATAATTTATAATTTAAAATCATTTATAGTGAGCCCAACAAAAATAAGTTTTTTAAAATTTCGGCAGAGCTTCCTCTATTTTTCTGATTTTCCAAAACCTGTTTTCAACACTTCTAAATCAACTTACAATCATTTGCACACTCTGCCGTTTAGTGCAACTTTCCAAACAATGTTAAAATAAAACATATATAATTAATGTTTACAAACATTTGGAAAGAAAATAGAAATCATAAAGCAATTATTTACAATCCATAAATATACAATATATTTCTGTATATGCATGCGTAACAGACTATAATATACAAAAATTATATGACTACCCAAAATGTGGTGACTCTGAATCTCTGTCTGCAACTCTCAAATCTTCAATCTTTTTCTTTATCTCCACTGATATCCCTGTTACCTACGCGTAGGGATGGCTCCGGTTCGGTTCGAACCGGACGGTTCGAACCGAACCGGGGGTTTTGAACCGGAACCTTAGGTTCCGGTTCTGGAACCGAAAATCGGAACCGGGACAATCGGTCCCGGTTCCGGTTAGTCTTAAAAAAAAAATCGGAACCGCTGGTTCAAGGAACCGCCCGGTTCGGGCGGTTCCGGTTCGGTTCCCCGTTTTTTTTTTTTTTTAAAAAAAAAACTTTTAAATTTTTTACTAATATATATATATAATTATATATATATATAAACACACACATATATATATATATATATAAACATATATGTATATAATTATATATATATATATATATATAAACATATAATTATATATATTATTTATTATATATATATATATATATATATATATATTATATAAACAAATATACATATCCTAACACTGTTGGGCCATATAATAATTTATTAATAAATATGAGTAAATAACCCAATACTATTGTTGGGCCACATATCACTTAAGTCATAACCCAACAAATACTCATCCCTTTTATAAGCACTCAACTTCCTACACTTTTCTTTTTTTTTCCAATGTGGGACTACTTATAAGCACTCAACTTCCTACACTACAATTTTCTTTTCAATGTGGGACTACTTACTATCATTTTATATAAAACTTCATCTCCTACACTTCTCTTTTACTTTCAATGTGGGACTAGTGTAGACCATTTTTAACTATATTCTCAAATCCCACATTGAAAGTGTACAAGACTTGAACCATATTTACTTATCTATATATATAACCAATCCCACATTGAAAGTGAATATATATTGAAACTACCTTTGCATATATATATATATATATATATATATATATATATGTACACACTTCTAAAGTTTTAATTGTCCATCCACTTTGGTTTATTACCTTTGGTTTATTCATTAGTTTAATTTTTTTAACTTTTTATTAATTTTTTTTAATTTTTAAATTTGAAAAAAAAATTCAAAATTTTTTTTTATTGGAGCCGGTTCCGGTTTTGGAACCGGCGGTTCAACCGATGGTTGAACTGCCGGTTCCAAAAGAACCAGGGGGGAACCGGAACCGGCGGTTCCCCCCCGGTTCCAACCAGGAGGTCCCGGTTCCGGTTAAACAAAAAAAGGAACCGGAACCGGCGGTTCCGGAACCCGAACCGCCGGTTCGGTTCCAATGGCCATGACTACCTACGCGTGATAAAAATCAACGCGCTAAGCATATATCTTAGTGGGTGTACACTAAACTCATTATGAAAAACAATAAATAAATTTCAATATAAAATATAAACAAGATATAATACAAGAACAAATTACTGTTTAACTCAATTTACAAATTAAACCATACAAAATCAATTTTCAAAATTCATTTATAAATAATTTTATCAAATTTTATTTCATTTCTGGCTCTTTGGTATACTCCACATACTATCAGCACTGGAATATGGGTTTAATCTCTGTATATCAATGTGATGTTGGGGGTTGCCTCGCAACAACAGTTACTAGTATCATTGTGATTGTCCAAGATTGCCTCGCAACAACAATCACTGGTATCGGTGTGATTGTTTGAGATTGCTCCGCAACAATAATCACTAGTAATAACGGTGCAGTACTGCTGAAATAACCCAGCTAGTATACCAACCTCCTATATTCGTTTCCTATGTCCAAGTATCCTAGGGCCGTTTTCATACAGTTTCACAAATCACAGACTTTATACTAAATCATTTCATTTCCAAAGCATATATCCAAATTGATATTCATATTCAATAATACTGCTTCATACAATTTCTGAAAATCGTATGTAATCAAAATGTTCAAATCAATAGCTATATATTAAAAAATCATCAAAATATTCAAATAAGCTCAGTATCAATTAAAGCATAACATAAAATCACAAAGGTTTCAAAAACGATCGTACACCAACCTGGATACTAGTTTTTTTTTTCTGACTGTTTCTTTCCTAAATTTCGTTTCCCTTTTCCTTTTCTCTTTTTCTTCTTCTTCTCTTCTCCTTCTTCTTTTTCTTCTTTCTCTCTCTTCCTTTCTCTCACTTCTCTTTCTTTTTCTTTTTCTTTCTTTCTCTTTTCTCTTCTCCCGGTCTCTCTCTTTCTTTTCTGGTTGCTTCTTCATGAAGCTTCACCACCTCTTATTTTTTTTTATAAAATTTCGGTCATCGCGACCGCTCATAGTAACTTGTGGTCGCGCCACCTGGTCGCGGGTACTCACTAGAGGAATTCCACCGCTTTCATCACCATCAACCATCGCGGTACCTGGTCGCGTCGTTGGTTGCCATACTCACTGCCCAAAATTCACATTTTCATCGCGAGCTAGTCATTGTGATCCCTGATTGCGGTAACTGGTTGCGGTACTCACTGCCAGAAATTACCATTTTTCACCGCGAGCGACTCATTGCGATCTCTGGTCGCGGTACTCACTGCCAACTTTTTCCTTCTTTTTCATGTATTATTTCTAGACCGCTCCATCTGGTCCACCTGGAAACCAAAAAAAATATACATACATTTAATTACATTTTTCACCCCTCAAATCATAAATATTATATCTACATATTCAAAATTAATTGTTCGAAATTAGGAATGTTACAGAGTTACTAAAGAGGGGGCACCTGAAGGAGTTATTAATGGACAAGGGAAAGAACACCATGGCCCAGCGTGATGATAGGCAGCGAGACGGTCGCTTGACACCTCCCTCATAGCCTTCTCGATATGAGCGAACTATCAACGTCATGTCCGGAGGATCAGAAGTGAGTGAGTGGGGTGATCTACTCTGAAGTGAAACGACATAGTCGACAGCTAGGTAATTTTGAGGTTAAGCTTCATCGACCGGTTGACCCATCCCTTACTTGCATAGTGAGCTTCGATAGCAATGAACACATGGATTTGCTCAACCCGCACTATGATGCATTAGTCATCTCTTTAACGATGGCCAATTGCTTGATAAAGAGAATCTTCATTGACAACGGTAGTTCGACCAACGTTTTATTCTTAAATGCTCTGAAGGAAATGCAGATCGACGAGGCAAACATCACTTGTCGTTCGACAGTCTTGGTTAGCTTCAGCAGCGAGCATAAGAACATAGTTGGAGAGATCACACCACCCATCTACGCAGAGGGAGTCAATTTGAATACCAGGTTCATGATACTTGACTGTCTGTCGTCCTACAACATCATTATGGGTCGACCATGGATCCATGAAATGAGGGCCATCTCGTCAACCTACTATTAGGTGATCCGCTGCCCGACCAAGTGGGGGGTTCGCGAGATCAAGGGACAGCAAAAGTCGCCTTACGACTGCTATCAAAATACACTCAAGTCCAAGTCGAGCGATTTATAATAATTATAGAACTCGGCTTCTCCAAACGTTAAAGAGAACTCAAAGATGGAGGAGCTCAACGAAGTGTCTATACATCCGGACTACCCCGACCATAAGGTGAACATAGGGTCTAGACTGAAATCGGACCATAGAGCCAAGCTCATAGACTTCCTATCTACACGACACGACAGCTTTGCATGGTCTCATGCTGACATGACCGGCATCAACCCAGAAGTAATGGTTCATAGACTCTAGGTAGATTCGGACTACCCTCTGATGAAATAGAAACAACGTAAGTTCGCGCCCGAGCGCAACAACATCATCAACGATGAAATTTAGAAGCTGATCGACATAGGCTCAGTCCAAGAAGTCAACTACCCCAATAGGCTAGCCAACGTCGTGGTCGTGTGATGCGGATTTTATGCAACTGGCAAGTGTACGAGATCAACACAAGTAATAAATAGTGAATAGAGTATCGTTCCCATGAGGACAATGAATATCAATTACCAAAATTAACTCAACCTAATTCTATTTGGAATAACAATGTTTTAGAAATTGCAAATTAACTAAAAACAATTAAAAACTACGATTCGAATTCAAGGGAATTGAGGCGTTAGGATATATGATTTCACTTAGTTATTATTATCAAACACTCATAAGTTACTATCTAGATTTTATTACCAATGGTTGAATGCGTGCTTAAACTAGATTAACCAATAATCTCTTTCGAGTATTACCAGAATTATTTCATCGCACACTAATACCCTATCTCTCGATGACTATTGAGTGCGCGAGAACACATTAAGAATAAATAAGCACAAAACAAGCAACACAAACTAATTACTATATCTCTATGTAATCTAGTATATGATAGACATTAATACGAGCACGTGGCGGGTGTCTCTTCTCGGTTTATAACCCAACCACCTATAATGATTCTAAGTGATGATCAGACACAATAGAACGCAATAAACTCAATAATATCTATTCAACACATCAGTAATAGATCTAAATAGAAAAACTCAATTTTATTAAATAATTAATAAACCAAGATCCATTATCAATCCTAATTATGGAAAATTAGTTCATGCATGAGTAAACGAATAAAGCAATAATATTCTTAAATCATAGCATGGCTAATTACAACGGAAAAGTAAAGGAGAAGAAATTTTAGAAAATTTCGTTGATTTCCAATCAATTGCTTTCCGTGGTGATGCGAAATTGATGACGAATGCGATACGGAACGAAGATGTTGCTTCCAAACCCTAGAATTTTCGACCTCCTTTCTAATTGATTGAGCTTCTATTTATAGCTTTCCCTAATAAAAAATTTGAGAAGAAAACGATCACATGAATTCATGCCAAAAAGCGCTACCTAAAAGCGTTATCTGAGGTAGCGCCTCTTGCTAGCGCTACCTGATGGAAAAAACTAGGAGAAGAAAAGCGCTAGCTGAGGTAGCGCCTCCTAATGGGCAAAGCTAGGAGAAGAAAAGCGCTAGCTGAAAGTGCTAGCTGAGATAACACCTCTACGTAGCACCTCCTGATGGGCGAATTCTCAACCAAAAGGCGCTTCTTGGTAGCGTTTCGCCTAGACTCGCTTTTCAACTTGATTTTACGGTCTATTGATCCGAAATAATCCAAAACATCATCGAACATCGAATATCACCTGCACACTAAATAAACACGTCAAAACGTCCAATTTTCCTTAATAATCGAGCAAAACCGATAAATAACGAGGTCGGAAATCATGCAAAATATAACATTATCAATACCCCCAAACCTACCTTTTGCTCATCCTCGAGCAAAATCGGAACGAAAGTAAAACGCAAAACAAAAATAAACAAATAAAGTAGACTATCCTAATCCATTTTCGTAGGTAAACACGATGGCACTTAGCATGTGCCACAAGTCTTTAAACCACTAGGTGTCCCTAGTAGGAGGAGTTGTGTCTCCTGAGGGTTTACAGATTCGACACCCACAAACGCAATTGACTCGTCCAGAAAATGGATTTCTACTCCCAAGTGTAGGAGTGTCGAAGTAATAAATTAACCCGGTGAGACCGGGGTCGATCCACGAGGAAGAAGATTTAGATCCTACAAAAACTAACAAAAATCTACAAGGAAAATATAATAGGAAAGAGAATATTATGAAATGAAAGTATGTATAATGGTGAAATAAATTAAATTAAAATATGCTAAGGTTAGAGGTTCCACTCTTCGTATATGGTTTAAGTTATATTCAACTCCTTTTTATTACTCAATTGGAATCCACACACAAAGGAGGTTCCAATCGGAAATTATCCCATTTAAGTTCTTTACACATCTATCAAGTTATATTTATTTTCTTTTAGTTATATTACAATGGATACTCTACACTTCTTATGTTAAATGGGTTCAAGTACTTATTGTGCCAATCAACTACCATAAATCAAGATTCCTTTGCCAGATGCAGGTATAACCATGCGGTTCTAGACGGATTCAAGTATTTATGGTGTTGTTTGTCTACAATGAATCAAGAATCCTTGGTCAGAGGTGCAGGTATAACCATGCGGTTCTAGACGGATTCATGTATTCATTGTGCCAAGAATTGTCTACAATAAGTCAAGATCCCCACTTCACATAAGAGTAAGAGATGAAAATTTAATTCAATAAGAAAAGTAATATAAAACATGTAGATAAATTTACACAAATAAATATAAACTTTAAGACCATGTTAAGAGTTAAATAAATCTTTATTCACATACCAAGAGCTTCACCCTTTACCTTAGCAAAAAGAGAATTTAGCTACTCATGATAGAAGAAAGGAAACAAGTAGAAGAAATAAAATGAGCAAGAGAGAAAATTAGATTATCATAAAAGTTCAACAATACAACAATGCAAAGTGAACTTGGCAAGGAACCCAAGCTGCCCTCAAGCTTTTACAAGGCCTCTATTTATAGACACATTGAGAGGCAAACAAGTCAAAAATGGTAGGAATAAATTAATGCAAGTTGATTGAATTTGGTAAGGTAAAGTTGTCAACTTTGGTGTCTTCCACACATGCACCGAATTGTCCACCGAATTAGGTGCCGTTCCTTTGAAAATTTGATCTCGTGATAAACATCAAAGTTGTAGATAATTATCTTATCTTTCTGGAATGACAAGACTCATAATATTTGGAATTTGGTGGAGAAAGTTATGGCCCAAAGAGGGAAGACTGCCCAATTTACGTGGCCATGCAAACCAGCCCAAGATAATCCAATTTTTGACTTCCAAGGAGTCCAAATCTGACAAGAGTTTAAACCAAACTTATAGGGCTATGAGTTATCTTTCCAACACTATCAACAATGTGGTGATTGGATATTTGAGTGCAAAGTTATGCCCATTACACTGAACCTGCATCAAAATAGAAAGTTTAACAATTAAGTGCAGTTATAAACAAGTTAGGTAATTTGATGACACTAATAGTATAAAATAATGGTTTTAACCTTTATTATTATACAATTTTAAGTGTTCATCAGCAATCCTTGTGTGTTGAACTCATTAAAACACTTACTTAAAACATACTATCAAAGACTCATTCATGCATGACATATCAATAATCAATAACTAAAGCTCGGTCTATGGAATTAAACATCAAACAATATCTAACTAGCCAATGCTCGAGTTATCATAATCTTAAAACAAACACATTCGAATGCCATTGATATAATTCCTCTCGACTCTATGTCTCGCATGGAATCTCTCAATATAGCTCTTAGAACCTAAGCTTATACAATCATTCAAATATATGCGAATTGGAGTTTATGCACAATAAAAATCAAATTTTTCTTCGCATATGAGTATGTAAATAGAAAGACGCTCAAATTATGCAAAAGATCTTATAAACAGATTCAGACACTAAGAACGAAATAAATCACAATGCAAACATATACTCTTAAATTGGAATCATCAAAAGATCAGTAGGTCTTTTTATCGGTTGTAATGGGGCTAAGGGTGGAGGTTAAATAGAATGGAAATCGGATTTCAAAAAGAACTTAGGATCATAAACAAAGAGATTTATTCGAACTTAGACAAACCTCTACATTTCTTTTCAAGCAAATTGTTTTTAATGAATCCAATCCTTTCTTCTTCTTCTTGTTTTTTTATTTTTTATTTTATTTCAAACCATTCAATCTTAACACTTTTCTTTTCTTTCTTCTTTTTTTTTTGATAGAATACGGCTTGAATGGACTTGAACAATTTCGATTTCCTTAATTTCTTTTCTCACCTTCACAACTTTTCTTGAAAATTTTCTTCTCTTTTCTATGATTCATCTCCAAATGATCTCATGCTCAAAGGGTAAGGCTAAAAGTACAAGGGCTTGGATACAGATTTTGTGGGAGATGCAAAAAAATGGTTAATGTGTTTGGCTTCAAGGGGGTAATGGAGCACACACAAAGGTTGGGAATTATGGCCTTTAACTTGGTTTAAAAACACACATAGCCTACATCACTTCTCAAGCTTCAACCAACTCAAAAGCATAGCACACATGTGAATTTATTTAAAATAGAGTTCATTAGCATCCAAAGCAAAACCTATAGAGATCAATCTATTTTAAAATTATCACGGAGAGTGTATAGGAGTAGAAACAATAAAACCCTCTCAAAATAAAACGATAACAACTCAAAAACTCACAAGGATAGTCTCCACTATTAATCATGGTCATTTAAATATATTGTTTCTCCATTATAATATCAAGTACATGGTTAATTAATTACCGAACGACGTAAAACTCTCTAAGACCCTACTTTAGTTAAAAAGTATTGGTATTGTATGCAAAACGGTCTCACAATAATATGTATAAGCATCATATCTCAACAAATTCAACTAACAATGTACTAAAGTTCGAATACCTACCCCCAAACCTAAATCTAACATTGTCCTCAATGTTAGTCAATAAAAGAACAAAAAATAGATAATAGGGAATTCGAAACTCAATAAAATACACTGGTGAGAATTTACAACGAATACAACAGACTAATAATGTAACAAAGTTGTCAGAACTAACAATCAAAAGCAAAAATACTAAAATTAACAAAAAAACTAAAAAAAACTATCAACAATCCTAATAATTCCAAAGTTTAAACATGCAATCCAAAAACTAACATTATTAACAAAAAAATGAAACAAAAGTAAAATTTTACCAGGTTGTCTCTTGCTTTCGCCCACCTTTCCCATAATTGATATATTCTCATCAACCTACCATACCATTCTAACCAAGAAACAGGAAGAGAAGATAACTCTCCTAGCCATGCATACCTTAAATAAGAAGTTAGCATTTTAGGGCCCAAGTGTGGTGGTTGCTCAAAGGGTGGAGGCGGTTTGGGCTTTCCTTCTCCAAGCTCTTTAAAATAAAATGTACTTTTATACGAGGGCGGAAGCAAAGAATCTAACTAAAGTGCATCATCTGCTACCTTTTGGCTATCATCCTTTTCAATGGCATGGACAAAAAATGAATCAAGTGGCTTTTGAGATGTAGCTGCCTTATCTCTATGTGACAAGTTTTTGCTTACTTCCATCTCTACTTGATCAATCCCCATCGGATGTTCAACTAGCGTTTTGATTTCCAAGGTAATCTCCTTGTATTGCTCCATTGGATATGTCTCTATGTTGTTTTGCAATGCTTCTTGTGCTTCCCCTTAGATCTCTTTTGCTAATTGACTAATTTGAACCTCCAAGTTTTGGATGGCTACTTGAGATTGTTGTACCGCTTGGACAAGTTGCTTTAAAGAACTTTCTTGCACATCCATCCATGTGTCCATCTTTGACATTATTGCATCTTACTTTGACATGAATGTAAAAATCAAGTTTTCGACAGATGACTTCTCTTCTTGTTGGTTGTTTCATGAAAAATCAGCATGGTTGCTTCACCAGGGATTGTATATGCTCGGGTAGGGGCTGTTCTGTTGAACGTTATAATTTTGCACATAATTTATTTGTTTATAATTGCCATCAGCAAATGGATTGCCCACCTGACAATCGATGCTCACATGTGGGGCCCCATATAAGAAACAACCCAATGGTGTTCCAACTGAACTTTCAGGTGTTGCCCTTTCATATGACCATTGATAATCATTAGTTGCCACTTCTTCAATAGGATCATATGCCTGATACCACGAGTACATAACTAATACAAAAAAAAAAAAATTAAAAAAAATAAATATACAAAAATAAAAAAAATAAAAAAAATACACAAATACACAAATAAAAAAAATTCCAAAGTAGCAAAAGGCTAAATCAGTATTGATATTGACATTCAATTGTCCCCAGCAGCAGCGCCAAAAACTTGATGTGGATTTTATGCAACTGGCAAGTGTACAAGATCAACACAAGTAATAAAGAGTGAATAGAGTATCGTTCCCACGAGGACAATGAATATCAATTACCAAAATTAACTCAACATAATTCTATTTGGAATAACAATGTTTTAGAAATTGCAAATTAACAAAAAAAACAATTAAAAACTACGATTCGAATTCAAGGGAATTGATGCGTTAGGATATATGATTTCACCTGGTTATTATTATCAAACACTCATGAGTTACTATCTAGATTTTATTACCAATGGTTGAATGCATGCTTAAACTAGATTAACCAATAATTTCTCTCGAGTATTATCAGAATTATTCCATCGCACACCAATACCCTATCTCTCGATGATTCCGTTGATTCCCAATCGATTGCTTTCCGAGGTGATGCGAAATTGATGACGAATGTGATGCAGAACGAAGATATTGCATCCAAACCCTAGAATTTTTGACCTGCCTTCTAATTGATTGAGCCTCTATTTATAGCTTTCCCTAATAAAGAATTTGACAAGGAAACGATCACATGAATTCGTGCCAAAAAGCTCTACCTAAAATTGCTAGCTGAGGTAGCGCCTCTTGGTAGCGCTACCTGATGGAAAAAACTAGGAGAAGAAAAGCGCTAGCTGAGGTAGCGCCTCCTGATGGGAAAAGCTAGGAGAAGAAAAGCGCTAGTTGAGATAGCACCTCTAGATAGCGCCTCATGATGGGCGAATTCTCAACCAAAAGGCACTTCTTGGTAGCGTTTCGCCTAGACTCGCTCTTTAACTTGATTTCACGGTCTATTGATTCGAAATCATCCAAAGCATCATCGAACATCAAATATCACTTGTACACTAAATAAACATGTCAAAACGTCCAATTTTCCTTAATAATCGAGCAAAACCGATAAATAACGGGGTCGCAAATCATGCAAAATATGACATTATCATCGTGAGGAAGAAATGCATCGATTTCATGGACCTAAAAAGGCTTATCCCAATGACTCGTTCCCTCTATCACACATCGACGTGATGGTCGACGCCACAACTAGCCACGACCTTCTAACCTTCATGGATGCGTTCTTGGGTTACAATCAGATTCTAATGCATCCAAATGACTAGGAAAAGACTTTATTCATCATCGAGCGAGGGATCTTCTATTATAAGGTGATGCCGTTTGGCCTCAAGAACGCTGGTGCTACTTACCAAAGGTTAGTCAACAAGATGTTCGCCAAGATGTTGGGTCAAACCATGGAGGTCTACATCGACAACATGTTAGTGAAGTCACTTGTGGCAAAACAACATTTGGACCACCTACGATAGTCGTTCGACGCCATCGACCAATACAACATGAAACTCAATCCCTCAAAGTGTTCCTTTGAGGTTTCCTCCGGAATGTTCCTTAGCTACTTTGTAACCAAGAGGGCCATTGAAGCTAACCCAAAGCAGATATAGTTGGTGATGGGTCTATAGTCACCCAAGTCGGTGAATGACGTTCAGAAGCTAACCGGACGACTAGCAGCTTTGAACCGATTCATATCCAAATTGTCTGATCGTTGTCGACCATTCTTCGATATGTTCTGTAAGAGTAAAGAACTTCGAGTGGATGTAACCTTGCAAAGAGGCCTTCCAAAATATCAAACAAAACTTGGCCAATCCTCCTATACTGTCAAAGACACACGTAGGAGAGACTTTACTGCTCTACTTAGTTGTCTCGAAAATGGCCATCAGCACAGTACTTGTCAGAGAAGAAAAAGGGAAGCAATTGCCCGTCTATTATGTGAGTAAGTCCTTACTTGACACTGGAGACACGATATAGTCAACTTGAGAAGCTAGCCCTCGCCCTAGTGATAGCCACACGGAAGTTGAGACCTTACATCCAATGCTACATCATTAGCGTATTGATCACCTTCCCACTAAGGAATGTACTACACAAACCCAAGCTATTCGGATGACTAGTCAAATGAGCTGTGGAACTCAGCGAGCACGACATTAATTACCAGACACGCACAATAATCAAGTCACAAGCGTTAGCCGATTTCATCACGGACTTCACTCCCGCCATTCTCCCTAGTCAAGGAGGAAGTCAAAGCAATGTCGAGCGACACCACTAGTGGAGAATGGACATTGGCGGTCAACGGTTCCAGTAACGTCAAGGGTAGTGGTCTTGGCATTGATCTTATCTTACCTGAGGGATAAGTCTTCGAATGATCAATCAGATGTGGGTTCAAAATGACCAACAATGAAGCTGAGTGATAATGTCATATTTTGCATGATTTTGCGACCCCATTCTTTATCGTTCTTGCTCGATTCTTAAGGAAAATTGGACGTTTTGATGTGTTTATTTAGTGTGTAGGTGATATTCGATGATCGATGATGTTTTAAATGAGCAAGTCTAGGAGGTGCTACCTCTGGTAGCGCTCTTAGGTAGCACCTTTTGGTGAAGAATTCGCCCATCAGGTGGCACTACCAAGAGGCGCTACCCTCAGCTAGCACTTTTCTTCTTCATCAGGTGGCGCAACCAAGAGGCGATACCTCAGGTAATGCCCTCAGCTAGTGCTTTTCTTCTCCATCAAGTGGCGCTACCAGCTAGCGCCTTTTGGTACGAAGTCATATGATCGTTTCCTTCTCAAATTCTTCATTAGGGAAAGCAATAAATAGAGACTCAATCAATTAGAAGAGGAGGTTGAAAATTCTAGGGTTTGGAAGCAACATCTTCGTTCCGCATCGCATTCGTCATCAATTTTGCATCACCTCGAAAAGTAATCAATTGGGAATCAACGAAGTTTTCTAAGATTTCTTCTCCTTTACTTCTTCGTTGTAATTAGTCATGCTAGGATTTAAGAATATAATTGCTTTGTTCTATTACTCAAGCATGAACTAATTTTCCATAGTTAGGATTGATGATGGATCTTGGTTTATTAATTATTAAATATAATTGAGTTTTTCTATTTAGATTTGTTACTGATGTGTTTAATAGATATTATTGAGTTTATTGCTTTCTATTGTGTCTGATCATCACTTAGAATCATCATAAGTGGTTGGGTTATGAACCGAGAGGAGACGCCTGCCACGTGCTCATATTAATGTCTATCATTTACTAAATTATATAGAAATATAGTAATTGGCTTGTGTTGCTTGTTTTGTGTTTATTTATTCTTAATGTGTTCTCGCGCACTCAGTAGTCATCGAGAGATAGGGTATTGGTGGGCGGTGGAATAATTCTGGTAATACTCGAGAGAGATTATTAGTTAATCTAGTTTAAGCACGCATTCAACCATCGGTAATAAAATCTAGATAGTAACTCATGAGTGTTTGATAATAATAACCAAGTGAAATCGGATATCCTAACGCCTCAATTCCCTTGAATTCGAATCGTGGTTTTTAATTGTTTTTAGTTAATTTGCAAATTCTAAAACATTGTTATTCCAAATAGAATTAGGTTGAGTTAATTTTGGTAATTGATATTCATTGTCCTCGTGAGAACGATACTCTACTAACTCTTTATTACTTGTGTTGATCTCGTACACTTGCGAGTTGCATAAAATCCACATCACTGAGTACGAGGCTCTCATTGCCGGGCTACAACTCGCCAAGAATATGAATGTTGCATGACTCATAGTCCAAAGTGACTCCCAACTCATTGTCAGGTAATTATAAGGCACATATCAAGCCAAAGACATTAAGATGTCATCCTACCTAGCACTGATGAAGCAACTCCAAGCCTCGTTCCAGTCGTTCGACATACACCAGGTTCCAAGATCTGAAAACTCCCATGCGGATGCTTTAGCGAACCTTGGGTCAGCACTCGACAAGACTTCAAAAAAATCAATTCCAAAGATATTCCTCCAATGGATAGCCGTCTGGAAACAGGTACCTAATGAAGTCGCTCCCCTCACAGTCGAACCTACGTGGATGACACCTATATTCTACTACCTCAACAACGAAACATTATAGTCCGACAGATACGAAGCACGAAGGATCAAAATCAAAGCCGCACACTTCTCCATCATCAACGGTCGACTCTACCAAAGATCGTACTTCGGTTCGCACTTCTGTTACGTCGACTCAGCCGAAGCTCGACGCGTACTGAAAGACTTACACGACGGGGATTATGGTATATGACACTGCGAAACGTGATTCGACTGAAAACCTTATTATGGAACTGCTAGAAATACTTTATTATATCCATGAGCGAAATCTAGGGTCATTCCAAGCGCAACTTGCAGTCATCCCGAGACAATAAAAAAATCAACAATTTTCATAGGGGTTAGTAAGGGAAATTCGAGCAAAATTATAAAATTCATATATGACACTGAGAAATACGATTCGACTGAAAACCTTGTTATGAAATAGCTAGAAATACCCTATTTTATCCATGAGTGAAATCTAGCGTCATTCCAAGCGCAACTTGCAGTCATCTCGAGACAATAAAAGAATAAAAAATTTTTGAAGGGGTTAGTAAGGGAAATTTAAGCAAAATTATAAAATTCGTATAATACACTGAGAAACGCGATTCGACCGAAAACCTTGTTATGGAATACCTAGAAATACTCTATTTTATCCATGAGTGAAATCTAGAGTCATTCCGAGCGCAACTTACAGTCATCCCGAGACAATAAAAAAATCAACAATTTTCATAGGGGTTAGTAAGGGAAATTTGAGCAAAATTATAAAAATCGCATATGACACTGAGAAACGCGATTCGATTGAAGACCTTGTTATGGAATATCTAGAAATACTCTATTTAATCCAAGAGTCAAATCTAGGGTACTTCCGAGCTCAACTTTCAGTGATCCCGAGACAATAAAAAAAATCAACAATTTTCATAGGGGTTAGTAAGGGAAATTTGAGCAAAATTATAAAAGTCGCATATGACACTGAGAAACGCAATTCAACTGAAGACCTTGCTATGGAATTGCTAGAAATACTTTATTATATCCATGAGTGAAATCTAGGGTCCTTCCGAGTGCAACTTGCAGTCATCTCGAGACAATAAAAAAAATCAACAATTTTCGTAGGGGGATAGTAAGGGAAATTTGACTAAAATTAGAAAAGTCGTATACTACATTGAGAAACGCGACTCTACTGAAAACTTCTTATGAAACTGCTAGAAATACTTTATTATATTCATGAGTGAAATCTAGGGTCATTCCGAGCGCAACTTGCAGTCATCCCGAGACAATAAAAGAATCAAAAATTTTCGTAGGTGCTAGTAAGGGAAATTTGAGCAAAATTATAAAAGTCGCATAATACACTGAGAAACGTGATTCGACTGAAGACCTTGTTATGGAACTGCTGGAAATACTTTATTATATCAATAAGTGAAATCTAGGGTCATTCCGAGCGTAACTTGCAGTCATTCTCGGACAATAAAAAAATCAAAAATTTTCATAGGGGTTAGTAGGGGAAATTTGAGCAAAATTATAAAAGTCGATATGACACTGAGAAACGCGATTCAACTGAAAACCTTGCTAAGCAACAGCTATAAATACTCTATTTTATCCAACAGTGAAATCTAGGGTCATTCCAAGCTCAACTTTCAGTGATCCTGAGACAATAAGAAAATCAACAATTTTCATAGGGGTTAGTAAGGGAAATTTGAGCAAAATTATAAAAGTCGTATAATACAATGAGAAATGCGATTTGACTGAAAACCTTGTTATGGAACAACTAGAAATACTCTGTTTTATCCATGAACGAAATTTAGGGTCATTCCGAGCGCAACATACATTTTTCCCGAGACAATAAAAAAATCAACAATTTTCAAAGGGGTTAGTAAGGGAAATTTGAGCAAAATTATAAAAGTCGTATAATACACTGAGAAATGCAATTCGACATAGAACTGCTAGAAATACTCTATTTTATGCATGAATGAAATCTAGGGTCATTCCGAGCGAAACTTGCAGTCATCCCGGGACAATAAAAAAACCATCAATTTTCATAGGGGTTAGTAGGGAAAATTTGAGCAAAATTATAAAAGTCGATATGACACTGAGAAACGCCATTCAACTGAAAACATTGCTAAGGAACAACTAGAAATACTCTATTTTATCCAACAGTGAAATCTAGGGTCAATCCGAGCACAACTTAAAGTGATCCCGAGACAATAAAAAAATCAACAATTTTCATTAGGGTTAGTAAGGGAAATTTGAGCAAAACTAGAAAAGTCGTATATTACAATGAGAAGCGCGGTTCCACTAAAAGCCTTGTTATGGAACTGCTAGAAATACTCTATTTTATCCATGAATGAATTCTAGGGTCATTCCGAGCGCAACTTGCAGTGATCCTGAGACAATAAAAGAATCAAAACGTTTCGTAGGGGTTAGTAGGGGAAATTTGAGCAAAATTATAAAAGTCATATAATACACTGAGAAACATTGTTCGACTGAAAACCTTATTATGGAACAACTAGAAATACTCTATTTTATCCAATAGTGAAATCTAGGGTCGTTCCGAGCTAAAATTTCAGTGATCCCGAGACAATAAAAAAATCAACAATTTTCATAGGTGTTAGTAATGGAAATTTGAGTAAAATTATAAAAGTCGTATAATACACTGAGAAACACGATTCGACTTAAAACTTTGTTATAGAAGAACTAGAAATACTCTATTTTATCCAAGAGTGAAATCTAGGGTCCTTCCGAGCTCAACTTTTAGTGATCCCGAGACAATAAAAAAATCAACAATTTTCATAGGGGTTAGTAAGAGAAATTTTAGCAAAACTATAAAAGTCGTATAATACACTGAGAAACACGATTCAACTTAAAACTTTATTATGAAATGATTAGAAATACTCTATTTTATCCAAGAGTGAAATCTAGGGTCATTCCGAGCGCAACTTACAGTCATCCCGAGACAATAAAAAAATCAACAATTTTCAAAGGGGTTAGTAAGAGAAATTTGAGTAAAATTAGAAAAGTCATATATTACATTGAGAAACTCAATTCTACTGAAAACCTTATTATGGAATTGGTGGAAACACTTTATTTTATCCATGAGTGAAATCTAGGGTCATTCCGAGCGAAACTTGCAGTCATCCCGGGACAATAAAAAAATCATCAATTTTCATAGGGGTTAGTAGGGAAAATTTGAGCAAAATTATAAAAGTCGATATAACACTGAGAAACGCCATTCAACTGAAAACATTGCTAAGGAACAACTAGAAATACTCTATTTTATCCAACAGTGAAATCTAGGGTCATTCCGAGCACAACTTAAAGTGATCCCGAGACAATAAAAAAATCAACAATTTTCATTAGGGTTCGTAAGGGAAATTTGAGCAAAACTAGAAAAGTCATATATTACAATGAGAAGCGCGGTTCCACTAAAAGCCTTATTATGGAACTGCTAGAAATACTCTATTTTATCCATGAATGAATTCTAGGGTCATTCCGAGTGCAACTTGCAGTCATCCTGAGACAATAAAAAAATCTTGTAATGGAACTGCTAGAAATACTTTATTATATCCATGACTGAAATCTAGAGTCCTTCCGAGCGCAACTTGCAGTCATCTCGAGACAATAAAAAAATCAACAATTTTCGTAGGGGATAGTAAGGGAAATTTGATTAAAATTAGAAAAGTCGTATATTAAATTGAGAAATGCTATTCTACTGAAAACCTTCGTATGGAATTGCTAGAAATACTTTATTATATATATGAGTGAAATCTAGGGTCATTCCGAGCGCAACTTGCAGTCATCCCGAGACAATAAAAAAATCAACAATTTTCAAAGGTTAACAGTAAGGGAAATTTGAGTAAAATTATATGTCGATATGACACTGCGAAACACGATTCATCTGAAAAAATTTTCAAGTAACAGCTAGAAATACTCTATTTTATCCAACAGTGAAATTTAGGGTCATTCCGAGCACAACTTACAGTCATCCCGAGACAATAAAAAAATCAACAATTTTCATTAGGGTTAGTAACGAAAATTTGAGCAAAATTATAAAAGTCGTATAACACTGAGAAACGTGATTTGACTGTAAACCTTGTTATGGAACTGCTAGAAAAAAATTATTATATCCATGTGTAAAATCTAGGGTCTTTTCGAGCGCAACTTGCAGTCATCCTGAGACAATAAAAAAATCAACAATTTTCATAGGGTTTAGTGAGAAAAATTTGAGCAAAACTATAAAAGTCGTATAATACAATGAGAAACGCGATTCTACTGAAAACCTTTTTATGGAACCGCTTTCAGTCATGAGTGAAATTTAGGGTCATTCCGAGCGTAACTTTTAGTCATTCCGAGATGATAAAAAAATCAACAATTTTCATAGGGTTTAGTTAAGGAAATTTAAGAAAAATTATAAAAGCCATATAATACAATAAGAAACGCGATTATACTGAAAATCTTGCTATGGAACTGCTAGAAATACTTTATTATATGCATGAGTAAAATCTAGGGTTATTCCGATCGCAACTTGCAGTCATCCCTTGACAATAAAAAAATCAACAATTTTTATTAGGGTTAGTAAGGGAAATTTGAGCAAAATTAGAAAAGTCGTATATTACATTGAGAAACGCGATTCTACAGAAAACCTTGTTATGGAACTGTTAGAAATACTTTATTATATACATGAGTGAAATCTAGGGTCATTCCGAGTGCAACTTGCAATCATCCCGAGACAATAAAAAAATCATCAATTTTCGTAGGGGTTAGTAATGGAAATTTGAACAAAATTATAAAACTCGTATATGACATTGAGAAACGCGATTCGACTGCAGAACTTATTATGGAACCGCTAGAAATACTCTATTTTATCCATGAGTGAAATCTAGGGTCATTCCGAGTGCAACTTTCAGTCATCCTAAGACAACAAAAAAATCAACAATTTTTATTAGGGTTAGTAAGGGAAATTTGAGCAAAATTAGAAAAGTCGTATATTACATTGAGAAACGCAATTCTACAGAAAACCTTGTTATGGAACTGTTAGAAATACTTTATTATATACATGAGTGAAATCTAGGGTCATTCCGAGTGTAACTTGCAATCATCCCGAGACAATAAAAAAATAATCAATTTTCGTAGGGGTTAGTAATGGAAATTTGAACAAAATTATAAAACTCGTATATGACATTGAGACCTGCGATTCGACTGCAGAACTTATTATGGAACCGCTAGAAATACTCTATTTTATCCATGAGTGAAATCTAGGGTCATTCCGAGTGCAACTTTCAGTCATCTTGAGACAACAAAAAAATCAACAATTTTCATTAAGGTTAGTAAGGGAAATTTGAGCAAAATTGTAAAAGTTGTATAATATACTGAGAAATGCGATTCGACTGAAAACTTTATTATGGACCAGCTAGAAATACTCTATTTTATCCATGAGTGAAATCTAGGGTCCTTCCGAGTGTAACTTGCAGTCATCCCGAGACCATAAAAAAATCAACAATTTTTATACGGGTTAGTAAGGGAAATTTGAGCAAAATTAGAAAACTCATATATTACATTGAGAAACGCGATTCGACTGAACACCTTGTTTTGAACTGCTAGAAATAATCTATTTTATCCATGAGGGACATCTAGGGTTATGCCGAGCGCAACTGGCAGTCATTCCGAGACCATAAAAAAATCAACAAATTTCATTAGAGTTAATAAGGGAAATTTGAGCAAAATTGTCAAAGTCGTATAATACACTGAGAAACGCGATTCGATTGAAAACTTGTTATGGAACTGCTAGAAAAACATTGTTATATCCATGTGTTAAATTTAGGGTCATTCCGAGCGCAACTTGCAGTCATCCCGGGACAATAAAAAAATCAACAATTTTCATAGGGGTTAGTAAGGGAAATTTGAGCAAAATTATAAAACTCGTATATTACCTTGAGAAACGCGTTTCGAATGAAAACCTTGTCATGGAACTTCTAGAAACACTCTATTTTATCTTTGAGGGACATCTAGGGTCATTCCAAGCGAAACGCGCAGTCATTCCGAGACCATAAAAAAATCAACAATTTTCATAGGAGTTAGTAAGGAAAATTTGAGCAAAATTAGAAAACTCGTATATTACACTGGGAAACGAGTTTCGAATGAAAATATTGTCATGGAACTGCTAGAAATACTACATTTTACCCATGGGGGACATCTAGGGTAATTCCGAGAGCAACTGGCAGTCATTCCGAGACCATAAAAAAATCAACAATTTTCATACGGGTTAGTAAGGGAAATTTGAGCAAAATTAGAAAACTTGTATATTACATTGAGAAACGCAATTTGACTGAAAACCTTGTCATGGAACTTCTAGAAATACTCTATTTTATTCATGAGGGACATCTAGGGCCATTCGAGCGCAACCCGCAGTCATTCCGAGACCATAAAAAAATCAACAATTTTCATAGGGGTTACAAATAGAAATTTGAGCAAAATTAGAAAACTAGTATATTACACTGAAAAACGCGATTCGACTGAAAACCTTATTATGGAACTGCTAGAAATACCCTATTTTTTCCATGAGAGACATTTAGGGTCATTCCGAGCGCAACGCACAGTCATTCAAAGACCATAAAAAGGTCAACAATTTTCATGGGGGTTAGTAAGGGAAATTTAGGCAAAATTAGAAAACTCTTAAATTACACTGAGAAATGCGATTTGACTGAAAACCTTGTCATGGAACTTCTAGAAATATTCTATTTTTTCCATGAGGACATCTAGGGCCATTCGAGTGCAACGCGCAGTCATTCCGAGACCATAAAAAAATCAACAATTTTCATAGGGGTTAGTAAAGCAAAATTTGAGCAAAATTAGAAAACTCGTATATTACACTAAGAAACGCGATTCGACTGAAAACCTTGTTATGGAACTGCTAGAAATACTCTATTTTATCCATGAGGGATATTTAGGGTCATTCCGAACGCAACGCACAGTCATTCAGAGACCATAAAAAGATCAACAATTTTCATGGGGGTTAGTATGGAAAATTTGAACAAAATTAGAAAACTCGTATATTACACTTAGAAATGCAATTCGACTGAAAACTTGTCATGGAACTTCTATAAATATTCTATTTTATCCATGAGGGACATCTAGGGCCATTCGAGTGCAACGCGCAGTCATTCCGAGACCATAAAAAAATCAACAATTTTCATATGGGTTATTAAGGGAAATTTGAGTAAAATTAGAAAACTCGTATATTACACTGAGAAACGCGATTCGACTGAAAACCTTGTTATAGAACTGCTAGAAATACTCTATTTTATCCATGAGGGATATTTAGGATCATTCCGAATGCAACGCACAGTCATTCAGAGACCATAAAAAGATCAACAATTTTCATAGGGGTTAGTAAGGAAAATTTGAACAAAATTAGAAAACTCGTATATTACACTGAGAAATGCAATTCGACTGAAAACCTTGTTATGTAACTGCTAGAAATACTCTATTTTATCCATTAGAGATATTTAGGGTCACTCCGATCGCAACGTACAGTCATTCAGAGACCATAAAAAGATCAACAATTTTCATGGGGGTTAGTAAGGGAAATTTGAGCAAAATTAGAAAACTCGTATATTACACTGATAAACGTGATTCGACTGAAAACCTTGTTATGAAACTACTAGAAATACTCTATTTTATCCATGAGGGATATTTAGGGTCACTCCGAGCGCAACGTACAGTCATTCAGAGACCATAAAAAGATCAACAATTTTCATGGGGGTTAGTAAGGGAAATTTGAGCAAAATTAGAAAACTCGTATATTACACTGATAAACATGATTCGACTGAAAACCTTGTCATGGAACTGCTAGAAATACTCTATTTTATCCATGAGGGACATTAAGGGTCATTCCGAGCGCAACGCACAGTCATTCAGAGACCATAAAAATATCAACAATTTTCATGGGGGTTAGTAAGGGAAATTTACGCAAAATTAGAAAACTCTTATATTATACTGAGAAATGCTATTCGACTGAACACCTTGTCATGGAACTTCTAGAAATACTCTATTTTATCCTTGAGTGAAATCTAGGGTCATTCCAAGCACAACGCGCAGTCACTCCGATACCATAAAAAAATCAACAATTTTCATATGGTTTAGTAAGGGAAATTTACACAAAATTAGAAAACTCTTATATTATACTGAGAAATGCTATTCGACTGAAAATCTTGTCATGGAACTTCTAGAAATACTCTATTTTATCCTTGAGTGACATCTAGTGTCATTCCAAGCACAACGCGCAGTCATTCCGAGACCATAAAAAAATCAACAATTTTTATATGGGTTAGTAAGAGAAATTTGAGCAAAATTAGAAAACTTGTATATTACACTGAGAAATGCGATTTGACTGAAAACCTTATCATGAAACTTCTAGAAATACTCTATTTTATCGTTGAGGGAAAATATAGGGTCATTTCAAGCGCAACGCGCAGTCATTCCGAGACCATAAAAAAATCAACAATTTTCGTAAGGGTTAGCTCGGGAAAATTGAGCAAAATTAGAAAACTCGTAGAACACACTGAGAAACGAGATTCGACTAAAACCTTTGTTATGGAACTACTAGAAATACTCTATTTTATCCATGAGAGACATTTAGGGTCATTCCGAGCGCAACGCACAGTCATTCAGAGACTATAAAAAGATCAACAATTTTCATTGGGGTTCCTAAAGCAAATTTGAGCAAAATTAGAAAACTCGTATATTATACTGATAAATGCGATTCGACTGAAAACCTTGACATGGAACTTCCACAAATACACTATTTTGTCCTTGAGGGACATCTAGGGTCATTCCAAGCGCAACGCGCAGTCATTCCGAGACCATAAAAAAATCAACAATTTTCGTAGGGGTTAGTAAAGGAAATTTGAGCAAAATTAGAAAACTCGTATGTTACACTAAGAAATGCGATTCGACTGAAAACATTATCATGGAACTGCTAGAAATACCCCATTTTATCCATGAGGGACATTTAGGGTCATTCCGAGCGTAACGCACAGTCATTCAGAGACCATAAAAAGATCAACAATTTTCATGGGGGTTAGTAAGGGAAATTTAGGCAAAATTAGAAAACTCTTATATTATACTGAGAAATGCGATTCGACTGAAAACCGTGTCATGGAACTTCTAGAAATACTCTATTTTAATCCTTGAGTGACATCTAGGGTCATTCCAAGCACAACGTGCAGTCATTCCGAGAACATAAAAAAATCAACAATTTTCATATGGATTATTAAGGGAAATTTGAGCAAAATTAGAAAACTCGTATATTACATTGAGAAACGCAATTCGACTGAAAACCTTATTATTGAACTACTAGAAATACTCTATTTTATCCATGAGGGATATTTAGGGTGATTCCCAGCACAACGCACAGTCATTCAGAGACCATAAAAAGATCAACAATTTTCATGTGGGTTAGTAAGGGAAATTTGAGCAAAATTAGAAAACTCGCATATTACACTGATAAACGTGATTCGACTGAAAAATGTGTGATGGAACTACTAGAAATACTCTATTTTATCCATGAGGGACATTTAGGGTCATTACGAGCGCAACGCATAGTCATTCAGAGACCATAAAAAGATCAACAATTTTCATGGGGGTTAGTAAGGGAAATTGAGGCAAAATTAGAAAACTCTTATATTATACTGAAAAATGCGATATTTCACTCATCGACATAATAGGGCATTTTTCAGTCAAATCGCGTTTTTCATTAAACTATACGAGTTTTCTAATTTTGCTCCGAATTCCCTTACTAACCCCTTTAAGAATTGTTGATTTTTTTTATAATTTGGGAATGACTGGAAGTTCCGCTCAGAATGAGCCTATATATCACTCATGGATACAATAGGGTGTTTCTAGACGTTGCATGACTCGATTTTCAGTCAAATCGCATTTTTCATTAAAATATATGAGTTTTCTAATTTTGCTCCGAATTCCCTTACTAACCCCATTGAGAATTGTTGATTTTTTTTATAGTTTGGGAATGACTGGAAGTTTCGCTCGGAATGAGCCTATATTTCACTCATGGATATAATATGGTGTTTCTAGCTGTTCCATGACACGGTTTTCAGTCAAATCGCGTTTTTCTTTAAAATATACGACTTTTCTAATTTTGCTCCGAATTCCCTTACTAACCCCTTTGAGAATTGTTGATTTTTTTTATAGTTTGGGAATGACTGGAAGTTCCGCTCGGAATGAGCCTATATTTCACTCATCGACATAATAGGGTATTTCTAGCAGTTCCATGACTCATTTTTCAGTCAAATCGCGTTTTTCATTAAACTATACGAGTTTTCTAATTTTGCTCCGAATTCCTTTACTAACGCCTTTGAGAATTGTTGTTTTTTTTTATAATTTGAGAATGACTGGAAGTTCCGCTCATAATGAGCCTATATTTCACTCATGGATACAATAGGGTGTTTCTAGACATTGCATGACTCGGTTTTCAGTCAAATCGCATTTTTCATTAAAATATACGAGTTTTCTAATTTTGCTCCGAATTCCCTTACTAACCCCTTTGAGAATTGTTGATTTTTTTTATAGTTTGGGAATGACTGGAAGTTCCGCTCGGAATGAGCCTAAATTTCACTCATCGACATAATAGGGTATTTCTAGCAGTTCCATCACTCTTTTTTCAGTCAAATCGCGTTTTACATTAAACTATACGAGTTTTCTAATTTTGCTCCGAATTCCCTTACTAACGCCTTTGAGAATTGTTGCTTTTTTTTATAATTTGGGAATGACTGGAAGTTCCGCTCAGAATGAGCCTATATTTCACTCATGGATACAATAGGGTGTTTCTAGACATTGCATGACTCGGTTTTCATTCAAATCGCATTTTTCATTAAAATATACGAGTTTTCTAATTTTGCTCCGAATTCCCTTACTAACCCCTTTGAGAATTGTTGATTTTTTTTATAATTTGAGAATGACTGGAAGTTCCGCTCATAATGAGCCTATATTTCACTCATGGATACAATAGGGTGTTTCTAGACATTGCATGACTCGGTTTTCAGTCAAATCGCATTTTTCATTAAACTATACGAGTTTTCTAATTTTGCTCCGAATTCCCTTACTAACCCCTTTGAGAATTGTTGATTTTTTTTATAGTTTGGGAATGACTGGAAGTTCCGCTCAGAATGAGCCTATATTTCACTCATGGATACAATAGGGTGTTTCTAGACGTTGCATGACTCGGTTTTCAGTCAAATCGCATTTTTCATTAAAATATACGAGTTTTCTAATTTTGCTCCGAATTCCCTTACTAACCCCTTTGAGAATTGTTGATTTTTTTTATAGTTTGGGAATGACTGGAAGTTCCGCTCGGAATGAGCCTATATTTCACTCATGGATATAATAGGGTGTTTCTAGCAGTTCCATGACTCAGTTTTCAGTCAAATCGCGTTTTTCATTAAACTATACGAGTTTTCTAATTTTGCTCCGAATTCCCTTACTAACCCCTTTGAGAATTGTTGATTTTTTTTATAATTTGGGAATGACTGGAAGTTCCGCTCAGAATGAGCCTATATTTCACTCATGGATACAATAGGGTGTTTCTAGACGTTGCATGACTCGGTTTTCAGTCAAATCGCATTTTTCATTAAAATATACGAGTTTTCTAATTTTGCTCCGAATTCCCTTACTAACCCCTTTGAGAATTGTTGATTTTTTTTATAATTTGGGAATGACTGGAAGTTCCGCTCAGAATGAGCCTATATTTCACTCATGGATATAATAGGGTGTTTCTAGACGTTGCATGACTCGATTTTCAGTCAAATCGCATTTTTCATTAAAATATATGAGTTTTCTAATTTTGCTCCGAATTCCCTTACTAACCACTTTGAGAATTGTTGATTTTTTTTATAATTTGGGAATGACTGGAAGTTCCGCTCAGAATGAGCCTATATTTCACTCATGGATATAATAGGGTGTTTCTAGACGTTGCATGACTCGATTTTCAGTCAAATCGCATTTTTCATTAAAATATATGAGTTTTCTAATTTTGCTCCGAATTCCCTTACTAACCCCTTTGAGAATTGTTGATTTTTTTTATAGTTTGGGAATGACTGGAAGTTCCGCTCGGAATGAGCCTATATTTCACTCATGGATATAATAGGGTGTTTCTAGACGTTCCATGACTCAGTTTTCAGTCAAATCGCGTTTTTCATTAAACTATACGAGTTTTCTAATTTTGGTCCGAATTCCCTTACTAACCCCTTTGAGAATTGTTGATTTTTTTTATAATTTGGGAATGACTGGAAGTTCCGCTCAGAATAAGCCTATATTTCACTCATGGATACAATAGGGTGTTTCTAGACGTTGCATGACTCGGTTTTCAGTCAAATCGCATTTTTCATTAAAATATACGAGTTTTCTAATTTTGCTCCGAATTCCCTTACTAACCCCTTTGAGAATTGTTGATTTTTTTTATAGTTTGGGAATGACTGGAAGTTCCGCTCAGAATGAGCCTATATTTCACTCATGGATATAATAGGGTGTTTCTAGACGTTGCATGACTCGATTTTCAGTCAAATCGCATTTTTCATTAAAATATATGAGTTTTCTAATTTTGCTCCGAATTCCCTTACTAACCCCTTTGAGAATTGTTGATTTTTTTTATAGTTTGGGAATGACTGGAAGTTCTGCTCGGAATGAGCCTATATTTCACTCATGGATATAATAGGGTGTTTCTAGTAGTTCCATGACTCAGTTTTCAGTCAAATCGCGTTTTTCATTAAACTATACGAGTTTTCTAATTTTGGTCCGAATTCCCTTACTAACCCCTTTGAGAATTGTTGATTTTTTTTATAATTTGGGAATGACTGGAAGTTCCGCTCAGAATGAGCCTATATTTCACTCATGGATATAATAGGGTGTTTCTAGACGTTGCATGACTCGGTTTTCAGTCAAATCGCATTTTTCATTAAAATATATGAGTTTTCTAATTTTGCTCCGAATTCCCTTACTAACCCCTTTGAGAATTGTTGATTTTTTTTATAGTTTGGGAATGACTGGAAGTTCTACTCAGAATGAGCCTATATTTCACCCATGGATATAATAGGGTGTTTCTAGTAGTTCCATGACTCAGTTTTCAGTCAAATCGCGTTTTTCATTAAACTATACGAGTTTTCTAATTTTGGTCCGAATTCCCTTACTAACCCCTTTGAGAATTGTTGATTTTTTTTATAATTTGGGAATGACTGGAAGTTCCGCTCAGAATAAGCCTATATTTCACTCATGGATACAATAGGGTGTTTCTAGACGTTGCATGACTCGGTTTTCAGTCAAATCGCATTTTTCATTAAAATATACGAGTTTTCTAATTTTGCTCCGAATTCCCTTACTAACCCCTTTGAGAATTTTTGATTTTTTTTATAGTTTGGGAATGACTGGAAGTTCCGCTCGGAATGAGCCTAAATTTCACTCATCGACATAATAGGGTATTTCTAGCAGTTCCATCACTCATTTTTCAGTCAAATCGCGTTTTACATTAAACTATACGAGTTTTCTAATTTTGCTCCGAATTCCCTTACTAACGCCTTTGAGAATTGTTGCTTTTTTTTATAATTTGGGAATGACTGGAAGTTCCGCTCAGAATGAGCCTATATTTCACTCATGGATACAATAGGGTGTTTCTAGACGTTGCATGACTCGGTTTTCAGTCAAATCGCATTTTTCATTAAAATATACGAGTTTTCTAATTTTGCTCCGAATTCCCTTACTAACCCCTTTGAGAATTGTTGATTTTTTTATAATTTGGGAATGACTGGAAGTTCCGCTCAGAATGAGCCTATATTTCACTCATGGATACAATAGGGTGTTTCTAGACGTTGCATGACTCGGTTTTCAGTCAAATCGCATTTTTCATTAAACTATACGAGTTTTCTAATTTTGCTCCGAATTCCCTTACTAACCCCTTTGAGAATTGTTGATTTTTTTTATAGTTTGGGAATGACTGGAAGTTCCGCTCGGAATGAGCCTATATTTCACTCATGGATATAATAGGGTGTTTCTAGTAGTTCCATGACTCAGTTTTCAGTCAAATCGCGTTTTTCATTAAACTATACGAGTTTTCTAATTTTGCTCCGAATTCCCTTACTAACCCCTTTGAGAATTGTTGATTTTTTTTATAATTTGGGAATGACTGGAAGTTCCGCTCAGAATGAGCCTATATTTCACTCATGGATATAATAGGGTGTTTCTAGACGTTGCATGACTCAGTTTTCAGTCAAATCGCATTTTTCATTAAAATATACGAGTTTTCTAATTTTGCTCCGAATTCCCTTACTAACCCCTTTGAGAATTGTTGATTTTTTTTATAGTTTGGGAATGACTGGAAGTTCCGCTCGGAATGAGCCTATATTTCACTCATGGATATAATAGGGTGTTTCTAGTAGTTCCATGACTCGTTTTCAGTCAAATCGCGTTTTTCATTAAACTATACGAGTTTTCTAATTTTGCTCCGAATTCCCTTACTAACCCCTTTGAGAATTGTTGATTTTTTTTATAATTTGGGAATGACTGGAAGTTCCGCTCGGAATGAGCCTATATTTCACTCATGGATATAATAGGGTGTTTCTAGACGTTGCATGACTCAGTTTTCAGTCAAATCGCGTTTTTCATTAAAATATACGAGTTTTCTAATTTTGCTCCGAATTCCCTTACTAACCCCTTTGAGAATTGTTGATTTTTTTTATAGTTTGGGAATGACTGGAAGTTCCGCTCAGAATGAGCCTATATTTCACTCATGGATATAATAGGGTGTTTCTAGACCTTGCATGACTCAGTTTTCAGTCAAATCGCATTTTTCATTAAAATATACGAGTTTTCTAATTTTGCTCCGAATTCCCTTACTAACCCCTTTGAGAATTGTTGATTTTTTTTATAGTTTGGGAATGACTGGAAGTTCCGCTCGGAATGAGCCTATATTTCACTCATGGATATAATAGGGTGTTTCTAGACCTTCCATGACTCAGTTTTCAGTCAAATCGCGTTTTTCATTAAACTATACGAGTTTTCTAATTTTGCTCCGAATTCCCTTACTAACCCCTTTGAGAATTGTTGATTTTTTTTATAGTTTGGGAATGACTGGAAGTTCCGCTCGGAATGAGCCTATATTTCACTCATGGATATAATAGGGTGTTTCTAGACCTTGCATGACTCAGTTTTCAGTCAAATCGCATTTTTCATTAAAATATACGAGTTTTCTAATTTTGCTCCGAATTCCCTTACTAACCCCTTTGAGAATTGTTGATTTTTTTTATAGTTTGGGAATGACTGGAAGTTCCGCTCAGAATGAGCCTATATTTCACTCATGGATATAATAGGGTGTTTCTAGAAGTTCCATGACTCAGTTTTCAGTCAAATCGCGTTTTTCATTAAACTATACGAGTTTTCTAATTTTGGTCCGAATTCCCTTACTAACCCCTTTGAGAATTGTTGATTTTTTTTATAATTTGGGAATGACTGGAAGTTCCGCTCAGAATGAGCCTATATTTCACTCATGGATACAATAGGGTGTTTCTAGACGTTGCATGACTCGGTTTTCAGTCAAATCGCATTTTTCATTAAAATATACGAGTTTTCTAATTTTGCTCCGAATTCCCTTACTAACCCCTTTGAGAATTGTTGATTTTTTTTATAGTTTGGGAATGACTGGAAGTTCCGCTCGGAATGAGCCTAAATTTCACTCATCGACATAATAGGGTATTTCTAGCAGTTCCATCACTCATTTTTCAGTCAAATCGCGTTTTACATTAAACTATACGAGTTTTCTAATTTTGCTCCGAATTCCCTTACTAACGCCTTTGAGAATTGTTGCTTTTTTTTATAATTTGGGAATGACTGGAAGTTCCGCTCAGAATGAGCCTATATTTCACTCATGGATACAATAGGGTGTTTCTAGACATTGCATGACTCGGTTTTCAGTCAAATCGCATTTTTCATTAAAATATACGAGTTTTCTAATTTTGCTCCGAATTCCCTTACTAACCCCTTTGAGAATTGTTGATTTTTTTTATAATTTGGGAATGACTGGAAGTTCCGCTCAGAATGAGCCTATATTTCACTCATGGATATAATAGGGTGTTTCTAGACGTTGCATGACTCGATTTTCAGTCAAATCGCATTTTTCATTAAAATATATGAGTTTTCTAATTTTGCTCCGAATTCCCTTACTAACCCCTTTGAGAATTGTTGATTTTTTTTATAGTTTGGGAATGACTGGAAGTTCTGCTCGGAATGAGCCTATATTTCACTCATGGATATAATAGGGTGTTTCTAGTAGTTCCATGACTCAGTTTTCAGTCAAATCGCGTTTTTCATTAAACTATACGAGTTTTCTAATTTTGGTCCGAATTCCCTTACTAACCCCTTTGAGAATTGTTGATTTTTTTTATAATTTGGGAATGACTGGAAGTTCCGCTCAGAATGAGCCTATATTTCACTCATGGATACAATAGGGTGTTTCTAGACGTTGCATGACTCGGTTTTCAGTCAAATCGCATTTTTCATTAAAATATACGAGTTTTCTAATTTTGCTCCGAATTCCCTTACTAACCCCTTTGAGAATTGTTGATTTTTTTTATAGTTTGGGAATGACTGGAAGTTCCGCTCGGAATGAGCCTATATTTCACTCATCGACATAATAGGGTATTTCTAGCAGTTCCATGACTCATTTTTCAGTCAAATCGCGTTTTTCATTAAACTATACGAGTTTTCTAATTTTGCTCCGAATTCCCTTACTAACCCCTTTGAGAATTGTTGATTTTTTTTATAATTTGGGAATGACTGGAAGTTCCGCTCAGAATGAGCCTATATTTCACTCATGGATATAATAGGGTGTTTCTAGAAGTTCCATGACTCGGTTTCCAGTCAAATAGCATTTTTCATTAAAATATACGAGTTTTCTAATTTTGCTCCGAATTCCCTTACTAACCCCTTTGAGAATTGTTGATTTTTTTTATAATTTGGGAATGACTGGAAGTTCCGCTCAGAATGAGCCTATATTTCACTCATGGATACAATAGGGTGTTTCTAGAGGTTGCATGACTCGGTTTTCAGTCAAATCGAATTTTTCATTAAACTATACGAGTTTTCTAATTTTGCTCCGAATTCCCTTACTAACCCCTTTGAGAATTGTTGATTTTTTTTATAATTTGGGAATGACTGGAAGTTCCGCTCAGAATGAGCCTATATTTCACTCATGGATATAATAGGGTGTTTCTAGACGTTGCATGACTCGATTTTCAGTCAAATCGCATTTTTCATTAAAATATATGAGTTTTCTAATTTTGCTCCGAATTCCCTTACTAACCCCTTTGAGAATTGTTGATTTTTTTTATAGTTTGGGAATGACTGGAAGTTCTGCTCGGAATGAGCCTATATTTCACTCATGGATATAATAGGGTGTTTCTAGTAGTTCCATGACTCAGTTTTCAGTCAAATCGCGTTTTTCATTAAACTATACGAGTTTTCTAATTTTGGTCCGAATTCCCTTACTAACCCCTTTGAGAATTGTTGATTTTTTTTATAATTTGGGAATGACTGGAAGTTCCGCTCAGAATAAGCCTATATTTCACTCATGGATACAATAGGGTGTTTCTAGACGTTGCATGACTCGGTTTTCAGTCAAATCGCATTTTTCATTAAAATATACGAGTTTTCTAATTTTGCTCCGAATTCCCTTACTAACCCCTTTGAGAATTGTTGATTTTTTTTATAATTTGGGAATGACTGGAAGTTCCGCTCAGAATGAGCCTATATTTCACTCATGGATACAATAGGGTGTTTCTAGACGTTGCATGACTCGGTTTTCAGTCAAATCGCATTTTTCATTAAAATATACGAGTTTTCTAATTTTGCTCCGAATTCCCTTACTAACCCCTTTGAGAATTGTTGATTTTTTTTATAGTTTGGGAATGACTGGAAGTTCTACTCAGAATGAGCCTATATTTCACTCATGGATATAATAGGGTGTTTCTAGTAGTTCCATGACTCAGTTTTCAGTCAAATCGCGTTTTTCATTAAACTATACGAGTTTTCTAATTTTGCTCCGAATTCCCTTACTAACCCCTTTGAGAATTGTTGATTTTTTTTATAATTTGGGAATGACTGGAAGTTCCGCTCAGAATGAGCCTATATTTCACTCATGGATACAATAGGGTGTTTCTAGACGTTGCATGACTCGGTTTTCAGTCAAATCGCATTTTTCATTAAAATATACGAGTTTTCTAATTTTGCTCCGAATTCCCTTACTAACCCCTTTGAGAATTGTTGATTTTTTTTATAGTTTGGGAATGACTGGAAGTTCCGCTCGGAATGAGCCTATATTTCACTCATGGATATAATAGGGTATTTCTAGCAGTTCCATGACTCATTTTTCAGTCAAATCGCGTTTTTCATTAAACTATACGAGTTTTCTAATTTTGCTCCGAATTCCCTTACTAACCCCTTTGAGAATTGTTGATTTTTTTTATAATTTGGGAATGACTGGAAGTTCCGCTCAGAATGAGCCTATATTTCACTCATGGATATAATAGGGTGTTTCTAGACAGTTGCATGACTCGGTTTTCAGTCAAATCGCATTTTTCATTAAAATATACGAGTTTTCTAATTTTGCTCCGAATTCCCTTACTAACCCCTTTGAGAATTGTTGATTTTTTTTATAATTTGGGAATGACTGGAAGTTCCGCTCAGAATGAGCCTATATTTCACTCATGGATACAATAGGGTGTTTCTAGAGGTTGCATGACTCGGTTTTCAGTCAAATCGCATTTTTCATTAAAATATACGAGTTTTCTAATTTTGCTCCGAATTCCCTTACTAACCCCTTTGAGAATTGTTGATTTTTTTTATAATTTGGGAATGACTGGAAGTTCCGCTCAGAATGAGCCTATATTTCACTCATGGATATAATAGGGTGTTTCTAGACGTTGCATGACTCGATTTTCAGTCAAATCGCATTTTTCATTAAAATATATGAGTTTTCTAATTTTGCTCCGAATTCCCTTACTAACCCCTTTGAGAATTGTTGATTTTTTTTATAGTTTGGGAATGACTGGAAGTTCCGCTCGGAATGAGCCTATATTTCACTCATGGATATAATAGGGTGTTTCTAGTAGTTCCATGACTCAGTTTTCAGTCAAATCGCGTTTTTCATTAAACTATACGAGTTTTCTAATTTTGGCTCCGAATTCCCTTACTAACCCCTTTGAGAATTGTTGATTTTTTTTATAATTTGGGAATGACTGGAAGTTCCGCTCAGAATGAGCCTATATTTCACTCATGGATACAATAGGGTGTTTCTAGACGTTGCATGACTCGGTTTTCAGTCAAATCGCATTTTTCATTAAAATATACGAGTTTTCTAATTTTGCTCCGAATTCCCTTACTAACCCCTTTGAGAATTGTTGATTTTTTTTATAATTTGGGAATGACTGGAAGTTCCGCTCAGAATGAGCCTATATTTCACTCATGGATACAATAGGGTGTTTCTAGACGTTGCATGACTCGGTTTTCAGTCAAATCGCATTTTTCATTAAAATATACGAGTTTTCTAATTTTGCTCCGAATTCCCTTACTAACCCCTTTGAGAATTGTTGATTTTTTTTATAGTTTGGGAATGACTGGAAGTTCCGCTCAGAATGAGCCTATATTTCACTCATGGATATAATAGGGTGTTTCTAGACGTTCCATGACTCGGTTTCCAGTCAAATCGCATTTTTCATTAAAATATACGAGTTTTCTAATTTTGCTCCGAATTCCCTTACTAACCCCTTTGAGAATTGTTGATTTTTTTTATAGTTTGGGAATGACTGGAAGTTCCGCTCGGAATGAGCCTATATTTCACTCATGGATATAATAGGGTGTTTCTAGACCTTGCATGACTCAGCTTTCAGTCAAATCGCGTTTTTCATTAAAATATACGAGTTTTCTAATTTTGCTCCGAATTCCCTTACTAACCCCTTTGAGAATTGTTGATTTTTTTTATAGTTTGGGAATGACTGGAAGTTCCGCTCGGAATGAGCCTATATTTCACTCATCGACATAATAGGGTATTTCTAGCAATTCCATCACTCATTTTTCAGTCAAATCGCGTTTTACATTAAACTATACGAGTTTTCTAATTTTGCTCCGAATTCCCTTACTAACGCCTTTGAGAATTGTTGCTTTTTTTTATAATTTGGGAATGACTGGAAGTTCCGCTCAGAATGAGCCTATATTTCACTCATGGATACAATAGGGTGTTTCTAGACATTGCATGACTCGGTTTTCAGTCAAATCGCATTTTTCATTAAAATATACGAGTTTTCTAATTTTGCTCCGAATTCCCTTACTAACCCCTTTGAGAATTGTTGATTTTTTTTATAATTTGGGAATGACTGGAAGTTCCGCTCAGAATGAGCCTATATTTCACTCATGGATACAATAGGGTGTTTCTAGACGTTGCATGACTCGGTTTCAGTCAAATCGCATTTTTCATTAAAATATACGAGTTTTCTAATTTTGCTCCGAATTCCCTTACTAACCCCTTTGAGAATTGTTGATTTTTTTTATAATTTGGGAATGACTGGAAGTTCCGCTCAGAATGAGCCTATATTTCACTCATGGATATAATAGGGTGTTTCTAGACGTTGCATGACTCGATTTTCAGTCAAATCGCATTTTTCATTAAAATATATGAGTTTTCTAATTTTGCTCCGAATTCCCTTACTAACCCCTTTGAGAATTGTTGATTTTTTTTTATAGTTTGGGAATGACTGGAAGTTCTGCTCGGAAATGAGCCTATATTTCACTCATGGATATAATAGGGTGTTTCTAGTAAGTTCATGACTCAGTTTTCAAGTCACATCGCGTTTTTCAGTAAACTATAACGAGTTTTCTATTTTGGTCCGAATTCCTTAACTACACCCCTTTAAGAAATTGTTGATTTTTTTATAATTTTGAGAATGGGAATGACTATATTCACTCATGGATATAATGAGTTTTAGTTTCATGGATTGTATTTTTCAAAAATTCATTCTAATTTTGCTCCGAATTATAACCCCTTTGAGAATTGTTGATTTTTTTTC